>CM062816.1:871194369-872422040 GCA_031772625.1 Pinus tabuliformis
ATTTCTATCTATTTCTATCTTGTTATTCTTGGTTTTATTTATATTATCATATATTTTTGGATCAGATCTATAACACTCATGGCCTGTGTGAGGGTTCCAAAGGAAGGGATCTTGTGCGTTCACACTATGACATCCAAACTCCTGAACAACTTTGCATAGGAAGCCTCAATGTTAGTGATGAGCAAAGGGAGTTGCCCATAATTTTGGATCTGCATCTAAATCCATGCTTTTTCAAGCTCAGCCTATGGTTTCATCTTCTTGTGTAAGTAAAGCAAGGCTCCTTTGTATCTCGTGGTCCATTCTTACATGTGTGTAACAATAGCGTCAATATCTTTGAGTCTTTTGGTTTTCTGTGTGCACTACTTCTAAAAGCCATATAAATGGATAATCGCTTTGTGCACGGTGAAAATATTATATACACCATCTAAATGGTGGCTTCCAAAGTTGTTATCTCCACCACTATTTCTTTCTACTTCTCTATCATGGTGGATCCTGCGGACTACTCTGTTCTCTGCCTGGACTCTTGCAAGTCCTTCACGATTTGATCATTCTCTTCTACCAAGAACTTGATTGTCAAACTTGTGGCTTCTACATAATCCTTAGAAGCCTCGGCCATGGCAACTGGATGTCTTCTAACATCTGGTACAATCGCCCTTTCTTCTATGTGCACAGGTGATATATGATCATCTGGGAACTACTTTATTTATGCCTATACAATCCTCTACTATGTCTAGTCAAATTCCAGATTATTCACATATGTCTCTTGATCATCTTCAAGGAGAACAAATTCTTCTTGCTCACTTAGGATTGGTTGTGGTTATGGAGGTGGCGGAGACTGTGGTATGACCTTAGATTCCCTCAGCATGAGATCGATGTCTTGGCCCTCTAGCTTCGGTTCTATGCCCATGTATGTTACCTCAACCAACTGCTCAATCTACTCAGCAAGTTATCGAACCTACACCTACTCACCTTGTTCATCATTTCCTAGCTGCTCTATTGCTTCAACCTGTATCTGCACAGATTTCTCTATCAGTGCACATTTTCCTTCTTCCTGATCCTGTTTTTGCCTTTCTTCACTCTCTCTCCTCCTGAATTCTTTTTCTGCTTTGAGCTTCTTCTCCTTCTCCTACAATCTCCTTTTTGTCTCTCCCAATATTTGCTTCTCCCTCTTTCTTTGTGCTACTCTCCTATCCCATTGTCACCTCTTTGCATCTATCTCCAAAGCTATGCTCTCAACAAGTGGATATTCTTTGAACTTGTACCTTTTCTCAACGTTTGCACTCTCGACACTCTTCCTCCTGCCTTTGTCTTGCGTCGGTTTTCTACTCACTGCTATTGCTGTTGTTGGTTCCTATGGTGCTGCTGCCTATAGTGCCTCTTTCCATTATATGTGACATTGACTGGTTCATTGAGCCTAGAGGAGTTATAGAAATACTTCCAAGGGTCTTCCTATGGCCAATGAAATTCCCCATGGACCCATGGGAAGTACACCTTCACACAATGGTTCTTCCATATGTAGTGCGGATCATACAGATTTAGACTCTTGGTGCCAAACCTAAACTTCTTCAAGTCGTTGGTATCAACATCTGAATATTTCAATGTATGGATCTCATAAACCCAATCCGGAAAGGAAGAATAGGCCATGGTGCTTTCTTCCTCTTATGCAATGATGCTGATAACCCTATGGACATGTGGTACATAACCCCTTGCATGAACAACTTGTCTATTGAGAACCTTGGTAGCTCATGCAGAGGCTTATCAGTGCCAAACATCCTGATGAAGATGCCACTGGGTGAGGCATACCAATCTGCAATGTTGAGAAATGTCTGCATCGCTTCTTGGGACATGCAAGGTGGATCATATTCAAATATCATCGTGTACAACAGGTGATGAAGTGGTCAGATAACCTTGTCATGGCTCCTCAATAGCTACACTCAGAGAGAAACTTTCAATAAACATTCATAGCTTCTTCTAATGGTGTCCATGTCCAGCCCATGAAAGGGAGCTTCTGTTGGTCACATAATGCATCAATAAGGTATGCAGGCATATATAATCTTGCTTGTCCATCATTAGGTGGATTTCAAGCATTTGACACATGCACTTTTAGCTGAAGATACAACATGTCCAACCATTTGAAATGCATTCCTTCATTTTCCAGCTGATCTAGCCCAACAACCCAACTCTGTGTGAAGGTCTCTATGCTCTCTTAGCCATACAAGCGACATGAGAAGATGACCAGGATTTGGTAAGCCTTCCTAAGTGACTTCGTCTTGAAGACCTGGTTGGGTATTGTCTTGAACTTCAATGGCTCTTTTACCCGACGCTTAAAGATATCTCTTGAGTTCACATTGTTGTTGGGAGTGAAGAACAGTGCATCCATGTAGTTCACCGGTTGTGGCAGGTGATACATATGATGGTAGCTTTCCTTCCTGAGGGTGGCAAGCTATGTTCCACTCGCACTACTCAGTGTCATCATCTTGGGATCAGTATGTGAGAAAACCCAGTGAATGACATCCACGCACATGAAGGCAGGGTACCAACATGCAACCTTGTACAAGTCTAACTTATGAATTTTGACATAGACTTGATGGTTTTGAGATCTTCCTTGCAAGTGCCTGGAAATATGTCCTTTATTTCTTGCCATGTGATCCTGATGTCCTTCTCTATGAACAGTTGCATGTATGCATAGACGGGAAAGTTTATTGGCATATGTTTAACCATGTCTCCAGTGTTTCTCTCTAGGATGTCCTTTGATGCAGCGTTCTTGGAAACCATGATGCTTGTACTATTGAGAGACTACTCAACAAATAATCTATTTAGGGATAGAGTGAACACTCATGGCAAGACAATGTTAGTTTAAAAAGATAATTCACTTCACAAGACGATCATGCAACAAACTAGTTGACTGCTAGGCAAGACTGCGTAGTGGTGACTCTAGGAGGTTCGGGACTGTCAATTGGAGTTGGGCATTGTGTAGTCCAAGTTGCTAGTGAGCTTGTTGGTGAATGGAATTGTGCAAAGCAAAGTCTAGCTGGGTTGACTATGGAATAGAATAGCGCAATGCGCGGTTCAGTTCCGCTAGATTGCTTGCTGGGTCTACGCATTGTGCAATCTGAGTGGGAAATATTGGGCACTGACTCCCGAAACAACATAGAGCACTACTGGAGGCAAGTGATAGGTAGTCTCTATGAAATTCCTGGTGCCAAGGCAAAGCCTTTAGTTCAGGAATATGCATAACATTCCAGTGAAAGCAAGATCTTAGCCAAGGAAACCTAGATGTGCCTACGGGCAACTTGAAAATGAGTAGATTCAAAAGAGAAAGAAAATGATGGTGTAGATAGGAGAGAAGTTTTGACTCTTGGGCTGCTCTACACAATTCTTAAGAGCAAGGCTAGTTTCCCTCTAGGATTGTGCAGTTTTCCAAGACAACACAAGAAGTGAATGTGAACCAAGTCATGGGGTCAGCTTGTGGTTGGTCATAAAAAACAAGTTAGCGAACACAAGATACAAAGTGAAAGATAACTTCAAATAAAACACAAGTACCTAAGCAGTGTAAGACATGCTACTAAGATGTTGAGGAGGGAGGCTCCAAAACAAAGCAAAGGAAAAATTTTGGAGGGTGGTTGTAGCTGTTACAACAAAACCATACCATCATATGGATCTAGGATATTCTTTATATTGTAATTTAACTAAATACTATACATTCGTATCCAACCATTCATGCATATTTTCTTGTTCTAATACATTTAGTTTAATTGTTTGCAATCCCATTCATCGAGATCCATATATCCAAAATCATATTTACCATTATTTGTAGCCTCCTTTATCTAAATACATAAACAAATTTTAAGAGGATTGTATGAGATTTTTGAATACCTAAACTCAGTTATACATATCGAGTTTTTTTTTTTTTGACAAGAATTTATTATATCACCTCGATGATAAATATCCAAAGTTACTCTACGATTGGTATAACTAGAATATAACGATAAAATTCAGGTTTGGTTATCCTTTAATAGAAATTTCATTTGGGTTGTGTCTTTTGGGTTATCATTATTTTACAAAAATATTGCCTTTGAATTACGGATTCCATAATAAAATTTTCAATCCTATACATAATTTAATTTTTGTTACATGGTGAAATTAGAAAAAAAAAATCATTATATCACATCACATAAATTAATTTAAATTGCATGATGTGACAATTTGATATGACATTTCATGTTTCATCTAGATATGGAATTTGGTTATGAACATAGATTCTAGTGTAAGATCATCAATTCCAAATATTCAAATTCTGCATGTCCAGGTTTTCTCCTCATGCAAGTCAATAAAGTTATATCTGAATACCAAACGTTTACTACTCATATATTATAAATTTCACCTAAAGGTGAAAAGGAACACCAAATCAGTGTGACTCGATTGTGTGACATCTTTCCATGACACCTTCCTCGGGATTATACAAGACCTGGAACTGCTGAAACAAATTCATTTAATGCAATAAAACATGTTGGAAAATTTTTACACGGAAAATATTGAAATAGAAAAGTTAGAGTGGCATTCAAATGCCAAAGTTCCTGATGTGAGTGCAAAGATTCAGAGTTCTCTTGCTTCTTAGAGCAACCCGATATTTAGAAAACATAAATGGAAGCAATAAAATGTCAAAAATTTTAGGGTTGAAATTGCCAAGGCAAAGGAGGAAGATGTGCTAGAGTAGTTCAAAGTAGATAAATGTCGATATTTTGTTGAAGATTTTGGTGAAGTACTGCCAAATTTCACACCATACGACATTGTGCTGAAGGATACTTCCAATTTGAGCTGGAAATTGGAAGTTTGGAAGAAATTAATAGGTCGAGTCAGACAGTTTATTAGAGAAAAGAATGTGGAGTTAGAAGTAGGGAATGCTAGGTTTGAAGAATTAAAGGAATTTCTTAGTGGGGAACCAAAATTCAAGGAACAGTTGAGAAACAGGCTAGTTGAGTTGCGAGACAGAGGGAAAATTATTTTTGTTGCTACCAAGGAGGGAAGCACCCACCATGGTTGCACCTTGCACACCTACCACATATAGCAAGAGGAACCGATATCATAAGAATTGGAATTTGAATAAATTCTTGTTCATATACTTACATTATCATATAATAATGAAAAAAATCATTCAAATAAGTAAATTCATCACATTTGAAGCATAGATTTCTAAAAATATATGTTATTTTATACTTGTGAAAGGTAACAAGGGGTTGTTCTCCTATATTCAGATGATAAACGATCCTGAAGAGGGTATTTTTTGGTCAAAGCATGTGTCTGTGCTTAGAAAGGATGAGCTAAATATGCAGTGCCTGATTGTCATATATCTTATCTATAAAACATGATATATATATATATATATATATATATATATATATATATATATATTTTCTTTGCATCTAGTTCATGAGCACCTTGGTCAGTGAGTGATTTCTATGTCCACGGGAAAATCTGGGCTAATTGCCTCTTGGCCTACTGGCAAGACCTAACCCCAAGGGCTTCGGGTGGATTCGACCCTGTGACCTCCCGATGGCAAGGCATGGTTTTTGACCAACTGAGCTAACCCTTGGGGCTTATATATATATATATATATCTATATATATCTATCTATATATATATATATATATATATATATATATATATATATATATATATATATATATATATATATATATATATATATATATATATATAACTTTTTGTTTAATAATTAAATATGGAATAACTCAAATTTACAATCAAATTAAACACAATTTTAAATAATTTTAAAGGCTCCTATCAAAGAGAAGTGACATTATGCTCAAATCAATCTTTAAAATAAAAGTCTTAGTGGTTGTCAATGGTTTTGATGGGCATGGAATACAATTAACAATATTTATTAAAATAAAACTCTCAGCAGTTGTCAACGGTTTTGATGGGCATAGAATACAATTTAAAAAAAAAAAATTGTTTCAAATTACCAAATAAGCTTTACCACCACATTATGTATTGGGGCGTGAAGGTAGTAGGTACCCCATGTCTGAGTGATCGGAAGAAGCTATAATGCTAGAGGGAGAGATGCTGCTAATTTTTCTTTCAACATGACAATTTTTATATATTAATATTTTATTCTTATCTTATTTTTATAATTTTGGAGCATTAACATAAACGGTTATTAATGCTAATCGTAATGCATCTCACAAATAATTCATATGTCAATGTGAATTACTAGAAGCACATAGATTATAATCCCATGACTCTTATAGGATTACTCATAACTAATTATGCTTTAGTTATGGATTAATCCTATAGGATTTGTTAGCAATATTGATAAATAATGCTCCTTATGATCCACATGTAAGCTTGTTGCTCGCCTATCTATGTCTGACATGTGGCTGGACATGTCCAAGGTGAAGATCTGGGCAAAGGCCCTACAAATTATCTCTGCCTAAACTGTTTTGATTCCAATAGTGATAGACTTGCTTAACTAATCAAACAAATACTGGTAAAAATGGCGGTAATGATTCGAGCTCATAGATACGACGTTCCTTCTGTATGTCCATCCAGATTTTGATCTTTCTTGTGAATTCTCCTGCCCACCATTTTTCATGTTCGATCACCATTAAACGTGTGTTGAAGTAACAAGGTTTTCTTCCCTCAAACGTCTTGGATAAAGCCAGATCCAACCAAAAATTATCGGTGAGATACTTTGTGAAATTCGCCTTGAAATATTTTGGTGCCCCGAGGACATGACATTCCAAATCTGTCCCCCAATATCACCAATGTCGTTAATGAAAATCAGGTCAAAACTAGGATATATAACCCTATGCACAGAAGCCAACAAAATGTCTCCCAAATAGCTCCTTTCATAGTTCAAATGTTGATATAAAGCCTGTCAGATCAATGAAGAAATTTTATCCTTGACAAGATCCACATCAAAATCATACATTTTGAAGTGCAGGTAAGGGAATGTCACCAAGATGATTGCCTTCAATTCTCCTTTCCTGTTAGACACTAGAAAATCCCAATACTTTTGACCCAATACCGAATATCCCCCCTAATGTGCTCTTCATGTCGAATGGACTTCCTACCCAATCTGCATCCATGAAACCTTCCAGCTTCACTCCCTCTATCTATTTGTACCAAAGACCAAACTAAGTGGTGCCTCTGAGGTATCTCAACACATGTTTATCTACCCTTCAATAGAGTTTGGTTGAATTAACCATTGCTTGACTAATCTAGTAAACTACAAAAAATATGTTTGGTCGTGTGTTCACCAAATACATAAGTAAGCCCACAAGCTGCCAATAAATAGTAGCCTCCACTACTTCACTTGAAGTATCATATTCCTTCCTCTAGTTTCTTGCTAGAGGATTCCCCATGAGTTTGCTACTGTCCATGCAGAACTTCTTCACTATCTCGTTGGCATACTTTCCCTAATAGATAGAGAGTTCTTCATCTCCTTGCCATGTAACTTCCATAGAAAGGAAATAATGCATGATCCCTAGGTCCTTCATCTCAAGTTCTCTTACAAGATCCTCTTTGCAAGATTTTACTAGCTTCTCATCACCTATCAGAATTAAATCATCGACATAGAAAAATATAATCAACAATTTATCTTCAACCACAATACTGTAAATGTTTGCATCTGCTTCACTTTTGGTGAATCCCAACCTAGTGAAATCGTTGTTAATATTGGTGTATGTAGCATGGGGTGCTTGTTTCAATCCATACAATTCTCACTTTTTTCTGCACACATGTGATTCTCTGTTGAAGGTCTCAAATCATTCTGGCTACTCAATGTGCACCTCTTCCTCAATCACTCCATTAAGAAATGTTGTCTTCACATCCATCTGATGTATCTTCCATCCCATCTAAGCTAAAAGTGCTAGAATAGATGTGATTGAAGAGTAACTTGCTACTGGAGAAAATCTCTCCTTAACATCAATTCCCTTCACCTGAGAAAACCCTCTCACCTGAACTCTGGCCTTGTGTTTCTCCGCACTCCCATCTGCTGCTTTTTATACCTTTTAAATCCATTTGGAACTCACCACTGACTTATCTGCTTATCATGGGACCACTTTTCAAACATTGTTTCTAGTAATGGAGTCATACTCCTTAACCCTAGCATCAACCCATATTGGTTGCTGCACTGCTTCCTTGAATGAGGATGTCTCAATCTCTACACTCTCACTCATCAGAGCCATGTAGTCAGTGAACTGATCTGATGACCTCCTCCACCTACGCTATGATTTGGGTGTTCCCACATTCTATCTAGCATCATGCATCAATCTATCAGCCTCTTTAGTGCACTTCCTTCCATCTATAGAAGTATTTGCATGAGTGGGTGTTTCCACTCTCTGCTCCTCTACATGTGGATGCTTCACATCATCCTAATGTTCATCCTTTTGAGCTAAAATATCATCATTTGCAAGTAATTGAATCTCCCTCTCAAGGGAGCATCTCATGTCCTTCTCTTCATCAAACTTCACATCTCTACAAAGCACTATCATCCTGTGATTTGAAAGGTAGACCCAATAGTTGTGAGGTGTATCAGTGTACCCCAAAAATATTCCCAACTTAGTTGCTGGTTCTAGATTTTTCCTTGCATCCATGGTAACATGATAGTAAATTGATGAACCAAAGATCCTGAATTGTGCCACCTTTGTTTCTTACCTAAAAAAGCTTCATCTAGTGTACTCATCCTCAGAATCCGATGAGGACTCATGTTCTCAACATATGCAATAGTGTTGCATGCTTCAACCCACAAGTTTGATGATGGGCCCTGATCAGGTAACATTTCTGGTGCAGATCCCACAATACTTTTGTACTTCGTTTCACCCACCCCATTATATTGTGGGTTATAGGCTAGTATTAACTCATGTCAAATACCTTCTGATGCAAAGAATTTCTTAAATTCATTCAACGTATATTCTCCATCGTTATCGCTCCCGAGAGCCTTAAATTTCCTGCTAGTGTCTTTCTCAACAAGTGCTTTAAATTCAAAAAATTTAGAGAATGTCTGATCTTTCTTCTACATTAAGAAAATCTAGCACTTACATGAGAAATAATCTACAGATATTACATAATACATATGCTTGGTCGTGGAGGCTGTTGAGAATGGTCCACACATATCTGAGTGAACTCTTTCAAGGATCGCTTATGCTCGAATGTCCTTATCATGAAAGGTTTCTTTGGTTTACTTCTCCAATGCACACCCTTTGCATGTATCTCTCCACTCTAGTGCACTCTTGGGAAGTCTTGTAGAAATATGCTACATGATATTCAAAGCTCCATGGTGCAAGTGACCCAATCTTCTATGCCACAACTCACCAATTTCTTGTCTTTGCACCTTCTCTTCTTTTGTGCTAAGGGAAACACAGTCTTCTACATCCAATTTCTAGAGGTTATTCACTCGAACCTCAATCCACTTCACTTGTCCTAGGGCTATGTGACGAAGGAAATCCTTTCCTTTTCTAAATATAAATTCGTAGCCACGGTCCTCCAACATAGCAATTGAAATAAAATTCTTCACCAAACCCAAAACATACTTGACATATTTTAATGTGATAGGAGAACCAGAATTCCTCTGAAAAGTAATAGTATCGATGCCAGTCACATTATACCTTCCATCATCTCCCATTTCCATCTGCATCTAGAGGTCCTTCTCCTCCAAGTCACTGAAGAATTCTGTTTCGTTGGTCATATGGAATGAGGCTACACTCTCCAGATACCACACACTAACCATCACTGATGTCACTGTGCAAGCAATGAGGATGAAATCCAACTCGAATTTTGAGGCGATAACTTCACCTGCCACTCCTTCTGAGTGATTCTTACCATCTTGATTATGCGGACACTTCGTGGCATAGTGTCCCAGCTCATGGCAGTGAAAACATTTAATATTTTAAAAGTCCTTCTTCTTGCTACCCTGATTGGAATCTAATTTGGAATGGGATGCTTCCCTTTCCATTTCTTTACCTTTCTAGCTAATGCACTTTTCTCCTCATTATCATGCTTGGATGAGGATCCATCTCTAGTGTTTCCTTGAATCTCTTCTTGCACAAATTCAGACCACAAACGCTCCCAATCTAGTATCTCCTACCTCTTATTTACCAAATCTTGGTAGTTGTGCTAGCTCTTGGGAAGGCCTAGAAGTTCTAGACTTACTAGATCATCTATAACAAATGTAACACCAACACTTCCAAGCTCATATTGACATTGTGTGAACTTGGTCAGCTACTTTGGTATTTTGTCGCTCCTCTCCATCTTGGTTTTCCTGAGCTTTTCCTTCAGTGCCATCTTCCTATGGTCACTTCTATTTTGAAATAGGTATGTCAAGGCCTTCCACATTTCATATGGAGTTTCCTTACCATGGAGGTTTGAGACAATATTATCTAGAACTCCTTGTAGGATAATAATTCTCGCCTTTGCAGCATATTTTATCCACTCTGGTAGGTCTTGAGCATCAGTTGTTGGAGGCTTATGAATATATTTGTCTATGAATTCCTTATGCTTGTTATCTTCCAACACTACCTCCATCATGTCCTTCCAAGCAATATAGTTTGAACTACCCTCAAGGGCATATTCGAGTCTCAATCCATAAAATGACATCTTTCTGGCTCTAAAGTATGATACTTTGAATTCAATTTCACTTGAAAAATAAAAAATCATATTGTCCTCTTCTAGAGTGATTTATGCTATGATATCGTGTAGAATTTCCTTGTAGATTCAAACTTATAATTGTAATTTACTAAAACAATAAACTTGAATCTACTCTACTCATCAGCGGAAACAATTAAACGATCGAGAAATCATGAAGCATACAAGAGAAAGAATTCAATCAACACATTACACAATGATTTCTTAGGGAAAGCCACAACTAAAAACCCCTGTTATCTGTATATTGCATTAGTCAGAAAATATGAGAAGATTACAATGCTTTTCTCAAGCTCGAGAAACCTCTGCACTATCTCTATCTATCTTACTGCTTCCTAGACAAGCCTAGGACAATACTTAACCATTTTTCTACTTGCCCAAGTCCCTATTTCCTTACATTTTTTCCATGGGAATTGGTCCCCTATTAATTACTGAAATTCCTGAATTGGAATTATGCAATCCTAATAGGCATTCCTCTAACTGCATGCACCACTTGTACAATTCAGATGATTATACAACTGATAGTACATGGTCCCTGAACTCCAATATCAATTGGGTAATTCTCAGATATGACACGAATGGGTTATTTATGAGTGAATAATCAGTTAACTGGTTGATCACCACAAGTAGTACCACACTACTAGACCTCCCACTAGTTCCTCCAATAGTTGGAACTAGCTTAATTGACTTTAACTCAGTTAAACTAAATCAATTAACTACAACTAAAAATAAAATCAACCATAGTTCCTATAAAGTAGGAGACACTCTACATGACTCAAGTTAGACCTTCAACTTGAATTAACTGAGCCAACTAAGTCAAATTAACTTAGTTAACTAATACAAGTTGTCATGTGATCTGGAATTAGAATTTTATTCCTAATTTAATTCAAGGAAAAAATTAAATTAGGATTTTCTTGTTTCATTTTCAACATACCTTTTATCTTCTCAAATTCAACAAGCTACAAATAAATTATTAGAAGCACCACCTAGTTTTGGTGTGGGATTTTTCATGCCTATCTATTTAGTTGATGTTGTTTCTACCAGAACCCTTTTCTATTTATAAAAAGGCATTAATCTCTTTCACAGGCACCTATGTGTCAGGGAAAATTTTAACGACGGAAATTTATCTTAACATTTAGAAACCTTAGCGAATCTCACTAGTCTATGATATGCCATCTGTAAAACTTTTGGTGGTATTTATGTAAAAATATTCAAATTTATAATAATTTTATATAGTCCCAATATAAAATTTTAAACATTTTAAAGGTAAACTAATTTTATAATATAAAATTTGGGTGAAACATTTTTAGAAAAAATGGAAATTAACGAATTATTTTTTTTTGGAAAAAAGCATGGAAAATTAGCCCATTTGCAAATATTAGCCCCTAAAATTTTCCCTGATGCATTCATATTATTCAATAGTTTGGAGCCACAAGCACAATAAGAACTTTTATGAAATCTATGACAATTTTTTGATACCTCTCTATATATTGTTATTTAATTAACTAGCACCAAAATTTACTAAGGAACATGAAGAAACCATCAAGGAGATTGGAGATTAGTCCTTGGATGATATTTTCTTGTATATCACAATAGATGTGCATAAACTACTAATTCTCTCCCAAGGTATGCCCCAGATAGATTACCATTAAGACAAATAACATTGTAAACAATTTTATAGGGACCACTTATTCCTTTTATGATGAATAAAAAGAAATGATGATCATCCTTTCCTTTAATTATTTGAATTTATACTTTATTCGATACTAAACCTGAAAAAAATGTGGAAAATAAACTCAAATTTATTTGGTTACATTGTGCAATTTTAAAGAAAAAAGACGAAAGAGAAGTTGTCAAAAACCATTGTAAATTAGTAAGATATTCTAAATCTTATCACCATGAAAAGTGTCCTTTTAAAATTATATTCAAGTTCCTCAAAATTTTTAGGATGCCATGAAAAGAATTGAAAATATTGAAGATAGTAAAGAAAAAGAAAAGTTATTAGCCTTTTAGAGTGAAAGACAAATGTCATTTCAAGAAATAAGGAAAAGTGTTATGAATCATGCACCTCAAATATGATAAGAAACTAATAATTATAGCTCAATTCAAAGGGGAAAGCTCCTTTTATAATGAATACAATGTATGGTAAAATATTTTATAATCCTATGAATAGGTCTTCTTGCAATATATATAGAAGGTAAAGGGTACAACTATAATGAAATGGCGTAATGAAAGATTCTAGTCAACATAAAAATATAAAAATAGAAATGTAATTTAACTCAATGTATTGAGATTAATAAGTATATTTAGCATTAACATGGGGATTATATAGGACATAACCTGTCCCTCCCCTTGAAACAAGTGTTGTCCTCAAAACTTGACTAATTGCGGGTCTTTCTGCATAAACAAATCACCTTCGCCTTTTTCCTCTTACATTGGTAGGTTCTTCCAATTGATGAGGTGTTTAATAATTGATCATTTTCTGAACTACATAAAACCTTGTTTACAATATTGTTTTTGGTTATAGCATGAATTTCCATTTTTCATTATTCTCTAGTATAATAGTTTGTACCAAGATCTTGTCATCATTTATCTTCTTTAAGAAAAATATAAGACCAAATTATTTGTCTTTGGTTTTCCACTCTGGAAACCAGATTATTCACATAATAAAAGTTACTTTGTCCAAAATTTGAAAAAAATGACTAGCATAGCTATGGTGCATGCATGATGTAATCCAAATAGAATAAGGAACAACCATATCTAAGGTATCAGTTTCCATATATACTGGAAGATCCCGTAAAACCAAAAGAAAAAGATATAATCAAACATTTAGACAATTAGGACGAGGTTGAGACCTCAATGGGAGCAGGGTCAATAGGGATTTTAGACGATGTTAATCATTTCCCATGGAAAATTTTAGAGGCTAATATTTTTAGGTGGGCCAATTTTCTAGGATTTTTCCAAAAAAGGGATTCTCTAATTTCCTTTTTTTCTAAAAATAATTCACACAAATTATCTCATATAATTTTATTTTACCTTAGGAATCACCAAATTTAATATGGAGACTATATAAAATTATTAAAAATTTGAATATTTTTACAATAATATTTCCAAATATTTTATAGATTCAACATTATGGACTATTGTGATTCTCCACAGTTTCTAAGTTTTAAGATAAATTTCCATCCTTAAATTTTTTTTTGTTTCCCATGTAAAATTGAGGCCTCAATTTAAGCGAAGTGCCTTCCCATGACCTTATTCTTGGGTTGTATTCCATATTACTATAGCATAATCTCATCCATGATGTCATTCCTTCAAGGGAAACCTTACCCAAAGGAAAATATTGGTTTTGTCCCTACATGGGTGCCCCAAACTGGCACCTAGTTAGGTACTAAGGCAAATATTTCTAAGAATGAATGACATTCTGTGTCGTTAATAATTTTCTCCTCTACCTCTCCAATTTTCTCTTGAATCTCAAGAGGAGTCTACATAGCCTTATCAAGGATAAAACTCTTCCTTTATAATGGGAGTTTCCTAGTAAGCTTCTTACCTATTCACCTTCATGTAAATGAGCACACTATCTAGGGATTGGAGTAAAACACGAGAAGACCAAAACGTAAGACTAGACTACCCTTTTAACCAGATCATGTAAGTCAAAATAATGCCACTATAAGTGACAAGCATATGAATAGAAAGGTGACCCAACCCTTTGATTGGAACTACAGATAGATTTTAAAATAAGAGAGTATATAGATAAAACATCCAATACCAATTTGCAAGGCCAAAGTTTCTTTTAAGGATACAATATAGACATGGCAACTTTATGAGAATAGCCAATAACAACCACACAAAAGAAACTAGTCCTAGAAGGAACAATCATTAACTCATAATAGAGAGGGGCATATAATACTAGAAGTAGTAAAGGCCATAAAACAAATAGAGAGAAAATTAGGTTCTTGTGATAAATATAACTTGAAATAACTAGAAGCTAAAAGTGATTGTGGCCCAAGAGAACACCTTGAATGACAATACAAGCCTAAAAATTCAATGGCAAGTGATGCACCATGAATAGGTTGATTCCTTGGGGAATATGTCAAACATATCTTTACCAAAGACTCTCTAGAGACCTACTAAAGAAAAATAAAGGGAAGAATCAAAATCAAGGGAAGGAAGAATCTTTTGAAGAGGAAGGTGCAGGTAATTAGGCCAAGAAGAGTTTTTTGTTCTTCGAGGAAAAAAATAGTATTGAACAAACTAAGTAAAGAAGAATTCCATAACAAACTAACTAAAGAAGAATCCCATAAGTCATACATAGAACTATAACAAAGATGACAAAAGCTAAAAGAATATAAATAAAAACATGATGAGGAGGAAAATTCCATAGTGAGAACTACATCAATTGAACGTTATCTCATCATAACACAACAATTGAATGAACTGAGAACCTTCATTACCACCTACCTCCATTGAATTGAAGGCCCTCCAAACTCATTCATTGTGAATTTTACTAAGGTTCATGTCTCTCCATGCCACCATCATGCTAGAAAGTGGTATTGATCTTTTGGTCTTTTAGGTAAGAAATGATCATGGGGTTTTCCAAATGTATTTTCATACTTTCATATTGTGAATGCTAATGCATCAAGATAAGTTGTTGAGAAAAATGAAGTGGATACAATATATACATTTTCTTGAGGTGTTTCCATTCCCATATGGCTTATAATAATAGTTGCTTCCCTATCGCTATATGTGTGATCTAATTCATAAAGATTTTAGGTGCTCTCATGGATGAAGATGGGATCATCTTTGTGTCCCTATCTTCCCCATTCAAGGGATGTGGATAAGAGTGAAGAGATGGTGGTGGAGGATGAGGATTCCCCAAAATCTATGGGATGAGATGACATTATGAGGGGTTGAGGTGAGGTTGAAGGACTAGATTTGGCTATGTATGCTTTTTGTTGTTGCATGTTGTATTACTTGTGAGCCAATGAATTATCATATTCTTTTCGATCATTTTGTTCTTTTTAGCATTCATTATTTTTCTTGGGATCAACAAAGTGAATATTCCCTTGAGAAAAGGGAATTTTTTTTAGATTCCCTAGTTGTTGATAGGGCATATATCGAAAATCTATGTTTTCGTAATCCTAGGTATGAAAATTTTAGGCCATTCCAATTGATGAGGATCTTATCAAGCATCCATTTTCTTAGATCTACTTTTACACAAATTCTTGGAAATGTTACAATACCCCTTCAAGGCTTGTTTGTATCTATCATAACTAAATGACCTAGTGAGTTTCCTACATAAGCAAAGATATCTAGAGTTAACAATGAATTGGAATATTAGGAATTCTTACCAAAATTGGAGTGCCAAAAGCTATCATGGATAAAGGGTTGAATTAAAGCAGAGCCCAAATTTGTCCCAAAACTAGGGTCTTTAATAAAAAAACTCTGAGAAAATCCTCTTGAATTTTCAAATAAATGACAAAAAATCCCTTTGAATATAAATACATATTAGTACTTGAGGACCATGTTGCATGAACCCATTCCTAAATGCAGATGTTGATGGATAGAGAAAAGTAAACAAACAAATTATGGCACTATACTCATAGGCTGAGCAACAAAGGTTGTATTGATAGTCTTCCACTTCTAGATTTTGAATATCTTGTACTTGTTCTATAATGAAGGTTGGACCTAAGAGATATTTCGTAGTATTTGCAAGAGCCCTATATCTAGAGCTTATTTAAAGGATCGTGATTGAGTAGAAGAAGGCGCACCTTAGCCTTTGGTTCCTCTAATTAGTCTTGATACAAGGAGGATTAAGGTGTCCTTGGCTCTACAATAATCTTTAAGTAAAATCCCTTCTTGAAGCTACCTACCCCCATGTAGGAGTTGCATTGAGACAGAAGGGATTCCTATTTGATCTTGAATTATAACCATGAGTGTAGACACAAAGTTGATTTATTTCACTTATAGATGGAGGGTACCCCGTAAGAGTGGCCTCACAAAGACCGAAAATATCAATGGATTTGAAGTGATGGCATCACCTTAGAGGATGGAAGAACCCACTTGCAAAAGAAATTCCCCATGGTTTAGCATAACTTCTGTGATGGCACCAGAATGAGGAGCTTCAGACAATTGGAAAAATCCTAGAACTGAAAACCCCCGAGAGATAAAGTGTTGTTTGAAGGCTTTAGGGTTTCCATTACGATCCTTCTCTCTGAAAATAACAATTGATCACACTAGTTTAAAGTTATTCATATTGAATCTTTTGATAAATTCCTTTCTACATTTTATTTAAGTAATCAAAGTTGCATCTTCTACCCTCCATACATCAATGCCTAACCAATTAAACATATCAATAAATAAAATGTAGAAAAAATTGGTTCACTATTTCATATATTATTAAAAATAATTATATATTTATAAATATATATTTTTATAGATTAATAAGTATGTCAAAATTAAATATAAATCCGCCACATGTATTTATATCAATTATAGGACCAAACTATATTCTTATTAACAATTACCTATCTACACTCTATTCTTATTATCTACTAAATATTTTATAACTAATTTATTGTAATAGTATTTGTCATATGAGAATAGTTCTTGCTTCATAGAATAACCTTTGACCATATGACCTTTGTGGTAATTTCTACCAAAATATGATATCTTAAATTAATGAGTTATATCATTTTATTATAATTAATAGTATATATATGGATAATCTTCCAATGCAATATTTTCAATAAATAAGTTATATAATTTTTTATAATTAGTGGCTACACAGCATTTTTATTGCACCAATATTCTTAGATTGCATTTCAACAACAAAACAAAATGAAATAACTTTGTATAAGCATCCAAGAAATATTTTATTATGTTCGCATATACCTTACAAAAGTAATTTAAATTGTAATAAATATCTTGTCACCAACTACATCAATGACCTTTACCACATAAAAGTTGATACAATATATTTCAAAGAACAAGGTTCATTCCTAGCATGACGAATTTCCCATGTTGCAAGGTCTTCATGGAAGAAACACTAATGTGGCATATTCTTTCTTCTCGTTATACCTTAAGAAAATACACCAATATCGCCATTATATTCTTCTCATTAAAGCTTTAGAAAATACACCAATACAATCATTATATTCTAAAGGCTGGCATGAATCTTTTATTATTTTGTGCATAAGTTGAGTGAGAATCATGAACGTAGGAGTTGATATAAACCATAGAAACCTGACTTTAAATGAATAATCAAATACCAATGAAGATTTGATGGACTACTTGATAAGTAAAGGCATTTTCAGATATAAGCAATAAAATACTTTCAATATAAGTACACAAGCTGTCAAAATGGACTATTTGTATCTTTAAATTTAATCTCATTTTTATATTCTAAATATATAAAATTCTCTATATTAATCCAATTAAATATAATTTTATATTTATAATTTATAATAAATATTTTATCTTTATAATATAATATAAAAAATTCTAAATCTATAAAATCCAAACGAAAATGAATCGATATTTATAATTTAAATTATTTCATGATAAAAAACGGAGGTGTCAATTGTTATGTTGTATTATATTGTGAGAATGGACTAAAATGTATTCTTATCTCAACACCAATATCCGAAGGATAGATGGTAATGGCTTTCATTCATTATTTTTTTTTTATATAATTTGATCCTACTCTAGACCAAATTCATAGGAAATTTCATCGAACTCCAAATTCATCTAGATGGGGAATTTCCTCGATGTCTTGAGTTTATCCTAGAAATTTATTAACTTATTTATTGGATTAGTCTCATTCTCTGTAAGTATCTCTATTGATTTATGTTTTGTTGATTATTAAAACGTTGTATAAAGTCTCATCCAAAGTCCACTCAACTATCCTATTCCCTTTATGAATTAAACTCTTTCCACTTGCCAAATATAATGCAAAATATAAAGAAATGACCCTATAATGGATTATTTGAATGCTATGGTCTGCATATTGGAACTCTTACAACAACCCTTTATATTCTCACTCTACAACATGGTCCAAAGTCTCACATTCCAAAGTCTTTGAAGAAGTTACGAAACATGTGTTCGATGTCTTTTGAAGTTCAAAGCTTTCAACATTTCCCCTTAAAAATTTTCTTTGTTTCCAAGAACAAGAATAAATGAGACCTAGACTAATTTAGGTTTTGGCATATCAAGTAATGGAATCTACACCTGATTTAGTTGGGAACATAGGAATATGAGCATGCTATCTACAATGCAAACTACAACTTAATGTGGAACCATATTCCTTGCCAATTTGAGTGGGTAATTACATGCATTTTATGATGATTGTTCTGTGTCCATATGAGGATATCAAATTGCTAGGAGTTAAAATTTTGGCCAATTTTGACTCCATCGAGCAAAGGAATGGCTAAAATACAGTTGGCTAATTATTGATGCTTTCGATGTCAAAAAGGGTAATTTCAAAATGAATTTTTGTTTGTAGGTGGGTTAGTGTTAGAAAGCCTTATATGAAATTTTATTTCAACATAATGTTAGTAGAAGCATTTATAGCTCCTACGGCTTACATCCATGCCTCTATCAAAAATGTGTGCACCATTTGGCATTACTCTTTAACTAACTTATACTTAGCTAAGGACCTGAGTAGAGTTGTACTCGATAAGGGTATTATTTACCTAATGTGACACGAATCACTAAACATATACTTAGGATTGTATATGGGTCTTTGAAGAGATGGATGGGAAATATTGATATGGATCGGTTTTCTTTTGAAGATGTCAAGAAAATTATTAGATAGGTGATTTATTATGTCATAAGATTGTTTTAAAAATAAAATAATAGTTTGAGAGAGAATAGCGAGGTGGTCGGACTGAATCTTTACTACGAGATCACTTTTCATGCTATTTTTCTATCCCATAACAAGTCAAACTTTGATATAGTGATGCCTCACCTAAGAAAAACATGGAATGCTATTCATTACAAGGAGGTTTTAAGGATTTTTAATGGACATGGGTTCGTGATGGACATGGGTTTCTGATGGCATTAATGTGCTAACACAAGACTAAATTTATGTCCTTCCTTTTCCATTTTACTTTCCAAGCGGGAGACTACATCGATGTTATACTGAACATTTTATTGATTTTCAATATGATATTAACTTTGACATGATTTTTTTATTTTCATAATTTAGGAGATTATTAGCCTATTGGATTTGATAGATTAAGTCCAAGTAAACTAGTTACTATCTTAATGTTTAGGTTAGGTATTATCCCAATTACTACTTGATATTGTGGTTAAGATAGTGTATCTATCTCAGGCCAATTCTTCATGTATTTAAATGTGCACAATTAATTGATGTTTTATAGAATACAAAATATATTGTTTATGTAATCAATTTAAATTTTTATCAAAGCTAGTAGCTCTTGGTGTAACTCTCTTATGTGTGGGCCCATAAATATGTGAGTGATGTGAGATTAATTTAGTATAGATGTAGATTAAATTAGTTTAACTATGTTGAGTTTTTTGTGTGATTGTTTGTGAAAAAGCGTCCATCCTTGGTTAGTAGCTACCTGTGGAGTTAGGCGATATACATCATGATATCATGTTTCCATCAATTATGTTAACAATGGTAACTACTGCATTGCGAGATTAGATATGTTTGATGATGAAGGAGCATCAAAACTAGTGTATCATTTCTTTTAAAGGCACAAAATGGGATATGTAAAATTTATATAAAGTTTTATTTTCTCTCTTATTTAATACGATTTGTAGTAGAGCCACCTATCCTAATTCTGGAGTAATATGGATCAATTGATTGTTATGATATTTTGAGAAATTGGTCAAGTCGACCTTTCTAAATATTGACAAGGGGTGAGCCTAACTATTGGGTAGTTTGGACAGGTATCTAGTTTCTTGTCTTGGAGAGATATTTTCCACATCAATAGCAATTGTATATGGGGATTTGTATAGTTAGATAAACATAGGGGTTTCTCGATTAGAAGAGGAGCTTGATAATCAAGCCATTATACTTTGTAATCATACTTTTCTAATGAATAGAATATGAATAGAATTGCATTACCTTGTTTTGTCCCGTATCTAATTCAATGTTTGATTTCTTACAAAGGTAGAGTGTAATTATATCGTGATCATGGTAAAAGAGAGTGTTAGGTTGAGGGAATTCAGAGGACACCACCTATAGAGGAATGTGAATTCGAAAGGAAACCACTTTAGTGCCTATGGAGATACACTCTATGAGCGGTGAGAAATAAAAATTGGTTGGATTTAGTATGTATCATTATATTATTTAATGCACTTAAGTCATGTTGTGTGGGGCAAGTGTAGCACTCTATCTACTAGAGTTATTACCAATGTAAGATAAAATTAGGTTGCCAAGATGCATCATTGTAGCAAGAAAGGAAGCTTAAATATTCCGTGAAAAGGCCCCATTATCCCATACGTCGATGGGAGAAAACTAGTAAAGAACTTAATATTGCACATGGTCGCATGCAGATGGAACTACTAGAAAAGTAGTCAAGGCTATGAATTGAATGAAGTAAAAGGTGAGTTGAATTCGGCCATAAGGGATTAAAATATTTTTAGCAGTTGAAAGAATCCTGGGGAGAAAACAAACTTGAGGAATGTGCCACAATGGAAGCTTGGTGGACTAGTGGTCAGAGGTTAGTACTCTAGACCTCTGCAAGTACAAGTTAGTTCAAGCCTGAACTTGACGTATGGGAGTCTAGAAATATATTCAGGCCTTAAATGAAATGGTATGGTGATCAACACGACCATTGGTAAACATTGTAATAAATTTGACCTATGGCCCCAAGTTGGATGTTTGATCTTGACCTGTTTGGTGGGATCATTGATATTGTGTTATATTGAAAGGAACACAATAAAAGGAGGTTCCAACTTCACTTAAAATGTTTGATTCCATCATTTGAAAAAGAAGGTATAAAAAGGAAACCGTGGCATGAAAGATATAGAGCATAACGAAATGGAAAGAGTTGAGACCCTGTTTTAATAGGAATATGTTGTAGAAATTAATATGTAGATTCAATAATGATCATGAAATTTACTAAATCATAAGACATGAAGCTAATCTAATAATCTATGGAAGTTAATTCATCATTTAGAACACAAATCATAGGCATGCAAAAGGAAACATCACACATGCACATATATTTATCTAGGAGAAGGAAACTACTCAAAACCCCTTACTATCTATATTGGATTAATCAGAGAATAGAGATGAAATACATATTCTTTCTCAAGCCTGAGCACTCCCTGCAAGTGTATAGTTTATCCCTGTGCCTGACCTAATGACTATGACCAAGACTTAACAAATCTGAACAACACTTAGCCAATTTTAAGGCCCTTCAAGCTCCTAATTCCTTGTGTTGTTTCCTCGATAAATTGGCCTTTATTATTCTAGAATATCCCACTATTGGATTATGTAATTCCCTAGGGTCCTTCCTCTAATTACATGCACCACCTATAAACATTGGAATATGCTACAACTGATAGTAATGTAGCTTGTAATCTCCATCTCCACTAGGTAACTTGAATTATTTGAATGCAACAATTATTTTGGGTTGTTTAATCAATTAACTCGTTGATCACTAACTGTGGTTGAAGTTCCACTTCTACAAATTGACCTCCACTAGTTCTTCTGATGGTTAGAACTAGTTAAACTAGCAATAATTGAAATTAAGAATTATACATTGCTACAAATTAGAGATAAAACATATTGAAATAATATCAAGATTCCCAAAATTGAATTAACTAAGTTAACCGAGTGTCATGTCATCTTAGTTAACTACCTCCAAGATTTATATTGAAATAAAAATTTGAATTTTCTCTAGTTTGACCAAGGTAAAGTCAAACTGAGATTTTCTTGCTGCATTTTCAACACTCCCTCTTAGCAATATAGGGATTATCAACCACCCCTATCTTGCACCCGTGGAACTTGAAATTCCCTCTTGACAATGCCTTTGTTAAAATATCTTCATCTTGTTCCTCTTTCAAAATGTACTACAACAAAATAATCCACCTCTGCACACAATCCCATAGATGGTGATATTAGATATCAATATGCTTGGATTGATTGTGAAAAAGAGGATTCTTAGAGAGTTTGATGAAGCGTTGATTATCATAGTAAATCACAGTATGATCCATCATATGATCAAACGAGCCAACAAATATCTTTCTCATCTAGATCTTCTCACATGTTTCTCAACTTGTTTCCATGTATTTTTCTTCTGTCGAGTTGATTGCCACCAGTATTTGCTTCATGTTGTACCAAGAAATCACTGTGGACCCAACACTCAAAATTCCACCTGATGTACTCTTCTAGTTTTATGGAATTCCCACCAATCTGTATTTTTGAATCCACACAACTTCACTCCCTTTGTGTGTTCGTACCATAATCCAAGGTGTGTAGTTCCTCTAAGGTACCATAGAACATGCTTAGTTTCCCAACGAAATAGTTTTTTTGGCTTAACTATAGCTTGACTCAGGTGGTTGACTGAAAAGCACATGTTTGGTCATGTGTTCAAGGGATACATGAATGAACCCACCAACTATGGGTAAACAGTCACATCCACTTCCTCACTTGAAGTGTCATCTTCTTTCCTCTATTTATTTGCTAGAGGAGTCTCCATGGGTTTGCACCTGTCCATGTGGAACTTCTGAAGTATCTTGATGGCATACATTCCATGAGAGACAAAAAATTCCCCATCACCTTGCCATACTTCCAATCTAAGGAAGTAGTGCATGAGACCCATGTCCTTCGCCTCAAAATCTCTTACAAGGTCCTCCTTATTGGTTATGATCAACTATCCATCACTAGTCAAGATCAAGTTATCAACATATAAAACAATAATCAATAATTTACCTTCTACCAAAATATGATAGAGGTTTACATCCACTTCACTTTTGGTGAAGCCCAAACTGGTGAGATAGCTATCAATCCTTGTGTATGAAGCATGGGGTGCTTGCTTGAGACCTTACAACTCTTGCTTCAGTTTGCACACATGAGACTCTCGATCAAAAGTCTCGAAGCCTTCTATTTGCTTGATATACACCTAATCCTCAATAACTCCATTGAGGAATGCATTTTTTACATCCATCTGGTGGATCTTGCACCCCATCTATGTAGCCAAAGAAAAGATCGATTTGATGCATGAGTACCTTGCTATAGGAGCAAAGTCCTCCTAATAGTCAATGCCCTCAACCTGAGAGTACCCCTTGGCCACAAATATGTCCTAAATATGGTAACTACATAATGGTTGAAATGGCCTCTATATGCTTATATGATTATGTTTATATATATGTATTGTACTAATTTAATTCATCTTGCGAAAAATATATCCTCCATGGTATACTTGCAAGAAGAAGTTACATAGTAGATAACGTCATATTCATTTAGGCACATGACCTCCACTGTTTCTTCTGACAGTTAGAACTAGTTAAATTGATAATAACTCAAATTAGAAAAAAAGCATACTAAAATGATCTCAAGCTTCCCCAAATCGAATTAATAGAGTTAAATGAGTTTCATGTCACCTTAGTTAAATACCTCTAAAATTTTTGTTGAAATAGAAATTTGAATTTTCTATAGTTTGACCAATGAAAACTCAAATTGAGATTTTCTTGCTGCATTTTAAACACTCCCTCTCAACAAGAAAGGGATTATCAACCACCCCTATCCTACACCTATGGAACTCAAACTTCCCTCTTGAAAATGCATTTGTTAAAATATTATCATCTTGTTCCTATGTAGAAATATACTACAACATAATCCAACTCTACACACAATCTCGTAGATGGTCATATTATATGGTCATAACCAAATATACTGAGTATGTTGGTTATGTTTATATTTTGGTTTAGATTCCATGGTATACTTGCAAGAAGAAGTTACATAGTAGATAACGTCATAATCATTTAGGCACATGACCTCCATTGTTTCTTCTGACAGTTAGAACTAGTTAAACTGATAATAACTCAAATTAGCAATAAAGCATACTAAAATGATCTCAAGCTTCCCAAAATCGAATTAATAGAGTTAAATGAGTTTCATGTCACCATAGTTAAATACCTCTAAATTTTTTTTTTAAATATAAATTTTAATTTTCTATAGTTTGACCAACGAAAACTCAAATTGAGATTTTCTTGCTGCATTTTCAACACTCCTTCTCAGCAAGAAAGGGATTATCAACCACCACTATCCTACACCTATGGAACCCAAACTTCCCTCTTGAAAATGAATTTGTTAAAATATCATCATCTTGTTCCTCTGTAGAAATATACTACAACATAATCCACCTCTACACACAATCTCGTAGATGGTCATATTAGATATCAATATGCTTGGATCGATTTTGGAAAAGAGGATTCTTAGAGAGTTTGATGCAACTCTAATTATCACAGTAAATCACAGTAGCATCCATCATCTGATCAAAGAAGCCAACAAATATCTTTCTCATTTATATCACCTTGCATGTTTCTTGACTTGCATCCATGTATTATGATCCTGTCGCGTTGAGTTACACAGATCTTTGCTTCTTGTTGTACCAAGAAACCATTGCAGACCCAACATTGAAAATTCCACCTGATTTGCACTTCCGGTCGGATGGACTTCCCACCCAATTTTCATTTGTGAAGCCACACAGGTTCACTCCCTTTGTCTATTTGTACCATATTCCAAGGTGGGTAGTGCCTCTAAGGTACTGTAGAACATGATTAGTTTCTCCCCAAAAAAATTTTGTTGGCCTAGCAATAGCTTGACTCAGTTGGTTGATTGCAAAGCACATGTTTGGTTGTGTGTTCAAGAGATGCATGAGTGGAACCACCAACTGTTAGTAAATAGTCACATCCACTTCCTCTCTTGAAGCAGCATCCTCTTTCCTCCATTTGGATGCTAGAGGAGTCTCCATGGGTTTGCACCTATCCATGTGGAACCTCTGAAGTATCTTGTTGGAATACTTTTTCTGAGAGACAAACAATTCCTCATCACCTTTCCATACTTCGAGTCCAAGGAGTATTGCATGAGATCCACGTCCTTCATCTCAAACTATCTTACAAGGTCCTACTTACTGGATCTGATCAACTTCTCATAATTAGCCAAGATCAAGTCATCAACATATAAAATAATAATCAACAATTTACCTTCTACCAAAATGTTATAGAGATTTTCATCTACTTCACTTTTGGTGAAGCCCAAGCTGATGAGATAGTTATCGATCTTGGTGTGCCAAGCATGGGGTGCTTGCTTGAGATCATACAACTCTTGCTTGTGTCTACACATATGAGACTCTCAATCAAAAGCCTTGAAGCCTTCTAGTTGCTCGATATACACCTCATCCTCAATAACCCCATTGAGGAATGCATTTTTCACATCCATCTAGTGGATCTTCCACCCCATTTATGTAGTCAAAGGAAGGATTGGTATAATAGATATGTACCTTGTTACACAAGCAAAGGTATCCTCATATTCAATCCCCTTAACCTGATAGTATCGCTTGGCCTCAAATATGGCCTAAATCTGGTAACTAGAATATTATTGAAATTGTTTCTATATACTGATACTATTATGTTTATATATATGTATTGCGCTAATTTGGTTGATCATGTAGATGATATATCCTCCCCTGAACTATAATGAGTATGTTGGTTATGTTTATATTTTAGTTTATATGGCATGGTATACTTGCAAGAAGAAGTTGAAAATTAGATAATGACATCATCATTCAGGTACAGGAGAAACAAGGAGAGGTTAATGGAGTTATCCTTCAAATTTTGTTAGATTCGTAGAGACAAAGGCCACTTAGGATCAGCCATGGGTAGGAGGATAGGACTAATGGAGCATATGCAAGTAGGTCTCATGGTTTACACATGTCATATAGAGATGACACGCTCAGATATGGAAGGTTATTAGATACACTAGATAGGAGAGGTGATGGACACATGTTATATTATAGTTCTTCTTCTGATAGGTATCATGGTCATCATCGTTATCATCCTTATAGGAGGAGTGATAGGGGATGTTTTCCAAATGAGTTCAAGAAAGCCAAGCCACCTACCTTTGATGAATATTTAAAGAAATTGAAAGATGCAGAGGTATGGTTACTTAGGATGAATAAGTTCATTGAGTTACATGATTACATAGAGAATATGTAGGCCATAGTAGCTATATCTGGCCTCAAAGGGAAGCAGACATCTAGTGGGAAGATGTGAAGTAGGTTAAAGACATCAACACAGAAGAGTTGAGTTCGCATGAATTCAAGAGATTTTTTAGGAAGAAATATTTGTCTGAGAGGTACTACGACATTAAATCTAAGGCGTTTTATGAGCTAAATATTGGATCTATGACAGATGAGGAGTATACAACCAATTTCTTAGGGTTGTTGATGTATGTACCATATATTAAGCATTGGAAAGCCAAAGTTTAGATATTTTTCTGTGGATTACCATTAGAATTTAGAGATCACGTTTTATATGATGAGCCTCGATCACTTGAAGAACTCATTGGTAAGTTGAATAATTTTTATGAGAAAGTAAAGCACAAGATATAGTCTCAACAAGGTTGGAAAGGGAAAGACAAGGCTATAGGTAAATGTCATATGAAAAGAACAAGGCTCCAGGATGCAAGTGAGAAAGAAAATGTTGCACCCTATAAGAAGTTTAATGAACTTCAGTGTAGAGAACAATAGAATAAAGGTGATGGTAAGGGACGGTTGTACTATTGGACATGTGGTAAGGAGAATCTCAAGAGAGATTGTCTACAGAATCAGGGTGGTAGACCTTAGATCTACAGTGCACAAGAAGTGTATATTGTTTGGGATGTTGGGTAGAGAATTCCTTGTATCTATGTAGCATTGGATAGTAGGCATGCAAATCACCAAGCATCTATTATCAAGATGGATGGTAAGATTTGTGACCAAGTTGTTTCTAATTTGATTGACCCTAGATATAATTATATTTATGTTAATACTAACATGGCGGATAAGTGTGGTTTGAATAAATAAGTGCATGCATAATATTTGTTAGTGCAACTCGCTACAGGTTCGAAGAAAGGAGTTCATCATTGCCTAAATTCTTGTGCATTTGAGTTGAATGGTATCATGTACTTATGTTGGGATCATACAGTATGTTGTTGGGTATGGACTGGTTGTATCTTCAATGGACTAAGGTGGTTTGTTATGACAAGGCTATTGAATGCTTAGATGACAATGTAGAACAAAGGACCTTAGGGGTAAGAAGAAGGAAACATTAGTTAGAATGCTCATATCTATGCATGAAAAACGTAGTTGTAGAAAAGGGTGTGTGTTATTTGCAATAAATATTTCCAATGATAGAGGTAAGGATGTTAAGGATGTAGAGGTATTTAGTTGGTACACAATTTTACAATAGTTCCAGGATGTATTTTCCATAGTTATTTACGGGTTGCCACCTCACACAGAAGTGGAATTTTCCATTGACTTGGTACCAGGGGCAACACTAGCGTCAAAATCACCATAAATGATGGACATGTTAGAGTTAGTAGAGGTGAAGTTGCAATTGAAGTAAATTCTTAAAAAGGGATACATTAGACCAAGTGTATCGCCTTGTGGTGCTCCAGTATTTTTGTGAAGAAGAAGGATGGTACTCTTAGGTTGTGTGTTGATTACAGGAAGTCGAACAAGGTAATCATCAAGAACAGGTATCCATTGTTGAGGATTGATGACTTGTTTTACTAGTTGAAGGGAGTAGCAGTGTTCTCGAGGATTGATCTGAGATCAAGATATCATCAGGTACACATCAAAGAAGAGGATATTTACAAGAATGTTTGTAGGCATACATATGGGAATTATGAGATTGTTGTGGTTCCTTTTGGTCTAACTAATGTTCCAACTACTTTATGTTCTTAATGAATATTGTGTTGCATCCTTATCTTGACAAGTTAGTTATTGTGTTTATTGATGATATATTGATATATTATAAGAATGAGGAATAGCATGTCAAACACTTAGAAATAATGTTGAGATTGCTAAGAGAGAATCAGCTATATGCCAAGCTTCCCAAAAGCAATTTCTTTTAGACAAAGGTACATTACATGGGGCATGGTGTCTCCAAGGAATGCATAGCAGTGGATCTAGAAAAGATAAGAGCTATAGTGGAATTGGTAACTCCTAGGAATGTAGATGAGGTAAGGTCATTTATGGGGTTAGTAGGTTATTACAGGAGGTTCATTAGGAACTTCTCATGCATTTCATATCCTATTACATCGTTGCAAAGGAAAGGTAATAAATTTGAATGGACAGAGGAATGTGTAGCAAGTTTTGAACAGTTGAAGCAATTGTTGACAAATTCTCCAGTTCTCAAGATTCTAGATCTAGATAAAGAATTTGTGGTGTGCATTGATGCTTGCAAGAGAGGGATTGGTGGAGTCCTTATGCAAGAGGTATAGGTGGTATGTTACAAATCAAGGAAACTGAATGAACAGAAGTATAATCATGTGACACAAGATATTGATTTGGCAACAATCATCCATGCTTTGAAGATGTGGAGGCACTATATTCATAGTAGGAGGTTTTTATTGATGAGTGATCACATTAAATTGAGATACTTCTTTGAAAAAACGAATTTGAATGCCAGGAAAGCTAGATGGTTGACAATGATCAGTGAGTTCGACTTTGAGATCAAGTACATTAAGGGAAAGGAAAACAAGGTTGTAGATGACCTTAGTAGAAGAGTGAAGGTGAATCATATAAAACTATCATTTCTCATGGGATATATCTATAGGCTCATATCTTACAGGAAGGAGAACAGGATGATAGGTATAAGGAGCTTATGCATAGGTTACAACATGGTACAAGTGATCGAGATGTGGACTATCATCACAAAGTAGATGATTTGGTCAGATTTAGGGACAAGATATGTGTCAGAAAACAATGAGCTCGAGAAGCTTCTATTGAGGGAATTTCATGCTAAGCCATATTCAAGTCACCGAGGATACCAGAAGAGATTTAAAGTTGTGAAGAAGTTATACTATTGGACTAATTTGAAGAAAGAAGTGGTAGATTTTATGGCTAGATGTTTGTATTTTCAATAGATAAAGGAAGAATGTAAACACCCAGGTGGATTACTACAACTGATTTCAATTCCAGAGTGGAAAGGGTAAGTCATTTCCATGGATTTCATTACATGTTTACCGATGACATATAAACAATGATTCCATCATGGTTGTGGTGGAAAGGTTCACAAAGGTAGCACACTTAATTCCAATGAAGTCTACTTATTTAGCTAGTGACGTATCACATGTCTTCATTAGAGATATAGTGAGGTTGCATGGTGTTATGAAGAAGATTGTGTCAGAAAGGGATGCTAAGTTCACTTCCAAGTTTTGGAAGGAGTTGTTTGCAAGTTTGGGGACAGAGTTGGCTTTCAGCACAACTTATCATCCACATAAAAATGGATAGACAGAGAGGGTCAACATGATCTTGGAGGACATGTTGAGGATGTATGTGATGCATCAGTAGAGGACATGGGAGGAGTACCTTCCATTGGTTAATTTTTCTTACAACAATGGGTATCAAGAGTCACTAAGGATGAGTTTGTTTTAGGTATTTTATGGGTAGAGTTGTAATATTCCCATTAGTTGGAGCAATCAAGTGAATAGGGTGTTGATAGGACCATACATGTTGGCAGATATGGAACATGAAATGTAGGTTATCAAGAAGAATCTAAAGGCAACACAGGACAAGAAAAAAATTTATGCAAATCAACATAGGTTGTTTAAGAAGTTTCATGTTGGGGAACATGTGTACTTGTGCATCAATCCCAAGAAGATCTCCTTCAAGGTCGAGTCATGTGCGAAGTTAACACCTCAGTATTATGGGACTTTCACTATCCTTGAGAGGGTTGGACCAGTGGCCTATAGACTGCACTACCTTCGAAAGTGAAAGTCCATGATGTTTTCCATGTTTCATTGCTTCAAACATATTTAAAGGGTGTTGATCATGTTATTGATTGGTATCTATTGTAGGTGGAGCCAGAAGTGGAATTCCAGTTGAAACCTTAGTGTATTTTACAGAGAAAGATGCTCATGCTTTGTATCTGAGTAATCAAGTGGGTTAAAGTGTAGTGGAAACACTTTGGGCTTGATGAAGCTACATGGGAGATGGTTGATGAGATGTGGTCTATGTACCCTTCCTTATTTTCCTGTTGAGGCAAAGCAGTTTTGATATATGTATATACGTATATGGGTGTAAATACTACCATGAGTTGTGTTATAAAGCTCCAATAAGTGGTATGGTTATCATGTTGTTATGTTTTTCATGTTGGTTTTCTTTTCAGCAGGTTGATCATTGTAAATACTACATCGAGCTATGTTATAAATCTCTGTGGGTTGTATATCTTGGTTTTCAATGATTTGTCTATTGTAGGTGTCATTGAACACCAAGGATGGTGTTCCCCTAAGGGGGAGGAATCTGTAAGAACATTAGGTTAAAAATCCCATTAATAAAGTTAATAAAGGAAAAAATAATAACCAAGTTCATGGAACACTTATTCCAAGCTGAATGTTGGGCCAAACATCCTAATGGGTGTTCATTTGGTTTATTATGGCTAAGGGAAAATGGCAAAGGCTTTGGAAAGGCATGAGGAATTTATTGGAATTTTATTTATGAAAATAAAGGAAATTAGAAGAAAAGGAAGGTGAAAGGTCACAGGTTTCATGCGAGGAGGAAAATGAAGGAAAAACAATGGAAATTGAAGAAAATAGAGACCTCACTAATAAAAAGGATTATGAGGATCAGTTCACAACCTTTTATTAGTGTGACAACCTTTTGTTAGTGTGACAACCTTTTGTTATTATGACAACCTTTTGTGAGTTTTAGCTTGGAGCTCTCTCTCTTCACTCTCTCTCTCATATTCTTGGACACTTAGAGAATTCTTGGAGCACTCTAGCATTGAAGGAAGAAAAGTTAAGGAAGAAAAAAGAAAGAAAATGGAAGCAAAGGCCAAGCAGGGAAGCATGGGATCCAGTTGCTACAACAAAATTACTTGCAAGTATCATGTTACATGTATGATTTCCTTGCTAGTTTTGGCATGCATGGTACATGAATGTGTGTATTTGGTTCTCTTGTTGTCATTGGCATGGGTCTTGGTGGGTGTGAAAGTGGTTTTCAACCTTGCCTTGACATTTTCGGATATCCATGGTGTGATGGGGTTTCTATTAATTGGTTGAGCTGGATTGCTGGATGGTTTTGAAACTGAGTGGGGTGGTCTCAGGGAGAAACACAAGGCCTATGAATCCTTGGATCAGTGAAAGTGGGATTGTAGTAAAGCTATATTGTGTATGCCCTCGTTAGGCCTAAGAATCCTGGACTAGTGTATGACAAGATATGCGATAAAGGATAGAGGTGGATAAGGATAAATTCCTCACAGTTTAGGTGGAGAGATCTGGAGGCATCTATGCTTGTATAGGCCTAGTGATCCCTGAATCATTATATGGCAGGATTGCGGTAAGGCCTGATGGTGTATGTTTCTTGTTTAGGCCTAGGAATCCCTTGGCACAATTGTAGTAAGGCTTGGTTCTATAGATGAGGGCTTGGGCCCAGTAATCCCTTGTTGGATTGCGGTAAAGCCTGAGGAAGCCCTGGTTGTTTTCTTGTAACTCCCACATTCATGTTTGGAATATGACACAAGGATGATTGGATGAAAGAAATATTTGGTTTAGCCAATATATGGTCAGGTGGTATGTTGAAGACCTTGGTTGGGTTGCATTTCACATATGTTAATAAGAGTTATTTTCCTCTTGTGCATTGTGTGAAAATAAGTTTGTTATTATGTGGTTATAATGGTTGTTCTATCATTTTTATTTTGCTTGTTATAAGAATGGTTTATAGCAGATTTGAGTTATGGATCTCACCATGTTTTAATTAGTAAATGAACGTATGACATCATAGATGATAATGCAACTATTATGATATGGAATTACACCTTCTTGAAAAATATCACATACGTGTGATGTCCCTATACTCAAATGTGCTTATATGACTTGTAGATTACATGTTCATGATGTGTTTGAGAGAGTGTATGTCATGGCTAGGACTTGATAGATTAGGTGCTTTCTCAATTTTTTCATTAGAGGCTTTGTCATCATGTTTTTTATTATTTCTGTAAGTTTCATGAAGTTATGGGCAGAGGCCTGAGTCCTAGCCCTAAAAATTTGACTCAGAATTTAGGGTCGCTAGCACAGAAATGCCTGAAAAAGGCCATAGTCACATGGAGACCTTGTTGTGAGAGTGTCTGGAGGGTCTTAGTCACATGGAAGGATTTTCATGGGAGCAATTGGGGTTTATCTTATCGAAACAACAAGTTATCTTAGGGGTTGGGAACCTGGAGTGGTTGGTTGGATCGTTAAGGTTTTGTAGCTCCTAAGAAAGGTTAGTTTGGTTTTTTGTAGTCGATTCCACTTCCTTAATTGTACTTGGGGAATTGAATCATATCATAGTAACTCTTCATCACATGTTTACCCCGGTGGACTGTTTAGCTTGGGTAAATGTGGGAGGAGGGTGTTACACATAGGTATTCATTTATTTATGATTTGTTTATTCACTTTGGAAATGGAAATTTGGAATGCCATTTTGGCTAATAAAAGTGAATCATAATCCCATAAAATAAAGGGGATGTTGGGGATTATAACCGAAACAAGAAATAAGAGTCAATGAAGGGATTGAAGGAGTAATTCTAGGCCTTCATGCATAAATGAGAATTTTATAGACCAATTACTTGATATAGGATAGTTTCAAGCTTGTGTTAATACAACCTTAATGATGAATAAAACTTTGGCATTAGGTTAAATGAAAGATTGCTATTTCAATTAAAATTATATATTTTTTATGATGGGAAATATAGATTTGAGGAGGTAGTCTAAGAGAATTTCTCATGTAATCTTGATTTTTCAAATTCTATGGTGTCTCCAACATTCATATATATGATTCTTGATATGCTTGGATAAGTTCTACATAATCATTGTGATAATATCTAGTCTTATGTCATCATGTACTCGTGACTAGAAGAAGGTGGGAAAGGCATGGGCTAGATATGTGAATTTGACAGGAAGCCCATCCTTCTCATTAACATAACATTTTTCCAATGTGCCAATCAATGTTCTTTGAAATTTTTTTACATGAGATGAATCATCAATAATGCCATTGGAGGAGAACCACAAACTAAATGTCATTATGTGGTTTGTGGAGTCTTCACTTGGATTTTCATTGAATTTCGAAATGTCATAAGGGAGTTAGGATTGAATTGATGAATATCTTAGATAATGATAAATGTGGTCATTTCAAATTTTTATTAAATTTTGGAGGTTTAGTAATGCCACAAATGGTAAACTTGGGGTTGCAGCTATAATTGATATGTCTTGTATAAAGGAGGATTAGTTCAAGGTGGATTGGTACCAAGAAAGGTTTCCTCTAACATGAGTAATCTTAGTGAAGTGGTGTTCAAAGGTGAACATTGAGATTTTGGTCTAGCTACAAAACTACCAAGGCCAAGTGCAAGTCCCAAAACTAATATGAGGTGTTGTAGAAATTGGAAACATCAAGGTGCCAAAGGGTCCTCTATTGTTCTCAAATTGCAATAAAGTGTGTTAATTTCTAAGTGAGAGGCTAAAATTTACTACAAGACAACTTGGTTGAGTCAAAAAAACATAATTATATGTAAAAATATAGTTATGTATAATGGACCACATTGTTTATATCATAAATTTTTTTATTGCATGAAATTGTTTCCTAAAGTGATGTCAAAAAATACACTAGTTAAAGATTGATATCCTATAATACTTACTGTCCTCCCACTCAAAAGTAGCTAGGCCTTCCAAAAGTGATCAATAATGAAACTTGAATTCACTGCAATAATTTTAGTTAATTTCGAATAGATAGTTATAATGAGAGGTATCCTTGGAATTTTCTAAACTAGCTGGCAACGTTTACGAATAATCCATCAATAATTGGCTCTAAGAGAAATTTGAGTTGATAACAACCACCTTTCATGGATTTCATATGATGTATTCAATAAGATACATCCAGTAGTGTAATTGGGGGACTTATAGTCTATCAAATATACAACCAAATGCCAATGATGTCATAAGAGTTGGGTGACTCAAGAAGATCCTACGAGAACAATTGGATCTCAGCCAAAAACACTTATGTGGAACCCTTTTGCCTTGGTTTTTTGGCAATTGATGATGGGATATTTAAATTACAATATAATAAAATCTCTAAGATTCAAATGTAAAAATAAAAAAAGGGGGTTATTTGAATGCCTAAAGTTAATACATGGAAAAACTAAAATTTTCCTTTGTGATCCCTTAAAATCCTAGAGTTAATTTTAAGAAGTATTAGTTTTGGGGTGATGATCCAACTCCTTTGAATTATCGTGTCATTGAAATGATTTATTTCATAACATATTGGTTTTCTTATTCCCTAAGATCCCTTATTGGCACATGAGGAGGAGCATGTTAGAAGAAGGGTGGAACCCATAGTTACGTGTGTGAATAGAATATATTCAATAGAAATAGTGTTAATCACATATGTAAAATTGTAGTAAATGAATATTGTGGGATCCATTAATTTCCTTGCTAATTAAACTATGTGAGATCTATATCTTATGAAAAATAAATATATGCATATGTATGGGTGAATTACTTTTCTTATTTAATGTATGTGTCTTTGCAACCTACTATTAATGGAGATGCAAAAGGCCTTACGTCTATTCTAATTCATCCAAGTCACACCAAGTCTAAGATTTAAATAATACTTAGACACAACATACTTATAATCTCATAAATAAATAATTGGAAATGGAATTTTAACTATGTAGTTCAAATGATTTGGAAGGAAGTCATCCACATGGAAAAGGAAGGGAATTAGTTATTTTTACTCCTACTAAGTGAATTTTTTAAAGTTTCAAGAATTAATTATCTAATCAATTAACATTGGTGAGGTGGTGCTGCTAATTATGTACTACAACCTCATTGTAAAAGAAAAATGAAAACCAAAAGAGAATTGAAATTCTATGGATTTGGACTTGTAAGAGACCCATAGTCTCACGATTCCTACAAACAATTAATTAGAAATCTGCATGATTAATGCTATTGTTATTTTCACAATCACATGGATTGACCATGTAATGAAAAACAATGAAAATGCTCAAAATAAAAGAAATATAAATTGTTCCAAGGTCTAGTTGAGACCTTGTGGTTAGGTGTAGCAGAACAAAATGTGATAAAGAACATCCAACGAGCTAACAAGAGTTACAAAAAGGGTTCTAAATTAGTGGGTTCATCAATAGAGATTAGCTACTTTGCAATGAGGTTGGACAAAATAAACCTTGTTGTAATGTGAGGCTGGACTATTGTTAATTTTTCTTAGCGATGCATTTTTCTTTGCTTTGATAATTGCATTTATTAATTTACACATTAAGTTCACCCCACACCATCATAATATTATTTAGATTTACATCATTATTCAACAACATATGCAACTATGTAGAAAGAACAATATCATCATCATCAATGCAGATGAACATAAAGGAAAGAAAGAAGAAAATCATTCACACATAAAGACACCAAGATTGATCGAAGACTAGGGAAAAAACAACTATGGGGAAAACCCATTCAAATTATTCCTCTTATTAGATTTTCATTGAATGATTCATCAAAAGAGAGTACAATGATCCATATTTTTATCCATATAACTATCAAACAAAATTCAACTAAACAAAATCCATGAAATGAACCCAACAATTCTCATACTCAAAACCCCGATTCAAGAGCGTTTAATGAATTATCACTTTATGCGGTTAATGATCCAAAACTTCAGACACCTAAAATTTCAACCTTTAGGTCCGCATCGCATGGATGAGGATTCATGTGAGTTACTGAGAGCTTCTAGTCACTCCCTTGAGCCTATAAGGTAGTGGCAACAACCAAAAATATCCTTTGTCAAGGTAGCATTTGTAACCCAGAACCCTAGATTCGAGTTGCATGGAGGACGAGTTGTGTGTGCGAATGAAAGGATTCATTCTCACAGATAATCTTCCTAGCGAGTGACTATAGTCGAGATATCTTTGTTTCATGCTTACGATTGAGGCTAAAAACCCTAAAACATAAATGTGAGCTTCAGAAGATGCATTTCTCCTTTGTGCGAACCAATTCTCCACGGACGAGTCTAAGACCTGCGTTGGAAAAAACAAGGAAGAGAATAGAAGAATGTATCATGATGATTTCCAAATTAGGTAGAGGTCACTTGTATTTATAGCCTTCCAAGGGTGTCCAATTTTCTTTAGGGATGACTTGATCAAATATGCACATGTGGGATTATAATTCAAAAATACACTTTCCCTTATCAAAATTTGATGATATTTAGGTCAATTTTGGTCCTCTAAAAAATAGAATTTCAATGTAGTCATCATCTCCATCAAATGATTTTTCCAAAATGGAAATTTTCCCTAGTTTCCAATTTTAACACTCTGTCTCAACTATGGAGAATTCCACTTGCATCATGTCATGTGTATCTTGTCATCAAATCATATCCAATCTCAAGTATCTCATCATCATGTATCATCATTGTTCATATCAATTCATCTCTTTATTATTCCTGCCTATCTCTAGATTATCCCCGCTCATATGTTGAATATTCTCGAATCGAAAAGAATAATAATTTGACATTGGAGGGCAGCCCAAGCTACCACCCTCTATTAATTAGGGAGACACTTCTACAACCCAAAATCAGAACCAATGGGGAGCCTAAATCTATGACCTGCATCAACATCGGAGAGCCTAGCTCGATCTGGATCGACATCAGGGAAAACATCTCAACCTGGAATCACATCGAGGAGCTCAATTTGAACTTAGAATCTCATAGGGGAGAAAAAATATCCAACCCCATATCAAGCAATAGGTGATATATGGGATCACATATCAACCCATCCTATTTCCTATCGATCTTCTTAGCAATTACCCTCAAGATTCATGTGGTAAAACACCTACATCATAATTCAAACTTGGGATAGATACCCAACTTACCAAAAGGTAAGGATCACATGCCCCAATCCTCCTCAACCTGTTGGCGAAATGAGGAGGGACAATCCCAACAAGCCTGACTTGTGGGTATGATGCCAACTGGGGTATACTTTGCAAAGACCAAGACAGGGGAGCCACATCTCTAAGACTATGGGTAATAGATATGGGAACATCAGATATGATCCTACTGTCTAGATATCTCTCAACCATAAGATCCCTTCATGTCAATTCCACACCCTAGGAGCTCAAATAGGGAAGAAGAGTTGGCTTAGTGTCCTCTACCAATGATTCTCTCTATATATTAGCAACATATCATCATCCTCATATCTCGTAATCATCATGTCTCTATAGTATTTGTCTCTTGTTCATATAGGACATCAAATCAAACATCATATTAGAATAAATAGTATATATATCGCAAAAAGGATACCATATTCAGCCCCCATCTCACATAGGTAGCAAGCACAAGCCTAAGATTGTTTTGTAGAGAAACATTATCTCAATATATGAAGGCATCTTAGTCCCATCTATATACGATATTCTTTCCAATTAGGTTCACACTCTTTGTCATCGAAATGTATCTATGTCACATCCAGAACTTGCCCAAACAACTTTGTAAGGATATTTTTCTATATTTCCTCACATCTATTCATGTCAACAACATCATAGTCAACCTCAGTCATGCTTAAAGATACAAACTTCTCATCCAAAACATCATGGAAGATATCATATTAAGGAAACACCCAAATGTGCTTATCTCATAAACAATGATCCAAACAACATCAATACATCCTTGCAGTCACATATCACAGAAATAATGTCTCAAACCAAAAATATATCATCCCATGCAAACATCTCGAAGTGAGCTCGACTGCAACTCAATGCATATGAAGTAGCTCAATTATCAATTCACTTAGGTTCTATGCACAACACATATATATACAAATGATTGTTCAAACAAAACATCAATGCTTCAATCAACTTTCGATTTCCAAGTTACGTTCAACAATATCTCTTCACAAATTCTTGAATTTCAATCGAAGTGTCCAAGGATTTTCATTTCCACTTTCCAAAAAATCTTCAATATCTTCACAATATAGATTTTCTTTTCCAAACTTCAGAAATCGATTCATCATGCCATGATTATTCATTTTAAACATCAGAGGCCATTTCCCTCTTACTTTGATCATGAGATGCTCATTATCTGTTAAGAATAAACCATCAGTATATAAAACCAAAATCAAAGTCATACCTTTGACCACTTTTGAAGTAGTTTTTTAGATTGACACATCATCCTGGCTTCACTGGATAATTATCAATGCGTACATATGAGGATTAGGGAGCTTTCTTCATAAAATGAATTCTGAAAAGATAACACTTGACTAAAAAAATATGCTTAGCCTTACACAATTCAGTGTTGTGCAATCAAATCAACTAATTTAGTTTATTAATCCTTAGATGTTAGATCAAAACTTATTCCAAAGTCATCAATATCATTGTATTAAATTCTTTAAACTAGGTGACAGGTAGAGCTCTCATCCAAATATCAATTTACAACTAATTTTTGTTTTCCAAGAACTATCCAATCAAAATTTATCAAGCCATACTCATGATCATAGCATGAATAATTTATACTACTAAATATTAGGCACAAGTCATATAAGTTGCATTCATACAAGTTTCATCCATTCATAGTGAGATTACTTCATACTAAATAACAATTGTTTATACTTCAACCAATGTGTCAAAGATAATGATTTCAACATAGAATATCTATTGAATACCAATATGAGTCACTGAATGTCACTATGCCCATATAACATTATTATCAAGGAAAATAATTAGTCATCAATTCAAATCATTAGTCATTAGGTCAAAACCCAAAATTTGCTATCACAGAGAGATATATAGCCCAAAACATAGCTCAACATCAATTCAAAGTTCTAAATCATTATATCGCATCATGTAATAACTTCAAACACCACTTATATATAAATTAGCCAAATCTATCTAGACCCTTGCAACTCTTATTAAATATTTCCATACACAAGCTTCAATGATCAAATTAAAATACAATACTAATATGAATATTATGGTCACCTGAAAAACACAAGTTTAGTCAACACATTCACATTATAGTAAGTCAAACATTCAAACTTCCCTACTCATAGAACCTTTTTGTTGTCTGCTCCATGCATGTAGGACCACCATCCTTCAGGTGAACTTCTGATTTCATGCACAAAGCTTCACTTTTGTGTCACCTACAAGCCTTGTTTTGTGTAGTTGAGGCTTAGAGTAAGGAAAACTTTTTCTTCTTAGACGAAAGCTTTATTGCAAACCAACAATATTAGATGTTTATCTATTTATTTCCATAAATCTTACTTCAATAATAGAGAAACTTCTATACATGTAATGCAAATGATAGTAGGTGTAGGGATATTATGGCGAGATTCTCCCTCTAAATGGGAAGCCACCTCAATCATCTTCATTCAAGTCATCAACCTATCTATAATACTATCTTCCATCAGTCCATCTATTAGATCATATAGTCATACTATATCACATATATATCATGGTCATATCATGTTAGCATCAACTACTTCACCATTACATCATGACATCAATATTTCATCAAGGGTTATTGTCAAATAGCTAATAAGAGTATACTTAAAGAATCATGATCACAACATTACTTCTTTATCACATAACTCAATGCATCAAGTTAGGGTACTCAATTATACCATATGCCATAATTACCAAGCTTAAGAATATCATGGATATCAATCTCATTGTTCCACCTCTATCATCATGGTTACCATGCTTATCACAAACATTAGCAATAGTATCAAGTTACCATCTATTAGAATCAAGGTGTTAGCTTTCTTTACAAGATCAAGATATTCACAATGATAGATGTTAGTCAAACATCAAGTCTACCAATATATCAAAGATCAATATTAGGTATCTTCATAGAATGAAGTAGTTCATCATGTCTAAAAGATAGGATAATTGTTCACTACCAAGTGCATCATTTCATCATAAATATCATGAACCAAAATTCCTTTCATATGCATACATGAGAAATTTGTGAAGCATATATTCTCATCATACCTTAGGGCTTACCTTGTCATCCAATATTACAGTTAAAACATAACATTGAAACAATATACCATGCATGCATTGTAGTATTCAAATACATGTGCACCTTATTTTTTACGTAAGCTGCTTGTATCACTTTGTTAGCTTTTCATTAGGTGCCTCTTTACCTTCTCCGATGCTAGTTCTTTCTCTTCCTGCACTAGCCATGATCCTCAAGATGGATCCACCTATCACAACTCAATGAAGTTAGAAGCATCTAAATACTCAACTATACATGGAGGAAGTATAAGTAATAATAATAAAAAATAATCAGATCCGTAAGTCTAAAAAAAGGTAAAGACATAACATACCATCATAAATTTAAAATTACTTATCTTCAATGAGAGGTGATCATCTTCCTCTTGAACCATCCTTCAAGAGCCATCACTCTTAAGTGTCCACTTGTTTACTTCAATATATATCCATTAACTTCATCAACAACCAAGATTAATAGAAACTATCCCATCTAGGGATTAATCAAATCTAACAGAGGTGCTTGAACATATTCACATTTGTGATGCTAGGGTTTCTAAATTGCATATCTTAAATATTTTCCATAAACTAGGGTTTCTTCCAAACCCTAACCTCATAGTATCCATCAAAACCTAATAACCAAATTTCCCAGGGTTTCTTCAAACACTATAATTTTTTCATCTCTCCTCCATCCTCTCTTGCTTCCATAAATGGTGTCATAATAGGGATGATCTTCATGACTTTTTTTCACCCCGAATCTGATTCCATGTTAATTTTTCTTAGGGATATATTGTTTTGTGCTTTGATAATTGAATTTATTCATCTACACATTAAATTAACCCCACAACTTCATAACATTATAATTCATATTTACATCATTATTGAATGACATATGCAATTATATAGAAAGAACAATATCATCATCATCAATGCAACAGAACATAAAAGGAACAATAGAATAAAAGCATTCACATATAGAGACACCATAATTGGTTGGAGACCACAGAAAAACCCACTATGGGCAAAACCCTTTCAAATTATTCTTCTTGTTGTATTTTCATTGAATGATTTAGCAAAAGAGAGTATAATGATCCATATTTTCATCCATGCAACTATCCAATGAAATTCAACTAAACCACATGCATGAAATGAACCCAACAATGCTCATACTCAAAACCCTGATTCAGACGAATGTAATGAACCGTCACTCTATGTGGTCCATTATCGAACATTGCGATCAAGGATACGAAACTTTAGACAAATGAATTTCAGCCTTTAGGTCCCAATCACATGGAGGAGGAGTCATGTGAGTAGGAGATAGGTTCCAGTCACTCCCTTTAGCTTGTAGGGTAGTGACTGTAACTGAAAGTATCCTTTGTCAAGCTAGCAACTCTAACCTATAACCCTAGATTCCAATCACATGGAGGATGAGTTGTGTGTACGAATGAAATGATTTAATCACATGGATGAGCCTGCCAGTTCCATGCCTATGACTGAGGCCCAAAACCCTAAAATAAAAATGCAAGCTTCAGACCCTACAATTTCTCCTTCGTGAGAACCAATTCTCCACATATAAGCCTTAGACCTGTGTGATCCAAAACAAAGAAGAGAACAGAATAATTTCTCACGATGATGTCCAAATGAGGTAGAGGTCACTTGTATTTATAACCTTACAAGGGTGTCCAATTTTCTTTACGGTCGACTTGATCAAATATGCACATGTAGGATTATAATTCAAAACTACGCTTTACCTTACCTAAATTTGATAATATTTATGTCTATTTTGGTCCTCTCGAAAAGATGAATTCAATACAATCATAATATCCATCAAATGATCTATACAAAGTGGAATTTGGCACTATTTTCCAATTTTAACAACTACCACAACAAATATTAGATAATTAAATTAGTCTTCCAATGAGAAAAATATTGCATAAAGAAGTAATGTAAACTAGCATGCATATAGTGTTAAATAAAAAATGAAACAAATAAAAAGTAATGGAAAAGAAATAATTTCTTATTATTCCAATGGATAAGGCCTTGCTTCCTTAGATTAGATACACCAAGGATGATGGATTAGAACTAATGGTTCCACTTAAAATCTCTCAACATAAGGTCTTTTGTTGATCCTAGGATCACTTCTCTTTGAATATCATGGAGGTGCCATAGCTTTTGAAAATATTGAAAGCTAAATGCGATACAAATTAACACGAATGAATTGATGTTTCAAAAGATTATGGACTTAATAGAAACCTTTGTAGTATAACTATTCTCTTCCTTCTCTTTTCAAAATCATCTCCCCTGACTCCCATTTATAGGTTTAATTCATTTCTTATTAGAGTTACTTGGATTGTATGAATAAATTTCACTTCAATTGTGGTTTTTCATGTGTGAGAAGATCTTTCATTTACCTAAGGAATCCTCATCAGTGATATTGGGTTGTAAAATGACCTAATACAAGCTTGTGAATGGAATTTTAGTAAGATCTCATTACATAGTACGGAAAAAACTGGAAAGAATTATTGTCTTGTGGATAAATGTGACTCTTGATGAAATAATCATGTAGATCACACAAAATCTAGATTGTCAACTTGCATGGATGAATCATAACCCATTTGTAAAGTTTTTCCAACTACTTTACATAAGTTGATTAATTACAATGGGTGAGTTTCTCCCTATTGTGTTGATGATATTTCTAGTGATTTCCTTTGTAGCTCTATGGGTGATTTTTAGGTGATAAAAAATTGTCTTGCAATCACTTGATACTTTATGACTATTATAAGAAATTGTTATTGCTACACTACTCTATGCTCTTCTGGTGCTCTTAATATACTAATAAATTTTGCAACTTCCATGAACTCATATAGGATTTCCTCTACCCTGAAATACCACAAGTTAAAGTAACTCATTGTATAAGATTCCTCAAACCTCTCCTAACTCCAAACTCAACAAATGATGTAGTCCCACATTGTTATTTCCTAGTTTCACTCCCATTTCAAACTTGAATCTTGAAATAGCAGGAGACATTGACATATCCCTCATGTCAATACTTTTTTTTCAATAAGTAATTAATGGATCAATGATTTATGGAGTATTTAAATGAAATTGCATGAAAATAATTTCCATATTTATGCAGCATACATTTTATTCTAAAGCCTTCATGCTTAGTAGTAGTGTATCTCTTTTCTACATGTGAAAACTCTAAGCTAGCAAGGGAGATACAGTGATCAATATTAGCTTCCCTTACCTATGGAAGTAGTGTGCTAATAGAAATAGAATATGTGTCCACATGCACATGCAAGCTATTTATCCAGACTAGAAAAATTAGGGTATGCATGGTAGCTAATTTTTCCTTGAGCTAATCCAATGCCCCTTTGTCTCTTTTTAGAGAAACTTCTCGAATCTCCAATGATGCAACAATCATACATAACTTATGATAAGTTTATTAGAATAGCTAGTAATCTCTTAGGGTTGCATGTAGCTCAATAGATATTGGGGTCATCATATCCATAGACATAATGACTTTTGTGGGATCCACTAGGAAGCTTTATGTTCATCTAAAATGTCACAACAATGTAATAAATGGTGTGTAAAAGATGTATTTGTTTATGTTTAGTTAAACATGAAGTTGTTGACGTCTATATAGCATCAACCTTAACATATGTATGTGGTCATTTTGATGGTGTTGTACCCACCAACATGTAAGGGGATCTCCCCAGTAATAAGTCCCAATTAGACCTGAGACCGTTTGGTGTAGGAGTCCTAGTAGTCGGTCGTATGGTAATGCCTTGACCACAATTTCGCACAGAGCCAAGTAAGATGTCCCTGTTGGTAGCAAGGGTGTGACAACTACAGTAAGTCAAGGAAGGTGCATCAGAGGTTCTAACACACTGAGGGTCAGGTGAGCGCACCCCTTGGAAACTTGTAATAGTACACGTCTTCGAAGGGAACATGCAAGCAAAGATGCATCACAAGTTGGAAAGCAAGTTAGTGAGAAATCCAAAGTGATGGTTAAACTAACAACACATTTTAGAAAGGTTCGTACATATATACACAGATAGCTATACATGCATTCGTAAGAAAACCAGTACATATATCATTTAGAGTAAACCAGATAGCATAGAATACAATACAACATATGCTTGAAATGTGATGGATCTTGTTATATTAAGAAGTGTAAGTTCTAGTCATACAATACATCCATTTCCAACCACTAGTTCTGATAGCGGAACATTACAGCCACAACCACCTACTCCTCTAAAGAGATGTACTAGCTCTATGTAGGGGAGAAGCCAAGGCTCATTACAATAATGTCCAAGCTCTCTCCAGTATAGTCTTATTGGAATCTTGGCTAACCAAAAGCCTTTACAATGAGTTATGAGGTTCTATTTATAGCAAAGGGTGAGGTGACCCTTGAAATTACCCTTTGTGATAGTTCATATATCTACATGAATTTTCATCTACTCTATCGTTGTTACATCCAACTATCGACACTTGAACTTCCACTTGACAAGAAGCTACATTACAATGCACATGTGCCCATGTGAGACAAAATGGCTTGAGCAAGACATGAAATACATCACTTACACTTGCTCCGCTGTGGTGAGACCAACTCTTTGACATGCTTGTGATGGTGAAGGTAGTGAGCTGATGCCAAGCTTGGTCATCCATAATGGTGTGCATGCGTTCCATGGTAACATCTTACTAAAGCGAACTCTTGCCTCCATTGTGTACTGGTGCATTGGTGTGGCTCCTCCATCCATCTCATCTACTAACATGCACATGGTCTTCTTGGGTGTGGCTAAACTGGCAAGACATTGATGCATAGTGTCCATGCTAATATTCTACTATGTGTTAGTCATTGTGCGCATCAAATGTTAACTACATGTTTAACTTAAGTTGGACTTGCTTCTTGTCTTTGACTTGGTGAGTGTATTAAATGGGTGTGATCGCATGCATACACATGATTACATGCATGTTTCTAAATTCCCTTGCATGCAATCAAAAACACTGCTCACCATGTCTACTCCGTGCCAGCTACTGGGATGGATATTTAACTTGTACGGGTGTAGTTTCATCCTTGAGTTCATTATGCACCTGCTGTTGTATCTATTTTTGCTGAAACTCATTCTCTTGTCTATGCAGCTCATGTTCTTCCTTGAGTTGTTTCTTGAGCACATGAAACTCCTTCTCTATTCTATTTTCTACCTTCACATGATCTTCATGTCCCGCCGTCACCTCATAGCCTAAGTCTCCAAAGTTGCTTTCACCACAAGTGCATCTGCTTGAGCTTACAACTTTGTTTCGCCTCTGTGTTGTCAACAACCTTCCTCTTGCATTCGTTGCATCCAGTATGCTGCCTTCAACTCCTATTCATGATGATGCTCACAGTGATGATGCTGTCGTCATATCTTGATGTCCTTGTCTACAAACAAGTTGATGTCTTCATGGGTAGGCAAGTCCAGAGACACTTGATCAAATGCATCCCCAAGTGTGCTCTGAATGGTGTCTTCAACTCTGCTCTCTTGGAAACGATTGTACCTATGCTGTTGAGAGGCAGATGAACACCTGCAAGTCCTGGAGACATGACAACACTCATGGCAAGAAATCCATCAGTCAAAAACCAAAATGAACTTGAGAACTAACTTACAACATACCTACGTGACTGATCATGAAGGTTTTGAAATTTCGGTCAGGAGGTTGGGAGACTTACTGCCAAGATTGCACAAGGCATAGTCTGGGCTACTAGGACGTTGATTGACTACTGTAACTATGCAATGCATAGTCCAGTCTAGCTGATGACTTCTAGAATTGCACAATACATAATCTCAGTTGGTAATGGTTGCAGGCTTAATGACTCCATTGCACAATTTTCTGGGCCAGTAATCACTGCCCCTTAGAAGTGTGCAACGCAAGACTAGAGGACACTCACTAGACACAAATTCACATTTCCTGAGAGGAAGATAGAGCCTTCCCTCTCAGGATTGCGCAATGCTTTCTTGGTGAGGCAGAGTTTGGGCCAAGGATGCCCAAACTCACCGACAGGCAACTGAAAATGAATGTGAATGTGAATGAATGATGATACTGAGTGTAAGAATAAGTGAATGATCGTGCATCCAAATAGTGAATGACAGATTCAGGAAACGGAACAACATGCATGTGGGTGAGGTGAGTTGTTGAATCGATGACCATTCATGAAAAATAGTTTCATGCATGCAACAACAGTGAGATGTTAATGAAAATTGAAATGGTGCTAGTACAAGCTAGTATGTATCAAAAAACTAGCAAGCACTCACTAAAATCAAGCACACAAAATTCATATGAAGCGAAATACAAAAAGAACCAGAAATGCAACACAAGACATGGGAAGCAGGCTTACCCCAAAACAGCTAAGTTGAATGTGCCGACGGCTCCTAGATGCGATGTGGGATGTCAGAGCTGCAAGGTTGATGTTAGGAATGAGCTCTGTAGTGTCTGGTTCATGATTTTTTATAAAATCAAAGATGTGACGTGCATGCCACAAATCTAGGAAGAGCAACACTTGGTGGGAGGTTTCCGAGATGATCCTTGCATGCAACCTCCAGCTGCTAAAAGTAGATCCTTGAATCAAGGGATGCCTTTGGATGCTACCTTGGGAGAATTAGCTCATGCATGAAAATCGGTTTTTCTCGGTCCGAGAGGGAACCATTCAACTGAACTACATAGGCAAGAGACTACTCAACAACTGGGAAAAATGTGCATTTATGGAAGGGAGGTCAGTTGGCTGCCTAGGAGATTTGAGCAATTTCTGGGTAGAGCAACTGATTGCTGCCTAGAATTGCGCAATTCCTAGGCTTAGTAGCCCTACTGGGAGGAATTGCGCAATTTTCTAGATGAAGCCTAACTAGCAAAATTGCACAATTTTGGAGCCCAACAGGCTACCAAATAGAATTTTCAATTTCTAGAGGGAAGGCTAGTTTCCCTCCAGAATGGTGCAATTTCTTGAGGGAGATGCTCAGCGTGTATCTGGACCAATTCCTGAGGAACAACCTATGAGGAGAATGCAACAAGCTCTTATAGATAAGCTGTCATTCTGCAAGAAAATCATTGAAGCTTGTGTACCTGATGAAGTAATACATGTTGTTGTGAAAGGTTGGTAGGGAGGCTCCAAAACATAGCTAAGGAAAAAGTTTGGAGGGTGGTTGTAGCTGCTACAACACTTGGCAACACACCAGTAGAACTCTAGCTCTCTTAATGGGGCCTTGTTCATGAAAAGAAAGTCTAACACCTCTGGAAGTATTGTTCAGTTCTTAGTTCATCTTGGTTTCCAAACTTGCTTGATTGTAAGATGTAGCATCTTCCAAGCTCTTGGTCGATTGACACACATTCCAAGCCAAGTGAACACAATTGTTTTGATTGGGGTCGAGGGGTATACTGGTGCACAAGCAATATAGTTGTCAGAGTATTAGTTTCATCGTTGGTGTTGCTCCGCTACCAGTAGGCCTTGACAGTACCCCGACGGAGTCACATAGGAACACAACCATGTCTTCACTGCTAGCAAGCCTGGTCAGTACCCCGGCAGAGTTTCTTGCATCATCTCTATGCGCAAGAATATTTTCTCTTCTTTTGCCTTATTCATTTTCATTTTTTTCAAACTTTTTTCACTTTTTAATTTTTTCATTTTTCATCTTCGTAATTGTGCACAACACTTATTCATTTTAGAGGCGGAAGAAGGATCCCGACTTATTGAGAGAAGAAGAGGTTGTTCATGTAGAGAAGTAGTTTATTATGCCTCTGAGGTGCATGTTAAGGTTTCCCCCTCAGCTTGCTCTACTTGACTGGGCTAACAAGGGTTAACCCAAAAATAACCGACTAGAGTAGGTGATACTAGTTAGCGTGCAAGAGTTGTGTTTTTACCAAGGTTTACTTCAAATAGTACGTATTTTCCATTGATGTATCATGGATTGAAGACAACAAGTTCTTACATAAGAGAGCGGACAACCGATAAAAAAAATTTAATAGTTGTACAAATCCTATTGTACTTTACCTAGCTTGTTTTAAGAGCCATACATGGTTTCATGCGAAGGTAACCTACTCAAAAAACAAGAAAAAAAAGCAAAGCAAAGCAGAAGAAGAAGAAGAAGAAAAAGTGAAAGAAAAGGGAGTAAGAAACAAGCAAGTAGACAAACAAACCAACAAAGAAAGTAAGCAAACAAGCATGCAAGAAAACAGACTGAAAGAAAACACTACTCCTACTCCTAAGCTAATGGTGCATGGGCCATCTCATGTGAAGTGATACTTCCAATGCAGCCACCAGTGCATTGGTTGACCCATGTTGGTGAAGGCATGGTTCGCAAACAAGACAACTATGTAAACCAGAAAACAAGAAAGATGTAATAGTGAAGAAAAACACACTCCGAGTTTAAAAGCATCCATAGAACAAAAATGAGTGAAAGCACATGACATGCATTTTGTGGACCTGCCATGGTGTTGTGCTACACTTCATGCAGATGTTGTGTATGCATTTTCTTGACTATGAAATGCAAGAAAACATCAGAGAGGTAGACCACTTACATTGTGCATGTGTGCTTGCTATGTAAGATTCCTCCAATGCATGAGCAATGGGATCGTGTAGTTCGAGTGGAGGAAGAGAAATTTGGGTGTTTGGTTGATCTTCAATGCAAAGAAGAGAGTGATGAGGAGCCTCGAGTGTTTCAAAAATTTCCTGACTGTAAGTGAAACTAACCTTAGGATAGCGAGGGCTTGACATAACCATCGGCTCGGGCTGAAGTGCCTCGACAGTCTGTGGGGCTTCAACTTCATTGACAAATAGATCATCATAGACCAGTGTCTTAGACAGATTAAATACAGTTGAATCAACATCATGATCGGATGAGGAAGTAGAGAGATCACGACAACCAAGATCAAAAAATTTAGGATGTTTGTCGACATCCTCATGATTTGATGAAACGGGCAGAGGGGTAGATGAGAAGCAAAGATGTTCACCCTCTGCATTTTCAGAAATGACAGATGACAGATCGGACAAATTTTCGGAGGAAGATGTGTCCTCTCCGCAGTGTAATGATAGACAGAAATCTGACGTGTCTCATGAATGATCAAAAGTAAAAACATCTAGAAATGGGTTTTTGAAGGGGAAATCAATAGGGGCAGAATCACAAGGGATGTCTGGATAAAGTGGATGAGACACGACTGGAAGGGAGTCATCCTTCATCGCGGGTTCTTCTTTAGATTCCTGCACACACTCATCATGAATGATAGTGCAGGTGGGCTCCATAACACCAACTAGGTCAACAACTAGATCCTTGTCCAAAACAGGCGAGGAGTCTAGAATGGGAGAACACAAGATAGTAAAATCCAGAGAATGAAAAGAATGTGAGGATGAAGATTGAGGGAACGAATCCATGTGACAACCAACAGGCTTGCAACCCAAATCCGTGCAGATATCAAGAGAAGGTGGGGTGGGAGGATGTGACAGTTCAACAGAGATATGTGCATGATCTCCCACATCACCCTGTGGTGGTGGAGATGTTTGATAAGGTGAAGGCAGATAGTCACTTGTGACAACAAATGTGTCTGCCTGTGATTGCATAGCTCCATCACCGAAGTGTGCTAAGCGGGGTTCAGATATGTGAAGAAGATACTCAAATATTCCACAAATAAATTCCCAATCAATTTCATCTTCAAGAAATCGGTATCCAAGATTACAAAAGTGTGTGTAAAACTAATCAATGGATTCATCAGGTTCTTTTCATAATTTCATAATTTCTTGATCAAGTGCTTCATGGTCAAAGTGATTGAAAGCATGGTCTATCTCTGCAACCAAATGAACAAGAGAAAAAATAGATTTTTCGGGTAGCGTGGCACACCAGTGCATTAGGTGCCCTTGAAGCGTGTAGATGAAAAGCACACAACTCATGTATTTTTCAAAGAATCCATGTCTTTCACATGAGCCTACAACTCAAATCACGTGCCTAACCAAGGCCACGTGGCCTCCACCATTATATGTTTTATGAGACAAGTTATCAGAGAGATTTTCTAATATAATGAAATCATTTCCATAAGACATACACTTTGGAAGAGAAACTCGGTAGTTAGTCATGATAGATATCTAAAGATTTAAAACAGATGTGAGGACTTAGCTCATCATTTGGCCCTCCTTCTAGTGCCCATTTTTTTATGGTATTTGACTCGCCAACATGTAAGCGGATCTCCCCGGTAAGAAGTCCCAATTAGACAGCAGACCATTTGGTGTAGGAGTCCCACCAGTGGGTCGTATGGTAATTCCTTCACTACGATTTTGCACAACGGGAAGTAAGATGCCCCTATTGGTAGCAAGGGTGTGACAGCTGAAGTAAGTCAAGGAAGGTGCATCAGAGGTTCTAACACACTAAGGGTGAGGTGAGTGCACTCCTTGGAAACCTCTAATAGTACATGGCTTGGAAGGGAACACACGAGCAAAGATGCATCACAAGTTGGAAAGAAAGTTAGCTGGCAATTCAAAATGATGGTTAAACCAACAACACGTTTTAGAAATATTTAAACATACATACACAGATAGCTATACATGCATGCATAAGAAAACAAATATATATATCATTTAGAGTAAACCAGATAGCATAGTATACAATACAACATATGCATGAAATGTGTTGGATCTTGTTATATTAAGAAGTTTAAGTTCCAGTCATACAACAAATCCATGACCAACCACTAGTTCCGATAGTGGAATGTTACAACCACAACCGCATGTTGCTCTAAAGAGATGTACTAGCTCTGTGCAATGGAGAAGCCAAGGCTCATTAGAATATTGCCCAAGCTCTCCCCAAGATAGTCTTATTAGAAGCTTGGTTGACCAAAAGCCTTTACAATTAGTTATCAGGTTCTATTATAGCAAAGGGTGGGGTGACCCTTGACATTTCCCTATGTGACAGTTCATCTACCCTCATGACTCTTCATCTACTCTATGGTTGTTACATCCAACTATCAACACTTGAACTTCCACTTAACAAGAAGTTACATTACAATGCACATGTGCCCATGTGAGACAAAATGGCTTGAGAAAACCATGCAAGACATCACTAACACTCGGTCCATTGTGGTGAGACCAAATATTTGACATGCTTGTGATGGTGAAGGTGGTGAGCTAATGCCAACCTTGGTTGTCCATGATGGTGTGCATGCGCTCCATGGTGACATCCTTTTGAAGCAAACTCTTGCCTCCATTGCATCCATGTGCATTGGTGTGGTTCCTCCATCCAACTCGTTTGCTAAAATGCGCATGGTCTTCTTAGGTGCAGCCAAATAGGCAACACACTGATGCATAGTGTCCATGTTGATCTTCCAGTATGTGTTGGTGGTCATGCGCATCAACTGTCAACTACATTTTCAGCTCTAGTTGGACTTGCTTCTTGTCTTTGCCCCAGTGAGGGTGGGATCGCATGCATGCACATGATGACATGCATGCTGTTGAATTCCATTACATGCAATCAAAAAAAATGCTCACCATCTCTACTCCATGCCAACTTCTAGGATGGATCTTTAACTTGTATACGTGCAGTTTCATCTGTGAGTGCATGTTGCACCTGTTTTTGTACCTGTTCTTGCTGCAACTCATTCTCTTGTATATATAGCTCTTGTTCTTCCTTGAGTTGCTACTTAATCACATGTAACTCCTCCTTTGTTCCATTTTCTACTTTCACGAGATCTTCATGGCATGCCATCACCTCGTAGCATGAGTCTCCAAAGTTGCTTTCACCACAAGTGGATTTGCTTGAGCTTGCAACTTGGTTTCGGCTCTATGTTGTCAACAACCTTCCTCTTACATTCAATGCATCTGGTATGTTGCCTTCAACTGCTATTCATGATGTTGCTCTCAGTGATTCTAATGTCATCATATCTTGTTGCCCTTGTCTATGAACAACTTGATGTGTTCGTCAGTAGACAAGCCCATAGACACTAGATCGAATGCATCCCCAAGTGTGCTCTTAACGGTGTCTTCGAATTTGCTCTCTTGGAAACCATTGTACCTATACTACTAAGAGGCAGATGAACACCTTCGATACCTGGAGACATGGAAACACTCATGGAAAGAAATCCGTCAGTCAAAAACCAAAATGAACTTGAGAACTAAATTGCAACATACCTGTGTGATTGCTCATGAAGGTTACGCAATTTTTGCTAGGAGGTTAGGAGACTGACTACCCAGACTGAGCAAGGCATAGTCTCGGCTACTGGGAGGCTGAATGACTACTAGAACTATGTAATGCACAGTCCAGTCTGGCTACTGACTGCTGGAATTACATAGTGTGCAATATGAGCTGGCAATGGTTGCAGCCTCAGTGATTGCATTATGCAATTTTCTAGGCCAACAGTCACTATCCCTCAGAATTGTGTAATGTAAGATTGGAGGATGGTCACTGGAAAGAAATATGCATTCCCTAAGAGGAATAAAGAGCCTTCCCTCTCAGGATTGCGGAATTCTATCTTGGTGAGGCAGAGTTTGGGCCAAGGCTACCCAGACTCGTCGATGGGCAACTGAAAATGAATGTGAATGAAAATGCATGGGGATACCAAGTGTAAGCATAAGTGAATGATCGCACATGCAAATAGTGAATGCAATATTTAGAAAACAAAACAACATTCATGTGGGTTAGGCGAGTCATTGAATTGACGACCATTCATGAAAAACAGTTTCATGCATGCGACAATAGTGAGATGTTAATGAAAACTTAAATGGTGCTAGTACAAGATAGTATGTATCAAAACGACAACAAGTGATCACTGAAATCAAGTAAACAACATTCATACAAAGTGAAACACAAAAAGCACCAGAAATGCAACACAAGACATGGGAAGCGGGCTCACCGCAAAACAACTGAGATGAACATGCTAATGGCTCCTATATGTGATGTGGGATGTCAAAGCTGCAAGGGTTATGTTAGGAATGAGCTCTCCAGTGTTCGGTTCATGAGTTTTGATAAAATGGAAGATGTGACCCACATGCCACAAATCTAGGAAGAGTGACACTTGGTGGGAGGTTTCCGAGATGATCCTTGCATGCAACCTCTAGCTACTAAAATCAGATCCCCGAATCAAGGGATTCCTTTGCATGGTGCCTAGGGAGAAGCAGCCCATGCATGCAAATCATTTTTTCTCAGTTCTGGAGGGAACCAATCAACTCAACTGCACATGGAAGAGGCTGCTCAACTGCTAAGAGAAAATGTGCATTTTTGGAAGGGAGATAAGCTAGATTCCCAAGAGATCTGTGAAGTTTATGGGTAGAGTAGTTTATTTCTACCTAGCATTGCATAATTCCTCGGCTGAGCAGCCCTGCTGCGAGGAATTGCACAATTTTCTGGATGAAGCCTAACTAGTAAAATTGTGCAATTCTGGAGCCCAACAGGCTGCCAGACAGAATTGCGCAATTTCTGGAGGGAAGGCTAGCTACCCTCCAGAATTGCGCAATTTCTTGAGGGATTTGCTCAGCCTGCAACTTGACCAATTCGAGACATAGAGCCTCTGAGGGGAATACAATGATCTCTAATGGATAGGCTGTCATTCTGCAAGAAAATCACTGAAGCTTGTGTACTTGATGAAGCAAGACATGCTATTGTGAAGGGTTGGTAGGGAGGCTCCAAAACGAAGCTAAGGAAAAATTTTGGAGGGTGCTTGTAGCCGCTACAATAGGTCCTTGAACAATGAACAGATAGTCCAATCATCCAAATATATTTTTAGAAGCTTGTGATTGAAAATATTAAAGGCTACAACTATGATCATGAAAAATATTGTATGTTGGTTATTTAACTTGAATGGAATCTCCACATACAAAAATGAACCCCTCACCATAACGAAGGTGGTGTTCTTGTTACCCCCTCTATTATTTTCACGTTGTGATATCCCAAAAATCAATCCATTAATGAATAATCTTCTGCCTCACCAACATTCTTTAACACTTCATGTGTAAGCGACATAGGTAAAAGATTGTGTATATAGGCTAGATTTAAGCTCCAAAGGTGTAAACAAGTCATAATATCCCCATTCGTCTTATCTTTCACCACCATTCAACTATGATATTCTTATTCTTTGACTACATATATATTTCAAGCATCTGTTATTCAATATAGTTTCTTGCACACGTTTTCCTTGTACTTTGGATTTAGGAAATATTGTCTTCTCTTAATCAATTTGGAATCTCAACAATGTTGTATCTTAATTTATCCTAAATTTCCTATGATATCATACATTTTGTTAAAAATATTTGGAAACAAGTGCTTGTATTCCTTCATCGAATCCACCAGTTGTGTTTCTCTTTGTTGGTCCCGTTAATCACAAGTAATATCCATCTTTGACGCCTCGTTTATACTAATATTGTATTTATTTTTCTTCCGAACCTAGGTGTAAGTTAGTTCAGTCTTGCTTGAAGCCTTTCATATAGCATGTGATCTCCTTTAGTTAATCAATTGACATATTTTTGGTATCCTCTTATAGAACTCCTCCACTATCTACCTTCCAACATTAGATAGTCTAATTTAGATTTGTTAACTTCTTGTGGTACATGTAGATTATCTTCTATATAGGATCAATAGGCTGCTCATACAAAATCATAAAATTCATATAGCTTGAAATAATCTTTATCATATGATATTTTGTATGAAACCTACATGATGCATATAATTGATGTCTCATCCTTGCACAATCACTTATCTCTCTTCTAGTTTCCTCTTAGATGTATTAGCATCTTGGAACCATTTCATTGTTGTGAATAAACCTAGGGGTCCATTGTTCTTGAGGAATCTACTTCTTTGTCAAATAGAATTCATAAAACCAAATATGGTTTTGGAGGTTATTAGTACCCTTATACATGTTCATTATTTTATAGTCCTTTCAGTGTTAAATCCTCACTTTTATATGATCTACCACATAACCCCGAATGTTTAGCTCTTCTTAGTGTGTTAATCATCAATGCACACAAGTTCCTTTTACTATTGCATCCATGGCTTTAAATATTTCATTTCAATGCATGTTATCCTCCATTTGTGGATATATCCACTATACCTATCTCATCAAATATTTAGAAGGAATGTAATTCATATTAGTTTTACTACACTATCATTGCAATTCTTCCACACCTTTTGGTGTACACTTTGTACAAACTATTCTAGAATTTCCTTAATGATTATTCTAACCCAATATCATACCACTACATGATTCTTTAACCTATATAACCCTCTCCCATATGATTTACATAGTTCTAATCCCATCCTGTAATGTCATAAATGTTTTAATGAGTATAATATACAAATTGTCATTCACAAATTCAATGTATAATTCCCCGTTTTCTAGATTGAATTGGGAAATTACATATGGTTTCTCCATTTCAATTGGCATCCATATCCATTTCAAATTTAATATCGAATTATCATTAAAGTACCAATAAATTCCCAACAAATATGGATATGGGTTTTAGTCATCCAAAAATCTCAATTACTTCGAAACATTCCTTTATCTTTATCCCACGAGAATCTACTTTAACATTCTCTAGTCTTTTGATGGGGTAAATAATACACTAGTTTTCTAATATGATTTGAATGGGAGATACAACTTATTTGGTTTACATTAGCTCTCAATGTTTCTTTCGTACGATGTTAACATTATATCATAGACCTAATATAATATCTTTTATATCCCTTTTCCCAAATTCTATTATCATTTTGAATTTTCTACGAAGTATTATTAACCTTCAACATTTAATCCCATATCTTTGAAATAGGCTTGAAGATTCTTGGTCTAGCATGAACCTAGGGATCTAGACCTCATATGCCTAAGTAGGCATGTAATGTAGTACTCACATACCACTAAAATTATTGAAACGATGACATAAGCTGCTACCATAAATTTATTGAAGTACCCACCCCCAACCATTATATTCAAATCCCACCACTTCACTAGTTAGAAATACTCTATCCATTTGTTTTACATTGCATCACAACTCCAATATTAAGTACTGAACTTTCTCAATATGTTCCTATGTCCGATCAAAACTTCTACATGGAAAAATAAACACTATCATAAGTAATTTCTTAAGTATCTCCATAGCCCATGAGGTGCTAATTTAAATATGTCTGGTATGGTTTCCTATGATATGATCAATTAAGTGTATCTCTCGACCCACTATTAGATTTCCTATCAATATCCACCTAAGAAGATGCAACCAATTCATTATAATCATAGCATTTCCATTTCATATAAAAAATTCCATAGGTCGATGGCATATTGCATCATAAGAACACAACATCATTTTCATCATGATATTCTAAAGGTTAAGGAACCACTTGCTGAGACATAACATAATTAAACATCTAATCATGAAAATACATGTATTTACCTCATTCCTTACATCATAAACTATTATAATAAGATTATGACATGAACTTATATTTGTCAAAAATATAACATTGCATCAATATAATGCACAAAACCACATGTTAAGATAACATCATTATGCTATGATATAATATTAAATAAATAAATAATTTTGGGATTACAGTGGTAGGGAGACATAATCAAAATTCCAATGAACAATTGGACGGAGAATTTTACGTGACATTTGGCATGTGAAAAGTGAGTGGGGTCACAAGGAATAAGGTGGGATGTCATTATGGGTCTCCTCTAGACTCTAGAATTGAGAAGGTTTTCCTTTGTTAAGTGATGTTTTGTACCTATATAATCACCGAGGAAAATGGCATGGATACAAGGGTGATCAAGATTGCATATGATAATATGTGTGGAATTTATGATGGGAGAAAAGGATATCAGAACCAAGAAAGGAGAGGGAGGTATACGGTGAAGATCATTTTTATACTAGTTCCAACCTTTGAAAATTTGAGTCAAATGATAGATAGTGTCCTTATTTCATCTCCTGTATATTTGACTTTTGGAAGTTTGAGTGGGAACACTCAATCACGAGTCAAGCCAATAACCTGCTAAACATAGGGTTCCATTTTTATTGCAATGAGTGTGGTATAACTCAAAGGTTATAAGGGTTGTTTTCAAAAAGGAAAGGATGATTGGTAAAAGGTAGAGGGATAAAAGGGAGCAATCTAGGTATTTGTAGAGATATATCTAGAAAAAATGAAGTAGATTCATGAAGAAAGTAGGTAGAAACCACTTACATAGTAGAATTTATAATAAAGTAAAGATGGAAGTGAAAATGCATAAAATAATTGTGGGATAGCAATGTGACATGAAATATAATGGATCGATGGATTATATGTGTTTAAGTGGATCTTAGATAATGGATTTTATAGTAAGAATACAAAACATACCTAATGTTGGTGGGAATATTCTAATATATGGACTTTTTTTTATAGTTGTAATGATTATGTAAGGAGGTTCCCAAGTGGAAGTTCTCGACAATAAATTGAACTAGTTGGGAGAGGAAATAGAGAGGAAAACAAAATAAGGTAACCTAATGCATAAATTTTGAACATTTAAGACGAGAACTAAGTAATTGAATGATGAAGGATATTATATGAAGATGAATGAAGAAGAACATTGCATCTTAGAAGTGAGCTACCAAGGCTACCTATACCTATTAACATTTATTTAGAATATGATAGTTACTTTTTCTAACATTTACTTAGAATTTGATAGTTACGTTTTTTATCAATGATTCATTATCAAATTCTATAATGAGATATAATTTTAATTTTAATCTTATCTTTTAAATTTATTTATTTTTGTAAGCTTTATAGGACTACATCTTTATCATGTCCAACTTTTGATGCAGGAGCATCCAGCTAAGGCACCATGACCGGGTGTTGGTCTCTGCCAGGTTGGAGAGTTGAATTAACATATTGTTTGTTTTATATGTTCGGTTTGTCAGAGTAGGTGGTAGTATTTTGTTTTATCTTAATCTCAGTAGTAGTCAAAGGTAGTTTGGTTGGTTACGATTATTTACTTGTTTGTCTTTAATAAATAGTAGACTAATAATTGTCCTGTCATTTTAAGAGAAAAAGGCAAATGTGTCTAAATGTAAAATATTGCCGTATAGGTAGAACTGAATACTTAATAGTTATGTAACTATAAGGTCTACAACTGAAAGTAACTACATAGTTCCATTAACTGTAGACAAAGCATATAAATGTAACAATGAAAATCATTGACAAGGTTCAGCATTTTTGGATACAAATAATAAAAAGAGACAGAGCACAAATTTATCTATCATCCATCTGTACTATCATCTACACATTGTGCAACTATATTTTTCTCTATTGTTTAACCGATTCAAAAATAACAAGCAGAGTGCAGGCCTACAACTTTATGTTTTTTCCTCTCTTAAAAGAAAACAGAGCACTGTAAGTCGCATGTAAGTTCCAAGACCAGAACAGACAAGCACGTAAACAAGCTCACGGCCAGGAGAATGTCCACACAATGAAACAATTGAATGAAGAAAACAGAGTCCAGGCACCGATTGAATAAACCAAGATAGAGGTAATTCATTACGAACTATCATACACCATTTCTTTCCTTTCTAAATGAAACAGAGTCAAAGAGAATATATAACTACTATTATATAAGAGTCCAATGTTACATTGTCAAAATGAATAGAGTAAACAACGACCATGAGACAGGGCAGACCCTAGTCAAGGGTTTGACATTGTGAAACCCTGAGCCTAACCAGAAAGTTCAACCGGAATGAATTACAAACCAGAATTATAAACAGAAGTGTGCCCAGGTCATGTAATGACTCATACAAGAGACAACAAATAGTTGCCGAGGCGCGGCCCTAGAAAATTACAAACCCTAGCTACAGTTCAATAAAACTATGGAGACAGAGCCTACCCAAAAGGCACCAAAGGGTTTGCAAACCAAATCATTGAAGCCATCCACACCCGAGGTCGAACTCTTGACCTGTGCAACTAGAACAAGCCAAAGTTAAGCACACCATGCATAACAGTGAATGAGCAGAGATACAATACAAGTAAGGGAAGAATATAACTCACCTGGGAGTGCAATAGAACAAGGACCCTCATGCAACAGAGCCACAGAATACAAAAAAAGACCTGAGACAAGAGGAGTGGACGTTGTTAGTCTCTAAACCAGGAGAAGGCAGAGATAAAGCAAGGAAAGACAAATTACCTGAAGACATAGCCGAGCGAGCCATTGTGCCTAAAGCCTGTGCACACGGGAACCATAACATAAAACGATTTTAGCAACAGAGCAGTATCAAGAAAAATAACCAACAGCAGGAAGGAACGGCTGGAAGTCTGACAAACCAAACCAGAAAATTGATTCCAGGTACCAGCAGATGAAATAACCCATTGTGCCGAGGAAGACAAGCAAACTAACCTCCAAAGTGAAAAATAGTACCATACAGCAAGGAATACAGTTGCCAACAACACAGGCGAGTCCGTGGAACCACATTCATTCGCAGACAGAACCAGAACAGAGTATTTCCATAGAAACCCTCGCAAAGCTCTCACAGTAGAACGAAAGGTCGAAAATGACCAAAATGCCAAAGGGTTTTGCGTAATGACCAAGCAGGAAATGAGGATCAAGGTAGGAGGACAGGTCAGATTCATATTCATGATCCTTATTAAATGATTGCAACCACCAACATAAATATCCACTGATCATAACAATAATCAAAAACCAAATCATCAACCAAATCTGCCTTCATCAATAGTGCCAGACAAACGTGTGTTAAGTTACACATTGGAGTGTGGGTTGGGTCCCATCAACTTCTCACCCCTATCAGGGAGATAGCACAATATTTGAACCCTTGACTTCCGGTTTGGCAAGACTTCATTTCCATGGCCATTTCCAATTGAGCTACCCAAGCAAACTTATCTTTTAAAAATTAGAATCATAGAAGTTACACCTTAATATTTTAGAATTACTAAAATAATAGTATGAAATGAGACAAATGTAAGAATCAATCCTATGAAATCAGTGTTAAATTTTATACAACTTTATTTTCTCTCTCCAAAAAAAGATTACATCATCATATGTAACACTTTATTTTTAGTAAAACTAAAGTAAATTTAAATAATAATAAAAAAATTGTGTGTGCGCGCACGTGCGTGTGTGCATGAGAGAGAGAATTGGTAATTAGGTTAGGTTTATTTATTTGATATAGGGTTTATTTCAATCATTTCCTCTAGGGTCAAGTGTAAAAGGCCTTCCTTTCATTACTTTATTAGACTTTTAAATGAAATATATATGTCTATAGCTTTTGGTTTTTCGATTGGACAATAGACTTTTTAATCATGCTAAGACTATTAATATTGTTTGCTTTTGGACAAGTTATTTTATAAGTAGGTGGTAAAAAATATTTGGTTTTACATTCGGTAGGTTGCGACCACCTGCTAATAAACATGATTAATATGTACAAATAATTGACGTATCTAATTTATTATGTTTTTGTGAGGAAATACAATATTAATTAACAAAAAAAACACTAATATAAATAAAAAATAATTTGATACTCATTACATATATTAATCCCTATCAAATTTATATTTAAGGGAATTGAAATTTTATAATAAGATTAAAATATTATTTAAATTTATATACTATTAAACCATCATAATTTTAATTTAAGATAAGTGAAATTAGAATATTTCTTAAAATTTAATCGTAAGGAGCATATAAGTTTCATTAATATGTAGATAAATAACTTGTTGCTTAAAGAGGTGCTTATAGCACAATATAGGGGAGATGTGTAGGCAATAAGCATAATGTAAGAAATATAGTATGTCAATTTTTTTTAAATATTGACTCAATATGTTATTTCTACTATTTTTAATGTAAATACTTGCATACTTGCTTAAATTATGGTGGGAAGTAACTAGTGCTAAATATGTTATTTAGGTGAGTATGAGATATTTTGAAAGATTTTATTTTTGAATTAAAAAATAACTACGAAAAGATATAAAAAAGAGCATGCATGAATATTGAAACTATATCAATAAATTCTAGCATAAAATGTTTGATGCAGTTATCCACATAACATTATACTAGCACAAACACATTCATAAATGTGGTTGATATACGTTGATACGCATATGCATGCATCATCATTATTTATATAAATATTGAAATAGTCACAGAAATAAAGTATTCTAATATTAATAGAAAAAATTATATTAATGAAATATTTTACAATGGTTAGAATGCTAACAGTTATTATTAAAAAAATATGTCTTTGATATTCTCATTCATACGTTGTGATCTGAAAAATATAATTATAAATAATTATCTAAATTGAAAATAAAACAATATATAATGAAAATTAAAATAAATGAAGAGTAAAAAAATATTACAATTTAAATTAATAAAAAATTATTTTGAAAATTTCCATAGTTAATTCAAAAGTTTAGGAAGCTTTATGTTCTTCATTACTTGAAATTTTGTAAATATTTTTTTTGTTAATTTTAAAAACTAAAATTTGATTAAAAATAAGGTGGTTCATATACACTGATAAACCCAAGCAAATAATATTAAATCCAATGAATTAATATTATAAACCCAAGGTATATAAACCTTAAGATAAATATTATAAACACTAAAATAAACATGGTTTACCATGGTTGACAATGATTGATTTTCATTTTGACATCATCTTTGTCACAATGTGATGTTGAATCACAATTGAACATGATCAATTTTCATATGGAGACAATATTTTTCATAATGTGACATTGGACCAAGGTTAATGATGACTATAAACCCACGCATTAATATTATAAAGCCTATGAATAATATTATACCCTAGGAATATGAATCCTAAACCCAAGGGAATAATAAACCCAAGGGGTCAATACTAAAAAACCAAGGAATTATAAACCTAATGGAATAATATTAAACCTAGTGGATTATTATTATAAAGCCAAGGTATATAAACCCTAAGATAAATATTATAAAACCTAAAATAAACATGGTTGACCATGGTTTATTTTCATATTGTGACAATATTTATCATAATGTGATGTTGCACCATGGTCGACCATGATTGGCCATTGTCAACAATGGTTAAACATGGTTGACTTTCATTTTGAGACAATCTTTGTCACAATGTGACATTAGAATATGGTTTACCATGATTATAAACCCAAGGGATTTATATTAAACCCTAAAATTAATATTCTAAACTCTATGATTAATATTATACCCTAGGAATATGAATCCTTGGATTAATAAACCCAAGCGATTGATATTATAAACCTAATGGGACTAATAAACCTAAAGGATCAATACTTCAAACCCTATGGAATAATATTAAACCCAAGGGATTATATTATAAACCCAATGCCGTATAAACCCTAAAATAAACACCGTTGACCATGGGTGACCATGGTTGATCATGGCTAATTTTCACAATGTGACGTTCATCCAATGTTGACCATGCATAACCCTATATAAACACTATGATTAATCTTATACCCTAGTAATATCAACCCTTATATTAATAAACTGCAAGTATTGATATTATAAACCCAAGGGATTAATATTAAAAGCCCAAGGTATTATAAACCCAAGGGAAAAGTATTAAACCCAAGGTATATAAACCCTAAGATAAATATTAGAAAGAAAAAATAATCATGTTTGACAATGGTTGATTTTCATTTTGGCATAATCTTTGTTAGAATGTGATGTTGAACCACAATTAAACATGATCGATTTTCATATAGAGACAATCTTTGTCAAAATGCAACGTTGGACCATGGTTGAGCATGGTTAACAAAGATGACAAACCGAAGGATTAATATTATAAAGCCTATGAATAATATTTTACCCTAGGGATATGAACCCTTACATTAATAAACCCAAGGGATTGATATTATAAACCTAAGGGAATAATAACCACAAGGTATTAATACTAAAAAACAAAGGAATTATAATCCCAAGGGAATAATATTAAACCCAAGGGATTAATATTATAAACCCAAGGTATATAAACCCTTTAATAAATACTACAAACACTAAAATAGACATGGTTTACCATGGTTTACCATGGTTGACCATGATTGGCCATGATTGACGATGGTTGAACATGGTTGATTTTCATATTGAGGCAATATTTGTCACAATGTGACATTAGACAATGTTGACCATGATTATAAACCTAAGGGATATATATTAAACCTTAGGATTAATACTATAAACCATATGATTAATATTATACCCTAGCAATATGAACCCTTAGATTAATAAACCCAAGGGATTGATATTATAAGCCCAAGGGACTAATAAATCCAAGGGATCAATACTAAAAACCCAAGGGAATAATATTAAATGCAAGGGATTAATATTATAAAACCAAGGTATATAAACCTTAAAATAAACATGGGAGACCATGGTTGACAATGGTTAAGTTTCATATTGACAAAATCTTTGTCACATTGTGATGTTGGATCACAGTTGAACATGATTAATTTTCATATTGAGACAGTCTTTGTCATAATGCAACGTTGGACCATGGTTGAACCCTAATAATATGAATACTATTATACCCTTGGAATATTAACTCTTATATTAATAAACCCAAGGGTTTGATATTATAAATCCAAGAGATTAATACTGAAAACAAAAGGAATTATAAACCCAAGTAAATAATATTAAACCCAGGGGATTAATATTATAAACCAAGGGTATATAAACCATTTAGTAAATACTATAAACCCTAAAATAGACATGGTTTACCATGGTTGATTTTCATACTGGGACAATCTTTTCATAAAGTAACATTGCACCATGGTTGATTTTCATAATGGGACAATATTTGTCATAAAGTGACATTGCACCATGATTGACCATAGTTGACAATGGTTGAACATGGTTGACTTTCATATTTAGACAATTTTGTCACAATGTGACGTTGGACAATGTTTGACCATGATTATAAACCCAAGGGATTTATATTAAGCCCTAGCATTAATATTATAAACCCTATGATTAATATTATACCCTAGGAATATGAACCATTAGATTAATAAACCTAAGGGATTGATATTATAAACCCAAGAGACCAATACCATAAACCCAAGGGATTAATATTATAAACCCAAGGTATATAAACTCTAAAATGAACATGGTTGACCATGGTTGACAATGGTTGATTTTCACATTGACACAATATTTGTCACAATTCTATGTTGGATCACAATTGAACATGATTAATTTTAACGTTGATACAATATTTGTCAACATGGTTGACAATGGTTGATTTTCATATTGACACAATCTTTGTCACAATGCTACATTGGATCACAATTGAACATGATTAATTTTAATATTGAGACAATATTTGTCACAATGCGAGGTTAGACCATGGTTGACCATGGTTGATTTCCATATTGAGGCAATATTTGTCAAAATGTGACATTGGACCATGGTTGACCATTGATGACAATGGTTTTCACAATGTGACATTGGACCGAGTCATTCTTTGCTGCAATGTGACCATGGTTATTGACAATGGTTGAACATGGTTGATTTTCTCATTGAGACAATAATTGTCACAATGCGACATTGGACCACACGCAACCTCCACCATGATGTCACAAACATTACATACACCATAAGCAATATTGTCACAAACATTACATAAACCATAAGCAATTTTTTTACGTACCCATGCTAAATATTGTCAAATCATTGACATTACAAACAAAATCAACGCTTGCAGAAGAACAAAATAATATTCTACAAGGAAAAAAAAGAACAACAATTTAGAGTCATTATAGGAAACTGAATATTTATGTTTTACAAACATTTAAATACTTGACATATCTACACAAAGTCCTTTTCATCGCAATGTACGCACATTAATTTTCATGTCACTGCACAATTTCTTAGTTTACTTACTTAAATTGTATATGAAAAATGATTCAACATACTTTTTCAAACCTTTGATCTAACATCCTTCAAGAAAGTTATAAACAGTATAAAATTATCTTTATACATATCTATTTAACTCCAATGCAATACAAACTACATTGCAATAAAAGAAAAGAATAAAATATCACATGCCAGTATAACCCCTAAATAAAATGACATTCCAATTATTTTCCATAATTTGAATAATATTAGTATGTGTACCGTTTCATAGAAGCACATTATATGCAAGTTAGTATTCCATCACCTATGGACTTTTTCTTCATTTTTGACAACAACAATTCAAATCAATAGAAAAAAATAATATAACCATATTAATAAAAATGACATGTTTAACATGGCACTACAATGCCAAGCAAAAGTATTTCGTTAAATTATAACATTACAAACTCATACCACCTCCCTCACCAAATAATAGCACTTTCCCTTTAATATTGGGAAAAATGTCATCTTTGAACAAGCTTACAATATTTTTTAAAACACATTTAGAATTTCAAAATATTCTACAAATGCATAAAGCATAAAATTCCACAAATATACTCTATCATGGCACAACCAAAAATATGGAGCTCAACGCATAAATTTTGGTTCCAATAACATCGATTCAAATGTTTATTCTATAAAAACAAAAAAATACATCTTAACAAAAAAGACAATGTAATAATTTTGAAAAATTGTTCATATCTCTATTTCAAACCACCATTCAAATAGAACATTCCTTCATAGAATATGATATATATATATATATATATATATATATATATATATATATATATATATATATTTCATTTCTATATAAATTAATTTATCAACAAAATAAAATTATTCGCATTAAAATAACAACAATAACAAATCTTACACTAAAACTACCTATGTTATTTGATTTCGACCATTTAAATACTTTTGTTTTTTTAAACAACAATCTCAATAAACAAAAATAACTTAAATTAACAACAAAGGAAAAAACAAAAATATATTGTCTCAATATTTAAAAAATTCAAAAAAATGTTGCGACTTGTTAAAAATTCATAATCAAAATACATAGCCTATATCAAAATAAACCACTTTCTTTTCATCAATCTCAACAAAAAGAAATTAATAGAAAATAGAAATAATTTAAATATACAAGAATGAATATATATATATATATATATATATATATATATATAAGTATAAGTATAAGTATGAGATATTTCACAACTCTATCATAATGAACCACCATATTAATAAAACATTTCACAAAAATTATACAATGAAAAATTTACAATTAAATGATGACCACAAGAGATATAACACGTGCCACATACCAACCATTGCATTTTATTTAAAAGGTGGTTCGAACCCTCTCGTTTTACATAGTCGACCCTTAACAAATAAACACAGCTTCGTTTCCTACTATTTATTCTTACTCGTTCCTTTCATTTTGTATTATATTTTCATTATAAAAAATTCAAGTTATAATTGTATAGGCCGTTCCGTCATGCCACACATTGTTAACGTTCTCGTTGAAAATGGCACATTTTATTTTTTACATTTTTATTTTATTTTTGATAATATTTAGAATTTTTTTTTTCTTTAACATATAATTAAATTTAATGTTTAATGTATAAGTTATAATTTAAATTTAAAATTTCACAAATTAATTATAAAATTTTATATAGAATTATACCTTTTTGATAGAATACTTGATGAATCAATGTTATCTTGAGCTTGATCCAATATTGTTAAATAATGATTTTTTAGGTTAATATATATTTTTTATTTTCTTATTTAAATGATGATACTTGATAATTTCAACTTAACAATAACTTATATTGACAGTGATTTAAATAATATATTTTATTAACTAAATAATATTAATGTATTTTTTCGTACACTTTTGTTTAAAAAGCTGCAATTTTTGATATGTCATTTTTAATCCTAATCATGCCATTCATTTATGAAATCAAAAATATTTTTTTTTTTTAAAAGTGATTGCTTATTTCTTGTACCTAGCCTCCCATGCATCACTTTAAAACATGTAGTCTTAAATTTACGTGTTTAAAATTGATGTTGCAATTGCTAAGTAAAATTGAAAAATCATATCATAATTCCTATGTGAATGAGTACTGACCCTTTCGCGTATGTCTTTTAAATCATGTTTCGATGGTGTTTATGAATTTTCTTTCCATTTGGGGGGTTTTCGATTATGTGTTTGATTTTATAAACAATGTCTCACATATATACGCCTATTGGTGAATTATGCAAAGGCTACAATTGGACTTTCAAACTATAGTCTAATTAAATGTTTGAAAAATAGTTTTTTTTAATAATATTGGAAAATACTATTTATTTTTCAAAGTTAAACATCATAAGTTGCATTGATCTATGGTAAATTAATAATGATCATTGCACAAAGAGTATTGGCTTGGAAGGACTAACGATGATTTTGTAACCATACTTAAAGTGAATTAATAAGCACATAAAAATTTAATACTTATAATAAACTTACAATATAACAAGATTGTTAACCATGAATATTCACCTCCGCTTTACCATGGATATTATTAACTTGTAAATAGGCTTTGTTATAATACAATGGGCCACTATCGTGGCTTATCAATACCACATGCTCAAAATCCATAACTCATTTCACAATCAAAATGTTTTACAATATTTTATTTTAATTTAATTTTATATAAAAAAATAATTAAATCTAAAGGAAAATAATTTAACTTTTCAAATAGATCTAAACCCTCTTACCTCATAATTACACATTCCCATCATAATTTTTTTTTCAACTTTTAAATATTATCCTTCTATTTAAACTTATGTAAAATAAATGTAGAAATTGAAGTATTTTATTTATGGTCAACATTGATTTCTTTTGTTATTACTTTTTATTTTTTATTTTTTAATGTAAGTATTAATTTATTATTTTTAAATGTAGCCTTACATGACAACTATTACTATTTTTCAAAATGTTATACATAAATTTCATATTAAATATTGAAGGAATGACAGTTCTCCTTTATACTTTGAATTACAAAGAGCCTATTAATGAAATAATAACTCTTTTCTCTTTCTCTCTTTTTTCTCTTTATCTCTATATATATTTGATGTTAAAATATTTTACTCAACATGCATATATTGAAGTATTTGTTTTATAACCAATATTAAACATTTTTTATTATTATTTATTTTTAAATGTTATATATAAAATCCATATTAAGATGGAATAAATAAAATAACACCCTCTCTCATAATGAAAAGTGAAAATATAAAAGTATTTTTAATTTAAATTATTTTACTTTTAGTTAGTATGAAATTATGTTATTTAATACACACATTGAAATATTTTGTATGGTTGACACAAAAATAGACATTGAAATATTCATGGTTGACACAAAGATAGTTTTTGTTAGAGAGAGAGAGCATGTGAACTAAATATAGAATAAATGGCACATCATTTAACACCAATAATATTATTTTCATATATGATCTATCAAATTCATATTAAATATTGAAGAAATCACATCTTTCCCTCATACGAAAAAGTAAACTATTCTTTTCTACTTTCAATTAAAGTTGATGTAAAATTAGGATGGCAATTGAAGTAATTTACAACATTATTTTTCATTCTTTTTTAATTTATTAATGTAGGTATTATTTTATTATTTTTAAATGTAACATAATATGACAACATCTCCCTCATTATTATTGCAAAAGAGAAATGTGAGAATAGTTATTACTTTTCACTTTTTAAAACTAATCACACTGATTCACAAAATGCCATTTATTATTTGATAATTTTCATGGTACCTCATAATTGTATTAGGAAAATATGAAAAAGTAAATATGGATTTATATATGTGAGCTAGTTAATATTTGAAATTCCATCCATTGGTATAAAGGACAATATTACAATATGCCAATATTTATCATTTTTCACCGTAATATAAAGATTTGGATTAGAAAAGATTAATTTGTGAGTATTGATGTCTATCCAACTAAACATATAATTATATTGAAGAATAGGAACACTCCCAAACATACATCTATATTGTGTGTTTGGAATATGAGTATTAAAAAAAAAAAAAAGATGGAAGTTTTTTTTTTAAAGGAACATATCTATCTATCTATCTATCTATCTATCTATCTATCTATCTATCTATCTATATATATATATATATATATATATATATATATATATATATATATATATATATATAGTTATATAAAATAAAAGTGGTAAGGGGCCCAACGCCCTTACATTTGATTCCAAATACAATAGATGCATCTTTGTCATAATAGACTTAGAGTTTACTAGTCTGTGTAGGATTGCGCTAGTTTATAGACAAAAAAGTTTACAACTATAGATTTTGTAGTATGACCCTAGAAGTAGAACAAACTTACCAAAAAACATAATATATATGAAGTGGAAAAGATTGGACTAGTCACAAAAGCTATGTGGCCTGAGAGAAATCACCTGATGCTGCATCCACCCTCGTCTAGACCCCTTTAGCGATGAGCTCTTTTACTGGAAGGAAGAGAAGCACGAGGGGCATGAACTCCATTTGAATTCCCCACTATAGATGACGCCGAGACCCCCAAAGCAGTAACTTGATCCATGACGAGGAGAATTTCCTTTTTTAAATATCCAAAGTGTCCTTCGCTTCCACACAATGAGTGAGAATCTTTGCCTCCATGAAAAGATAGAAAGACCTTCTCTGAAACTCAATCATGACATCGAACTTATTAATTGAGACCAACAACACCTCAGAGGAATTTAACATCCTATCGATCATAGTTGTGAGCTCCATATAGTCTTGAGGGTTCACTATCCTGTGATGAAGACAAAAGCTAATAATATAACAAACTAGAGACTAATATACGAAACCACCAAAAGCATAAAATAAATTATAGCGAGGAAGATGGGAAGCCAAATACATTGATATAAAGAAATGGGTCAAAGTCCAGAAGGAGCCAGCCTACATTGAAAAGATTAAAATCCTCATTGCAAAGACACTAACAAGGCGAAGTTGTGATAATTGGATGTTCAGAGTTAGATGAAATAATTTTTTTTTCTCTCCGAATGTGCCTTGCTTTCCTTATAAAATTAGATTTGAGCTTGATTAGAATGATCCTCCATTAAATGGAAATGACCAGATTTATGGAGATGCACTATGGATTTTTTCCACCTGTACTCTTTCATTAAGCACTTGTTCTCCCTGTTATGATTCTAAGATTGAAGAAAGGAGTACACCAAGGAGGAAGATCCTTGCGGCCCACCTCAATTGGAGCCTCTAAAAAAAGACAAAAGACACACTGGTATATCAAATTGTTATTATGGATTAACATGTTATGGAATTGGGATATGGTTCTTCCATTGATTGTAATTGATCTCGCCTTGGGTCATCCTAGTCCCTTTTTTTTCTAAAATACCGACCTCTGAATTCAAATGTTTAAGGATGTAATAAAAGTTCACCCCATCAAAATTTGACATTAGGGAGAGAATGCTTTGGCTAGTAGGCACTGACTCCTTAGAAAAATATGTCTTGGCCTTTGTGAATTGACAAATAACAAGCATCAAATCCTCGAAAACATTTAGTTTTGATATTTTTCATTCCGATGTGATTTGGAAACCCTTATATAAAGCCAAGAACTTTGTATGGTTGTTAATTTCACTTCCAATACCCAAAAGAGTCAAAACAACATTTTTCACCACGAGCTATTAAGATCCCTCGTGCTCCAACATCCTCCGAGATAAAGGTTTTATTAATATCATTAGTAATAATCATTTAAGTAAATGTAATTGATATATATCAATAGATGTTTTAGTAATATTATAAATATCTCAATATTTTTTTATCTTTTTCTACTAAAAAATTATAATAATAAGAAATTTTCATTTATTATTAATATAATGAGACAAAATACATTATGTGTATTCTTTTCACGTCTCTAAAAAAAAGTGTTTTCTAACTATTTATTTTTCACATCTTTTCTTTAAAAAATTCTAAAAACACTTAAATTGTATAAATCTCATAAATCAAATTTATGATTTCAACACATTATTTTGATATTTTAAATAATTTTGATTAAAAAATATATCAAAATATATAACATTTAAATTAGGAATCCCCGATATAAATAAAATAAAAATATATTTATGTAAAAAAATTGTGCATCCCTCGTATTTCCACACAATGGAAACAATATATGGAAGGAAAACAAAAAAAAAATGAATGTGTGCCACTTGAAAACGAAATATTGATTATGATAAAAAGAAAGAAGTTACACACCAGTTTTACTTCATGTTTTTTGTTTTCACACACTTAGTCATGGTCTCCCATTACGAAGAAATTCATATCTTCGGGTTTTCCATACAATAAATAATATAAATAATATAGAAATGAATTAAGATATTCAATTTGTATGACTTGAAAAAAAAATATTGATTCTATAGAAGTACAGATAAATCACATACCTAGTTTTAGGTCATGGTTTTTGTCTTAAGACTTATTCGAGTTGACATTACGAAGAAATTTGAAGCGGGAATCCCATCCCCTAATGAAAGAGAAATAGAGCGAAAAGTTCTAAATTTACCCAACCCACTACCTTATACATTAAATCCACATGGATATGGTTTAAAGAGACCACATTCTAATTTAACTTTATCTTAAAGGTAGTCACATGCCATCCTATCTACAAACCTTATAATGCTCAGGCTTCCCAAGCATTAAAGGGAATTTCATGCCAACTGTTATACAAAGAACATTTTCCGACCTTCGAGATAATGATAACATCTTACAGATCTGATAATGCTAAGACTTCCCAAGCGTTGAAGGAAATTTCCTGCCAACTGTTATACAAAGAACATTTTCCGACCTTCGAGATAATGATAACATCTTAAGGTATATGAGGCATCCTTAAGACCATGAACCTTATTATTGACATCCCTAGACCTCCCAAGTATTAAAGGCAACTGTTATACAAAGAAGATTTTAAGAACTTCGAGATAATGATAAAATCTTAAGGCATTGGAGGCATCCATAAGACCATAGACCTTACTATTTACATCCATGATAATACACGAGGGGAAAAAACCTTCTAACGATTAATTAATCATTCAATACATGCATGGATATTCTAACCTGCAATTAATCATTCAATGAGTGTTCACGCCTTTGACACTATCATCATCTCCGTTGGACATATGCCGTCAATTAATCAAAGTTTTTCATATGTTTTCGTAATTAGGAATTAAGGAAATCAGGATGCAATAAATAATTGTGAAAGAACCTCTAAAGATACCGATTCTATTACCCCTATCATTCCACTTCAGTAGCCAAAACTAATAAAGTGTAATCTGAAAAGTAATGGAAATTGATAAAATGGACATAGGGATCGAATTTTTTTTATTCATAGCATGGAAATTGTACAATTAGGATATTTAAGAAACAATATCTACACAGAGAAATTGTACTTTTAGGATATTTAAGAAACAATATCTACACATAGAAGTCATTAGATGCACACACTATTACTAGTCTCACTATCCATGTCAACTTACGGTGATAATAGAAAAGTAAAGCCAATTGGAAAATTCGATATAAGGATCTAAATTTAGTTAATCCAAGAATGGAAAGAATGGAAACAACATTTAGTTATAGAAATCCTTAGATGAACACATTATTACTAGCCTCACTATTCATGTCGATTTTTTTTTTATGAAAGTAGAAAAACCACCAACTTCATGTTCGAACATCTCCTTCTAATAGAAACTCAAATGTAATTTCCATGTCAAATCCTTTAACCTAATATTTTTTTACAAAACTTATGTTGCTTTATGATGTGTTATCGTAATATTTTTAGATTTTTTCATTGGATAATTAAGGGAGGAATATTTTTCTCTAAAATAAAAATAAATAAATAAATTATTTAAGTTAATTAATAGTTTTAAGAATATCACAAAGAGATCCTATGTGGTATAGAGTAGACTATGATAATGTGTTTTGTTAAGGCATGCCAAGCTGTAAAGGTTATTGGTTTAAAACTCTATGGGAAAAAATCCAACTATGATAAGGGATGGTGTGGCCTAGACTGGGTGTGATCTTTGGGTGATTTTGATGGCTTAGATGCTCTTGATTCATGTCTACTCAAGTCAAATATGAGGTGTGTCAGTCACCTCAAGACTCACATAACCTATCTATCTATATATCTATATATATATATATATATATATATATATATATAAGGATAATAGAAAATTTACATTTTAGTTTTAAATTTTGTTCTTAATTCAATATCTAAATCAACAATTTTATCACTTTATAAGTAGAAATATAGTAGTATTCTGGTTTAAAGGAAATTTTAAGAATGTATTGAAGAATATCGTATAAATATATGAATTTAGTGTAGAGCTTGATTTCAATTATAAATATAGTTATATATTTTTTAAATCGATGTACTTTTCATTTTTATTATACATAAAACAATTGATATTAGTATAAGTATAATCATATTAGTATAAGTATAATGCATATTGATTTGTGATACGTGTGGATCACTTTTACCTGAACATTTTGAGAATCTCCAATACTATGTCATGATGTAATAATGACTAGAAGAAGGCGAGAAAGGCCTAGTCAGATATTTGAATTCAACACAAGTTCCAACTTTCTCACTAACATACAATTTATCTAAGGGTCCAATCATGGTTCTTTGAAATATTTGGATTCAACACAAGTTCTAACCTTCTCACTAACATACAATTTATCTGAGGGTGCAATCATGCTTCTTTGGAATTTCTCAAATGAATTGATTCATCAATAATGGTATTGGAAGAGCACCACAAACAAAATGTCATGATATGGTTTGTCAATTCTTCACCTCACTTTTCTTCAAATTTTGAAATATGAAAAGGAAATTTAGTTAATATGGCTGACCAAGATGGTTAATGAACAATGGTGTCATTTATAAGCTTGATTAAATTTAACAGGTTTAGTAATTCAAAATATGGAAATTTTGGGGTCACACCTACCATTGTATGTGTTTTTTATAAAGGAGAAATGGTGTGAGGTGGATTAGTACCAGGAAAGGTTGATCCTAAAGTCACTAAGCCTAGTTAAGTGGTATTCAAAGGTGAACATTGAGAGTTACGTTTAGATACTGCATTGTCAAGAATATAAGAAAGTCCCAAAACTAATAGGAAGCATGGCAAGCATTGAGAGTATTAGGGTGCATAAGGGTCGTCTATTATTCTTAATTTGCAATAAACTGTGTGAGTTGTTGATTAAGGGGCTAAAATTTTCTACAAGAAGACTTGATTGAATCAAATAAATAGATTTAAAACTAAACAAAAAATGATGTATAATGGACCACATAGTCTATATCATAAATGTTTTGATTGCATGAAATTATTTCACAAAATGATGTGAAAAACACAAAAGTTAATGATTGATATCATTTAATACCTAATGTCCTTCAACTCAAAAGTAACTAGGCCTTCCAAAACCATTCAATAATAAATATTGAATTCACTAGAAGGAATAAATTAAATGTTGAAGAGAAGGTTTTAATGCGGGTAATTTTGTGAATGTTCGTAAGTGGCTATCAACATTACCTAATAACCATTAAAAGTTTCCTCTAGGTGCAGTTGCAGTATATAATCTCCAAATTTCATGGATTCCCAATGATGTGTTTAGTAGGATACTTCCATTAATGAAGATAGGGGGATTATAGTCTATGAAAAATACAAAAAACAACCAAGGACCTTTCTAGGTTTGTTTGACTAAAGAAGTTCTATAAGAACAAATGGATCTCAGCCACCAACACCTCATGTGCATCCTTTTGCCTTGGAATTTTGACACATTGATGATGGAATATTTAAATTCCTTTATAAAGAAATTTCTAAGCTTGATACATAGAATGAGAAAAGGGGGTTATTTAGATGCCTACAGCCAAATTCATAACCAAAAAAAAAAAAAAATTGGTGTGACCCTTCAAGAGATGGTTTTAGTTTGTTAGCTTAGTGTTGATCTTAGGAAGTATTGGTTTTGATATGATGATCTAACTTGTTTGAATTACAATGTGGTTGAAATTATTTCTCACATAACATATTGATTTTCTTATTTATGAATATTATTATGGGCAAGCAAGGAAGAGAATATTAGGAAAATAGTGTATGTTGAAACTTTTGTGTCCGAATGCAATATGTGCAAGTGAAATTATTTTAATCACATATGTAAAACTGTAGGATAAGGATATTCTAGGATCTGTTACTTTCCTTTCTAATTAAACTATGTGAGATGGTTATCTAATGAAAAATAACTATATCTACATGTGTGTGTGACTTCTCTTATTTAATTTATGTGTCTTTGAAAACTACTACTAATGGATATGTGGGAGGCCTTATGTCAATTCTTGTTCATACAAATGACAACAAGTGTAAAATGCAAAGCATACCTAGACACAACATCATACTTATAGTCTTGGAAATAAATAAATATAAATGAAATTTTGATTTTGTAGTTCAAATGCTTTATAAGGAATCCATCCACATGGACAAAGGAATACAATTATGGTTATTTTTACTCCTACTAAGAAACTTATCTAAATTATAATGAATTAACTATCTAGGTAGATAACATAAGGTAGTGCAGGTAATTATGGACTACAACCTCAACATAAAATCACAACGAAAACTAATTTTTTTTTTTACAATTATATGAATCCAGATTGGTAGAGGACATGTAGTATAATAACTCTAATAGACAATGAATCATCATTCCACATGATTAATACATGTTGTTTTGAAAATCACATGGATTGAGCATGTAATGGAAAATAATGCAAAATATAAAAACAAAAGAAATGTAAATGGTTCCAAACTATGTTTGATACCTTTTGGTTACCTATAAAACAGATAATATTAGAAAAGAAATTTAGGAATCTAATGGGAGTTAAGATGAGGGTTGTATATTGGTGGAGTCACCAATTTATATTGGTTATTTTACTAAGAGGTTAGACAAAATGAACCTTGCTGTAATGTAAGGATGCATAGCTACAAGAAATTGTTAAACTTGGAAACTAGCACCAAACTCCACACGGGTCATCTTATTTATGACGGTTGACATTTTTCTTGGATTCATCTCTTCGAGAGGTGTAGGATTGATCCAAATATCATCCGATTCCGACATGTACAAATGAAGTTATGAATTTATTCTGATTATGGAAAAATTGTCAAGGTCAGCCAATAAACTTATGTAGGCTAAAAATCCCAACAATCACATCTATTCATCCTTAACGTTGCATATAAATAGAAGGTGACTTAGCCTCATTTGGACACGCTCATCTTCATACTTCTCTCTCTCTCTCTCATCATTTATTGGGTACGGATTTTTGGGCTTCTCTCTGTCCACACCTCTGAAATTTCACGAGAGTGAAATTTTAGGAGGCCAAAATTTAGGAGGCCTAAATTTCAAAAGAGCGAAATTTCATGAGGACGAAATTTCCAAAGAGTGAAATTTTAGGAGAGTGAAATTTCAAGACACCAAATTTCTTGATAGGTTGACCAAGCATTGACAAGCATGTGTTGACCTCCTTTGACTGTGTTTTGTGAGGGCTATCTCTGTTTCAGTAGGACGCATTTCTAGGCACAAAAATCAATGCTAGATGTTGACTGTTGACCATTGTTGACTGCTACTAGGGTTGGCCATAGGTGGGCTATTTGACCAGACTTTGACTAGGCTGAATTTGACTATTTTGAGGGATGTTTTATCTTATTGTTTGGAGGCCTAAGTTGATTGAAGTTGACCGATTTGATTTGAATTTTTTGGATAGGGATCTTTCGTTGCTATTATAAATTGTCATATTTATAAATTGTACTATCTCTCTCTGGTGAACCATTAAAGGCTAAAACAAGATTTGATCAAGGTTTTCCCCACATTGGGGTTTGTCCTTGGCTAGTGCCACATCTTGTGTCCTCTTGTCTTGGCTTGTCTTCTATTTATTATGTTTATGTTCTATCTACATTTTACTATCATGTTGATGTGATTGCTAATCTAAATATTTATATCGGGCTAATTAAGAAATTGAAGTAAAATTGATCTAAAGCATAGAACATACCATTGTTCCCTAAAATTAAAATAGTATCAGAGCTGAGGTGAAGACAAAGCCCAAGCAAGAGTTAAAGAGAAATCACCAAAGACAGTTGGACAATGAAAAAAGGCTCAATGGGTTCCTCATCTTACTTCTCAACTGAAGACAAGCTCCATGATAAATCTAACTATCACGGATGGAAGGTGTCTCTTGATTTGACCTTGGAAGAGAAAAAGTGATGGACTATGTGCAAGGTAAAATCCCTGAACCTCCTTCAAATGCACTAGTTGCTATGAAGACCAAGTACGATAGGGCTGAAGTCAAAGAAAATAATATTATCAGGGATTCCATTGACAAGCATCTAGTGGCCTACATCTCTAAATGGAAGGCCTCCAAGGAGATCTACGACAGGTTAGTCGGCATGTTCAATATTAGTAATGCTAATAAAATTCTATTTCTCAAGAATAAGTTGAAGGATATTAAGAAGGGAAAGGACGAGGACATTCAATCCTATTTTTTGAGGATTACTGAGATCAAGAATGATCTAGTCTCAATTGGAGAATGCATTCTTGAAGGGGAGCTTACTCTCACCACCCTTGGAGGACTCCCACTTGAGTGGTATGTATTTAGAACCACTATACTCAACAATGATCGAATTCCAAGGTTTGAATAATCGATGTCAAGATGCATTCAAGAAGAAATAATAATAGTGGAGCAAGAAATTCCTCCTAATAGAAGAAAACTAACTACATTCTCTGCTCATGCCAAAAAGCGAAATAATGTAGGGACTAAAGGTCATTTCCATGGACGGCCTAGATTTAAGGGAGGAAGGAAGGGCAGGTTCTTTGTATGAAATAAGTTTGGCCACTATGCAAGGGAGTGTCCAAATATAATGGACGCATCCCATGATGATGATCACAATCATTTCAGTGGAAAATTCAACAACAACGATCAAAGGAATGGCAGGTCCAATATAAAAGGAAAAAGGAATGTGGAACATTAAGGAAATGGTCAACCCTCCAAGAAATCAAGGAACTCTAGGTATGAAGAATCAAATGTTGTTAACAATAGGAAAAAAGAGTACTATCTTGTATCGGCCCTCTCCAGTGCCTCTCTTCTGGACACTTTGGGAAATTGGCTGATTGATAGTGGTACCTCAAGGCACTTCACCAGATACAAGGAAATCCTCTCTAATATGATAGAAAAGGAGACAAAATTGGAGATCATCCTTGGAGACGATGCCACCTATCCCCTGAAGGGAGTAGGGAATGTTACCCTTCAAATGAATCAAGATAACACTATTCATTTGCAAGAAGTATTATATGTATCTAATCTTGAGAAGAAACTGGTGTCCATTTCACCCATGGAGGACAAAGGATTCAAGGTGGAATTCACTGATGGAAAGGTAAACGTGTTTGGAAATAAATTTTAAAGATGATTTTACTCTTGGGTTCAAGGTTGACACTTTGTATCAAGTTGGAGGAAGTACATTGGGAGCCATGTCTTACGACACATCTCTACAATCTGAACTATGGCACCGAAGGTTTGCTCATCTTCATTATAAGGCCCTACCCAATGTGAGACAGATGGTGACAGGTATGCCTGAGTTCAAAGTATAGCAAGAAGTTGTATGCCTGAGATGTGCCGAAGGAAAACTTTCAAGGGGAACATTCCCCCCAAGTAATAGCAAGACCACAAATATATTGCAATTGATCCACTCTGACATATCTGGTATGATGCCCATAAACTCTTTGGGGGGATACTTATATCATCTTACCTTTACGGATGATTATTCTCACAAGAACTCGATATAATTCTTGAATAAGAAGGATGAAGTGTTCACCTAGTTCTGACACTTCAAAGCCTTGATCGAAAACCAATCCGAGAAGAAAATCAAGATATTGAAGATTGATAATGGGACCGAGTAAGAATCTAATGAATTCCAAGATTATTGCAGAGAAGTTGGCATTAAGAGGCATATTACAACACCATACACTCCTGAGGAGAATGGTATGGTTAAAAGGAAGAATCACTCTATTGTAGAAGCAGTTCATGCCATGCTTCATGATCAAGGCCTTCTGAAGTTCCTATGGGCTGAAGCTGCAAATACCGTTGTGTATGTTCAAAACCGATGCACTCATCAAGCATTAGACTCCAAGACTCCTGAAGAAATTTTCACTGGTAAGAAACCCAATGTCTCTCATTTTAGAATTTTTGGAAGTCTCGTATATTTTCATGTGCCAAAAGAGAGAAGAAGCAAATTGGGTGCATCTAGGAAGAAAGTAATCTTTGTGGGCTATAGTGAAAATTCAAAGGGATATAGAATTTATGTGTCTCATCAAGAGGAAGTTGAGATAAGTCATGATGTCACCTTCGACGAAGATAAGGCCCTCAGGAAGATCAAAAACCTTCCTATCCTAAGAAAGGACAAAGAAGCTGACACTGGAAATCAAGGTGAAAAAGAGGATGAAACGATGCTTGATGTTGATGAACCTATGGATCCTATAGGTCCTCCTCATGAGCCTTCCTCCTCCAAGAGGACACCCTCATGGCTTAGGGAGACTCTCAAAGATGCAGAGAGACATATTGCACCAAGGGTCACTTTCTGTGAAAGCAAGAAGTCGAACAGGTATCAAGGATACTTAACCGTCATGAGAATTATCATTCAAAATGAGCCATCATCATTAGAAGAAAACATGAAGCATCAAGTATGGAAGGATTTCATGAATGAAGAATATGAGTCAATTATGAAGAATGATTTATGGGATGTGGTCCCCAGACTATAAGACAATTCGGTTGTCACCTCTAAGTGGCTCAACAAAATCAAGCATGGAGCTGGTGGAAGTGCAGACCTTCACATTCACAAATGTAAGAGGGAGTTGGCTTCTGAATTTGAGATTAAGGACATAGGACCGATGCATTATTTCCTAGGGTTGGAGGACTAGCAAAAGCCAAGTAAAATTTTCCTCTCTCAAGGAAAATATGTTGTGAAGATATTGGAAATATTTGGGATGGTTGACTACAAGCTTGTGACTACTCCAATGGAACTTAACTTTAAGAAGTTATGTGGTAGTGCTGCTAGACATGAATTGCGAAATGTTTCTGAGTATCGTCAACTCATATGAGCACTGATGTTGTTCATGAACTCCTGTCTGGACATATGTTTTGTAGTTAACACATTGAGCCAATATATGGTTGAGCTTCATTATATCCATTGGATTGGTGCCAAGAAATTCTAAGATATCTTCAGGGCACAATCACTCGTGGACTGAGATACATTGCCGGAGATGTGAGGATGCATGGTTATTCTAATGTCGATTGGGCTAGCAGTGTGATGGATTGTAAGAGCACATCTGGATGCTATTTTTCTTTGGATTCTGCTTTGATATCCTGGACGAGAAGGAATCAGCAATTGGTTGCCTTGAGCACCACCAAGGTCAAGCACATAGCTGCTAGTATGGCCTCCTGTGAAGTTGTCTGGTTGAGGAATCTCTTCAGTGAGCTATTTGGACATGTGTTGGATACTACCAAGATCCTGTGTGAAAATCAAAGTAGGATTTGATTATCAAAGAATCTCTTGTTTCATGATTGCTCCAAGCATATAAATGTCTGGTACTAATTTATCTGGGATATTGTACAACAAGGAGAAATAAGGCCCCATCACATTGGGACTGATGAGCAGGTCGATGATACTTTGACAAAGCACCTGGGGAAGGTCAAGTTCTTGGCCTTCCAAGAACAACTTGGAGTCATGAAGAGATCGTCTTATGAGGCTCCTGTATGAGATGGACATTGAGCTCTAGGAGCTCTGGGGGGCTTTTGGTACTTCTTGTAGCAATGAGAAACCATAGGGTGAGTGGTTCAACCTTCCCCTAGTAGTTTATTTTGTATAGGGTGAGTGGTTCATCCTTCCCCTATGATACCCCTTGGTGACATGTAGGAAGGATGAGTGGTTCATCCTTCTCCTATTGAAACATCCTACCCTCCCCTATGGCATATGAGTAGGATGTATGGTTCAACTTCTCCTGTTGGCACATCCTACCCATGTAGTCCAGGACTCATGGGAAGTACCTCTCATCTGGCCAATGAGTAGGGAAATGAGGATAGAGACCATAGTACTACCAATGGACGCATCGTGTACTAACATACTCCCTATGCTAAGATGACATAGATTGATCTAGGATCAATGGGAACCTACTTCGAGTCAATAAGAGTGGTATGAGACACTCTCTTTTGATTGGAACTGACTTTGGGTTAGTAAAATTGGTATGAGACACTCTCTTTAATTTGGGACTAACTTTGAGTTAGTAGAGAATTGTATGATGCATTATCGATCACTTCTTCCTCTATGTATTGATGGTAGAGATAGTACAGATTGGTAGATGGATTAGAAGATGGAGTTCTCCCTCGTTGAGAGGGAGTGTTAAAATTGGCAAGTAGGGCCAAACTCCACATGGGTCATCTTTTTTATGACAACTGATATTTTTCCTGGATTCCTCTCTCTAAGAGGTTTAGGATTGATTCAAAGATCATCTGATTCAGACATGTACAAATTAATTTATGATTTTATTTTGATTATGGACAAATTGTCAAGGTCGGCCAACAAACTTCTGTAGGCTCAGAAGCCCAACAGTCACATCTATTCATCCTCAACGTTGCATATAAATAGAAGGTGACTTAGCCTCATTTGGACACACTCATCTTAACACTTCTCTCTCTCTCCCCTCATTGGTTGGGTATGAATTTCTAGGCCTCTCTCTCTCCACACGTCTGAAATTTCAGGAGAGAAAAATTTCAGGAGGGCGAAACTTCAAGAGAGAAAAATTTCAGGAGGCTGAAATATCAAAAGATCAAATTTATGGATAGTTTTACCAAGCATTGACCAGCATGCGTTGACCTCCTTTGACTATGTTTTTTTAGGTCTATCTCTGTTTGGGCAGGCCGCATTTCTGGGAACAGAAATCAAGGCTAAACATTGATTCTTGACCAACATTGACTGTAGGTAGGGCGGACTGCAGGAGGATTATTGGACTAGATTTTGATTGGGTTGAATTTGACTATTTTGAGGGCTATTTTATATTTGTTTTTGTAGGCCAAAGTTGACTGAAGTTGACCAATTTGCTGAGGGTCATATCTGTCCTATTGACCAACGTTGACTTTTCTGATTAGGGCTCTTTTGTTGCTGTCATAAATTATCAGATTTGTAAATTGTAATATCTCTCTTTGCTAAACTATTGAAGACTAAAAGAAGATTTCATCAAGAGTTCCCCACATTGGGGTTTGTCCCTCGCTAATGCCACATCTTGTGCCCTCTTTTCTTGGCTTGTCTTCTACTATTTATGTTTATGTTCTATCTACATTTTACTATCATGTTGATGTGATTGCTAATCTGAATATTGATACTGGGCTAATAAAGAAATTGAAGTAAATTTTCTCTAAAGCATAGAACATGCCATTGTTGCCTAAAATTAATAGAAATAGTATATATATATATATATATATATATATATATATATATATATATATATATATATATATATATATATATATATATTAGTCTTATAATGAGAAAAGGCTTACATAAAGAAGTAAATAAAACCAACATGCATATAGTAAGAAATTATAAATGAAATAAACAAAAAGTGGCTGAAAAGATTTTTTTTCTATTATTCCATCGCATGTGGACTTCGAGCCCTGGATGACACCAAGGAGGATGGATTAGAACAAGTGGCTCCACTTCAAGATCCCAAAGAAAGGTCCTTCTTTAATCCTAGGATCTCTTCTCTCTCACTACCAAGAAGGTGCCAAATATTCCAACAATGTTGAAATTTAATCATGTATACAAATTAACAAAACCAATTAATGTTTCAAAATCTTATGGGCTCAATAGAATCTTTGTTACCACAACTATGCTCTTCCTTTAAATTTCTAAATAGTCGCACATGCCTCCAATTTATAGGTTCAATTCATCTCGCGTTAGCTTTATTTAAATAATATATATAAACTTATATTCATTTGTAGTTTTCCATGCATGAGGACACCTTTGACTTACCAAAGGAATCCTCATCAGGGATCTTCAACTGTAAAATGACCTAAGACATGATTATGAGTTGAATTTTAAGGGTATGTCATCATTTTTATTACAAAATTTTGTGAGATCGATCCACGTGACTCTTGAAGAAATGGTCAAGTGGATCACACAAAAGCCATATTTTAAATTTGCATGAATGAATCCTAAGCCATTTGTATTTTTTTTCAAATTATTTTTTTGATGTTGATTAATTAACATTGGTGAATTTTTCCCTATTGTGTTTATGATACTTCTAGTGATTACCTTTGTAGCTTTATGAGTGGTTTTTAGGCAATAAAAAAATGTCTTACAATCACCTAATATTCTATGCTTCTAACCAAAAATTACCTTTGCTACACTATTGTATGATTTTCCAATGCTCTTCCTATACTATGACATGATGAAATTTCAGTGAACTCATTTAGGATTACCTTAGCCATTAATAGTTGTATATTTAATAACTTATTATCGAAGATTACTCCAACATCTCCTAACTCTAAGCTTGATAAATGATGTAGTCCCACATTGTTCTCGTGTAGTTTCACTTCCACTTTGAACTTGAATTCTCAACAACCATTGGCATATCATTCTTGCCAACACTTTCTCTTTCACTATGTAAATGAGGGATTAATGGTCTATGAAGTATTTAAATTAAGTTCCAAGAAAATAATGTCAAGATTTATGTAGCACATATGATATTTCCAAGCCTTTGTGCTCAATCTTTCTACACTTTATCCTTGCAAAGGATATAAGGTGAGCAATATAACCTTCCCCAAGCTAGCTAATGATTGTGCTAAGAGAAATGGATGATGTTTCCACATTCACATGGAGGGTTTTTATCCAAACTAGAAAAATTAGGATAAGTGCAATAACTAAATTCTCCTTGAGCTAAACCAATGCCTCTTGGCACTCCTACATATAGATGTACTTGGTATCCTTTCATAAAAACTTCTCGAGTGGTGAAACAATCATAATGTGACTTATGATAAATTCAATATCATATCTAATGTGTCCAAGGGTTGCATGTATCTCGTTAATAGATGTTTGGACCACCATATCCATAGTCACTAACACTTTTGTGGGGTCCACTTGGAGGCCTTCTTTATATATAAAATGTCACAACAATATAACAAATGGTTTGTAAATGATTAATATATTTATTTTTAGTGAAATAGGAAGTATTATACATCTACATAGCATCAACTTTGACATATTTATATTGTCCATGAATAATGTAGATATAGCACAATAATCCAAATATACATCTGGAAGCTTGTGAATGAACTTGTTAAATATTGCGACTACCATCATAGAAAAGATTGTATGTAGGTTATTTAACCTATATGGAATTGCCACATATGGAATTGAACTACACAACATCATACATGTAGTGTTTGTTATATTCTCCTCTATGATTTTCACCTTGTGATAACCCAAAAATCTATCCATGAATGAATAAGCTTCCCTTTTACCAATAGTATCTACACCTTAAACATAAGTTTCGTAGGGAAAGGATCATGTACGTAGGCAACATTTAGGATCCAAATATGTACATAAATCCAAATGTCCCCCTTCTCTCTTATCTAGCACTACCATTACACTAATATATTCTCCTTCTTTAACCAGAAACATAAGCATATAACGTTCAATATATTCCTTGGCACTATCTACCTTCCAACATTAGATAGTCTAATTTAGCTTTCTTAACTACTTTTGTTACACATAAAATGTCTTCTACACTGTATGAATGGGATTCTAATCAAAAATAAAAATTTTCAATAGTATAAAATACTCTTAGTGCAGGATATTGTAAAGTAAACCTAAATAGTGCACATGGTTGATGTTTCATCCTTTCCCAATCACTTGTCTATCCTCTACTTTCCTCCTAGATGTACTAGCATATTTGAACCATTTCCATGATATGAACAAATCCTATTGATCTATTATGCTTGAGTAATCTACTTCTATATCAAATAGTGTTCACAAAAAAAAATGTTCCTTTGGGGGTTCTTAATACCATTATACTTTTTCATTATTTCGTAGTCCTTTAAGTGTTAAAGTCTCACTCTTATATAGTATGTGATATACATCCAGTTGTTTAACTCTTCATAGTGTGATACCTATCAATGTACATGGGTTCCTTTTACTATTGCATCCATGGATTTAACCCTTTGGTTTCAAGGAATTGTATCCTCCATTTGTTGGATAAATATATCCAATGGACCCATCCTATCAAATCTTAGTAGGTAATGTAATTCATATTCATCTAAGTTCACTAATTTAGTAATTCTTTTGTGTTTTTTGGTGGACACTTTGTACAATATATTCTACCATTTTGTTAATGATTATTCTAAATAGGTAACATATTATCAAATTCTTCCTCAACTTGTCTCACTCTTTGATGTAGAATTTAAATAATCCCCATTTCTTCCTACGATGTCATAAGTGTTCTCAATGAGTAGAATATAGACATTGGCATTCACCAATTCATTGTACCATCACCCTTCTTCTACATCTAATAAGGAAATTACATATGGTTCCTTCATTTCAAATGACATCAATGTCCATTTCAAATTTGATATTTAATTATTGTCAAAGGCCTAATAAATTCCCAAAAAAGCTGGATATGGGTCTGAGTCATCTACAAATATTAATCAAGGTTAGGGGAGACAGGGGTGGTAGACCCCGAGTCTGCCAGGGAACTAGGGGTAGCATGGGAAGAATACATGTGAGGCTCATTAGCTGGGGGGTAAAAGTATGAATAAGGGGATGTAGGATGAAAACTTGAAAGATGAGGAGGAGATGACTTACAGAAAGGAGGAGATACTTGTTCGACCCCAATAATTAGGGAGATCTTTGTATGGTCCTCTAAATGGACCTTCAGCAAAATTCCTTGCATATCTATGGTACTTAGTTTCCTCTTGGACCTAGACCTAACTCTAGTGATCCCCTAAATGCCTTTACTGGTAAAACCCTAGATTAGATGCCCTATTTCTATGCATCGATGGCACATGAACGGAAATTTATAATAATATACCCTCTGGTACCACATTTCCCTATCCATACGAAGCTCCACCTCTGCTAACATCCCTAGTCATAGGCTTAAGTCTACCTGAATCCATGCCACACAGTGGTATTCTTTGACCTACCATCCATCCTCTCTTCTAAGGAATGAGCCCAATGTATTACCTATGGAAATAAACACTCAACATTTAGTTAACTGACTCTCTAATTTTAGCCAACTCCTCATGCAGGAGTAATTAGCTTATTTTAAAACTCCACCTTAATTACAACTATTAAACTAAAACATGACTCGTGAAAACTCAAACATGTCTGTTGGTCTATGTCTCAGCTAGACTTACAACACCAAAGTTTCCTTTATGAAACTCAAACACATATTTTGCTAATGGCTTAGTAAATATATCATCCAATTGATCACTCGATTTACAAGGCTTCAAGTGAACTTCTCAATTTTTGACAAGGTCTCTAATAAAGTGATATCTAGTACCATTATGGTTGGTCTTGTTATCACTCCAAGAAACTCTCCTAAGTTGTATCTCAGAGATGCTCGAGAACATTACAAACTCAACAAAAATGTTGGAAATGGGTGGTTGAATGGAAGGAATGATGCATATTCAAGCCAGATAACCACTTCTACTATGCTTAACTCCAGACATGGGTGAACACCCCCAGACTACAAGGCTTTAGACCAGCAATCACTCATAGTTTAAGGAACAGGTGAATATGGAGAACACTGACCACACCAGCAGATGCAAAGACCATGTGATGGCCGGCTGCAACTAGTAAAGAGTTCTGCAAATCTATTTCCTAATGCACAGACATGATGACAGCTCTCTGGCACTGAGTGAACAGAAACCTGCATAACACATTCAATGATATATACTAGACTTCAACACAGAGGTGGGATGAAAGCCCCTCTAATACTAAAAATCAAGAGCACATGAACAAATGCATAATAAGCACAGCCTAGAATAGAGGAGAAATGGAAAGTGAGCAATTAACAGTAAAAGAATCTTGTATTAGCTGAAAATGAAGACCAGACACTGCAAGTATCAAAGTAGTTACAGTCTCCATAAGTTGAACCTTACATCAAAACAACAACCATCAACCCTAATTACATCTATGTTCTGGGTATATATAGAGTTTTTTTACAAAGACATTCCGCTATTCCAGGCGTGGAGGGGTCATAATCGACCACCAACCACTTTAACTGTTTGATGGCATCTTTGGTGCAGTCTGCCTGCTTTAGTGAATGGCCTTGATCTTCTCTGATATTCTGTTGTCCTTCTTGAACAGGTGGAGCGTAGTATAGAAGACATTCCATGACTGATAAATGCTTGTAACTGCTCGAGGCATGTCCTTTTCTTCTCGTCCATACTTTCAGTTGAATGCAGTCGTTGAGGAGTAACTGCATCGGGTATAGGTAGCTAGCCACCTTCGTCCTTTAGCCATACTGCTCTTGAATGCAGAGGTTGAGGATTAACTATGCATAGTGCTGAATACTGGCCGCCTTCTTCCTTCAGATGCACGGGAGAAGCCAAAGACACAAAAACTGCATGGGAAATGAATGGAGGGCAGGGAATAAATGTTAGCCGTTGGATCACATGGATGGACGACGAAGATTGATTTGCAAGAGCTACCAGGAGATACAGGAGCGGGACGTTCACAGGCCGTTGGATCTCGGTGGGAAGATCCAAAGGTGATCGGGTGGAGGATGTGCACGAGGGTCAGCGAGCGGGCAAGGCAGTTTTGGCGGTGAGCAGTATTCCCCGTACTGCTTTTGGAGGATGGTGGTAAAAGTACAATGGTTAGCGATCACAGTCATTGCGCGACACGTGGTGGATGGGATGGGGCCAAAACCATTTCCCCCGTGAGCTAATGTTCGGTCATTTTGTGGGTGAGGGAGGAGCGATTATCGTTGGATAGAATGAATGAATGGCAGATGAAGGAATACACTGTCAAGAAGCACAAAAGGTAGAAAGACTAAGTTATAGGAAAATACACTATCGGAGGCAGAAAGCGAAGTTGAAATTTTATACATGGGAGCAGTGAGTCATATCGGGTCCACCCTTCAGGTCGCCGTCGCATATTGCATTGCCCCAAGGTTCCTTTGTATTTCGTTTATACAATGAAAACACACAAAAATACGTTGAAAATGGGCTTTAGTGGACATGAAAGATTATACATTTTGCATATGAAACCCATCGGGTCCAAGTCTTATCGCATCGTGCACATATACATAAAGGTCGTGCCCCTTTGGTCTCTGCCAATAGCGATATAGTGAAGCGATGTGGGCCATCGATCCGCGTGTGTGATCGATGGTCCACATTGCATCGCTGATCACAATCACTCAATGCATACTATCTGTGTCGATTTGCCTCTGCCGATTAGATCTGGACCGTTGATCAGCCAGATCTAACGGCTGCTATGCAACGCCTAGTTCAAGCTTGTGGAAATGCATTTGCCTGATTTTAAAGTGTTTTGGGCCTCCCGATAGAGTATTTCCGCTCTTCCAAGGGCTCTCCTCTTGCAACTATTTCTATCGGTGGATGACCTTTGACAAAAATTGGAGATTTTAACAGAATGAATGGATCCCTTGGCATGATTTTTAAGAAGATTTGCATACTTTGGGAGTGTCTTGGATCCATTTTTTATCCTTTTGTATAGCAGAGCTAACACTGGCTCCTTCTGGGGATGAGATCCTCCTTGTGAGGTCTCAAGAACTGCAAACCAATGCCTTTCCTGTGAAAAACAAATTAGCAAAATTTCCTAGTGTACCATTGGGCATGGAGTCTACTTTGCTTACACTAAACTGATAAAACAAAATATTTACAACTTTAAGGCCAAAAGACCTTAAACAACATAAATTTTCAGAAAATGCCCATTAACTAGGCCATCAAAAACTTCCTCTCCTCCCATACTTTTCAGTATGAAGGTGTTGTTCCCTTGAATCTGAGAAATGATAAAAGGCCCTGTCCAGAAAGCATCAAACTTCCCATGATTGACTTTCTTTTCCTTTAGTGCATCCCACTTCAGAACCAAGTCTCCAACCTAAAAATTATCTATTTTTGTCTTCCTGTCAAAGGCTTCCTTGATCTTTTTCTGATGTGTTGTAGCCTTTTCAACCAGCTGTTCCTTAACTTGGTGTACCTCTGCCAAATCGGTGATCCTTTTTGTCATGTCTTCTTCCTCATTTTGTTCTTGTTCAATCAGAGAAAGGGGCAGAGGGTTTATTGGCCTCAGCTTCCGTTTGAAAGGGATGGTGTCTTTCTGTAAAGGAATTTTGTGGGGGATGATTTTCTTATCATACATTTTCAGGTCACTATATTCCCAGGCAAAGACATCAGCAAACTGCCTCATTAAACTGCACTACTCGGTATTTTGGTTAGCAGACAGATGAGTGGACGGATTTATGTATCTTAGCTGACCTGGACTCCCTATATCATGCTTACAGACTGCAAACTGATATTCATTTTGGGCAGCCTTGTAAGGCACATCACTGTGGTCAAATAATCTTTCTAGAGGAATTAGACCCTTAGGAAAATGATTGCTGGGAGGTTGGACAATGCTATCTTTGCCAATTTTGTTTCTAAGCTGGGATTGGGGGCTTTCTTCCAAGGCTTCATTCTCTTGGTCAATTTGTATTTCAGAAAATTTATCAATGACCTGTAGGAATCTGTTCACTTCATCATCATCTTCAATCTACTCCTCCTCTACTCGAACAATTGGTTTCTTGAGCTGCAACAAGGCCTTCTGAGATTCTTCAATTTGGAGGACACATGCTCCAAAATCAGTGTGAACAACATAAATAGGATGATTAGAAGGATTCTTCTCATCACTGATTACATGTGACAATTGTGCTTCTCTGTATAATCTCCTATTTTCTCCTCCAAAAAATGGGACAGTGGCATAAGATAGGTCATTCTGCAACATCCCACCTAGTCTCTTAATCCATCCTCTTGACAACAACATGCCAAATTTGGGAGGGACATCTGCTACCACAATGTCCATCACCATGCTCTTCATGGGTAGCTGGGTTAGGGTAATGGCTAAATCTTTAATCAACCCCAGACATTTCACTTTTCTTGAATCAAATGAAAATAAATCATAATATGGTCTGGTGATATCAAGGCCTAACTCTTCCATGACAGCTTTTGGCATCAGATTGTGGCTAGCCCCTGTGTCTAGCAGGCAAGTGTGGAGGATTTTGTTATGAATGGTCAAGGAGACATAAAATGATGGAGAATTATCATCAACAGGTTCAGTCAGTGGGCTAAGCACAACTACAGGCTTATCATCTTGCAAATTGACAGAGTTAGTGGAGGTTTGTTTGTCTTTTAGCTCAAGAACTTCAAGGATAGGCTTTCTAAACACTTCACTCTTTACAAGTTCTAACAGAGGCACAGATATTTTTAACTTCTGGACTTCTGCTTCCAAGCTAAAAGGGGAAGGTGACTTGTCAGGACCTCTTACCTCTTGAGCTGGAGCTTTGGGGATGACTGGATCAACTGCTGGCCCTTTCTGTCTGGTATTCTATGACTCTGTTTGGACAACAACTCTTTGGGCAAGATTCTCCTTGACATTGTTTGCTTTTGACCTCAACTTGTATCTTTTTTGTTCCTCAGTTTGTAGAATAGCCTCTCTGTCCCACCTTTGACTATCTTGTTCCTGCAGCAAAGATTCTTCGTATGCAGCCAAAGTCAAAAAGAGAAAACTGTCTTTATCTTCTATACAATGAAATTCATCCTATTCTTCAATTTGTTCCTCCTCCATGACTACATTTTGGAAAGTAGCTTTAACTCTTTGATCCTCGATTGGTTATTTACCCCTCTGAATGATTTGCATTTGCTCATTTGCTCTTCTGAACGGATTTGGATTTCTTGGAGCAAATGTATTTTGGAGCCTTGTCTTTCCTAAATTTTGCTCAACCTTCAGCTTAGATATTTCAGCAGCCAATGACTCTATCCTTCTAGTCATTTTATCTAATTTAGGCTCTGAAGATGAGGTAGAGGAAGAAGAAGCCTCACCTCTCCGCCTCCTTCTATCAGCATGACTTTTAAGCTTTTCTGCAGCCATAATATTAGATTCCACTTCTAGGGCTACATCTTGCATATCCGCTAGGGTGGCACATCTTCTTTCTCTCAACAACAGGAAGAAATCAAAGTCAAAAGCATTGGCATAAGTGAGATTGGCAAGAGTGGGGGTAGGCTTTACCTCATCTCATATCTCACTATACATACGGTTAAATCTTTTATTAAAATCAGGCAAAGATTCCCCATTATCCCTCTTTAGGTTTCCAAACTTTGTATGGTAGTAAAGCAGATCCTTTCTATCTCCCCATTGCTTCAAAAATGCATCATGCAATGGCTCAATGTCGGTTATGTACCTCTGGGGTAACTCTCTGAACCACTTCCTAGCCTCACCATCAAGGCTCTGAACAAAAAATCTCATCCACACATCATCTTCACTAATATCTAGGTTATCAACATAACTATAAAAAGCTTCAAGGTGTTCTTAAGCTTTTACCCCCTCTGTACCAATGAATTTAGGCATATATTTCTGATATTCTCCTGCAGGCATAGCATTCAAAGGAGCAAGCAGGACCAGGGGTCCATACTTGGCAGTTACAATTATTTCTCTCTTCGTGGGAGCTTGCTGGCCCGCCATGACAGGGATATGTGGAAGGATACTGGCAGATTGAATAATAGGAAGTAATGGAATATGTGACAGAAGTGAGGGAAATTGATGGACTGTATGGGAGACTTTCTTTGGATTGAGATCCAAAGGAGAACTAACTGAACAAGGGGTTGTATTAATCTCTGCAGGAATTTCCTTACTAATAGTGTTGGGCTCTAAATCTTCAAATTGTATATCTTTAGCTATAACCTTATCCTCCATAGATGCATAAGTTTTCTTAGGCTTACCTGATCCTGATGCTCCTTTCTGCAATATTTTCTTCTGCTTAATGATCTTCTTAGGGTCAGGCACTGGTTTAGCTAGTGATTTCTGAGGATTTCTTCGAGTATGCCTCACAAACGGAGCCAGGACTATAATGTGGAGTCGCCAAAGTATGGTATTCCTCTAGTGGAGTTTCCAGATAGATGATTACAACCAGAAATGTGCCCAAACCTTGTCTATCATCAAAATCTGGAACTGTGTCAATTTCCCAAGGAAGCTGAGCTTCAATCCCCTCTCCCTGGCAACGACGCCATTTAATGTTATCACCCCAAGTAACTCTCCTAGGTTGTATCTCAGAGATGCTTAGGAACATTACAAACTCAAAATAAATGTTGGAAATGGGTGGATGAATGGAAGGAATGATGCATATTCAAGCCAGATAACCACTTCTACTATGCTTAACTCCAGACATGGGTGAACACCCCCAGACTACAAGGCTTTAGACCACCAACCACTCAAAGTTTAAGGAATAGGTGAAGATGGAGAATACTAACCACACCAGCAGATGCACAAGACCATGTGATGGCCGGCTGCAACTAGTAAAGAGGTCTGCAAATCTATTTCCTAATGCACAGACAGGATGACAGCTCTCTGGCACTAAGTGAACAGAAACCTGCATAACACATTCAATGATACGTACTAGACTTTAACACAGAGGTGGGATGACAAACCCTCTAATAGTAAAAATCAAGAGCACATGAACAAATGCATAACATGCACAACCTAGAACAGAGCAGAAATGGAAAGTGAGCAATTAACAACAAAAGAAGCTTGTATTAGCTGAAAATGAAGACTAGATGCTGCAAGTATCAAAGTAGTTACAGTCTCCAGAAGTTGATCCTTACATCAAAACAACAACCATCAACCCTGATTACATCTGTATTCTGGGTATATATAGAGTTTGTTTACAAAGATATTCTGCTATTCCAGGCATGGAGGGGTCATAATCAACCACCAACCGCTTTAACTGTCTGATGGCATCTTTAGTGTAGTTTGCCTGCTTTAGTGAACGGCCTTGATCTTCTCTGATATTCTGTTGTCCTTCTCAAACAGGTGGAGCATAGTATAGAAGACATTCCATGACTGATAAATGCTTGTAACTGCTTGAGGCACATCCTTTTCTTCATGGCCATACTTTCGGTTGAATGCAGTCATTGAGGAGTAACTGCACTGGGTATAGGTAGCTGGCCACCTTTGTCCTTCGTCCATACTGCTCTTGAATGCAGAGGTTGAGGATTAACTGTGCAGAGTGCCGAATACTAGCCACCTTCTTCCTTCAAATGCACGGGACAAGCCAAAGACACAAAAATTGCATGGGGAATGAATGGAGGGTAGGGAATAAATGTTAGCCATTGGATCACATGGATGGATGACGAAGATTGATTTGCAGGAGATACTGGGAGATACGGGAGCGGGACGATCATAGGCCATTGGATCTCGGGTGGGAAGATCCAACGGTGATCAAGCAGAGGATGTGCACAAGGGTCAGCGAGCGGGGAGGGCAGTTTTGGCGATGAGCGGTATTCCCCGCACCACTTTCGGAGGATGGAAGTAAAGGTACAATGATCAGTGATCACAGTCATTGCGCAACACGTGGCAGAAGGGATGGCGCAAAAACCATTTTCCCTGCTAGCTAATGTGCAGTCAGTTTGTGGGCGCGAGAGGAGCGATTATCGTTGGATAGAATGAATGAACGGCAAATGAAGGAATACACTATTGGGAAGCGCAAAAGGCAAAAATACTAAGTTATAGGCAAATACACTATCGGAGGCAGAAAGTGGACTTGAAATTTTATACACGGGAGTAGTGAGTCATATCGGGTCTGCCCTTCAGGTCACCGTCGCATATCGCATTGCCCCAAGGTTCCTTTGTATTTCGTTTATACAACGAAAACACACAAAAATACTTTGAAAATGGGCTTTGGCGGACGTGAAAGTTTATACATTTTGCATATGAAACCCATCGGGTCCGGGTCTTATTGCATCGCGCACATATACATAAAGGCCCTGCCCTTTTGGTCTCCGCCGATAGCGATATAGCGATGCGATGTGGGCCGTCAATCTACGCGCACGATCGATGGTCCACATTGCATCGCTGATCGAAATTACTCATGCATATTGTCTGCGCCAATTTGCCTCCGCCGATGCGATCTGCCAATGTGATCCACTGAATAGATCTAGACCGTTAATCGGCCAGATCTAACGGTTGCTGTGCAATGCCCAGTTTAAGCCTGTGGAAATACATTTGCATGATTTTAAACTGTTTTGGGCCTCCCAATAGAGTATTTCCGCTCTTCCAAGGGCTCTCCTCTTGCAACTATTTCTATCGGTGGATGACCTTTGACAAAAAGTGAAGATTTCAACAGCATGAATGGATCCCTTGGCATGATTTTTAAGTAGATTTGCAGACTTTGGGAGTGTCTTGGATCCATTTTTTATCCTTTTGTATGGAAGAGGTAACAGGTCTTTTGATGAAACACACTATTCTTGGATAGTGTAATTGTTGAGGTGTTGTCACAATATATTGTTGTTGATCCTTGTTGTTTTTGCTTGAGTTCATCAAATACTCTTCTTAACCACACTGCTTGACATGTTGTTGATGTTTCTCCTACATATTCTACTTCTATTGACGAAAGTGTTACAATAGGTTGCTTCTTAGATGCCCATGCTATCACACCTGAAGAAAGATGGAACACATAACCATAAGTGCTCTTCCTATCACCCAAACTACCTGCAAAATCACTATATGTATATCCAATCAGATCCTTCTTGTCTATGCTTGCATACATTATTCCACAATCTCTAGTTCCTTCTATGTATCTCAGAATTCTTTTTCCAGCACTCTAATGTGTGTCTTTTGGAGTCTCCATAAACCTGGAAATCAAACTGACCCCTTGCATAATATCCAGGCTTGTAGTTGTGAGATACATGAGGCTGCTAACCAATCTTTTGAATAGAGTTGTATTGAAATTTGATCCTTCATCATCCTTGCTTAACTTTATAGTTGTTGCAATTGGTGTAGGGGTAGGTTTGCAATTATCCATCGTGAATCTTTTTAGCAAATCTCTAGCATATTTATTTTGACAACTAAAAATTCCTTTTTCAGATTCCTCAACTTCTATGCCAAGAAAATCTTCCATGAGACCAAGAACTCTCATCTTAAATTCCTTCAGCGTGGATTCCTTAAATTCATCTAACTCAAAATCACTTGTATAAATCATGTCATCAACATATAAGAAAATGATCAAAATTTGTTCATCATCATTTACCTTTGTGTACAAGGTAGGCTCAATGTTTCTTTTGAAAAATCCATTCTTAATCATGTCATTATTGATTCTGCTATACCAAGATCTAGGCACTTTCTTTAGTCCATAGAGTGTTTTCTTAAACATGTAAAATTTATCTTCTTTACCTTTAACTTCATATCCTGGAGGCTACTATACATAAATTTCTTCTTCTATAATTCCATTCAAGAATGTTGATTTCACATCCATCTTATATACTTTCCACTTGTTCTGAGCTAGAACTGCTCTTACAGTATCCAATTTGGCTATCGGAGAAAATGTTTCCCCAAAGTCTATTCTCGGTTGCTGCGTGAATCCTTTTGCTACAAGTCGTGCTTTAAATCTGTCAATTTCACCTTTCTCATTCATTTTTTTCTTGTACACCGATTTTACACCAATGAGTTTTTTATCCTTTGCAAATCAACCAAATGCCATGTATCATTCTTTTCAATAGATTCAATTTCTTCATCCATGGCTTGCACCCAATTTTCATCTCTGATTTCTTTTTCAAATGAAGAAGGTTGGAATGAAAACAATGAAAAATTTGAACTAACGTCCAAATCATCATAAATATCCTTCAGACTTCTCATCTTTCTCTTACCATTGCTTGATTCATCACCTGATTGATTATTCAAAGAATCTCGTTCTATAGATCTGATGATCCATTTTTCTTAGAAAATCTTGGAGTCCTTTCTGGCATGACTCTGTTTGTTGTCTGCTCTTTTGATCCCTACTGCTCATTTTCTACTACATCATCTTCTTCCATCAATGGTTCTTGTGCATCAACTATGTTGTATATAGTCCCATTCCATGACTCTTGTTCTTTGAACATAACATCTCTACTAATTATGGTCTTCTTGGTGAGAGGGTTATACAATTTGTAAGATTTTGATTGCTCACTATAACCATTGAATATGCAATTTTCACTTTTATCATCGAATTTTCCTCTTTGTTCCTTAGGCACATGTGCTTAAGCTACACATCCAAACACTCTAAGACGAGATATGTTACAAGAAATACTTGACCATGCTTCTTCTGGTACTCTGTTCATCACACTCTTTGTAGGAGATCTGTTGATCACATAAATAGCACATGCAATTGCTTCTGTCCAATACTCGTTAGACAAGTTTCTTCCTTTCAACATGCTCCTTGCCATGTTCATAATTGTCTTTTTCTTTCTTTCTACTACACCATTCTATTGTGGTGTGTATGTGGTTGTAAATTGTCTATTGGTTCCATGTTGTTTGCAGTAATCATGAAATGTCTTTGAATCATTTTCTCCACCACGATCTAACCTCAATCCCTTGGTCTGTCGATCACATTAGTCCTCTACTAAGGCTTTTAATTCCTTGAAATTTGCAAAAGTTTCAGACTTCTGCTTCAAGAAGTAAACCCATGTCTTTCTGCTATAATCATCAATAAAAGTGAGGAAGTAATAGCTTCCACCAATCAACTGTGTCTCATAGGTCCACACAAGTATGTATGCACTAACATAAGAGGTTTATTTTCTTTGTATGAAACATCCTTTGGAGAAATTTCACGATGTTGCTTTTCTAAGATGCAACACTCACAAGTACTAGCAGGTTCTTTTATGGGAGGTAATCCTCTGACCATCTGTTTCTACTGCAACAATCTTAAACCAAAAAGTGCAAGTATCCAAAATGAAAATGCCATAACCAATAATCATTAGAATATGCAACTGTAAAGAATTGACCTGATCACTGTAATTCATAACTAGAGGAAAGAGTATGTTCCTTGTCATCTGTACCTTTTCTATCACCTGCTTGCTTGGGGGCTTGACATATACAACACACTCTTGTCCTTGAAAGATAACTTTGTATCCCTTCTCTGTCAATTGACCAACACTTATCAAATTAGGTTTGAGACTAGGGACATAATATACCTCTAATATTGTCTTCGGCTACCCCTGCTTAGTCAGAATGGTGACCACTCCTTTTCCATCTACATCCACAGTCTTTTTAGTCCCCAACTTTACCTCTGTCTTCATGGATTGATTCAAATTTGCAACCAAATTCTTATTCCCTGTCATGTGGTTACTGCAATCACTACCCAATAGCCACACATTTTTAGAAAGTTCATGCATGGTATGGCAAGCTAGGAACATGGAGTTAGTACTTTCTTCAGTGACATCACCTTTTTGGTTCCCTTGATCAACTATTCTCTTCCTGCAATCACGGGCATAGTGACCAAATTTATTGCAATAATAACATCTCACCTTTGATTTCTCAAATCTTTGATTATTGCTAAAGCTTCTGCAATTACTTCCACTTTCACATTCATGCTCTTCTTGGCCATCTCTCATACCACCATGTCTTCTGCCTTGTCCTCTACCTCTTAATCTACTTCTGCCTCAACCTTTGTCTCTTGAAATAGAAACCTGGATTTTGAAAGTGGTTTCTAAAGTGGAATCCTTGTTTTGGTCTATCCTTGCCTCATGTGATAGAAGTGATCCATCAACTCATCAATTGTGAATGATGCCAAATCCTTGGTTTCTTCTATGGCTGCTACTACAACATCAAATTTGGTAGACAAAAATTTGAGGACCTTCTCAGCTACTGTTTGATCTTTAATTTCTTCGCCATAACTGATTTACGACAGTCATGACCCAATTCATGAAAGAATGGATGTTCTATGTTTCTTTCATCTGTAGACTTTCAAAATCTTTCCCAGTATTCTACAACTCAACAATATTGACTTTGGTCATACCTTTATAGCTTGTTGCAAGGTATCCCATGCTTCCTTTGCTGAAGACGTTATCATAATCTTCTGGAATATTGTTTGGTCCACTCCCCGCAGGATAAGCTACAATGCTTGTGCATTCTTTTTTTTGTCTTTTTTCCATAGATCTCTCTCTACATTAGTGAGAACTCATTCTTCTTCTTCAGTTTGAGGTTTTGAAAACTCAAACTGGACATAACCTCAAATATCATGAGCTTGCAACGTGGTCGACATCTTAATGGCCCACACATTATTCCCGGTGAAAACTTAGGCTAGAAATTTGAAAAAATCATCTTTCTCAGAAATTTCTCTTTAAAAAACCTAAAATTTATTCTTTTGAAACCGCTTGAATAAACCTAAATTTTATCACTTTTTTATTAAAAATACTTAAAAACACTTTTTCAAAATCATTTTCAGGAAACTATAAAAACAACTCCTTTTAAAAAGATTTTAATGAGCCATTTATAAAACTTCAAAAAAACCAAAGATATATAAACCTTCACGTGAACCTCTCAACTCTCGTTATATGAACCTCTCATATATGTTTAACTACTTATCTGAACCTCTTAACTCTCGTTATATGAACCTTTCATATAAAAACAACCTCTGGTTACACGAATTTTCGGGCAGACTTTGTCACGCAGACTGTTGCTAATCCGTTATAATCTTCTGTGATCAACACTGGCAGGAACTTCGTACTACCTTTATTTCGAGAGGATGACTTTCGCGTCGCACTGTGTAATCATGCGAGCAACGAAAAAGAAAGCATGGCGAGAGAATCCATGATTACTCAAGTTTGGCCTGTCCACAACTTCGTGAAACGGTTGAGTGCGTTCTGGGAAAGCACTTGCCCGCCGGTGAGCAAGTTGTACCGGGAATTATTGGGTTGCTTCCCATCACCCGCACAGCCACAGAGGGCAACATTGGCTGCCCTGGCGCAATAATCATAACGCATATGGGTTTCCGATATTGACGTCATATAATTCATTAAACAGCAAGATCCATAGAACCGATTGCCAACACGTGCCCCATTAGGGCCTTCCAGAAGTGTTAACAGCATTCGCAGGACATTCGTTTTAGGCTTGCTTCGGGGGGTACGTTTTGCCGTGCAATTTTCCAATCTTGTAAGCAACGGAAAGCAAGACATGACGAGAGAAGCCATGAATCTTGATGTTTGTCCAGTCGACATGTTATTGAAATCCCAACTACGTTACCGGACCGTCGTTGAGAGTAGTAGATAATTGAAAAATTACAGCGAAAGTTTTCAGCCAAACTTATCTGCTACACTTGCGGTAGAATGCTTAAATGTGCTGAACCAGGGGTTCATAACAATTTGAAGAAATGGAAGTTTCGCATGCTGCCAAATTTGGGCTGATTTATGATCGATCACTCGCACAGCCAAAACGAGCCAGGCTCGCATGTGGCAATAATCATAACGCATATGGGTTTCTGAAATTGACGTCATATAATTCATTAAACGGCAAAATCCATAGAACCGATTGCCTACACGTGCCCCATTATGATTTTCCGGAAGTCGAGGGATTTCCCCATAATTTTGTGTTTCCAGCATTCGCAGGACCTTCGTTTTACGCTCGTTTCGGAGGTTACGTTTTGTCGTGCAATATTGTAATCATGTAAGCAACGGAAAACAAGACATGGCGAGAGAAGACATGAATCTTGAAGTTTCTCCAGTCCACAAGTTATTCAAATCCCGTCTACATTACCGGAACGTCGTTGACAGTAGTAGATAACTAAAAATTACGAGGAACTTTTAAAAAATATCGAAAGTTTTATAATTTTTTTAATTTGCACGGAAAATTCCAACCCATCCCCTAGTGAAAATGCATTTAAGATGAAAATACCTAAAAAGAAAAAACTCAAAACGTCCTACAGTTATCTGGTTTTATTAGTAATTTGCATAAAGTATGAAATGAAAACATAGAAACATGCCACACCCGTCATCCAAGACGACGCGTCCCCGACACGAAAAATACACCAGCACATGATTGAAACAACCATAAGGCAGATAGCCTCTCGAAGTCGTATAATCTATCGAACAGCGAAATCGAACCAATAGATTGCCAAAACGTGTTCCATTAAGTCCCCCCAAACTCCAGGGATTTACGTCATAATCTTCTGTGATCAACACCGGCAGGAACTTCGTACAAGTATGGTATAATCCATCAAACAGCGAAATCGAAACAATAGATGGCGAAAACATGTTCCTTTATGTTGTCCTCAAACTCGAGAGATTTACGTTATAATCCTCCGTGCGGAACTTCGTATTACCTTTTGTTTCGAGAGGATGACTTTGGCGTCGCACTGTCTAATCATGCCGGAAAAGGAAACAAAACATGGCGAGAGAACGCATGATCTCAACAACTTCATGGAATCTCTGACTGCGTTCTGGGAAAGGGAAAGCACTTGCCCGACCGTGGGCAAGTTGTAGCGTAACATAAAGGGTTGTTTCCCATCACTCGGACAGCCACGGAGGGTATGATTGGCTAGCTTGTGGCAATAATCATAACTCAGATGGTCTTCTGACATTGAGGTCATATAATTCATTAAACAGAAAAATCCAGAAAAATTATGAATAATTGAAAATAACAAAATTATGAATAACTGAAAGTAAATCTACAAAATATAACCGTATAAATGTGATTCAATAATTAGGTGAAGAAATGTAGTCCCCACATATCTTAGGGTCCAATCCCCAACCAAACAAGATTATGACATGATTTCTTCATTCGAAAATATAATAGAAACTTGACTTTTTAAGTATAAATTTTGTTCTTAATTCAATATCTAAATCAACAATTTTATCACTTTATAAGTAGAAATATAGTAGTATTCGGGTTTAAAGAAATTTTAAGAATATATTGAAGAATATCTTATAAATATATGAATTTAGTGTAGAGCTTGATTTCAATTATAAATATAGTTATATATTTTTTAAATCAATGTAATTTTCATTTTTATTATACATAAAACAATTGATATTAGTATAAGTATAATCATATTAGTATAAGTATAATGCATCTTGATTTGTGATATGTGTGGATCACTTTTACTTGAACATTTTGAGAATCTCCAATACTATGTCATGATGTAATAATTACTAGAAGAAGGCGAGAAAGGCCTAGTCAGATATTTGAATTCAACACAAGTTCTAACTTTCTCACTAACATACAATTTATCTAAGGGTCCAATCATGGTTCTTTGAAATATTTGGATTCAACACAAGTTCTAACCTTCTTTCTAACATACAATTTATCTGAGGGTGGAATCATGATTCTTTGGAATTTCTCAAATGAATTGATTCATCAATAATGGTATTGGAAGAGTACCACAAACAAAATGTCATGATATGGCTTGTCAATTCTTCACCTCACTTTTCTTCAAATGTTGAAATATGAAAAGGAAATTTAGTTAATATGGCTAACCAAGATGGTTAATGAATAATGGTGTCGTTTATAAGCTTGATTAAATTTAACAAGTTTAGTAATTCAAAATATGGAAATTTTGGGGTAACACCTACCATTGTATGTGTTTTTTATAAAGGAGAAATGGTGTGAGGTGGATTAGTACTAGGAAAGGTTGATCCTAAAGTCACTAAGCCTAGTTAAGTGGTATTCAAAGGTGAACATTGGGAGTTACATTTAGATACTGCATTATCAAGAATAGAAGAAAGTCCCAAAACTAATGGGAAGTATGGCAAGCATTGAGAGTATTAGGGTGCATAAGGGTCCCCTATTATTCTTAATTTGCAATAAACTGTGTGAGTTGTTGATTAAGGGGCTAAAATTTTCTACAAGAAGACTTGATTGAATCAAATAAATAGATTTAAAACTAAACAAAAAGCGATGTATAATGGACCACATAGTCTATATCATAAATGTTTTGATTGCATGAAATTATTTCACAAAATGATGTGAAAAACAGAAAAGTTAATGATTGATATCATTTAAGACCTAATGTCCTTTAACTCAAAAGTAACTAGGCCTTCCAAAACCATTCAATAATAAATATTGAATTCACTAGAAGGAATAAATTAAATGTTGAAGAGAAGGTTTTAATGCGGGTAATTTTGTGAATGTTCGTAAGTGGCTATCAACATTACCTAATAACCATTAAAAGTTTCCTCTAGGTGCAGTTGTAGTCTATAATTTCCAAATTTCATGGATTCCCAATGATATGTTTAGTAGGATACTTCCATTAATGAATATAGGGGGATTATAGTCTATGAAAAATACAAAAAACGACCAAGGACCTTTCTAGGTTTGTTTGACTAAAGAAGTTCTATAAGAACAACTGGATCTCAGCCACCAACACCTCATGTGCATCCTTTTGCCTTGGAATTTTGACACATTGATGATGGAAGACTTAAATTCCTTTATAAAGAAATTTCTAAGCTTGATACATAGAATGAGAAAAGGGGGTTATTTAGATGCCTACAGCCAAATTCATAACCAAAATAAAAAAAATTGGTGTGACCCTTCAAGAGATGGTTTTAGTTTGTTAGCTTAGTGTTGATCTTAGGAAGTATTGGTTTTGATATGATGATCTAACTTGTTTGAATTACAATGTGGTTGAAATTATTTCTCACATAACATATTGATTTTCTTATTTATGAATATTATTATGGGCAAGCAAGGAAGAGAATATTAGGAAAATAGTGTATGTTGAAACTTATGTGTCTGAATGCAATATGTGCAAGTGAAATTATTTTAATCACATATGTAAAATTGTAGGATAAGGATATTCTAGGATCTGTTACTTTCCTTTCTAATTAAACTATGTGAGATTATTATCTAATGAAAAATAACTATATCTACATGTGTGTGTGACTTCTCTTATTTAATCTATGTGTCTTTGAAAACTACTACTAATGGATATGTGGGAGGCCTTATGTCAATTCTTGTTCATACAAATGACAAAAAGTGTAAAATGCAGAGCATACCTAGACACAACATCATACTTATAGTCTTGGAAATAAATAAATATAAATGAAATTTTGATTTTGTAGTTCAAATGCTTTATAAGGAATCCATCCACATGGACAAAGGAATACAATTATCATTATTTTTACTCCTACTAAGAAACTTATCTAAATTATAATGAATTAACTATCTAGGTAGATAACATAAGGTAGTGCAGGTAATTATGGAATACAACCTCAATATAAAATCACATCGAAAACTAATTTTTTTTTACAATTATATGAATCCAGATTGGTAGAGGACATGTAGTCTAATAACTCTTATAGACAATGAATCATCATTCCACATGATTAATACATGTTGTTTTGAAAATCACATGGATTGAGCATGTAATGGAAAATAATGCAAATTATAAAAACAAAAGAAATGTAAATGGCTCCAAACTATGTTTGATACCTTTTGGTTACTTATAAAACAGATAATACTAGAAAAGAAAATTAGGAATCTAATGGGAGTTAAGATGAGGGTTGTATATTGGTGGAGTCACCAATTTATATTGGTTATTTTACTAAGAGGTTAGACAAAATGAACCTTGTTGTAATGTAAGGATGCATAGCTACAAGAAATTGTTAAACTTGGAAACTAGCACCAAACTCCACATGAGTCATCTTATTTATGATGGCTGACATTTTTCTTGGATTCCTCTCTATGAGAGGTGTAGGATTGATCCAAATATCATCCGATTCCGACATGTACAAATGAAGTTATGAATTTATTTTGATTATGGAAAAATTGTCAAGGTCAGCCAATAAAATTATGTAGGCTCAAAATCCCGACAATCACATCTATTCATCCTTAACGTTGCATATAAATAAAAGGTGACTTAGCCTCATTTGGACACACTCATATTCATACTTCTCTCTCTCTCTCATCATTGATTGGGTATGGATTTTTGGGCTTCTCTCTGTCCACACCTCTGAAATTTCAGGAGAGTGAAATTTTAGGAGGCCAAAATTTAGGAGGTCGAAATTTCAAAAGAGCGAAATTTCATGAGGACGAAATTTCCAGAGAGCGAAATTTTAGGAGAGTGAAATTTCAGGACACTAAATTTCTGGACAGGTTGACCAAGCGTTGACAAGCATGTGTTGACCTCCTTTGACTGTGTTTTGTGAGGGCTATCTCTGTTTGGGTAGGATGCATTTCTAGGCACAAAAATCAATGTTAGACGTTGACTATTGACCATTGTTGACTGCTACTAGGCTTGGCCATAGGTGGGCTATTTGACCAGACTTTGACTAGGCTGAATTTGACTGTTTTGAGGGATGTTTTATCTTGTTGTTTGGAGGCCTAAGTTGATTGAAGTTGACCGATTTGATTTGAATTTTTTGGATAGGGATCTTTCGTTGCTATTATAAATTGTCATATTTATAAGTTGTACTATCTCTCTCTGGTGAACCATTAAAGGCTAAAACAAGATTTGATCAAGGTTTCCCCACATTGGGGTTTGTCCTTGGTTGGTGCCATATCTTGTGTCCTCTTGTCTTGGCTTGTCTTCTATTTATTATGTTTATGTTCTATCTACATTTTACTATCATGTTGATGTGATTGCTAATCTAAATATTTATATTGGGCTAATTAAGAAATTGAAGTAAAATTGCTCTAAAGCATAGAACATACCATTGTTCCCTAAAATTAAAATAGTATCAGAGCTGAGGTGAAGACAAATCCCAAGCAAGAGTGAAAGAGAAATCACCAAAGGTAGTTGGACAATGAAAAAAGGCTCAATGGGTTCCTCATCTTACTTCTCAACTGAAGACAAGCTCCATGATAAATCTAACTATCATGGATGGAAGATGTCTCTTGATTTGACCTTGGAAGAGAAAAAGTGATGGACTATGTGCAAGGTAAAATCCTTGAACCTCCTTCAAATGCACTAGTTGCTATGAAGACCAAGTACAATAGAGCTGAAGTCAAAGAAAATAATATTATCAGGGATTCCATTGACAAGCATCTAGTGGCCTACATCTCCAAATGGAAGGCATCCAAGGATATCTACGACAGGTTAGTCGGCATGTTCAATATTAGTAATGCTAATAAAATTCTATTTCTCAAGAATAAGTTGAAGGATATTAAGAAGGGAAAGGACGAGGACATTCAATCCTATTTTTTGAGGATTACTGAGATCAAGAATGATCTAGTCTCAATTGGAGAATGCATTCTTGAAGGGGAGCTTACTCTCACAACCCTTGGAGGATTCCCACTTGAGTGGTATGTATTTAGAACCACTATACTCAACAATGATCGAATTCCAAGGTTTGAATAGTCGATGTCAAGATGCATTCAGGAAGAAATAAGAATAGTGGAGCAAGAAATTCCTTCTAATAGAATAAAACTAACTACATTCTCTGCTCATGCCAAAAAGAGAAATAATGTAGGGACTAAAGGTCATTTCCATGGACGGCCTAGATTTAAGGGAGGAAGGAAGGGCAGGTTCTTTGTATGATATAAGTTTGGCCACTATGCAAGGGAGTGTCCAAATATAATGGACACATCCCATGATGATGATCACAATCATTTCAGGGGCAAATTCAACAACAATGATCAAAGGAATGGTAGGTCCAATATAAAAGGAAAAAGGAATGTGGGACATTAAGGAGATGGTTGACCCTCCAAGAAATCAAGGAACTCCAGGTATGAAGAATCAAATGTTGTTAACAATAGGAAAAAAAAGTACTATCTTGTATCGGCCCTCTCCAGTGCCTCTCTTCTGGACACTTTGGGAAATTGGCTGATTGATAGTGGTGCCTCAAGGCACTTCACCAGATACAAGGAAATCCTCTCTAATATGATAGAAAAGGAGACAAACTTGGAGATCATCCTTGGAGACGATGCCACCTATCCCCTGAAGGGAGTAGGGAATGTTACCCTTCAAATGAATTAAGATAACACTATTCATTTGCAAGAAGTATTATATGTATCTGATCTCGAGAAGTACCTGGTGTCCATTTCAGCCATGGAGGACAAAGGATTCAAAGTGACATTCACTGATGGAAAGGTTCGTGTTTGGAAATAAATTTTAAAGATGATTTTACTCTTGGGTTCAAGGTTGACACTTTGTATCAAGTTGGAGGAAGTAAATTGGGAGCCATGTCTTGCGACACATCTCTACAATCTGAACTATGGCATCGAAGGTTTGCTCGTCTTCATTATAAGGCCCTACCCAATGTGAGACAGATGGTGACAGGTATGCCTGAGTTCAAAGTATAGCAAGAAGTTGTATGCCTGAGATGTGCCGAAGGAAAACTTTCAAGGGGAACATTCCCCCCAAGTAATAGCAAGACCACAAATATATTGCAATTGATCCACTCCGACATATCTGGTATGATGCCCATAAACTCTTTGGGAGGATACTTATATCATCTTACCTTTACGGATGATTATTCTCACAAGAACTTGATATAATTCTTCAATAAGAAGGATGAAGTGTTCACCTAGTTCCGACACTTCAAAGCCTTGATCGAAAACCAATCCGAGAAGGAAATCAAGATATTGAAGATTGATAATGGGACCGAGTAAGAATCCAATGAATTCCAAGATTATTGCAGAAAAGTTGGCATTAAGAGGCATATTAGAACACCATACACTCCTGAGGAGAATGGTATGGCTAAAAGGAAGAATCACTCTATTGTAGAAGCAGTTCATGCCATGCTTCATGATCAAGGTCTTCTGAAGTTCCTATGGGCTGAAGCTGCAAATACCGTCGTGTATGTTCAAAATCGATGCCCTCATCAACCATTAGACTCCAAGACTCCTGAAGAAATTTTCACTGGTAAGAAACCCAATGTCTCTCATTTTAGAATTTTTGGAAGTCTTGTGTACTCTCATTTTAGAATTTTTGGAAGTCTTGTATATTTTCATGTGCCAAAAGAGAGAAGAAGCAAATTGGGTGCATCTGAGAAGAAAGTAATCTTTGTGGGCTATGGTGAAAATTCTAAGGCATATAGAATTTATGTGTCTCATCAAAAGGAAGTTGAGATAAGTCATGATGTCACCTTCGACGAAGATAAGGCCCTCAAGAAGATCAAAAACCTTCCTATCCTAAGAAAGGACAAAGAAGCTGACACTGGAAATCAGGGTGAAAAAGAGGACGAAACGATGCTTGATGTTGATGGACCTATGGATCCTATAGGTCCTCCTCATGAGCCTTCCTCCTCCAAGAGGATACCCTCATGGCTTACAGAGACTCTCAAAGATGCAGAGAGACATATTGCACCAAGGGTCACTTTCTATGAAAGCAAGAAGTCGAACAGGTATCAAGGATACTTAACCGTCATGAGAATTATCATTCAAAATGAGTTGTCATCATTAGAAGAAAACATGAAGCATAAAGTATGGAAGGATTTCATGAATGAAGAATATGAGTCAATTATGAAGAATGATTTACGGGATGTGGTCCCCAGACTGTAGGACAATTGGGTTGTCACCTCTAAGTGGCTCTACAAAATCAAGCATGGAGCTGATGGAAGTGCAGACCTTCTCATTCACAAATGTAAGAGGGAGTTGGCTTCTGAATTTGAGATTAAGGACATAGGACCAATGCATTATTTCCTAGGGTTGGAGGACTAGCAAAAGCCAAGTAAAATTTTCCTTTGTCAAGGAAAATGTGTTGTGAAGATATTGGAAATATTTGGGATGGTTGACTACAAGCTTGTGACTACTCCAATGGAACTTAACTTTAAGAAGTTATGTGGTAGTGCTGCTAGACATGAATTGCGAAATGTTTCTGAGTATCATCAGCTCATATGAGCACTGATGTTGTTCATGAACTCCCATCTGGACATATGTTTTGTAGTTAACACATTGAACCAATATATGTTTGAGCTTCATCATATACATTGGATTGGTGCCAAGAATATTCTAAGATATCTTCGGGGCACAATCACTCGTGGACTGAGATACATTGCTGGAGATGTGAGGATGCATGGTTATTCTAATGTCGATTGGGCTAGCAGTGTGATGGATTGTAAGAGCACATCTGGATGTTGTTTTTCTTTGGGTTCTGCTTTGATATCCTGGACAAGAAAGAATCAACAATTGGTTGCCTTGAGCACCACCAAGGTCAAGCACATAGCTGCTAGTATGGCCTCCTGTGAAGTTGTCTGGTTGAGGAATCTCTTCAACGAGCTATTTGGACATGTGTTGGATACTACCAAGATCCTGTGTGAAAACCAAAGTAGGATTTGATTATCAAAGAATCTCTTGTTTCATGATTGCTCCAAGCATATAAATGTCCAGTACTAATTTATCTCAGATATTGTACAACAAGGAGAAATAAGGCCCCATCGCATTGGGAATGATGAGCAGGTCGATGATACTTTGACAAAGCACCTGGGGAAGGTCAAGTTCTTGGCCTTCCAAGAACAACTTGGAGTCATGGAGAGATCATCTTATGAGGCTCCTGTATGAGATGGACATTGATCTCTAGGAGCTCTGGGGGGCTTTTGGTACTTCTTGTAGCAATGAGAAACCATAGGGTGAGTGGTTCAGCCTTCCCCTAGTAGTTTGTTTTGTATAGGGTGAGTGGTTCATCCTTCCCCTATGATACCCCTTGGCGACATGTAGGAAGGATGAGTGGTTCATCCTTCTCCTATTGAAACATCCTACCCTCCCCTATGGCATATGAGTAGGATGAATGGTTCAACTTCTGCTGTTGGCACATCCTACCCATGTAGTCCGGGACTCATGGGAAGTACCTCTCATCTGGCCAATGAGTAGGGAAATGAGGATAGAGACCATAGTACTACCAATGGACGCATTGTGTACTAACATACTCCCTATGCTAAGATGACAGATATTGATATAGGATCAATGGGAACCTACTTCGAGTCAGTAAGAGTGGTATGAGACACTCTCTTTTGATTGGAACTGACTTTGGGTTAGTAAAATTGGTATGAGACACTCTCTTTTATTTGGGACTAACTTTGAGTCAGTAGAGAATGGTATGATGCATTATCGATCACTTCTTCTTCTTCATAGTTTAGCAGAGTAGAGCGGAGTATTGTATTGATGGCAGAGATAGTACAGATTGGTAGATGGATTAGAATATGGAGTTCTCCCTAGTTGAGAGGGAGTGTTAAAATTGGCAAGTAGGGCCAAACTCCACATGGGTCATCTTTTTTATGACAACTAATATTTTTCTTGGATTCCTCTCTCTGAGAGGTTTAGGATTGATTCGAAGATCATCTGATTCAGACATGTACAAATTAATTTATGATTTTATTTTGATTATGGACAAATTGTCAAGGTCGGCCAACAAACTTCTGTAGGCCCAAAAGCCCAACAGTCACATCTATTCATCCTCAACATTACATATAAATAGAAGGTGACTTAGATTCATTTGGACACACTCATCTTAACACTTCTCTCTCTCTCCCCTCATTGGTTGGGTACGAATTTCTAGGCCTCTCTCTCCACACATCTAAAATTTCAGGAGAGCAAAATTTCAGGAGGGTGAAACTTCAAGAGAGCAAAATTTCAGGAGGCTGAAATATCAAGAGATCAAATTTATGGATAGTTTGACCAAGCATTGACCAACATGCGTTGACCTCCTTTGACTATGTTTTTTTAGGTCTATCTCTGTTTGGGCAAGCCGCATTTCTGGGAACAAAAATCAAGGCTAAACATTGATTCTTGACCAACATTGACTGTAGGTAGGGCGGACTGCAGGAGGATTATTTGACTAGATTTTGATTGGGTCGAATTTGACTATTTTGAGGGCTATTTTATATTTCTTTTTGTAGGCAAAAGTTGACTGAAGTTGACCAGTTTGCTGAGGGTCATATCTATCCTGTTGACCAACGTTGACTTTTTTGGTTAGGGCTCTTTTGTTGCTGTCATAAATTATCATATTTGTAAATTGTAATATCTCTCTTTGCTGAACTATTGAAGACTAAAAGAAGATTTGATCAAGAGTTTCCCCACATTGGGTTTTGTCCCTCGCTAATGCAACATCTTGTGCCCTCTTCTCTTGGCTTGTCTTTTACTATTTATGTTTATGTTCTATCTGCATTTTACTATCATGTTGATGTGATTGCTAATCTGAATATTGATATTGGGCTAATAAAGAAATTGAAGTAAAATTTCTCTAAAGCATAGAACATGCCATTGTTGCCTAAAATTAACAGAAATAGAATATCTATATATATATATATATATATATATATATATATATATTAGTATTATAATGAGAAAAGGCTTACATAAAGAAGTAAATAAAACCAACATGCATATATTAAGAAATTATAAATGAAATAAACAAAAAGTGGCTGACAAGATTTTTTTTTTATTATTCCATCGCATGTGGACTTCGAGCCCTAGACGACACCAAGGAGGATGGATTAGAACAAGTGGCTCCACCTCAAGATCCCAAAGAAAGGTCCTTCTTTAATCCTAGGATCTCTTCTCTCTCACTACCAAGAAGGTGCCAAATATTCCAACAATGTTGAAATTTAATCATGTATACAAATTAACAAAACCAATTAATGTTTCAAAATCTTATGGGCTCAATAGAATCTTTGGTACCACAACTATGCTCTTCCTTTAAATTTCTAAATAGTCGCACATGCCTCCAATTTATAGGTTCAATTCATCTCGCGTTAGGTTTATTTAAATAATATATATAAACTTATATTCATTTGTAGTTTTCCATGCATGAGGACACCTTTGACTTACCAAAGGAATCCTCATCAGGGATCTTCAACTGTAAAATGACCTAAGACATGATTATGAGTTGAATTTTAAGGGTATGTCATCATTTTTATAACAAAATTTTGTGAGACTTATTGTCTTATCGATCCACGTGACTCTTGAAGAAATAGTCAAGTGGATCACACAAAAGCCATATTGTAAATTTGCAAGAATGAATCCTAAGCCATTTGTATTTTTTTTCAAATTATTTTTTTGATGTTGATTAATTAACATTGGTGAATTTTTCCCTATTGTGTTTATGATACTTCTAGTGATTACCTTTGTAGCTTTATGAGTGGGTTTTAGGCGATAAAAAATTATCTTACAATCACCTAATATTCTATGCTTCTAACCAAAAATTAACTTTGCTACACTATTGTATGATTTTCCAATGCTCTTCCTATACTATGACATGATGAAATTTCAGTGAACTCATTTAGGATTACCTTAGCCATTAATAGTTGTATATTTAATAACTTATTATCTAAGATTACTCCAACATCTCCTAACTCTAAGCTTGATAAATGATGTAGTCCCACATTGTTCTCGTGTAGTTTCACTTCCACTTTGAACTTGAATTCTCAACAACCATGGGCATATCATTCTTGCCAACACTTTCTCTTTCACTATGTAAATGAGGGATTAATGGTCTATGAAGTATTTAAATTAACTTCCAAGAAAATAATGTCAAGATTTATGTAGCACATATGATATTTCCAAGCCTTTGTGCTCAATATTTCTACACTTTATCCTTGAAAAGGATATAAGGTGATCAATATAACCTTCCCCAAGCTAGCTAATGATTGTGCTAAGAGAAATGGATGATGTTTCCACATTCACATGGAGGGTTTTTATCCAAACTAGAAAAATTAGGATAAGTGAAATAACTAAATTCTCCTTGAGCTAATCCAATGCCTCTTGGCACTCTTACGTATAAATGTACTTGGTATCCTTTCATAAAAAGTTCTCGAGTGGTGAAACAATCATAATGTGACTTATGATAAATTCAATATCATATCTAATGTGTCCAAGGGTTTCATGTATCTCCTTAATAGATGTTTGGACCACCATATCCATAGTCACTAACACTTTTGTGGGGTCCACTTGGAGGCCTTCTTTATATATAAAATGTCACAACAATATAACAAATTGTTTGTAAATGATTAATATATTTATTTTTAGTGAAATAGGAAGTATTATACATCTACATAGCATCAACTTTGACATATTTATATTATCCATGAATAATGTAGATATAGCACAATAATCCAAATATACATCTGGAAGCTTGTGAATGAACTTGTTAAATATTGCAACTACCATCATAGAAAAGATTGTATGCAGGTTATTTAACCTATATGGAATTGCCACATATGGAATTGAACTACACAACATCATACATGTAGTGTTTGTTATATTCTCCTCTATGATTTTCACCTTGTGATAACCCAAAACTCTATCCATGAATGAATAAGCTTCCCTTTTACCAATAGTATCTACACCTTAAACATAAGTTTCGTAGGGAAAGGATCATGTACGTAGGCAACATTTAGGATCTAAATATGTACATAAATCCAAATGTCCCCCTCCTCTCTTATCTAGCACTACCATTAGACTAATATATTCTCCTTCTTTAACCAGAGACATAAGCATATAACGTTCAATATATTCCTTGGCACTATCTACCTTCCAACATTAGATAGTCTAATTTAGCTTTCGTAACTACTTTTGTTACACATAAAATGTCTTCTACATGGTATGAATGGGATTCTAATCAAAAATAAAAATTTTCAATAGTATAAAATACTCTTAGTGCAGGATATTGTAAAGTAAACCTAAATAGTGCACATGGTTGATGTTTCATCCTTTCCCAATCACTTGTCTATCCTCTACTTTCCTCCTAGATGTACTAGCATCTTTAAACCATTTCCATGCTATGAACAAATCCTATTGATCTATTATGCTTGAGTAATCTACTTCTATATCAAATAGTGTTCAGAAAAAAAATTGTTCCTTTGGGGGTTCTTAATACCATTATACTTTTTCATTATTTCGTAGTCCTTAAAGTGTTAAAGTCTCACTCTTATATAGTATGTGATATACATCCAGTTGTTTAACTCTTCTTAGTGTGATACCTATCAATGTACATGGGTTCCTTTTACTTTTGCATCCATGGATTTAACCCTTTGGTTTCAAGGAATTGTATCCTCCATTTGTTGGATAAATATATCCAATGGACCCATCCTATCAAATCTTAGTAGGTAATGTAATTCATATTCATCTAAGTTCACTAATTTAGTAATTCTTCTGTGTTTTCTAGTGGACACTTTGTACAATATATTCTACCCTTTTGTTAATGATTATTCTAAATAGGTAGCATATTACCAAATTCTTCCTCAACTTGTCTCACTCTTTTATGTGGAATTTAAATAATCCCGATTTCTTCCTACGATGTCATAAGTGTTCTCAATGAGTAGAATATAGACATTGGCATTCACCAATTCATTGTACCATCACCCTTCTTCTACATCTAATAAGGAAATTACATATGGTTCCTTCATTTCAAATGACATCAATGTCCATTTCAAATTTGATATTTAATTATTGTAAAAGGCCTAATAAATTCCTAAAAAATTTGGATATGGGTCTGAGTCATCTACAAATATTAATCAGGGTTAGGGGAGACAGGGGTGGTAGACCCTGAGTCTGCCAGGGAACTAGGGTTAGCATGGGAAGAATACATGTGAGGCTCATTAGCTGGGGGGTAAAAGTATGAATAAGGGGATGTAGGATGAAAACTTGAAAGATGAGGAAGAGATGACTTACAGAAAGGAGGAGATACTTGTTCGACCCCAATAATTAGGGAGATCTTTGCATGGTCCTCTAAATGGACCTACAGTAAGATTCCTTGCATATCTATGGTACTTTGTTTCCTCTTGGACCTAGACCTAACTCTAGTGATCCCCTAAATGCCTTTACTAGTACAACCCTAGATTAGATGCCCTATTTCTATGCATCGATGGCACATGAATGGAACTTTATAATAATATACCCTCCGGTACCACATTTCCCTATCCATACGAAGCTCCACCACTGCTAACATCCCTAGTCATAGGCTTAAGTCTACTTGAATCCATGCCACATAGTGGTATTCTTTGACCTACCATTCATCCTCTCTTCTAAGGAACGAGCCCAATGTATTACCTATGGAAATAAACACTCAACACGTAGTTAACTGACTCTCTAATTTTAGCGAACTCCTTATGCAGGAGTAATTATCTTATTTTAACACTCCACCTTAATTACAACTATTAAACTAAAACATGACTCGTGACAACTCAAAAATGTCTGTTGGTCTATGTCTCAGATAGAGTTACAACACCAGAGTTTCCTTTATGAAACTCAAACACATATTTTGCTAATGGCTTAGTAAATATATCATCCAATTGATCACTCGATTTACAAGGCTTCAAGTGAACTTCTCAATTTCTCACAAGGTCTCTAATAAAGTGATATCTAGTACCATTATGGTTGGTCTTGTTATCACTCCAAGAAACTCTCCTAGGTTGTATCTCAGAGATGCTCGGGAACATTACAAACTCAACAAAAATGTTGGAAATGGGTGGTTGAATGGAAGGAATGATGCATATTCAAGCCAGATAACCACTTCTACTATGCTTAACTCTAGACATGGGTGAACACCCCCAGACTACAAGGCTTTAGACCACCAATCACTCACATTTTAAGGAATAGGTGAAGATGGAGAATACTAACCACACCAACAGATGCAAAGACCATGTGATGGCCGACTGCAACCAGTAAAGAGGTCTGCAAATCTATTTCCTAATGCACAGACAGGATGACAACTCTCTGGCACTAAGTGAACAGAAACCTGCATAACACATTCAATGATATATACTAGACTTCAAAAAAGAGGTGGGATGACAACCCCTCTAATACTAAAAATCAAGAGGACATGAACAAATTCATAATAGGCATAGCCTAGAATAGAGCAGAAATGGAAAGTGAGCAATTAATAGTAAAAGAAGCTTGTATTAGCTGAAAATGAAGACCAAACACTGCAAGTGTCAAAGTAGTTACAGTCTCCAGAAGTTGAACCTTACTTCAAAACAACAACCATCAACCCTAATTACATCTATGTTCTGGGTATATATAGAGTTTGTTTACAAAGACATTCTGCTATTTCAGGCGTGGAGGGGTCATAATCGACCACCAACCGCTTTAACTATTTGATGGCATCTTTGGTGCAGTCTGCCTGCTTTAGTGAATGGCCTTGATCTTCTCTGATATTCTGTTGTCCTTCTCAAACAGGTGGAGCATAGTATAGAAGACATTCCATGACTGATAAATGCTTGTAACTGCTCGAGGCACGTCCTTTTCTTCTCGGCCATACTTTCGGTTGAATGCAGTCATTGAGGAGTAATTGCACCGAGTATAGGTAGCTAGCCACCTTCGTCCTTCGTAAATACTGCTCCTTAATGCAGAGGTTGAGGATTAACTATGCAGAGTGCCGAATACTGGCCTCCTTCTTCCTTCTGATGCACAGGACAAGCCAAAGACATGAAAACTGCATGGGGAATGAATGGAGGGCAGGGAACAAATGTTAGCCGTTGGATCACATGGATGGATGGCGAAGATTGATTTGCAAGAGCTACCAGGAGATATGGGAGTGGGACGATCACAGGCCGTTGGATCTCGGGTGGGAAGATCCAAAGGTGATCGGGTGGAGGATGTGCACGAGGGTCAGCGAGCAGGCAAGGCAGTTTTGGCAGTGAGCGGTATTCCCCGTACTGCTTTTGGAGGATGGCGGTAAAAGTACAATGCTCAACGATCACAGTCATTGCGCGACACGTGGCGGATGGGACGGGGCCAAAACCATTTATCCCGTGAGCTAATGTTCGGTCATTTTGTGGGTGAGGGAGGAGCAATTATCATTGGATAGAATGAATGAATGGCAGATGAAGGAATAAACTATCGAGAAGCACAAAAGGTAGAAAGACTAAGTTATAGGCAAATACACTATCGGAGGCGGAAAGCGAACTTGAAATTTTATACACGAGAGCAGTGAGTCATATCAGGTCCGCCCTTCAGGTCACCGTCGGATATTGCATTGCCCCAAGGTTCCTTTGTATTTCGTTTATACAATGAAAACACACAAAAATACATTGAAAATGGGCTTTGGTGGACATGAAAGATTATACACTTTTCATATGAAACCCATCGGGTCCGGGTGTTATCGGATCGTGCACATATACATAAAGGCCCTGCCCCTTTGGTCTCCGCCAATAGTGATATAGCGAAGTGATGTGGGCCATCGATCCACGTGCGTGATCGATGATTCGCATTTCATCGCTAATTGCAATCACTCAATGCATACTATCTGTGCCGATTTTCCTCTGCCGATGCGATCCACCGATTAGATCTGGATCGTTGATCAGCCAGATCTAACGACTGTTGTGCAATGCATAGTTCAAGCCTGCGGAAATGCATTTTCCTGATTTTAAAGTGTTTTGGGCCTCCCGATAGAGTATTTCCGCTCTTCCAAGGGCTCTCCTCTTGCAACTATTTCTATCGGTGGATGACCTTTGACAAAAATTGGAGATTTCAACAGCATGAATGGATCCCTTGGCATGATTTTTAAGCATATTTGCAGACTTTGGGAGTGTCTTGGATCCATTTTTTATCCTTTTGTATAGCAGAGCTAACACTGGCTCCTTCTAGGGATGAGATCCCCCTTGTGAGGTCTCAAGAACTACAAACCAATCCCTTTCCTGTGAGAAACAAATTAGCAAAATTTCCTAGTGTTCCATTGGGCATGGAGTCTACTTTGCTTACACTAAACTAATAAAATAAAAATTTACAACTTTAAGGCCAAAAGACCTTAAACAACATAAATTTTCAGAAAATTCCCATTAACTAGGCCATCAAAAACTTCCTCTCCTCCCACACTTTTCAGTGTGAAGGTGTTTTTCCCTTGAATCTGAGAAATGATAAAAGGCCCTGTCCAGAAAGCATCAAACTTCCCATGATTGCCTTTCTTTTCCTTTAGTGCATCCCACTTCAGAACCAAGTCTCCAACCTAAAAATTATCTATTTTTGTCTTCCTGTCAAAGGCTTCCTTGATCTTTTTCTGATGTGCTGCAGCCTTTTCAACCAGCTGTTCCCTGACTTGGTGTACCTCTGCCAAATCGGTGATCCTTTTTGTCATGTCTTCTTCCTCATTTTGTTCTTGTTCAATTAGAGGAAGGGGCAGAGGGTTTATTGGCCTCAGCATCCGTTTGAAAGGGATGGTGTCTTTCTGTAAAGGAATTTTGTGGGGGATGATTTTCTTATCATACGTTTTCAGGTCACTATATTCCCAGGCAAAGACTTCAGCAAACTGCCTCATTAAACTGCACTACTCGGTATTTTGGTCAACAAAAATATGAGTGGACAAATTTATGTATCTTGGCTGACCTAGACTCCCTATATCATGCTTACAGACTGCAAACTGGTCTTCATTTTGGGCAGCCTTGTAAGGCACATCATTGTGGTCAAATAATCTTTCTAGAGGAATTAGACCCTTAGGAAAATGATTGCTGGGAGGTTGGACAATGCTATCTTTGCCAATTTTGTTTCTAAGCTGGGATTGGGGGCTTTCTTCCAAGGCTTCATTCTCTTGGTCAATTTGCATTTCAGAAAATTTATCAATGACCTGCAGGAATCTGTTCACTTCATCATCATCTTCAATCTACTCCTCCTCTGCCCGAACAATTGGTTTCTTGAGCTGCAACGAGGCCTTCTGAGATTCTTCAATTTGGAGGACACATGCTCCAAAATCAGTGTGAACAGCATAAATAGGATGATTAGAAGGATTCTTCTCATCACTGATTATATGTGCCAACTGTGCTTCTCTGTATAATCTCCTACTTTCTCCTCCAAAAACCAGGACAGTGGCATAAGATAGGTCATTCTGCAATATCCCACCTAGTCTCTTAATCCATCCTCTTGACAACAACATGCCAAATTTGGGACGGACATCTGCTACCACAATGTCCATCACCATGCTCTTCATGGGCAGCTGGTTTAGGGCAATGGCTAAATCTTTAATCAACCCCAGACATTTCACTTTTCTTGAATCAAATGAAAATAAATCATAATATGGTCTAGTGATATGAAGGCCTAATTCTTCCATGACAACTTTTGGCATCAGATTGTGGCTAGCCCCTGTGTCTAGCAGGAAATTGTGGAGGATTTTGTTATGAATGGTCAAGGAGACATAAAATGATGGAGAATTATCATCAGCAGGTTCAGTCAGTGGGTTAAGCACAACTACAGGCTTATCATCTTGCAAATTGATAGAGTTAGTGGAGGTTTGTTTATCTTTTAGCTCAAGAGCTTCAAGGATAGGCTTTCTAAACACTTCACTCTTTACAAGTTCTAACAGAGGCACAAATATTTTTAACTTCTGGACTTCTGCTTCCAAGCTGAAAGGGGAAGGTGACTTGCCAGGACCTCTTACCTCTTGAGATAGAGCTTTGAGGATGACTGGATCAACTGTTGGCCCTTTCTATCTGGTATTCTATGACTCTGTTTGGACAACAGCTCTTTGGGCAAGATTCTTCTTGACATTGTTTGCTTTTGACCTCAGCTTGTATCTTTTATGTTCCTCAGTTTGTAGAATAGCCTCTCTGTCCCACCTTTGACTATCTTGTTCCTGTAGCAAAGATTCTTCGTATGCAGCCAAAGTCAAAAAGAGAAAATTGTCTTTATCTTCTATACAATGAAATTCATCCTCTTCTTCAATCTGTTCCTCCTCCATGACTACATTTTGGAAAGGAGCTTTAACTCTTTGATCCTCGATTGGTTCTTTATCCCTCTGAATGATTTGCATTTTCTCATTTGCTCTTCTGAATGGATTTGGATTTCTTGGAGCAATTGAGTCAAAATCATTGGCATAAGTGAGTTTGGCAAGAGTGGGGGTAGACTTTACCCCATCTCGTATCTTACTATACATATGATTAAATCTTTTATTAAAATCAGGCAAAGATTCCCCATTCTCCCTCTTTAGGTTTCCAAACTCTGTATGGTAGTAAAGCAGATCCTTTCTATCTCCCCATTGCTTCAAAAATGCATCATCCAATGCTTCAATGTTGGTTATGGACCTCTGGGGTAACTCTCTGAACCACTTCCTAGCCTCACCATCAAGGCTCTGAACAAAAACTCTCATCCACACATCATCTTCACTAATATCTAGGTTATCAGCATAACTATAAAAAGCTTCAAGGTGTTCTTCAGCTGTTACCCCCTCTGTACCAATGAATTTAGGCATATATTTCTAATATTCTCCTGCAGGCATAGCATTCAAAGGAGCAAGTAGGACCAGGGTTCCATACTTGGCAGCTACAATTCTTTCTATTGTCGTGGGAGCTTGCTGGTCCGCCATGACAGGGATATGTGGAAGGATACTGGCAAATTGAATAATAGGAAGTAATGGAATAGATGACAGAAGTGAGGGAAATTGATGGACAGTATGGGAGACTTTCTTTGGATTGAGATCCAAAGGAGAACTAACTGAACAAGGGGTTGTATTAATCTCTTAAGGAAGTTCATTACTAACAGTGTTGGGCTCTAAATCTTCAAATTGTATATCTTTAGCTATAACCTTATCTTTCAGAGATGCATAAGTTTTCTTAGGCTTACCTGATCCTGATGCTCCTTTTTGCAATATTTTCTTCTGCTTAACGATCTTCTCATGGTCAGGCACTGGTTTAGCTGGTGATTTCTGAGGATTTCTTCGAGTATGCCTCAAAAACTGAGCCAGGACTATAATGTGGAGTCGCCAAAGTATGGTCTTCCTCTAGTGGAGTTTCCATATAGATGATTGCAACCAGAAATGTGCCCAAACCTTGTCTATCATCAAAATTTGGAACTGTGTCATTTTCCCAGGGAAGCTGAGCTTCAATCTCCTCTCCCCGGCAACGGCACCATTTAATGTTATCACCCCAAGTAACTCTCCTAGGTTGTATCTCAGAGATGCTTAGGAACATTACAAACTCAACGAAAATGTTGGAAATGGGTGGATGAATGGAAGGAATGATGCATATTCAAGCCAGATAACCACTTCTACTCTACTTAACTCCAGACATGGGTGAACACCCCCAGACTACAAGGCTTTAGACCACCAATCACTCAAAGTTTAAGGAATAGGTGAAGATGGAGAATACTAACCACACCAGCAGATGCACAAGACCATGTGATGTCCGGCTGCAACTAATAAAGAGGTCTACAAATCTATTTCCTAATGCATAGACAGGATGGCAGCTCTCTGGCACTAAGTGAACAGAAACCTGCATAACACATTCAATGATACGTACTAGACTTTAACACAGAGGTGGGATGACAGCCCCTCTAATACTAAAAATCAAGAGCACATGAACAAATGCATAATAGGCACAACCTAGAACAGAGCAGAAATGGAAAGTGAGCAATTAACAACAAAAGAAACTTGTATTAGCTGAAAATGAAGACCAGAGGCTGCAAGTATCAAAGTAGTTACAGTCTCCAGAAGTTGAACCTTACATCAAAACAACAACCATCAACCCTGATTACATCTGTGTTCTAGGTATATATAGAGTTTGTTTACAAAGATATTCTGCTATTCCAGGCATGGAGGGGTCATAATCAACCACCAACCCCTTTAACTGTCTGATGGTGTCTTTAGTGTAGTTTCCCTTTTAGTGAATGGCCTTGATCTTCTCTGATATTCTATTGTCCTTCACGAACAGGTGGAGCATAGTATAGAAGACATTCCATGACTGATAAATTCTTGTAACTGCTCGAGGCACATCCTTTTCTTCATGGCCATACTTTCGGTTGAATGCAGTCGTTGAGGAGTAACTGCACTGGGTATAGGTAGCTGGCCACCTTTGTCCTTCGTCCATACTACTCTTGAATGCAGAGGTTGAGGATTAACTGTGCAGAGTGCCGAATACTAGCCACCTTCTTCCTTCAGATGAACGGGACAAGCCAAAGTCACGAAAACTGCATGGGGAATGAATGGAGGGTAGGGAATAAATGTTAGCCGTTGGATCACATGGATGGACAACAGAGATTGATTTGCAGGAGCTACTGAGAGATATGGGAGCGGGACGATCATAGGCCATTGGATCTCGGGTGGGAAGATCCAACGGTGATCAGGCGGAGGACTTGCACAAGGGTCAGCGAGCGAGGAGGGCAGTTTTGGTGATGAGTGGTATTCCCTGCACCACTTTTGGAGGATGGCGATAAAGGTACAACGATCAGTGATCACAGTCATTGCGCAACACGTGGCAGATGGGATGGGGCCAAAACCATTTTCCTTGCTAGCTAATGTGCAGTCAGTTTGTGGGCGTGAGAGGAGCGATTATCGTTGGATAGAATGAATGAACGATGAATGAAGGAATACACTATCGGGAAGCGCAAAAGGCAGAAATACTAAGTTATAGGCAAATACACTATCGGAGGTGGAAAGTGGACTTGAAATTTTATACACGGGAGTAGTGAGTCATATCGGGTTTGCCCTTCAGGTCACCGTTGCATATCGCATTGCCCCAAGGTTCCTTTGTATTTCGTTTATACAACAAAAACACACAAAAATACTTTGAAAATGGGCTTTGGCGGACGTGAAAGATTATACATTTTGCATATGAAACCCATCGGGTCCGGGTCTTATCGCATCGTGCACATATACATAAAGGCCCTGCCCCTTTGGTCTCCGCTGATAGCGATATAGCGATGCGATGTGGGCCGTCGATCTGCGTGCGCGATCGATGGTCCACATTGCATCACTGATCACAATTGCTCAATGCATATTGTTTGCGCCAATTTTCCTCCGCCGATGCGATCTGCCAATGTGATCCACTGATTAGATCTAGACCATTGATCGGCCAGATCTAACGGCTACTGTGCAATGCCCAGTTTAAGCCTGTGAAAATGCATTTGCATGATTTTAAACTGTTTTGGGCCTCCCGATAGAGTATTTCCACTCTTCCAAGGGCTCTCCTCTTGCAACTATTTCTATCGGTGGATGACCTTTGACAAAAATTGAAGATTTCAATAGCATGAATGGATCCCTTGGCATGATTTTTAAGCAAATTTGCAGACTTTGGGAGTGTCTTGGATCCATTTTTTATCCTTTTGTATGGAAGAGGTAACAGGTCTTTTGATGAAACACACTATTCTTGGATAGTGTAATTGTTGAAGTGTTGTCACAATATATTGTTGTTGATCCTTGTTGTTTTTGCTTTAGTTCATCAAATACTCTTCTTAACCACACTGCTTGACATGTTGTTGATGTTTCTCCTACATATTCTGCTTCTATTGACGAAAGTGTTACAATAGGTTGCTTCTTAGATGCCCATGCTATCACACCTGAAGAAAGATGGAACACATAACCATAAGTGCTCTTCCTATCACCCAAACTACCTGCAAAATCACTATCTGTATATCCAATCAGATCCTTCTTGTCTATGCTTGCATACATTATTCCACAATCTCTAGTTCCTGCTATGTATCTCAGAATTCTTTTTCCAGCACTCTAATGTGTGTCTTTTGGAGTCTCCATAAACCTGGAAATCAAACTGACTCCTTGCATAATATCCAGTCTTGTAGCTGTGAGATACATGAGGCCGCTAACCAATCTTTTGAATAGAGTTGTATGAAATTTGATCCTTCATCATCCTTGCTTAACTTTATAGTTGTTGCAGTTGGTGTAGGGGTAGGTTTGCAATTATCCATCGTGAATCTTTTTAGCAAATCTCTAGCATATTTATTTTGACAACTAAAAATTCCTTTTTCAGATTCCTCAACTTCTATGCCAAGAAAATCTTTCATGAGACCAAGAACTCTCATCTTAAATTCCTTCATCGTGGATTCCTTAAATTCATCTAACTCAAAATCACTTGTATAAATCATGTCATCAACATATAAGAAAATGATCAAAATTTGTTCATCATCATTTACCTTTGTGTACAAGGTAGGCTCAATGTTGCTTTTGAAAAATCCATTCTTAATCATGTCGTTATTGATTCTGCTATGCCAAGATCTAGGCACTTGCTTTAGTCCATAGAGTGTTTTCTTAAACATGTAAAATTTATCTTCTTTACCTTTAACTTCATATCCTGGAGGCTACTATACATAAATTTCTTCTTCTATAATTCCATTCAAGAATGTTGATTTCACATCCATCTGATATACTTTCCACTTGTTCTGAGCTAGAACTGCTCTTACAGTATCCAATCTGGCTATTGGAGAAAATGTTTCCCCAAAGTCTATTCTTGGTTTCTGCGTGAATCCTTTTGCTACAAGTCGTGCTTTAAATTTGTCAATTTCACCTTTCTCATTCATTTTTTTCTTGTACACCGATTTTACACCAATGCGTTTTTTATCCTTTGGCAAATCAACCAAATGCCATGTATCATTCTTTTCAATAGATTCAATTTCTTCATCCATGGCTTGCACCCAATTTTCATCTCTGATTTCTTTTTCAATGAAGAAGGTTGGAATGAAAACAATGAAAAATTTGAACTAACTTCCAAATCATCATAAATATCCTTCAGAATTCTCATCTTTCTCTTACCATTGCTTGATTCATCACCTGATTGATTATTCAGAGAATCTCGTTCTATAGATCTGCTTGATCCATTTTGCTTAGAAAATCTTGGAGTCCTTTCTGGCATGACTCTGTTTGTTGTCTGCTCTTTTGATCCCTGCTGCTCATTTTCTGCTACATCATCTTCTTCCATCAATGGTTCTTGTGCATCAACTATGTTGTATACAGTCCCATTCCATGACTCTTGTTCTTTGAACATAACATCTCTACTAATTATGGTCTTCTTGGTGAGAGGGTTATACAATTTGTAAGATTTTGATTACTCACTATAACCATTAAATATGCAATTTTCACTTTTATCATCGAATTTTCCTCTTTGTTCCTTAGGCACATGTGCATAAGCTACACATCCAAACACTCTAATATGAGATATGTTACAAGAAATACTTGACCATGCTTTTTCTGGTACTCTGTTCATCACACTCTTTGTAGGAGATCTGTTGATCACCTAAATAGCACATGCAACTGCTTCTGCCCAATCCTCGTTAGACAAGTTTCTTCCTTTCAACATGCTCCTTGCCATGTTCATAATTGTCTTTTTCTTTCTTTCTACTACACCATTCTATTGCGGTGTGCATGTGCTTGTAAATTGTCTATTGGTTCCATGTTGTTTGCAGTAATCATGAAATGTCTTTGAATCATTTTCTCCACCACGATCTAACCTCAATCCCTTGGTCTGTCGATCACATTAGTCCTCTACTAAGGCTTTTAATTCCTTGAAATTTGCAAAAGTTTCAGACTTCTGCTTCAAGAAGTAAACCCATGTCTTTCTGCTATAATCATCAATAAAAGTGAGGAAGTAACAGCTTCCACCAATCAACTGTGTCTCATAGGTCCACACAAGTATGTATGCACTAACATAAGAGGTTTATTTTCTTTGTATGAAACATCCTCTGGAAAAATTTCACGGTGTTGCTTTTCTAAGATGCAACACTCAAAAGTACTAGCATGTTCTTTTATGGGAGGTAATCCTCTGACCATCTGTTTCTGCTGCAACAATCTTAAACCAAAAAAGTGCAAGTACCCAAAATGAAAATACCATAACCAATAATCATTAGAACATGCAATTGTAAAAGAATTGACCTGATCACTGTAATTCATAACTAGAGGAAAGAGTATGTTCCTTGTAATCTGCACCTTTTCTATCACCTGCTTGCTTGGGGGCTTGACATATACAACACACTCTTGTCCTTGAAAGATAACTTTGTATCCCTTCTCTCTCAATTGACCAACACTTATTAAATTAGGTTTGAGACTAGGGACATAATATACCTCTAAGATTGTCTTCGGCTCCCCCTGCTTAGTCAGAATGGTGACCACTCCTTTTCCATCTACATCCACAGTCTTTTTAGTCCCCAACTTTACCTCTGTCTTCATGGATTGATTCAAATTTGCAACCAAATTCTTATTACCTATCATGTGGTTACTGCAATCACTACCCAATAGCCACACATTTTTAGAAGGTTCATGCATGGTATTGCAAGCTAGGAACATGGAGTTAGTACTTTCTTCAGTGACATCACCTCTTTGGTTCCCTTGATCAACTATCCTCTTCCTGCAATCACAGGCATAGTGACCAAATTTATTGCAATAATAACATCTCACCTTTGATTTCTCAAATCTTTGATTATTGCTAAAGCTTTTGCAGTTGCTTCCACTTTCACATTCATGCTCTTCTCGACCATCTCTCATACCACCATATCTTCTGCCTTGTCCTCTACCTCTCAATCTACTTCTGCCTCGACCTCTGTCTCTTGAAATAGAAACCTGGATTTTGAAAGTGGTTTCTAAAGTGGAATCCTTGTTTTGGTCTATCCTTGCCTCATGTGATAGAAGTGATCCATCAACTCATCAATTGTGAATGATGCCAAATCCTTGGCTTCTTCTATGGCTGCTACTACAACATCAAATTTGGTAGACAAAAATCTCAGGACCTTTTCAACTACTGTTTGATCTTTAATTTCTTCACCATAACTGATTTATAACAGTCATGACCCAATTCATGAAAGAATGGATGTCCTATGTTTCTTTCATCTGTAGACTTTCAAAATCTTTCCTAGTATTCTACAACTTAACAATATTGACTTTGGTCATACCTTTATAGCTTGTCGCCAAGGTATCCCATGCTTCCTTTGCTGAAGACGTTATCATAATCTTCTGGAACACTGCTTGGTCCACTCCCCACAAGATAAGCTACAACGCTTGTGCATTCTTTTTTTGTCTTTTTTCCATAGATCCCTCTCTACATTAGTGAGAACTCGTTCTTCTTCTTCAGTTTGAGGTTTTGAAAACTCAAATTGGACATAATCTCAAATATCATGAGCTTGCAACATGGTCGACATCTTAATGGCCCACACATCATAATCCTTCCCGGTGAAATTTTATCACTTTTTTATTAAAAAAAATACTTAAAAACACTTTTTCAAAACCATTTTCAGGAAACTATAAAAACAACTCCTTTTAAAAAGATTTTAATGCGCCATTTATAAAACTTCAAAAAAACCAAAGATATATAAACCTTCACGTGAACCTCTCAACTCTCGTTATATGAACCTCTCATATATGTTTAACTACTTATATGAACCTCTTAACTCTCGTTATATGAACCTTTCATATTTAAACAACCTCTGGTTACCCGAATTTTTCGGGCAGACTTTGTCACGCAGACTGTTGCTAATCCGTCTGTCAGAGCAGGGTAACTCCACATTGAACGAGAGACAAAACTGATTGATTTTATTCATTAGCTAACACATTATTTATATACATACATATGATGGATCAGTTCATCTTCTAGATGACTGTCCAGTTCACCCATCCGTTTCGGATTAGGTGTCAACATTCCCCCCCTTAATCTGAAGGGATGTTGGTGAGTCCAAGCATCATTCTGAATCTTTCAAGCTTTTCTCTTCCAAGCGCTTTGGTGAAGATGTCTGCAATTTGCTCGTTTGTGGAACAATGACGGAGATGGATTGTTTTGGCCTCAACATGATGTCGGATCAGATGATATTTAGTATTGATGTGCTTAGTACGATCATGGAACTTTGGGTTCTTGGCCAACTTTATTGCAGATGTGTTATCAATCATGAGTGGAGTTGATTGTATTTGTTTTACCTGCAAATCTTCAAGAATTTTCCTGAGCCACACAATTTCTTTCGTTGCTTCAGCTGCTGCCACATATTCTGCTTCTGTTGTGGAATCTGTTGGTACTGATTGTTTGCGTGATCTCCAGGAGACAGCTCCTGATCCAAGACTCATAGCATATCCTGAAGTAGATACCCCAGTTTCTTTGTCTCCATCGAAGTCTGAATCAGAGTATCCAATCAAGTTGAAGTCGTCCACCTGTGTATACTTGATTCCAAGGTCTTGAGTTCCCTTCAAGTACCTCAGAACTCTTTTTGCAGCAGACCAATGTCCCTCACAAGGCTTTTGCATAAACCTGGAGAGGATTCCAACAGCAAATGAAATGTCTGGTCTGGTAGTAGTGAGGTAGATGAGACTTCCTACAAGCTGTCTATACTTTGTTGCATCCTCAAATGCCTTTCCTTCAATAGATGTGAGCTTCAAGTTTTGTTCCATTGGAGTAGAAAGGGGATTGCACTCTGTCATGCCAAATCTGTTTAACAAATCTCCAATGTATTTCTTTTGAGAAAGAAATATGGACTTTGGATGTTGGGTTACTTCAATGCCAAGATAGTAATGAACATAGCCCAAATCAGTCATTTCAAAAAAATTTCCTAATTCTTTCTTTATGGATGCAATATAGCTTTCATTGTTCCCTGTCATTAAAAGATCATCTACATATACCACAAGATATACAACTGTTTTGCCAACTTTCTTGACAAATAAAGTTGCATCATCAAGATCAAAATGTTTGAAGTTGAGTTTCAGAAGATGCTCAGTTAGTTTTTCATACCAGGCTCGTGGTGCTTGTTTGAGGCCATACAAGGACTTCACAAGTTTGCATACTTTGTGTTCATGTCCTTTCACAGCAAATCCTTCAGGCTGGGACATAAAAACATTCTCTTTTAGATCTCCATTCAAGAATGCAGTTTTTACATCCATTTGATGGACTTTCCAACCGTTCTGAGCAGCTAGTGCAAAGAGTGTCCAGATGGTGGCCCATTTTGATGTGGGAGCAAAAGTTTCCTCATAATCGACCCCTTCCTTCTGTGCAAAACCTTTTGCCACAAGCCTAGCTTTGTGCTTGTCAAGTGAGCCATCAGCTTTGTACTTGTTCTTGTAGACCCACTTGCAGCCAATTGGTTTGGTTCCAAATGGAGGATCAACCAGCTTCCAAGTGCCATTCTTTATGAGGGCATCATACTCCTTCTGCATCACTTCTTTCCATTCATCATGAGAAGCAGCTTCTTTGAAGGAAGTTGGTTCAAAATCTGTAGACAAGTTCAATTCACAATCATAAGTAACATCCATATCAACAGGTGAATTAGAGTTATCTACATCACCTCCATCTTGTCAGTTTGTATTTCTGGTTCCTGTTTTTCCAATTTCATCAGGATGAACACTTTCAAGTGTCTTTGTCAGCCACTTTGGGGGACCTTTCTGAGATGGTCCAGGCTGTTCTGTTGATTGAGTTGGGTCTGAATCAAGATTGAGTCTCCCAATTCTATCAATTACATCACTTAAAGAATCATCCGTTGTTGGAGTGTCATGCAGGGGAGATTGTTCTTCAGAAGAAGATTCCACATGTTGATCTAGTATAGGAATCCCCCCTTCAAGATGTGGAATCTGATTATCAAACTCTTGAAATGATTTCGGTTTTGTGAATCTATCCAAGCAATCAAGTTGCCGCTCAACAACACTGTCAGATTTGGATGATTCAAGAAAAATGACATCTCTAGATAAAACAAACATTTTATTTACTTCATCATAAAGGCGGTATGCTTTAGATGTGTTTGAATACCCCAGGAAGATACACTTACGACTTCTAGCACCAAGTTTGTTTCTATGTACCTTTGGTATTAAAGCATAACAGGTGGAACCAAATATCCTGAGATGTTTTACCGAAGGAACATGTCCATACCACAATTCATAAGGAGTCTTGTTTCTTATAGCACTAGATGGACATCTATTTTTTATATATGCAACACATAGAACAGCATCAGCCCAAAACATTGTCTTTACATTTTTGAAGAAAAGCATGGATCATACCATATTCAAAATTGTTCTGTTCATTCTTTCAGCTACACCATTCTGTTGAGGATTATAAGGCACAGTTGTTTGATGTTTAATCCCATGTTGGCGAAGATAGTGTTCAAATTCATTTGATGTATATTCTTTTCCATTATCAGTGCGAATAGACCCAATATGAGATTGTGCATCATTTTCAATCCATTTATGAAAATTCTTGAATGTTTGAAAAGCATCAGATTTGTTCTTCAATAAGTAAACCCAACACATTCTGGTGTAATCATCAATAAATGTCATGATATACTTATTTCCATTTGCAGAAGGAACAGGCATTGGACCACATAAATCTGAATGAATAAGTTCAAGCTTCCTATGTGCTCTTGAATGTGAATCATGAAAAGACTGTTTGCTATGCTTTCCTAGAATGCAAGCATCACATTGTTTATGTTTTCTAGGAATTCTAGGCAAACCAACAACACCATTTTTCTTCAACAAGCGGAGACTATCATAGTTTAAATGTCCAAATCTAGCATGCCATAATAGACTTGATGGAAGTGTACCTTCATCATGATGAGAAATATATGAAAAATGTTGTGCATGAGTAGAGGTTCCTTGCAGTTTAAGAAGTCTTTCTTCTTCTATACCTCTTATGACAAGTGAATGGTCAGATGCCTTTCTTACCTCAAGCTTTCCATCAAACATATGAATGGAGTGACCTTGCTGGCGGATGTGGACCAGGGATAGCAAGTTTCTCTTGAGCTGTGGGAGATATAGAACATGATCCAGAAGAAAGTCTGGAAGACCAGGCAGTTTAAGCCTGACTGTGCCAAGCCCTGATGGCTTGATTTTTGACTGATCTGCAAAGTATACTACTCCATCAACATTATCAGTGAAATCTTCAAAAAAAACTTTCCTATGAGTCATATGACAGGTTGCTCCTGAATCAAGCAACCAGTCATTTTTCGAAGAAGTAAGTGAAGCATTAAACAGATCTTCATTTACTCCAATGTTACATTGTGCCTCAATATAGTGAGCGGATTCAGGTGCTTTACCTTTGTCTGTGTCATCAGTTTTACCTTTTTGCTGATTTCTTCTCTGCTCAATCTTTTCCCATGGTAGCTTGCATGTAGAAGCATCATGAGATCCATTTTGTTTGCAGCGAATGCAATGTAAGTCTGCCTTTTCTTCTTGAGGGTGTCTGCCCCCCCTGCCTCTGAAATATCTTTCTCTTTCTCTTGAATGCATACTGTAACAAAAATTATTTTGCTGATAGAAAAATAATTTTGCTGATAAAAATTACTTCTGCCAAAAAAAAATCCTCACTTTACAGCCTTTTAAATCCCTCTAATATGTGACAGAAGGCATCAGAATTTCATTGAAATATTATAACACTTTTGTGCTTCAATACAGCATAAAAAACAAACTGTGCAAATGTTCTGACTGATATGACTTTGACTGCTTTTGAAAACAGCTTATATAACCCCTTTGAAAACTGCTTACAATACAATTTCAATAACTGAAGCTTGCCAGTATTTTGAATACAATGGAAAACTATAAATACCGAAAAACTTCATCCAATGTGAAAAGTCTAGGATATGCTTGATAGAGACGGAAACCAGCTATCTTCAAAAATATATCTAAAGCAGCTGCGGGAGTGCACTTAAAAATCGAGCCATCCAAGACCATCCATCCTTCACACCATGAAGATTCTTAACCATGTCATTCAAGCACAAGCAGTCTTCAGTCTTCAATACCAAAAGCGCAGTCACCAGAAACGTATCAACGCTTCAGGCTTCAGAGGAATCAATAAGCGCAGTCTTCAATACCATAAAAACGCAGTCTTCATTAATAGAACGCAGTCATAAAAACGCAGTCTTCATTACAATAAAAAACGCAGTAGCAATTTTTACAATAAAACGCAGTCTCCATTACAAGCTTAAGCTTCTGCCGTTCCTTCAACCTCCACAGATTCTCGACATTGAGCGTTACCGGGTTCTCTTTATATTACGAAAGCAGTTCCACGGTGAAACAAGAAAATGGCTTGAATAGGAGCGTATTCAAAACAGCGCATTCAAAAACTCAAACATAAAGTTCTTTGAATCAGCGCATTCAAAACAGAGAAGTATTTTGAATAGCGCATTGATGCTTCAAGGTCTTTGATTCTCACCAGAAGGCAGCCCTTGATAAACAACTAACCACGCAAAGACCCAAAAATTTTGTAGCTCACACACAGAGACCATAAAATATATAATCCGCAGATCCAAAACGTCAAACGCACAAAGGCTTTGATACTATAGGCAGACAAAGCAATGATACATCCACGGAATCACAACGTCCTGTGAATTTGATATGCAATGATTTTGACAATGCGAGTGAACCATGTGAGAACTATTCAGATGAAGAGAGTAGAGCTTCCCGGAGTCGACGCCTTCGTAATGTTGAAGAGGTTTCCCAATCTCTTCAAAATGGCCCATGCATGTCTTGTATCGATCTTCAACAGAGAGCAGACTAGTGATCTTTGGAAACCGACCTATCCAATGAAAGGAAAGAGTTCTGGAAGGACTGGAAGCATTGGAGAGTGTGTGAATGTGTACAGGTATAGACACGGCAGAAAACAATACCTATAGACTGGTAATGACCCCGCGCCTCTTCCACAGTGATGAAAGTTTCGACGGAGGCCGTGGCGACTCAGAAAACATCCGACCAGACCATGAGGGGACCGGTGCTGCGAGTAGAGTGTGTATGGGAGCGTATTCAAGAAAAAAACGGATGCGCAGATGCGTTGGAATATGGACAGGCCAGCGACAGATATGTGAGGTCAGAGGCAGCGCAGAGAGGGGCAGCGAATTCAGGCAAACATTTATACAAAAAAAATGCGCAGTCTCTCAGAGAAAACGGATGCGCAGTCTCTCAGGACAGAGGTTTCATGAGGCAGCAGAAACCTGGCAGAGGAGTTACAGCTATTTCTGGAACTTGGCTCTGATACCATGTCAGAGTAGGTTAACTCCACATTGAACGAGAGACAAAACTGATTGATTTTATTCATTAGCTAACACATTATTTATATACATACATATGATGGATCAGTTCATCTTCTAGATGACTGTCCAGTTCACCCATCCGTTTCGGATTAGGTGTCAACACCGTCATAATCTTCTGTGATCAACACTGGCAGGAACTTCTTACTACCTTTATTTCGGGAGGATGACTTTGGCGTCGCACTGTGTAATCATGCGAGCAAAGAAAAAGAAAGCATGGCGAGAGAATCCATGATTACTCAAGTTTGGCCTGTGCACAACTTCGTGAAACGGCTGAGTGCGTTCTGGGAAAGCACTTGCCCGCCGCTGAGCAAGTTGTACCGGAACTTATTGGGTTGCTTCCCATCACCCGCACAGCCACAGAGGGCAACATTGGCTACCCTGGCGCAATAATCATAACGCATATGGATTTCCGACATTGACGTCATATAATTCATTAAACAGCAAGATCCATAGAACCGATTGCCAACACGTGCCCCATTAGGGCCTTCCAGAAGTGTTAACAGCATTCGCAGGACATTCGTTTTACGCTTGCTTCGGGGGCTACGTTTTGCCGTGCAATTTTCTAATCTTGTAAGCAACGGAAAGCAAGACATGTCGAGAGAAGCCATGAATCTTGATGTTTGTCCAGTCGACATGTTATTCAAATCCCAACTACGTTACCGGACCGTCGTTGAGAGTAGTAGATAATTGAAAATTACAGCGAAAGTTTTTAGTCACAAGTTATCTGCTACACTTGCGGTAGAATGCTTAATTGTGCTGAACCAGGGGTTCATAACAATTTGAAGAAATGGAAGTTTCGCATGCTGCCAAATTTGGGCTGATTTATGATCCATCACTCGCACAGCCAAAATGAGCCAGGCTCGCATGTGGCAATAATCATAACGCATCTGGGCTGCTGACATTGACGTCATATAATTCATTAAACGGCAAAATCCGTAGAACCGATTGCCTACACGTGCCCCATTAGGATCTTCCAGAAGTCGAGGGATTTCCCCATAATTTTGTGTTTACAGCATTCGCAGGACCTTCGTTTTAAGCTTGCTTCGGAGGGTACGTTTTGTCGTGCAATATTGTAATCATGTAAGCAACTGAAAACAAGACATGGCGAGAGAAGACTTGAATCTTGAAGTTTCTCCAGTCCACAAGTTATTCAAATCCCGTCTACATTACCGGAACGTCGTTGACAGTAGTAGATAACTGAAAATTACGAGGAACTTTTTCAGACGCAACTTATCTTCTACACTTGCGATAGGATACCACCATATTCATAACAATTTCAAGGAATGGCAGTTTCGCATGCCGCCATATTTGGGTTGATTTATGATCCATCACGGGCAATGGCCAATGTGTGAATTCTCATGCTTAACAAGATATGCTTCGACCATGTTTGTGGAGATATCATATAAATTGTTCCTATATCAATCGGGGAAGATTTTGATTTTAAATTTATTCGACTTAAATTAATTTCACCTCCAAGAAGATTTAAGTTTTCAAACTGAATATACAGTTTGAGGGAAGGCCCCTGAGAATTGTCTCTGTAGAATATAGGAAGAATGTACTTTCCTTTCTTTCCTATCGCCAATGCTTCTTCTTACAACCATCATTAGACGAAGAAAGCCGAAATATGCAGTATATTCTTTTCAAATATTTTTTTTTTTTACCAACCTGGTGAATTGGTAATTGTCAGACCTAATCTAAAGAAGACCTAGGATCAATTTTCATTGCTCTCACTATAACACCAAAAATACATCCAACAACCTGCAAACCTGTCACTATAACACCAAGAATACATCCAACAACCTGTAAACCATATACTAATTTCTTATGATTCTGACAAGAACCGAAATATACTAATTTCTTATAATTTTAGCAAGAACCTAAAACTTACGCTAACAAAAAATCTACTCCTTAAACTGCATAGTAGGACAATATATTCAATATGATTTTGACCTGACCTCACAAGTGTCATAAGCTTCACGTAATGAAATTAGATTAAAACATAAGAGGTTAGAAGCGCATATTAGATCTTTGAAGCTTCATGCAGTGTGACCATAGTGTAAATTTTTTTAAAGTAACTATAGTGTGCATGAGTGGGAAACGCCTGGACACTCCACTTATTATATAAAGGATGACGTAAGAAACTATATAAAGATGTCTCAACACTAAACTGATCATCGGAGACACAAAAAAATCTATATAAAGATGTCTTGGATAAACACTTGTATGAAGATATTCGCATATGATTAGGTAGATAAAAGGTCCATAAATATGTTACAGACGGGGAATGATAATCGGAGGGGTAGTGAGAGAATAAAATAAATTAAAATTTTTAATTATATAAGAAGGAATTAAGAAAGAATATTAATAAAATAGATTCAAAAATGATAAAATTTCATTTTAGAAATAATAAATTAGAGATGATAAAGAACCAAAGAATTAAATGGTGATAAACTGAGTAAAAATAAATTAGTTTTAGACCACGTAATAAAAATAAATTAATTTTGGGTTTTAGACCACGTAAGTTTTAGGAGTATGAAAAATAAAAGAATAATAAATAATAAATAATAAATAAATTAGTTTTAGACCACGTAATAAAAATAAATTAATTTTGGGTTTTAGACCACGTAAGTTTTAGGAGAATGAAAAATAAAAGAATAATAAATAAAAAATTAAATAAAAAATAATTGTCAAGGAAAAATAATTGCGTGAAAAAGATAAGAAGGAAGAGAGAAACAGGAAAAAGGAACAAGATTGGGTATGAACCATCAAAAAGAAATATTTTTATTTTATGTTATTTATTTTTATTTTTTTGGTTATTTATCTTTATTAATTTTTTTTGTTTTTACTTATTTTTCATTAATTTTCTGGTTTATTTAACTAAACTTTTCTCACAATTTTTTTTTTAAATTTAATTATTTTTTATAATCTCTAATTTATTAAGTTTTCAATCTAAATTTTTATTTAATATTCTCAAATTCCTAAATATTTAACTTTTTATTATTATTTTTTTAATCATAATCTAAGTTTATTTTCCAAAATAATTAACATAATTATAGAATCTTGTCTAAGGAAGAAAATCAATTAATTAACCAATTCAAATTATTCCAAAATAATCAACATAATTATGGAATCTGGTCTAAAGGAAAAAATGAATTAATTGTCAAATTCAAATTAGCATTTAATATATGTATAGAAATTTTATATTATTATTTAACTTTTAAAATTATTTTAAGAGTAAAATTTATTTTTTTATTATTTTAATTAAAAATTTTATAAACTAGAAATATCAAGATTGGAATTTCAAAAGTTAAATTTCACCACTTTCCTTGCTGACCTTCAAAAAAAATATCACAAGTGTTATAATTTTTTTAATTTGCAGGTAAAATTCCAACCAATCCCTAGTGAAAATGCATTTAAGAAAAAAAAAAAAAAAACAAACATCCCACAGTTATCTAGTTTTATTAGTAATTTGAATAAAGTATGAAATGAAAACATAGAAACATCCCACACCGTCATCCAAGACGACGCGTCCCTGACACGAAAAATACACCAGCACATGATTGAAACAACCATAAGGCAGATGGCCTCTCGAAGTCATATAATCTATCGAACAGCGAAATCGAACCAATAGATTGCCAAAACGTGTTCCATTAAGCCCCCCCAAACTCCAGGATTTACGTCATAATCTTCTGTGATCAACACTGGCGGGAACTTCGTATAACTATGGCATAATCCATCAAACAGCGAAATCGAAACAAGAGATGGCGAAAACATGTTCCATTAGGTTGTCCTCAAACTCGAGGGATTTACGTTATAATCCTCCGTGAGGCGGGAGGAACTTCGTATTACCTTTTGTTTCGAGAGGATGACTTTGGCGTCGCACTGTCTAATCATGCCGGCAAAAGGAAACAAAACATGGCGAGAGAAACCATGATTATTCTCGACAACTTCATGGAATCTCTGACTGCGTTCTGGGAAAGCACTTGCCCGACTGTGGGCAAGTTGTAGCGTAACATAAAGGGTTGTTTCCAATTACTCGCACAGCCACGGAGGGTATGATTGGCTAGCCTGTGGCAATAATCATAACTCAGATGGGCTTCTGACATTGACGTCATATAATTCACTAAACAACAATATCCATTGAACCGACTGCCTACACGTGCCCCATTAGGGTCTTCCAGAAGTCGAGCGATTTCCCATAATTTTGTGTTAAAAGCATTCGCAGGACATTCGTTTTACGCTTGCTTCGGCTTGTACGTTTTGTCGTGCAATTTTCTAATCTTGTAAGCAACGGAAAACAAGACATGGCGAGAGAAGCCATGAATCTTGAAGTTTGTCCGGTCGACTTGTTATTCAAATGGCAACTACGTTACCGGAGCGTCGTCGAGAGTAGTAGATAATTGGAAATTACAGCGAAAGTTTTGAGCAACAACTTATCTGCTACACTTGCAGTAGAATACTTAAATAAGCAGAACCAGGAATTCATAACAATATGAAGAAATCGAAGTCAATGGGCAATATGTCAATTCTCCTGCTCAACCATATATGCTTCCACCATGTTTGTGGAGATATTATAAAAAAATTTCTTATAATAATCTGGGAAGATTTTGATTTTAAATTTATTCGACTTATATTAATCTTACCTCCTGGAATATTTAAGTTTTCAAACTGAATATACAGTTTGATGGATGGTCTCCTGAGAATTGCTTCTGTAGAATATAGGAAGAATGTACTTTCCTTTCTTTCCTATCGCCGCTTCTTCAGTTCTTACAACCATCCCTACTCGAAGAAAGGCCAAATATGCACTACCAGCAAATTCTTATTTCGTAAGGTACTACCAGCAGAGCTATCGCATCATATGGCTCTACGTATTAGAAAAATAGAAAAATTAAAATTAAATAAATAGAGATAAAATTTAAAAATAAATTTTTAAATAATAGCTTTTTTAAGTAGGACTCCTTAAAGTTTTTTTGTTTATTTTTTTTTTAATTTTGATTTTCTTTCTGACATTTAAATAGTTATTATTGCATCTTTGATATTTATTGTGATTTTACTTTCACATTATATCTTAATAGATCCTAATAGAACTTAATTTTTAATTTTGATATTTTTAATTTTTTTAATTTTTATTTTTTTAAATAGTTATTGTTGCATCTCTGATATTTAGGTTGATAGGCTTTCCTTTGAATGAGCATTTTCCTCTACTTTTGTTTCTATGTTTGGCATCTGGCGTGCACATCTACCTGGCATGTGATTGACATCTATCGTGCAACTCCAACTGGCATCTGGTTAGGTGGATACCGTTTTCTGCTCTTCCTATATGCGTTTTCCGGATATTCGTCATGGTCTTCATCCTTCAATTACGGGCGAGATCCTTCAGTTACGGGCATCATGGTCTTCATTTACGCACTGAATGGTAAGCATTTTTGTTATGGGCGGAGAGCTGGAGAATCCTCATCTGCGTTGTGCATTGTTACAAGTAAATGTTATGCTGATCGTCTATGTTACAGTTACGAGCATCATGGTCTTCATTTACGAGCGGAATGGTGGGCATTTCTGTTATGGGCGGAGAGCTCGAGAATCCTTGTCTTGGTTGTGTGTTGTTACAGGTAAATGTTATGCTGATCGTTTATGTTACAGGTAAACGGTATTTGCTCGAGATCTTGTGAAGTGCTCTTTAACTGTTTTCATGGTCTTATTAATCAGAGCAATACACAATGCAAAATGAAGTTCACAATGGCAACCCAAGTCCTAACACTATTTTCATGCGCATCCTCTAAACGCCAAGTGTGAAGTAGGCAATTTGCATTGGTTCCCTCAAATGCATTGGTTCTTAGTGGTGCTAGCGAGATGAAATTGATATGGCGCTGCCATCTCACCTATTTTAACTAGAATGGAAGTCCAAATCCAACCTTTGCTTGTTCAACCGTGAGTGTCATGCTCCAAATTCATTTTTCGTTTAATTGGCCGGGTGCAGCACTGCCTAAGTAATTAACATGTTCCATTGTTATCTTACTTTACGAACTACGCCTTAACATTCATCTTCATTCATGAATAACATAACATTAATGTGCAGAATCCATTAACATTATAAACATCAGCAATAAACATCCATAGAACAGCAGGAGAACACATTCATATGTAACAAGAATCTTTTATTATATATGTATGAGAAATTTTACAATGACTGGGAGCTAGGCTCCACCGGCGTTACAACTGAGTCGGGTGCCCACCTGTGCATACACACACGGTGGTCTCACCCTCCAACCCAACAATATACAACACACAAGTTATTTGCCAAGTCGGGCGAGCGCGCCCGTGCATGACCCACCGCCCAACACACAATCGAAACTCATTCAAAAACTTCGGCGGGCAGGCACCCTCACACACCCACCACCCGCACCTTCAACCGCTCCAACCTTCGTGCAAGAACTCAGGTAGACTTCGCCCGGCAGGCAGGCGCATAGTGTTGCATGATCGCACCTTTGCTGGATGATCGAAGACTGAAGTGTGATGGTGAAATGTCAAGACTCCACCGTGCATATATATGCTTCCTCGTGTGGAGGTTGTGCCCTCGACCCTCCATCCATCCTCCCAACCGCGCATCTTTGCAAACAACCTTCGCCTTTTGTGTGGTCAACTCGCCCATGGCATGAGACTGCCCACCAACACGCCCTTCTGTTTGCCTTTCATCCACAGTTGGCTTGTGGTGCGAGCTTCCCCAACTCGCCCGCATATAACATAATGCCTCGTCCTTATCGCTCCACGCTTTTGTATGACTTCGCTACTTCGCATGATGAGAGAGCGCGCTCGGTTGGCTCACCAACCACAGGGCGTTACATCCTCCCCCACTCGAAATCATTGTCGCCCTCGACAATCCCGACCTCCTCAGTAACTTCTTGTCATACTTCTCAATCTTCTTCTTCCATCTCCAAAGTGAGTCCTCCGATTCCCAGCTTTCCTCCTCCGGTGCATTCTTCCATCTGACAAGAAACTTCTGTTTCATGTGGCAACCAATCCCTGTAGTTCTGAAGCTCAAAATCTTCTCCAACTCCAAATCTGGCTTGTCCACAATCCCGGCTGGTCCTCTCGGTGGTTCAGCTCTCTCTGGATGATCAGTATCAAGTCTGCATCTCTTCAACTGACTCATGTGAAAAACCGGATGCTTCATGTGCATATGATGTGGAAGCTCTAGCTCATAAGCAACTTCCCCCACTCTCTTCTTCACTCGGAATGGCCCCTCATACTTCCGTGTCAGTTTGCTCGCAGTCCCCTTAGGTACCTGAAACTGCTCCCCGGTTATCTTGAGAAACACCATATCTCCCACACTGAAGTGTACATCCCGTCTTCCCTTATCTGCCCATTTCTTCATTCTCCTTGCAGCTTCATGCAAGCGCAATCATGCCAACTCCAAGGTCTCATCCCAAGCCTTCATGAACTTCTTCGCATTAGGACTCCTCAAGAAACCTCCTGTCACTACGGTATGTGGTGTGACTGGCATCTGTCCATTCACCAACTCAAATGGACTATACCCCGTCGCAGAACTCTTTTGAATGTTGTAGCTGAACTGAGCAACATCCAAGAGTTTAGGCCAATTCTTCTGATCAACCATCACATAATGTCTCAAGTAATCCTCTAGCAATGCGTTGATCCTCTCGGTCTGCCCATCTGTCTGCGAATGGTAACTAAAACTCATCAACAACTCTGTCCCGACTAACTTGAACAATGTGGTCCAAAATCTACCTGTAAAATGCAGATCTCGATCTGATACGATGCTTAATGGCATCCCCCAATACTTCACTATGTTCTTGAAGAACAACTCCGCAGTCCACTCGGCTCCACAAGGTATCTTTTTTGGAACAAAGACAACATACTTGGAAAAATGATCAACCACAACCATTATCCCATTATACCCCTGAACCTATGGCAATTGAGTGATGAAGTCCATTGAGACACTCATCCATGGTCTCTCAGGAATCGGTAAAGGCTGCAACAGACCTCCTTGCCTCTGAGTATCTAATTTTTCTTGCTGACAAATGATGCACGTATGTACATATTCTTCTACATCCTCCCACATCTTCTCCCAGAAGAATCCTCTCTCCAACAATGCCAAAGAACGATGCATCCCTAGGTGGCCAGCCCATGGCGAGTCATGGCACTCCTTCAAAAGGTGCCTCCTGAGCCCAGATGACTTTGGAACATAGAGCCAGTTTCCAAAGAACAAGAATCCATCTCGGAGAAAGAACTTTCATGTCTTCCCCTCTTTCACCTGCTTCACTATAATCTGCGCCTGAGTATCGGTCTCAACACTTTCCTTGAGCTTATTCTGCATCTCTTCTGACATCTGAACTTGACTCCTACTCCTAGCTGCCCGGTCTTCTCCTTCCAATGCTGCAAGTTGTCCCTTCCTACTAAGGGCATCTGCTACCACATTGTGTCTTCCCGGTCTATACTCGATAGTCATGTCGAATTCTGCCAAGAAGTCCTGCCAACGAGCTTGCTTTGCAGAAAGCTTCGGTTGTGATGCAAAATAACTTGCTGCAACGTTGTCTGTCTTGACAACAAACGGCTTCCCAATCAGGTAATGCCTCCACACATGAAGATAGTGAATGATTGCAGTCATCTCCTTCTCATGGACCGGATACCTCCGTTCTCTATCCTGCAACTTCCGACTCTCGTACGCCACTGGATGCCCATCCTGCATAAGAACCCCTCCTATGGAAAAATCTGAAGCATCTGTGTGTACCTCAAATGGTCGCTCGAAGTCCGGCAACTTCAGTATCGGTGTTGTAACCATCCTCCTCTTCAAATCATCAAATGCCACCTGACATTTATCCGTCCAACTCCATCTCTTGTCTTTCTTCAATAGGTCTGTCAGTGATGATGTCACCTTGGAGTACCCCTCTACAAACTTCCGTTGGTAGTTGGTCATGCCCAAAAACACCCTCATCTCATGGACATTCTTCAGTTCAACCTAGTCCTCGATCACCTTCACTCTGCTCAGCTCCATCCGTATGTACCCTTGACCTACTATATGTCCAAGGAACGGAATCTCGGTCTGAGCGAACATACACTTAGACTTCTTCAAGTACAATTGATTTGCCTTTAGTGCCTCGAACACCATCTCCAAGTGCTTCTTATGATCCTCCATGTTGTCACTGTACACCACTATATCGTCCAAGTATACTACTACGAACGAATCCAAGTATGGTTGTAGAACATCATTCATCAAAGTGCAAAACGTAGCAGGAGCATTGCACAACCCAAATGGCATAACAAGGAATTCAAAACTACCATACCTCGTTACTATCGCAGTCTTCTTCTCGTCTCCTTCAGCTATCCACACCTGATAATACTCATGCCTCAAGTCCAGCTTGGAAAACACTCGGGCTTTCATAAGCTTGTCAAAGAAATCAACAGCCAATGACAAAGGATAACTGTTCCTTACCGTTTACTTGTTCAATGCACAATAATCACATCACATCCATAGCTCATTCGAATCCTTCTTCCGCTGGAACAATACCGGAGCTCCATAGGGGGACCTTGAATGTCTGATGAAACGTGCATCAGCTAACTCCTTTAACTGTTGTTTCAATTCCTCCAACTCAGTTCCTAACAACCGATAAGGTGCTTTAGCTGGGGGTTGCTTTCCTCGCTCAAGCTCAATGCTATGGTCCACTGCACGCCTTGGTGAAAGCTTCTTTGGTAGCTCATCAGGCATCAAATTTGCATATTTGGCCAGTACCTCAGAAATCTCGGTTGGAACAAGCATCCCCACTCCATCACCTTCAACTCCCTTGAACATCCCCGCATATGTCTCCATATCTGACTCCTTCATAACCTTCTCCAAACTTAGTGCAGAAACACGCCGCACCTTGACTTCCCTCCTTTTCCTATGAGTGGGCAAAGTCCAAGTTTGTGATTGTCCAACCAGCACCACCTCATCATAGAATGGGACAACAATTGCCTTGTTTCCCTTCAAGAAATCTTGCCCCAATATCATATCAAATTCGTTCATCTCCATCACTGTGAAGTCCAACTGACCCTTCCAGTCTTTTATCTGCACAGGCACTTCGTGTGCCAAACCTGTCACTTTAGCTCTAGAGTTCACCGCCCTGACTTCCACATTTGATGGGAAGATCATCAGTCCAACCTCTTTTGCTAAATGTGTCGTCATGAAGTTATGAGTGGCCCTCGTGTCCACCAAAGCTTGAATGGTCTTGCCATGAACCATCAAGTCCATGAAACCCAGACTGTTAATCCACGATTTCTCCTTAACTTTTCCCTGCATACAAGTTTGTTCTCTGCTTCCATCAAGCTTCTTCAACCTTGAATCAACTTCACCTGTCATGAGCAACCCTACTCTGATACCACCTGTCACGCCCCCAATTCTTTTTTCGTTTAATTGGCCGAGTGCGGCACCGCTGAAGTAATTAACATGTTGCATTGTTATCTTACTTTACGAACTACGCCTTAACATTCATCTTCATTCATTAATAACATAACATTAATGTGCAGAATCCATTAACATTATAAACATCAGCAATAAACATCCATAGAATAGTAGGAGAACACATTCACATGTAACAACAATCTTTTATTATATATGTATGAGAAATTTTACAATGACCGGGAGCTAAGCTCCACTGGCATTACAACCGAGTCGGGTACCCACCTGTGCATACACACATGGTGGTCTCACCCTCCAACTCAACAATATACAACACACGAGTTATTTGCCAAGTCAGGCGGGCGCGCCCGTGCATGACCCACTGCCCAACACACAGCCGAAACTCGTTCAAGAACTTTGGCAGGTAGGCGCCCTCACACGCCCACCACCCGCACCTTCAACCGCTCCAACCTTCGTGCAAGAACACGGGTAGACTTCGCCCTGCGGGCAGGCTCATAGTGCTACGCCTCACTGCGGCTACTACTCTTCCTTTGCACCTTTCCTGGATGATCGAAGACCGAAGTGTGATGGTGAAATGTCAAGGCTCCACCACACATATATATGCTTCCTCGTGTGGAGGTCACGCCCTTGGCCGACCCTCCATCCATCCTCCCAACCGCGCATCTTTGCAAACAACCTTCGCCTTTTGTGTGGTCGGCCCGCACATGGCACGGGACCACCCACCAACTTGCCCTTCCGTTTGCCTTTCATCCACGGTCGGCTTGTGGTGCGAGCTTCCCCAACTCGCCCATATAAATGTGAAACACCAACTCACTCGCGTATAACATAACACCTCGTCCTTGTCGCTCCACGCTTTCGTATGACTTCGCTACTTCGCACGGTGAGAAGGCATGCCTGATTGGCTCGCCAACCGCAGGGCATTACAATGAGGATATCATTAAGTTGTGGTCGCAGGTCTGAAAGTAGTTTAAATTTGATCGCACCCGGGAAGACGAAGGTAAAGTTCTTATCACAGTTCCTTTTGCGAAACGCGATAGAAATAGGACTTTCCCGAAAGTGAAGTTAAGGGTTGCAGAAGAAGATAAGGGTTCGGCATGATGCTCTATCTTCTGCCGAAGAGACAAATTCTTTCCCTGCATTCTGGCTGCAATATGCAAAGGATGTGGATGTCGCCTTATTTTTTTGGATTATCAGGGATTGTGAATCAAACACGAGAGCTGCAAATGTCGGGAGATGCACAAAGTGTGTTCTTTCTTTCTGCCTCAGGGAAAACATATTCATCCAAATTTCACGCACTGCTGATGCTTCAATATTTCTATTACAGGTACTGTTAAGACCACTCTGTCAACATATCATAACAGGTTCCTGATTGGAGATGATGAACATTACTGGAGTGAAAATGGCGTGTCTAATATTATTGGACATTATTATACCAATAAAACATATCAAACGTTCTAATTTTCAGAGTGACAAAATCAGCGTTGTACTTGAAACTATATATTACATTCACCATCTCCACAAGTGTCTTCTCAGTCACGATAGGAAAAGCGCAGGCGGTGCAGAAATGGGCAGTAGTTCTCATGAAGTCAGTCGATCCTCAGTTGATACCATATCATTGCTCACTGACGGCTCTTTGGACTCTGCAATATTGCCAGAGATACCATTGAAGAGCCATGCAAGCAAAGACCTCTTCCTCAGGGTAAAGTATGGAAGAAGGGAAACATGTTGCCTTTAATCATACTGCTTGCAGAGGAACATAATCTGTAAGTGGACGATGTTTTCGTCTCTATAAACAACATGGTGTTTTTCCACTCTCTCCACCTCTAGGTGCATATTTCTAACATAGATATCCTTAGGACATTGTTTTGTTTGAAATTTGGTGCATAAACTAATAGTTGTAATGTCGATGAATGATTAATATCTTAATTTCAAATAAGTACTTTTACTTTTCATTTCATTTCTTTCCTCTATAATATCTTATTTTAATTTTTTTTAAATGAAATTCTATTATAAAATTATTTAAAATTATTTTTCGGAAATAAGATTTATTATAAAATTATTATTGAAAATGAGACTCTTCGCATGTTTGACGAAGGTGGCTCCTTTTTTTAATATTTAAAATTATTTTTTGGAAATAAGATTATTATTAAATAATTATTGAAAATGAGATTTTTGGAATGTTTGATGGTGGTGCTTTTTTTCTATAAAGCAATTGATAAATATGTTTTCATATCAAAATAATATTTTTTTTAAAGCACCCTTGCCATTACTACCATCCTTTGAAGTCAGATAGCGAAATAAAGTGAAATCATTTTGTCAAATCTCTCGAGGTGATTTATAAGACATCTGATTTTAAAATATAAATTATAGAAGTGTAATTCTGCTTGTGAACTTGACCCATTTAATAGTTTTTATAATTAAACCACTTTTATAAACAATATTACTAATATTACTAATACTTTTGAGTTTATTTAATGATTTATTTCCAATAATTAATTTACTTGATTTGATTTACAAAGTAACAGTTCGATCTATTATATTATTGTATGGTTTTCTTGTCTAGTCATCAAAGTGATATTAAAACTTTAGATAATAGCTATGATTACATCATAAATTAAAATTTGAAAATATAAATAATATTTTTCTTTTAATATTTCCAATTTGTGGTGGGATCCTCAACAATTCTTTTTTGTTTTTTCCACAAGCTGAAAATGCTAAGATTTGCTCAAGGGCTACTAGACACATGAATAAGATTTCCTCAAGGGCTACCAAGCACATGAATAAGTATCACATTTAAAAAGTTCAATGCTTGTTGTTGTATCTACCAACAACATAGCAAACTCACACATCCCCATTATTTGATAAAATCAATCATTTCATTAAATGTTCAATGGTTGTTGTTGTATGTACCAACAACACAACAAACTCACACATCAACATTGTTGATAAAATCATTCATTTCATTAAATGTTAATAAAACAATGTTGTAATAACAATGTTAAATATAAATTACTGCTTGGTATATTTTATGTTATTATTGCTAGATATTGTTGCTATATTCATGCATGATTTTTAAATAGGTGTAGCTATTTTATTATTATTATTTTTAAATCATTAAAAATTAAAATCTCTAAAGACAAGATTAAGAGGTAAATAAAAATATGTTATCGGGTATCATGAGCACAAGCATCATAAGACAAGATTACGAGGTAAATAAAAATATGTTATCGGGTATCATGAGCACAAGCATCATAAGAGGGATCAAGTAGCTTCTACAAGATGACCAAGTCAGCCATGGCTTAGGATGTCAGAGTGGGGAAGAGAACGTGAAGGACAAGCCATCACGGTACACTTTACTGACATGTTTTTATGACAGAATATCATTTTTTTCTATGGTTTAATATGTGAGAGTGGACAAGCCATCAGGGTACACTTTACTGACATGTTTTTATGACAGAATATCATTTTTTCCTATGGTTTAATATTTTATTATATTACGTAAAAATTGGAAAGAAACATGTTTGTAATGAGATACTATGTTTTTACATTTGATTTTAATTAAATTGTAAAAATTATTATTATAATATTAATTATATTTCTAATGAATTAAATGTTTTTCCAATCCCAACTATCCTAACTCCACCAAAAAGCACTCTTTGATTTGTGCCAAAGATCTTCCAAAAGTATTTAATTTGGATTAAAAAAATGGGTTATGTGCTAGATTTTTTAGTCGAATATTAAAATTATTTAATTTGGTCTTTTTGTTTTTGGGTCATGGACTATCTTTTTTGATTTACTATTAAATAACTATGAAAGGATAAGACTTAGATAAATGATTTCCAAATGATATCCGTACCAAGAGTATACGTAAATGTAAACAACTAAATTTAATACCATAATTATTATTTCAAACCAAAGTATAATTTTTACAATTCAACAATTCCAAATTAACAATCCTATTGGCCTCTCTTTACACCTTTTCGAGCAATTGCTAGTTATTGTGATCTCACTCTCAAACTATATCTTAATAATAAACATCGCTAAGAATTCGAAACACATAGACCCTAATTTTTCTATATAGAAGATCTTAAATTATGTCTCTCTTTTTATCGAGTTTTAGTTCCTCCATATATAGCTTAAATGTAGTTTTGGCTTATGCATTCATTAATACATACCCTTTCCAAATATCTTACCAAGGCGCTATTAGATTACCAAGTAGCTATTAGATTAAGCTTAAATGTAGTTTTCGCTTATGCATTCATTAATGCATACCCTTTCCAAATATCTTACCAAGGCGCTATTGGATTACCAAGTAGCTATTAGATTAAAATGAACCAGGTTAGAAGTGCATATTATATTAGATGCTTCATGCAATGTAACAGTAGTGTAAATATTTAAAAAAGGAACCATAGTGTGTATGAGTGGAAAACGCCTGGACACTCCACTCATTATAATAGAGGAGGCCGTAAGAAGCTATATAATGATGTCCTGAAAACAAAACCGATAGGATACGCAGAAATCTATATAAAGATGTATAGAATAAACACAAGAATTTGTATGAAGATATCCCAACATGATTAGGGACATAGAATCTCTATAAAGCTGTTAGAGTTTTCAAAGTTTTGATTTATAAGGAAAGGATGATAGGCGGTTAAAATTTTGATTTATAAGCAAAAGACAATGGGAGGGGTAAATAGTGGGTAAGATGAGAAAATAAAATAAATTAAAAGTCATAATTATTAAAAAATTTGAGAAAATTTGAGAAGATAAATTTTGATTTTAGAATTAAAAAATAGAAATAATAAAAAATAAAAAGATTAAAAAGTAATAAAAATAAATTAGTTTTAGAAGGTTTTGCCCCAAATAAAATAAAATAAAAGTATAAAATATAAAGTTTTAATTTATAACGAAAGGAGAATGGGAGGGGTAAATAGTGGTTTTAGAAGGTTTTACCCCAAATAAAATAAAATAAAAGTATAAAATATAAAGTTTTGATTTATAATGAAAGGAGAATGGGAGGGGTACATAGTGGTTGAGATGAGAAAATAAAATAAATTAAAAATTTTAATTATCAAAAGATTTGAGCAGCTAGAAGAAATTTTAAGAAAAGATAATTATTTTTTTTATTAATAAAATAGATTTAAAAAATATTAAATAATATTTCATTTCAGGAAAAAAATAGAAATAATAAAAATAAAAATATTAATGGTGATAAGATAGATAAAAATAAGTCCACATGGGGTAGTTCAAGCGGCAAGAGCCGTGGAAATGAAGTCTCACTGAACCGGAAGTCTTGGGTTCAAATCTTGGGCTACCCCTCCCCCGTAGAGGGGTACATAATGGACATGTAAATCAGAGAGTCCCACCCCAGCTTACAAAAAAAAAAGATAGATAAAAATAAATTAGTTTTAGAATGTTTTACACCAAATAAAGTAAAAAAACAAAAAATTAAATAAAAAGGGAAAAAGAGGGGGTTAAGCCTAGAAAAAGAAAATGGAAAAAGTTAAAAAGAAAGAAAAAATGATAAAGGAATACGTTCAATGAGACAAGAATTTACATTTTATGTTTTTTTTTTTTTTTTTCCCTTTGGCCATGTTCTCCTCACCAACTTGACCTTTTTTTGTTTTCTATTTTTTCTTTTCCATAATTTCCTTTTGTTGACTTAATTGAACTTTTATCTTCTTCTTTTTTTCTAATTTATTATTTTTTTTTAATTTAACTATTTTTGCTAATATCTAATTTACTTAATTTTCAATCCAAGTTTTTATTTAATAATTTAGAATTCTATTTATTGAATATTTTATTGATCTTTTTCATTTTTTTTTTAATTATATAGTATGTTTATCTTATGAAATAATCAACAAAATTATTTCATGAACCACACTTGTTGGTTCGAAAAGCATCGACTAAAAAATTCTCTCATGTGATTTGTACAGAAAGACTTTGTTCAAAATTATAAAAATTTATATCTTTAAAGAAAATCAATTAATTAACAAATCTCAATTTGTATAAAAAAACTAAATAAATATTTAAATATAGATATAAAAATGCAATATTTTTTAAATTTTATATTATTATTATTTTAATTATTTTAAAACTAAAAATATTTTATTTTATTATAATTAAAATTCCTAACGCAATCAAGATAAGAATCCAAAATAAATGAATACTTCAAAGTAGGAAAAGAAAAAACTGAACATAATTTGGATAAAGTGTAAAATGAAAATATAGAAACATCCCACAACATCACCTAATCTTCATTACTTAATAACTTTCATAAAATATAATATACAGAACATCCAATACGACGCGTCCCATGACACGAAAACTCTTAAGGCACATGGGCTCTCGAAGTCATATAATCTATAAAACAGCGAAATCCAGCCAATAGATTGCCAAAACGTATTCCATTAACCCCAAACTCGAGGGATTTACGTCATAATCTTCTGTGCAGGAACCTGGTATTACCTATTATTTTGAGACGATTAGTTTGTCGTCGCACTGTCTGATCATGCGAACAACGGGAAACAAGATGCAGATGGGCTTCTGACATTAACGTCATATACTTTATTAAACAGCAAAATCCATAGAGCCGATTGCTTACACGTCTCATCAGGTTTTCCAAAAGCTGAGGGATTTCCCCAGAATCTGGTGTCAATAGCATGAGATTCTTTTTACGCTTGCTTCGAGGGAATAAGTTTTGTCGTGCAATTGTGTAGTTTCTCAGCAACGAAAACAAGACATGGCGAGAGAAGCCATGAATCTTGAAGTTTGTCCGGTCAACAATTTATTCAAATCCCTACTACGTTATCAAGACATCGTTGACAGTAGTAGATAATTGAAAATTGGGCCGAAAATTTTCTCCGGCAATTTATCTTCAACACTTGCGGTAGAATACTTGAATACGCTGAACAAGGGATGCATAAGAACTTAAAGGAATGGGGACTTCGCATGGAGCCGTGTTGGGGTTCATTTATCCTCCATCACAGGCAATGTGCAGCATTTGAATTCTCCCATTCAGCCAGGTATGTTTCGACCATGTTTGTGAAGATATTATCTAAATTTTTCTGATATTAATCTTACCTTGTAAAAGATTTTGATTTTAAAATTATTCCGCTTGTATTCATCTTACCTATTAGAAGATTTTTGTTTTCAAATTGAACGTACTGTTTGATGGAAGGCCTGTTGAGAATTTCTTTTGTAGAATATAGGAAGAATGCACGTTCGTGTAGTTCTTACAACGATGCCTACCCAAAGAAAGGCCAACTATGTGAGAAATTGTTATTTCTTAAGGTATTTCTAAAATGATTAGACTACAAATATGAATTTAGCTGAAGAATAATGGTATAAATTTGTAGTAATAAAAAAAAAAACTGAAATCTAGAATGAATTAGATTATTTAGTATTGGTTTGAGAATCAATACATAAAATAACTAAGTTAAGTTGTATATGTAATAATTATGTATATTTATTCTACATCAGATGCAAGCAATAGAGTTAACTAACTAAAAAGCACACCACATATGAATATTTCAGTTAAATAACTGAAACCAAATACACATCACATGCAATAACTAAAATTGAAATAAAACTAATTAAATCTAACTAAGGATTTAATTAAATACATGTACACTAACTATACTACTATGTAGGGTGACTGCATCATGTGGCTCTATGTATGTCTCTCCTTTTATCGAGTTCTTAGTTGCTCAATAGATAGCTTCAACGGACTTCATTAATAAATGCCTACTCCAAATGTCTTGACAAGGCGATATTAGATTAAAAAACAGGCTTAGAAATGCATATTAACTCTTTGAAACTAATTGCAGTGTAAAAAATAGCTTTCACGAAGTCTGAAGCAGAGCTTAATGTTAAGCTTACAAGGAACATTAGCGAAAAAATATTTTGAAAAAAAATCTGAAGTGTACATTTCATTTATTAGTACCAGTATATACCTATAGAATACAAGAGGATAAAACCATAAAGGTTGTCTAATCCTGAGAGGACCAGCTATCCATATCCATCGGTGTGTATATTTTGTATCTGAACTCTTATTTCTTAAATTTTCATTTTTCATTATTATATATCCTATAAAAAAAATAGCTATCCATATGCATCCGTGTGTATATTTTTGTCTCCGAACTCTTTTATTTTTCAAATTTTCATTTCTCATTATTATATATTTAAAAAAAAAAAACTATTATATATAAAATATTGTTAATTTTAAATATTTATAAATTTTATATAAAATATTGTTAATAGTGTTATCTATTATTTTTTACTCTTACGTATAACTACTATATCGTAGAATTCTCATCAATCCACATTCTTTCCGCCGAGAAAAAGATATATTTATTTAGGTTAGTCAGTTATGGATTGATCAATGTTTATCGGCATCGATCGGGCTTGCTGTCACGTATCTGGCTATGAACTTCTTGACAGCACAGCACATGGAGAATTGACTAGTTTTGAAGTTATTTTTATTGTAAATTTTGGGAAAATCTTCGAATTTGATGGTGAGGAAAAAAGTTAAAAAAATTAACCCTTCTCTTGACTAAAAATTGACCCCTCGACTATCAAATATTCTGGGATATTTCATAAATAAATAGGGGAGAATATTAACTACAACGGCCGACCAAAGAAAAAACAATAGCAAACACCCTGCATTTTAACTATATCTATGCATTGATTTTTCTGTCATATTCATCCATTTATAAAAAAAATCATGTTAGTTAGTTGCCCTTTTTGGTTTCAACAAGATGAGGCTACTTAAGGCAATGCATGTCTTTCCACTATGAAATAATTAAAAAATCTTTGGCATTCTCCCCCATAATTATTTTATGGGAAAAACAATATTTTTTTGTTATATGGAACTGTTGTTACATTCAAAATTGTTATTATAGTGAAATGTTGTTAGAGCATACATACTTCTGGAAGTGGTTTCACATTAACTTCGAAAAACGATATTTTTTTGTTATATGGAACTGTTGTTACATTCAAAATTGTTATTATAGTGAAATGTTGTTAGAGCATACATACTTCTGGAAGTTGTTTCACATTAACTTCCTTATTTTAAAATGAAGATTTAACATTCCTTTTGATACATTTTCAATTTATTTTGTGCTGCCATAGTTAATACCAACTTTATTGTGTGAAGTTCATATACGAGTGCAAGAGTTCCATTATAATCAATACCTAGTTGTTGAATGGATCCCTACACTACAAGTCTTGCTTTATGTTTCTTAATTTCACCTTGAGTACTCAACTTGCTAGTCTAAATCCATTTGACACCTATACTATTTTTACCTTCAATGTAACAGTCCAAAATAAACATGTAATTAATCAAGTAATTTATAATCAGCATGCAATTAACATCAAAGTTCAAAACTATGAGTAGAAACACTTACCTGTGATTTCAGTTGAGGTTTGCTAATTGCAACAAGGTTTTGGGGACGACTTTCCACACAATCGTAGGCTCAATTGCACAAAAACTTGCTACAATTGGCCACCCCCGAGCCCTCAATCAACGTACTACTGCCAAGGAATCCTTTGTCTTAGAACTCTATTCTCCCAAGAGAATGAATGATAGAACCTTGGAATGATGAAATGCCTCTCATCTTCTTCACCATCTATTAAATAGAGCAAACATTGGAAGGGGAACCACATGCACACACTCCATGTGTCTACATGTAACTTTATTGCTTTCTTGTTTTATTTCTTTTGTTTTTAGTTTTTGATAGCTTTACTGATTTTTACTGCTTTCTTGTTTTATTTCTTTTATATTTATTTAGAGCTTTAGTATTGTTATTTATTATTTTATTATATTAATATTTAATTACTATTACTATTTTTTTATTTATTGTTTATTATTTATTTTCTTGTATTTTAATATTATATTATATTATTTATTATTTATTATTTTTATTATTATTATTATTTATTATTAAGGGACATTACATACTTCCCCACTTTAAGGAACTTCGTCCTGAAGTTAAGTTGAATTATTTAATATTTTATTTATTTAGTTATTTATTACTTCATGTTTGCCCTACACCCTCTGCTGAACTAGTATAACCAGCAGGCATCGAAAGTTTCACAACACCCGGGAAATCTCAAGGAATCTCTGTCATTTTTCCTGCTTTCGGAACCAGGCATAAGCCTCCCCGGTATGTATCCTAGTCCAAAGCTGGCCCCAAGGCTTGCGCTTCACTCAGACCTCATCTGCCCCAAGGCAGGCATCCGGTACGGTACTCAATGACTCTGGGCATCTCGCAAGGCTGGCCCACTCCCTCCACAACTACTAAGGCGCACAACCCTAGGCATCGAAGTCCTTACACCCCCACCAGACTTCGGCATCCCAATCCAATAACAGGCACCTAGCCTAGAACATCAGACACTTGGCCTCCTCAAGATGGTCCCATAGCCCTTCAAGAGCTATCCATCAAGAGTTACACAAGACAAAGGAACCACTGGCATATGTAGTGTTGATTGAGTTTGTCTCCAGCCCATATGGTGTTACTTATTCTCCCTCGTGCGTATGGGCTCGCACGAGATCATCAAATAAACCGGCCCTCTCGGCCCATTTGTGGAGTCTTGTGAATCATCACACCTCAACATGCAACCAATGCATTAGCTATACCATCATAGTATCATAGAAAATAATCCACATGCCAAGTCTTGCATGTCATCATGTAACATTCATCATTGTTAATCACAACATTATGAATAATAACGAACTGCATGCTCATGCATGTCATAAATTTGTACGCAACTATCACATGCTTCACCTCATGAAATACCATCATAAGTTATAACATCAACATATTTGCATCAAAGACATATCATGACTTCACATAATAAATGAACCACATGTCAATAAACCTCATATTATAGCATTATAATTCCTATGCCACGTTATGCATATCATAATCATCATAAGGATACATCATCAGTATTGTAACAACTATATAAATATGAACCACATGTGCATGATCACCCTCATACCATCATATCATGAAACATGAGAAACATCTCAATACTTATCAAATATAGAATAATACTCTATAAGCATTCTTATCATGATTCATCAGAAAAATGAATTTCATTTACTTTACAAACATTCAACTATGAACTAAGATTATTCGACATCCATCTAGGATCTATGTTAACTCATCAGTGTTATTAGTGTTATGTTTTCATCAAGATACCAATTAGTTTTTCAATAATCATTTCCACTTCTTTCAACTAGGCAGTTGACCATTTACACCATAGGTATAACCATCTAAGTACATCGTTAAATCTCACATGAGCCTCATCATCTTGAGTCTTAATCTCTCGTCATATATTCTTCCTTCCCCAAGGAAATTCTGGTGAAATTCATTGTTAAGATATTACTAGCTATACAATCATCCTCTATCTCAAAATTAAAATCCCTTGGTTTTACATCCATTTACCCTTTGGTTTACCAATTCCAATATCGTTATATGCAATTGCATATAAACACTAGGTCATCATGATTTAATTTTATATCATGCTTAATTTACTTGCATGAGGGTTTGTTGATCCATGTTGACTTATACATACATCACTTAACAATTATCATTGTCATCCACAAAAATTATTTTCTTATCTCGTCAAGTTCCTATCTCAATACCATTTGATTGCTTTATCGTAAATTCATCCTTCTTCAAGTTGGACAAGAGATTCTTGCTCATTAAATAGTATTTTTATTTTAGATTTTGAAACAGTTGGAAACACTACTACCATCATTGTCCACAAAAGAATTAAATGTGTGGTGTTCTATGGAAACAACCTCTTTTAACGCTATGGGAACAAAACTTGATAAGTTTCTCTATGTGAAGTCCTACTCATGAAACAATGAGTGCAAATCAGTCAAGTACAACCTCTATTAATTGACTCTCACTTCTTTTGTCAATATGTACACAATCCTTCTCAAGGTATCCTTATAAAATTTCTAGCAACATTTCTTTCCTATACTTCAACTATTACTTTTTTTTTTACCATTTAAACCTTTAAACATCTTCCTCGTTTATCATCACTGGTCATTATGAAAATTCTCAACTTCATATCTTCACACTTTTAAACTATGTAGATCATCACTATGACCATTACCAATCATGTTTCTTGGTCCACTCATCAATACCCTTAAAAGAACTTTCTTCTTGATAGAACATCCCTTCATTTCCTCCTACCCGATATTCATAGATATATTTTTATTTTTCTCCGAGTCTTAATTTCCTAATATTCCATGTCTACTAGCTTCAAAAATGGAAACTTCTTCACTTCATTCTATTTTATTAAATTGACTTTAATTTCTCACCTCCAGTCATTGTGGTTTCTTTTCCTCCTCTCTTAAAAGCATAGCATTGATACACTTTGGAAATGTTGTTACTATTCCCCAACTTGGGTAATACCCTATAAATAAATTCATTAAGATGGCTACCAAATGTAATCCGCTTATCATTTCCTGTTTTAGGACATCAACATAATAAAATTGCTTGATCATACATCTTGTTATCCATAATTCATGCATATAGTTAGTCACCTATGGAAAACTTTACAATGTGGCCCTCCCATTAGAGGGAAAAACTATTATAGATGTTGTCATGCACACAACTTATCTCCTCCAATTGATCAATTTTATTATGGATTTACTTCTTTAATCTATGTCATCATACCTTCGAGGTTCCTTGAAAATGACCTTCATTATTACCATGATTATTCAACTTCATTAGTTGATTGCCAATATTTTCTTCTTTATGTGCATCATCCTTAGATAGACCTTATAGTGATACCTTTAGAGTACCAAGTTATGATTATACCAAACTCTTCCATTATGTTCTAAAATAGGTTGCTTTTTCTTATTGATTTCTTACCCTTGTTGTGACACTTCCTCTCAACCACCTTAAGTATCTATATCCAAGTTGGACATAATCACATGAGCTATCATTAGTTATCATCATTAGAAAATTTGCAAGTTTCTCCTTTCCATTTCTCCTTAGACAACTTTATCCAATATATGCAGTTAACCTTGAATCACGAAACCTTATGTAACATTATACTCAACATCATAACTGAAATCATAGTGTATGATTTAGATGCGGGATAAAGTTTAAACAATAAAACATGATTTAGATGCTCCAAATCCAAATCTGTACGATTTGCCATTGAGACTAAAATATACCATCATGTGGTTTATATATATATTGCAAACCCAACTGACTCACTCAAGAATGAAGGAGACTTGATTTTGCAATTGCAGTGCAAAATCAAATTTATTAGAATATTTTACATGTGTATTTCATGAAGGTACCCAAAGTTTAAAAGTAAAGGTCTCATTCATTCATATGTTCAGTTCATGATACCACTTTAACCATATCAAAAGTGTGTTGTCTTTAGTGGAACCTATGTAAGAGGACTACAACTATTTTAATTTATCAGAAAGATATATAGAAAAATCATTGCATGCGATTAATGTGTCGTGGAACATGGTACATTGAAGTATATCATATATGCTCATGGAACCCATGCATTGAAATGTGAATGTGACTTTTGTGTTAAGAGATCATTCACATATGAATTTATTAGTAATCAACCGATCTAGAGATCCACTAGTGTTGCCAAAAAAATAAGGTATACCAGTGTTCCATAGCTTAGTCAGATGAAATGTGCGTAGGACTGAAATTTGTTGAACCATTTAAACATTTGCCTTGATCGGAGAAGTGATGAAAATATTAAACTGTATTATCATCATTCAAATGCCATCAGGAATTGATTTAAATTTACATACCCTTCCCCAAAAGAATTGGCGTCAACAAATTAATTACCACTGTTTATATCCATTTGCATCATAAAAAGGAATTTAGGAATTGAGACCATGAAATCTGCAGGCATATGAAAACGAAAGATCTTGACAAGCAAATGCAACAATTGGTTTAAAACAGAGATCGTTCTAGATTTATAAATGTTACTTGATTTGAAGTATCATCAGGAAGCATGTATTAGCCTAGATGTTAGCAAAAATTAATGGCTTATCAGAGTTATCATGTGATCTAGAAATGAAAAAGAGGTTAATGTGTGACAAAAAAAATACCAGATTCCTAGCTTGTAGCATCATCCGCTATTGCCTTAGATTATGCGTGAGTTGGTTTAACCTTAATGAATGTAATCAAACATACCATTCAAGAAAGTAAACATTTTCAGGGGTTTTGTAGAAACGAAATAAACCTTGTATTTAATTTATTTATGGTATGTTTAATTTAAACAAATGTTTTTATTGGGTTTATTCAACAAAATTAAATGGACTGCCTTTCACAAAATAAAATAGATCGTTATAACAAATTTATTGAATGTATCTTGAGATTCTTATGGCCATTAAATGATTACTCTAAGGGGCTTTAGGAAATCAAACAACCAAAGAGAGATTCCAACTGAAACACCATAAACAAGAAGAGACACCACCACCCGACCTAAAACCGGATCGGATGACTGGGAAGGTTATCCCTCCCCCAAACACAAAATAAAATCATTTTATTAATAAGATGGCCCGCCTGCAAGCACACCCATGAAGGAAACACCATATCAAACCCTAACAAAGCTTTTGATGGCTACCGGGTTTTACATTCATCAATTACAACATAAAGATCGAAACAAAACTAGGAACTCTGAACAAACCTATTAGCTACCATATTTAGCTATAATGATTTTTAGCACTTTGAATTCTTGACGAGAGAAGGAGATTCTTTTGGTGCTTGGACTTTGAACAGATATGCACTTCATTTGAGGTAACCTTGTGGATCATATTTATCTGCAAATGGCTGTAACCTGGATGCTACACAAAGAGATTACACAAAACCTAAATTCCAAAGCTTTTTCCACCAAAGAATCATGTTGACTTGTTGTTAATTTGAAATTTATCGAGAGAGTGACAATGTACGTTTTGTAGAATCAGAATTTTTTGTCCTTATATCAGAAAATATATTACTAAATCAACACTAAATGTAGTTAATTTATTATTATTATTATTATTATTTTTCCCAAAAATGAGTTGATTTACTAAATATCATTAAATTTATCTTATAAACTGTTATGTACCTATTTATATATCAATCTGTACAGACCATAAATAATTCAATTTGTTAACTAAAACATAGATCATTTACATGTAAGTGCAATTATATAACTAAAGTTTAACTTTACTTTTATTTAAAATTACTTAACAATTATAAGTCCCTTCAAAACATGCCAACACCATTTCTATATAAGTGGAAAGTACTTTTTAATTTAAAAACAATTTCCAAAAATACTTGTAATACCGTGCTTCAAACATGATGATTGTTTTTAGTTTTATGTTTTTATTAGTAAGATGAATTTTAAAGCATATTTCCATGGGAAGGACCGAACATGAGCTAGACCACTGCTCCCAGGAACTCGGCTAGACCACTGCTCAGAAATGGGTTCCCTATGCGAGTCAGTTCCGGCAATTTTAAGTTCTACCCACCAGTCCAAACTGCCATTAGTTAGTGCATATACAGATCTTGTAGTTTGCGGGGACATTTATTTTACAACCCAGAGGTACCCCAGTAATTGGAAGGCATGGAAGAAAACCAAGAGTCGATTATCCAAGAGAAATATCTTACAAGGATGCTGAGCCATGGCTGTAGCAAACGGCTCTACAGGATGTTACAGGCCAGGAAAGAAGGAAGTAATTATGGTGGACCCGTTGGAGGAAAAACGCTTGGCTGAAGCAAAGTTTAAAAGACAACGCAAAATTGAAACAATCAATGGAGGATGGGCCATTGAAACAATCAAAGGTTGAAGATCATGTGCGGCATTGATATGTGGCATTGATGTTCCCTTAATGCCCTAAAGCAGATGTTATATACTACTTAAAAGAAACTTGTGATCTGATTTGAAAAGACAATTATAGGCCTATGTCCTCTTCTAGAATTTTGACAACAGACCAAGTTAGTAAAATATATATAGCAAGGGCTGTTAAGGATGTGATTAGATCTGCTGCTTATTGAAAAAAAAACTTAACACTCTGCAACCACAAAACTGATAAGAACAATAGGTCAAGGCTTCCAAAGATCTGCAAATATGCTATGTTGCCTCCACAGGGATGATTACAGTCCAATTTGCTTACTTCCTGAGTGATCTAGGAGCAGCCAAAGGTCTCAGCCTTTAAGGAGTAACATTTGAACTAAAACAACCCAGAATTGTACTTTTGTACCAGTGATGTGTTTAAGGTTTTTAATTCATGAATCTTCTGGTCATTTGTGATTACTCCAGATATAAAATACAAAGATCAGAAAGCGGCCAAGATTCTTAAACCCAAAACATAGAATAAATCCCTGAATCATTTGCATATTTTAGTGGATTGTTAGTGAATTTTTAGCACATCAAAGTTTCAAACCATGATATGATGGAAACTTGCTACAATTGGCCACCCACGAGCCCTCAATCAATGTACTACTGCCAAGGAATGCTTTGTCTTAGAACACTATTCTCCCAAGAGAATGAATGATAGAATCTTGGAATGATGGAATGCCTCTCATCTTCCTTACCATCTATTAAATAGAGCAAACATTGGAAGGGGAACCACATGCACACACTCCATGTGTCTACATGCAACTTTATTGCTTTCTTGTTTTATTTCTTTTGTTTTTACTTTTTGATAGCTTTACTGATTTTTACTGCTTTCTTGTTTTATTTCTTTTTATATTTATTTAGAGATTTAGTATTGTTATTTATTATTTTATTATTATTTATTTACTATTACTATTTTTTTATTTATTGTTTACTATTTATTTTCTTGTATTTTAATATTATATTATATTATTTATTATTTATTATTAAGGCACATTACATTCAAGAAGATCTACAAGATCCCAAGTATTATTTCTTTCTATAACACCACTATCTTCATTCACGACCTTGACCCAAACTTCTTCTTTTAACATTTTCTTCAAAATTTACAGGATCATATACAATTAATGCAAAATTTGAAACTTGATCTATTTCATCAATTTTTGTTTATACAATTATTTTGAATTTATTTTCTTTTGACCTTTAATTTTGTTCTTTAATGTAGCTGATATAGGATTAGATTCATTACTAACCTCTGATCCTGTTGTTTTTTGTCCACCATTACCTTATCATTCACCATGTTCTTGAGTTCTTGAGTTCTTGGTGTTTTGAAACGTAATGGGATGACTCATGGTGATTATCAATTGTCCACCTTGTACTTCTTGCTCATCTCCATAATCATCTCTATGAGATAATACAACTCCCATTGCAATATATTTTTCTATGCTTCCATTCCAAGCCATTTCTTCTTTGAATTCAATCTCATTGCTAATAATATACTTCTTGGTAATGAGTTATAGAGTCTATATGCCTTAGACTTGTCACTATATCAAATAAAGATACACTTCTCACTTCTATCATCTAATATCTTTCTGAGCTCTTTAGGTAGATGTGAATAAGAAGCACACACAAAAGTTATTAAATGAGATATATTGCAACTCTTACCACTCTAAGATTCTTCGAGATCTTGGTCCTTTACACCCTTAGTCATACTTCTATTAAGAATATAAATGAGAATAAGTCGATACCTCTCCTTCATATTCATTTGTTAGATACTTTTCCTTTAGCATACTTCAATCCATATTCATAATGGTTCAATTTTTACCTTTAACGCATACCTTATTATCATTCCCTAGCTTTACCTTAAACTAAATGCTAGTGTCTTGACAAGAAACAAATCTTTGTTTCTAGTCATGTGATTGTTGTAGTTGCTATCCAAAAACCAAATATAATTTGTACATTCTTGCATCACACTACAAGTCAAAAATATTGGCTTTTGATTATCTTCAGACTCTTATGAGATGTGCTCAAACTGCTTCCCATCATCTTCTTGCCTCTTCCAACACTTGTTAGCAAAATTGCCATATTATTTACAATAATAACATTAAACCTAAGACATATTGTACCTTTGATTTCCTTGTTTCTAGGCTCTACTATTACTCCCCCTTAAATTAGAAGGGCGTTGCTAAGGTTTCTCCTCATGCTCAAAATTATCTCAAGTATGCCTTTAATCAATTACTTTGTCACCTATTACTCTATTACATTGTAGTTGAGTTTCGAAGGTGTTCTCTAATGTGCTATCATCATATCTACTCATCCGGGTTTCATGTGTAATTATTGAACTGGTCAACTCGTCAATTTGCATTTGACTCATGTCTTTAAATTATTCTATGGATATCTTGTCGCTGTGATAAACACCCTCCAAAATTTTGCCTACACCTTAATTTTGGAGCCTACTGTCAATCTTACAATCAGATGTTCCATGTTCACTTCTTGGTCAGTTGATGTTTTTGGGATCCCTTATTGGATTGGAAGTGTCGAAGTCACTCACTCACACGTGCTCATCCTGTAACAAGTGCATGATGTGAAAATTCTATCACTGCAGCAAATGATTTACTTTTCCTACTTATTTCATCATAAGTTATTCATGAAATTACTTCAACAAATATTAAAATAAATACTGCAGCAGATATCACACTGTAATACTGAAAAAAACATATGCACACATTGACATAGTTATTTTGGACTAATGTCCCCGGAAAAACCCAATGTGGGAAAACTGGTGCAGCAAGGGAGGATTTTATTATTCAGCAATTTTCTAGTACAACAGAGTGCCAAATTGGCTTACCCACAGATAGCCAAATTTCCAGCAGTTCTTGCGTGGATGATGCAAGCCATTCTAGCTTTGCGCAGTCTCTGCTGCCTCTGTGTGGCTTCCTATGGCTCTGCATCTGCCTCTTCTGCCTCTGCGCTAATCTCCCGTCTCTCTGTTCCATACTTGCTACTTCCTAACTGGTCTACAGATCACTGGTTCAATTTCTCAGCAAACCCTGCTCCAGAAATTGAACTGACTGGTCTCCCTCAGTGTGTTCTCCAAGTGCCCCTTAAGCCTCCTCTTATACCTTTCTTGTTGACATCTCAACGTCCGAGATTAAGTCCCTAATCAATGGCTAAGATTAGACTTGGCTTGATCCATGTATTTTGGACCATTCTAACACAGATTCCTATTAATACACATTAATAATTTATTTTCCCTAAGTTTAGACTTAGGGACTCCATTAAAAATATTAATTATTTTAATATCTCCTAATCTATTTAGAATTTGCCCAAACCATTTCTAGGTATTGGAGATCTCATGCATCCCAACCTCTCCACCAAATTTTGTGGTTAGAGCACATCTGATGGTACCCCAAATCAACAATCCCTCTTAGCGAGGACTGTGCTCTAGCAATACTCCTCACTGAGTATTACTTTGATCATCCGGCATCGGTACCTGTGCTGATGCTAGGCCTTCCTACCCAACATCCTCTGCACTACTACATCTTGTACTGCTGCCCATGGTTCTTTCACTGCCACTATTGCATCTGTACGACAGCTCCCTTTGCATTCGTGCTGCTGCTGGTCCTTTCTCCGAGCACTGCATCCGCACTGCAACTCCCTCTGCATCTATGCTACTATTGGTCCTTTCTCCCAACACTGCATCTACACTGCAACTCCCTCTTCATTCGTGCTGCTAACACACTACTTTTGAAAGGGGTTCTTTACCATCCCCATCTTTTCCATGAAGTAGTCAAATTTTGACTTTCCAAGGACCTTGGTGAGGATATCTGCCACTTGTTCCCCTGTAGGAGTGTAGTTCAACTATACAGCTCCTCGTTGGACACAATCTCTGACAAAGTGACATCGGATATCAATATGCTTCGACCTATCACGGAATACTGGATTCTCATAGAGTTTGATGCAACTCTGATTATCACACATGATCCTGCTCGCCTCCATATTTCTTATGAATAGGTTTACCAACAATTTTCTAAGCCATATGGCCTCACACAAAGTTGTGCTTTCTGCCATATATTCTGCCTTAGACGAGCTCAAAGCCACGGACTTCTGTTTCCTACTGCACCAGGAGGTCATTCCTGATCCAATGTTGAAATAGTACCCAGAGATACTTTTCTGATCCACTGAACTTCCTGCCCATTCTGCATCAGTAAATCCACTCAACCTGATATCCTTCCCCTTGTTGTACAAGATCCCATAATCAACTATTCCCTGTAAATACTGGAGAACGTGCTTGGCTGCTGCCTAGTGAGCCCTCTTTGGTTCCACCATGAACTGACTGAGGGTGTTGACAGCGTAGCAAATATCTGGCCTGGTAATGACTAGATACATCAGGGACCCTATGAGCTGTTGTTATAGGGTGGAATCGACATCCTTGTCTTTTGATGCATCAATCTTCTTCTAGTTGGTGATCATTGGCGTAGCCATAGGTCTACAGTCTCCCATCCTGAACCTTTTCAGGATTTCTGTAGCATACCTTCCTTGCCCAAGGAAGATTTCTCCTTTCTGCTGCCAAACTTCCAACCCTAGGAAATAGTGCATTCGTCCTATATCCTTCATATCGAACTCTATGGCTAGATTCTTCTTGCAGTCTTCAATGAGTCTGGATGATCCTGTTAGGAAGAGCTCATCCACATATAATATTAAGGTAAGTGGCTCACTCTCTATGACCAGATAGCAGAGATTTGGATCCACGTCACTCTTGACAAACCTCATCTTCTCCAAGTAGCCATCTACTCGACCATACCACGCTCTTGGTGCCTTCTTCAGCCCATACAAGGCTTTCTTCAGTCTGCGTACATGATACTTCTTCTCATGAGTTTTAAAGCCCTCTGGTTGTTCAATGTATACTTCTTCTTCTATTACCCCATTTAGAAATGTCGTCTTGACATCCATCTGATGGATCTCCCATCCCATCTGGGCTACAATAGATATTACGGTCCTAATAGATGTATACCTAGCTACCGGGGTGAAGGTTTCCTCATAGTCAATCCCTTCCTTTTGAGCATACCCCTTAGCCACAAACCTAGCCTTATATTTTTAAACACTGCCATCTGTAGCATATTTGATCTTGTAGATCCATCTTGAACCTACCACAGATCTATCTTGAGGCCTTGACACTACCTCCGAGACATCGTTTATCATTATGGAGTTATACTCCTCCACCATTGTATCTAGCTAGACCTGACGCTAAGCTACCTCCTTGAAGCTGGCAGGCTCCCCATCCTGAGCTACTAACGCCTGATACCTGTCTGCCTATTTTTGCTCCCTTTTACTATTCCTTGGCTCTCTGATGAAGTTCTCTACATCATGCAGAATATCACGAAGTTCCCTGCTGGTTCTTCCTCTACCAATAGGTGCTTCTATTCACTCCTCTTCCTCATCTTGAGAATATTCCTAATCTGAGGAAGAATTATTCACTTCCGTTGGTTGAAGACGCATGACCAATGGATCCTCTTTCGACTGCTCCTCGGAAGGCATTTCGCGAGATCATTTGAAAGCTCTATCATCCATGAACTTTACATCTTGTCATACTACTACCTTCCTGCTCCCTGGAAGATAGATCTTGTATGCCTTAGCGTTCTCGCTATATCCTGCCAGATACCCCTTTTCTGCAGTCTGATCCAACTTCTTCCTTTTTTCTTTGGGTATGCGACAATATGCCAAACTCCCAAATATCCTGAAATGACTGACTTCAGGTGTCTTCCCAGTGAAGACTTTCTCTAGAGCAATCTTGCCCAATGCCTGATGAGGAGTCCTGTTCTGAACGTATATAGTTGTGTTGCATGCTTCTGCCCACATGAATTTTGGCATATCCTGATCATACAACATGGCCCTAGCTGCTTCTACAATAGTCCTGTTTTTCTTTTCTGCCACCCCATTCTGCTATGGATTGTAGGGAGTTGTCCACTCTCTTCTGATGCCCTCCTTAGCACAATAATCGGTGAAGTCATTATTGACATACTCTCCAACATTATCTGAGTGCAAGACTTTTATTTTCTTACCTTTTAGATTCTCCACTAAAGCCTTGAACTCCTTGAATCGACAGAAAACCTCATCCTTGGTTTTCAGAAAATAGACCCAATTTTCCTCGAGTGGTAATCAATGAAGGTAAGGAAATACTCGGCACCGCTGAGATATTTGACAGACATAGGTCTGTAGATATCTGAGTGTATCAATCCTAGTACACTCTTAGCCCTATGGTTGCTCCTAGGAAATGCCACCTTGGCATACTTTCCTAGAGTGCATCCCCTGCATACATCATCTCATTCCATACTCAGATCCGGAACTCCTGTTACAGTGCTTCTGAGAATTCTCAGGGCTCCATGGTGCAAGTGACCCATCCTTCTGTGCCATAGTTCGTTCAGGTCTTTGTCCCCATGACTGCCTATTAGTGCCATTGGAGATTCTAGTTGCAGTCTATACAACCGATTACGTTTGATCCTGTCCTGCACTTTCTTTTTCCAGCTCGGGTGTTTGACGTATACCTTTTAATTGATGAAGTAGACTTCATAGCCCTTGCCTTGTAGTTGTGACACAGAAAGTAAGTTCATCCCCAATCTTGGTACATGCAGTATATTTGTGGCATGAAACCACTCTCCTGATTTTGTCTGAAAAACTATGGTACCCTTTCCTACTGGAGTACACTTTGCCTTGTTCTCGATGGTGATCTGAAAGTTCATCTTCTCTTCTCGATATTCTACGAAACACTCCCTAATTCCCGTCATATGCCACGAGGCTCCACTGTCTATATACCATACTTCTGATGATGCAACACTAGTCATGCATGCCACTTCTTCTTCCAACCTGGAAGCCAACATAGAGAAATCCAAATCTCTCTCCCTTGCGCAATCTTCTGAAAATCTGTGAGAGTCCCTTGAGGTGGATGCCTCTGCATCGTGTTCTCGACCCATAACTGATTTTCCCTTTATGTCTCTGATTACTTGCTCTGATACCATGTGAAAATTTTATCACTGCAGCAACTGATTTACTTTTCCTACTTATTTCATCATAAGTTATTCATGAAATTACTTCAACAAATATTAAAATAAATATTGCTGCATATATCACACTGTAATACAGAAACAAACATATGCACACATTGACATAGTTATTTTGTACTAATGTCCCTGGAAAAACCCAATGTGGGAAAACTGGTGCAGCAAGGGAGGATTTTATTATTCAGCAATTTTCTAGTACAACAGGGTGCCAAACTGACTTACCCACAGATAGACAAATTTCCAGCAATTTTTCTAAATCCAGCGTAGGCCCTACTGACCTCTGCATCATCTTGAAACCCTCTGCATCAACCTCAAACCCTCTGCATCAGCCTGAAACCCTATGCATCTGCCTGGAACCCTTTGCGTCAACCTGCTGAGGCTCTACGCAGCCTCTTTGGCCCTCTGCGTCACTCCTGCAGCCTTTTCGTGGATGATGTACGTCCTTCTGGCTCTGCGCAGTGTCTGTTGCCTCTGTGTGGCTTCCTCTGGCTCTGCGCAGTATCTGTTGCCTCTGTGTGGCTTTCTCTGGCTCTACGTCTACTTCTGCTACCTCTGCATTGATCTCCCGTTTCTCTGTTCCGTACTTGCTGCCTATTGACTGCTCTACAGACCACTGGTTCAATTTCTCAGAAAACCCTGCTCCAGAAATTGAACTGACTGGTCTCCCTCAGTGTGTTCTCTAAGTGCCCCTCAAGCCTCCTCTTATAATTTTCCTGTTGACATCTCAACGGCCAAGATTAAGTCCCTAATCAACGTCTAAGATTAGATCTAGCTTGATCCATGTCTTTTGGACCATTCTACCATAGATTCCTATTAATACACATTAATATTTTATTTTCCCTATGTTTAGACTTAGGGACTCCATTAAAAATATTAATTATTTTAAATTTTTCCTGATCTGTTTAGAATTTTCCCAAACCCTTTCTAGGTATTGGAGATCTCATGTGCCCCAACCTCTCCACCAAATTTCGTGGCTAGAGCATATCCGATGCTACCCCAAATCAACACATGAACACATTCTTTTATGCAAGCTTTAACAGGCATTGCACAATCCATCAATACCATGCATGTACGATTTCCAATCTAGGTCGACAGTTAGTACACACTGGCATGGACAATTTCTAATGTCTAGTTATGTTACTACTTCTATTTTGGTGAGTTTTACAAACTATCGCTTCCGCACAACTTTGTTTTTGCAAGTATCATTTTCATGCTTTCAGATGTTGCTTTCACTTTCTTTCACTCTAATTAGTGTCGTTTTCATGTTATCTTTACTCTTACATGTGTTACATTCATTGTCATTCACATATCGCACTCTAGCAATCGTCATCTTTCCGCATGTTGAGTGTCGCACGATGTACATAAGATTGTTTTGGAGGTTTGAAGAGGTTATATTTGTGCAAATGAGTTGGTCTCACCATGTAGACATCCATCGTAGTCATTTCCAAACTTTTAAGTACTGTCGCATAAGTGTCGTCATTGCCATTGCAAAGTGTATTTTTAGTGTCGCACTTGTCGTAAGTTGTAAGAAAAAGATTGTCGCACTAAGGGAAGTATTTGTTCATGTGTGCAGGATGATCTATGTTGTGTTGTCAAGTGTCTAAGCGTGTGATCACAATCAAGTCCTATCACTATTCACATCAGTTTCACTAATCCCACACTTAGCCAAATTTTTTTAAAATTCCAAGAAACTTAGCCTCATCCACCCTACCTTAACTGCACATTATGCAGTCTCAACCCTCAAGCTACAACCTTTCCTCTTGAAAAATCACAATTCATAGTTCCTGTCTCCCAGGACAATGCATTGCATAATTTTAGTTCTCAAGCCCGAGCCTTGGTGTCCAAACTTGTGCAATTCAACCCTTTAGCTTGGCCCCAACTGTGCATTGTGCAATATTTAAGCTCAAGCTCAAACCCTAAGATCCTGAAATACATAATTTCACACTCACCAGGCCTACTCTACTTCCTAGAATTGTGCAACTAGCTGAAGCAATGCAAAATCCCTATGGCTAGCTCACTGATTCCCAAAATTGCGCAATTTCTCTCTCCTACACAGGTAGTACTGCGCATTGTGCGTCTCAAGGATCAAGCCTCATCCCTGATCTCTTGAACTCCACAATTTCATAATCACCTAGGCTCCTCTATCCTCCTGAACTATGTAATAGGTTGATCGAGTGCCCATCCCCTCAGCCTATCGCACAGAGCTCCCAAATTTTGTACTTTTACTCCTCAGTCTAACTTGATCTATGAATTACGCAATCTCAAGGCTCAAGCCTAACCCTTGAACTCCTGAGCGTCTCCCTCAACCTACCACCTAGTTCTGGCTCAGTCAATGGATTATCATGCAAAATATTAGACTAGGGTTTTATCAGATTGATGTTGTCTTGTCATGAGTGGATTGCAGATGGAGGTACTCTATCATGTTATGGCAAGATGAAGAAGGACATAGAGAAGGAGGACATGCTAGAAGACACGTATGGAGCTGAAGAGATAACATGATCATTAGGATAGGGTGAAGGAACACCAAACTATAATAGAAGATGAAAGGTCAAGATCACATGGAAGACTCCTCATTTTCAACTTATAAGGTTGAGTAGGAAGAAGAACATGCACCATCTTTTCGACAAGAGACAAAGAAAGTAGTAGAAAGGAATGGCTTGGCACTGCCACACGATCATTAGTCTATGTCATCAGTGTCATGTCATGTCCTATCATGATTCATCATTTGCTACATCATTTTTGGATTATGCAATTCTATATTGGAAAATGTATTGTAAAGTGGAAGTCCAAAGGACACATTCATAATATGAAGAGTCATGTAAATTCAAAAATTCACAGGAATTCAAATTTTCATGGGGGTAGTCAAAGAGTCACAAGGAAGGTTAAGTTTCACCTCTTGGTTATATATAGACCCTCATTATATGATCAAATGACTTTTCACCTTGGCTCCTCCTGTAAGGCATTAGAGAGACACACTAGTTCTTTTGGGGAACAAGTGGCTCCAACAATTCCCTATTGGAGCCAGTGGTGTTCATTGTATACATGTGTCTTGGAATTTTTACTTAATATAAGAAGCCTCATGGCCAACACATTTTTCATGCATGCATTATGAATATTTGTAAGACTATTCTGTGGATGTTTGTAATTATTGTTTGGTTTCATTTGTGCTAAAGTAGTTGAACTATTTCAGTTATTTTAGTACTTATAATATTGAGAATGTGTTGTAATGGTTAATATTTCTATCACATTCTTGTGGATTATTCTACTGGATATTAGACAAATCCTTTTTTTGATTGGTTGTATTGATCGTTGCATCTTTGTGGAATATTCCACGGGATGTTAGACAGATACTTCTTGGTTGCATGTGTCTCTACTAGGGTGGTACTATTACCTCTCTCTTAGAGGTTCAACGTATTTCTCCCTCTGCAGTAGAAGAACCGTGACACACCAACAATCAAACACTCATCAGGTGCACTCACGTACTTTTCAAAGGCACATTCACACTCCTCTCTATTACTGACAATTAGAGCCAAGGAAAACCTATAAGAATATATGGAAATCGGGCCCATACTATGGGTGGGGCTCCTATTCAGAATGATGTAAGATATAATTGGGACTTCACATCAGGGAGCACCCTTTGGTTGACATATTTCCACCAGTGTCAACAAAATGGCGCTAAATGGAGGGCCAGATGACAAGTTGAGCCCTTTGAGTCTATTTTGAATCTCTTATTATAAATGGATCATCCTCAAATCATACTCCCGAGGTGTTTTTCTAACCTGTCCCCTGGTGAAGTTTTAATCCCCCATGAGTCTCTTTATGATTTTTCTCAACTCAAGTTTGATGGTGAAGGTGATATGTCCTTTGTCAAGCATGCATTTCTTTCTCTTAAGTTTTATGAATATTATGAAATTGATTATGAAGATGTGGCTTGCATTATTTTTTCCCTCGCCCTTGAAGGTTGAGTTAGTCGATGGTGTCACACTCTACCACTTTATTCCATTCATTCTCTTAACAATATCTTCGATTATCTTCATTTAGCATTTGATAGGTATGATTACCGAGATGTTTATAAAATAATAGATCAACTTAAAATGGAGCCTGATGAATCAGTTGAGGATTTCTCTAATCGATTCCTTCACCTTTTTTATGAATTTCCTGAAGAATATATGGATTGGGATTTCTTGAAACAAAAGTTTGAGCATTTGGTTCATATATCTTTGCACATTGAATCTATACCACTTGATGTTTCTTCATCCCTAACTCTTGTAAATGAGGAGACACCCCTAATTTTAGAGGGGGAACCTGTTATTCCTTTTGTTCCTTGTCCTCCTTTTTCAGTTCTAATGTGGGTGCCTCCTTGCGATGATTCTAAAGTGGGGAAATCTGCACATCAAATTCCTAATCCATCTTCTCATCCTCCTTCTACATTTCATGATTCAAATCCAATAAAGGAAATCCCAGAATGGATCATGAAGCCTACAGTGAGAACCAAATTTTTTATTCCTGAAGATGGTATTAACACTCATAACTCTAGTCTTATATCTGATTTAGATTTAATTCATCCTCTTTCATCTACATGCCATTACTCTTTGTACCATGATCCACTTGATTAATTTTCTCCATAAACTAGTTTTTTCGCACTGTCCTAATTTTCAAGTTGTTAGTCTAAATTGCGATCGGATTCAAGATAGTCACATTACACAGGTAGAGGAGCAGAGGTGAAGATTCTTTCAATCTTTCTTTTCTTTTTAAAAATCCTTCTTGTGAAGATGGTGTCTTCTCATTCTTGACTGATATTGAATCTGTTAATCTTGGTAATGAATTAAATGAATTTAGTTTGTTTAGATACATGGATTTGGGAAACAATCATTCTGATGATGATGATTCTGTTGATGTATGGGATGATGAATGTCCAAGTGCATCAGTTGATTTTTCGTTTTATCATGAAAATTTTAATTCAAAAGATTTTGATCTCGAATTTGTTTCGATCGAAGAAAATTCTCTTATCGAAACTTCCTCTTCATCCCAATATCCCTTGTGATTTCGTGTTTGCGATGCTTCTACATGTGATGAATATACTCCATTCTCTTCAAGTTCTTCATCGCATGAGTTAAAATCTCAATTGACATAAGGTAGTGAGGTTGTTCATGATGAAAGAGAAAATAATTAGATCATTGAGTATCCTTTCCATCCCATATCATATCTTTTTTTTCATGAATACAACTCTTCAAACAAGCTTGCTCATGGAATTTCCCTGATTCATACATCTCTAGATTGGCGATTAGAAGAAACTTTCGGCTTAAGTAATATCATTTTCAAAGTTGAAAAATCTGATCAATTCAGTGACTTATATTAATGTCACCTGGTTAATAGTGATCTCATTGAAATCAGTGAAAGCAACTATCCTCACACCATTCACGATCTGGTTCAATCTTCGAAATGTGATTTTACAACCCTTTAAATTTCTGGGACTCATCAAGGAGTTGAGGCACTTTAACTTCCGTTGATGGTTATGTCTGGATCTCGCAACTCTGGCAAGACCCTCGAACCGAGTCAGTTCTATTTTTCTTTGCAAAACTCTTCTTTCTGCATGGTTTCACTCGATGTAAATTCTTTCTTGAAATAAACTGGCATTGCAGAAATGATCTTTTGAACCTTCAAGATTTGATTTCTAATCGGATTCAAGATGTTTCATATTCATGTAAATCTCCTGTATCCAAATCGGGTTTGGAATGTGTATCTCTCATAGAATCGTGGAACTATGAAGCTAATTATTCTAAATATTATCTTTGGCCAAAGGAGTCATACCTATCACACTCTTCTGAAAACAACCAACTCCTGATCCTTCTTGTGAACATTTTGATGCTAATATTTTTCTTCATCGCACCTGAAATCCTCTTGAGTGTCAGTGAATGCATTTATTTTTTGATGAATCTAATTCTTCTTCACTTGTTTTACCATGACTAGTTTCATGTGTTTGTTATACTAGCATCCAATTTTACTTCTTTCGAAAATTACGATGCTAGTGCAGTGTGTAACTAGTCACAATAAAATGGCTTGTTACACTTGTCAGTTGAGGAAGATGATTCTTTTATGCATGGAATTTATAGAATTCTTCAAATTGATTTTTCTTTGCTAATTACAAACTGGGAATCTAATGCTTTAATCAACCCATCGGATCATGATTCTATTTTTGATCACTGTAGTTCCACTTACTATTTTCCCGGTAACACATCCAATGACAGTCGTTTTACATTGTTTGATTTTTATGGTTTAGCGTCTTACTACTTGTTTACTTGTCAAGCAGTTGAGGCACTTTCACACTCGCGAATGGTTATCACAAGTCGTCCTTGTCTTGACAAGCCTACTGTAACACCATCCTCTGACATCTACCCAAGCAACCGGCTAGCCAGGTTAAACATGTGATGAGAGGCCACTATGATATGATTCAACCTCCTAATTCATGTTAAGGAAGTGGAATTGACTGAAACACACCATACAAACATTAATTATCAGCTACAAGACCCTTAAAATCCAATCCAATGCTTTAAACAACTTGCCTTGGGGTCCCATTGAGATTTCGGATAATTTAAGGCTCAGTCACTCCCATGCTATAGGCATGAGTGCAACCAAAAACAAAAACTATCTCTCGCAGGCTTATGTGCCTGTGACTAGAAACCAAAATTGTCAGTGCTATGCCAACGACTCCGAGATTTGAGCCACTTTTTCAGGCCTAGAGCCCAAGTCACTGCCTAGAATTGAACCATCTATTTAGACAGTAAAATAACATGGAAAAGCTAGTACTAAAGAAAATACTTGTTCAAGACCTTGACTGGACCCCTACTAGCCATGACAGACATTTTGTCAAACATATTGCGAATGTGTAATCTATCAGTGTAATTAACAATTCGGAGCATAGGGGTCTCATACTTAGTTGAGAATCACTAAGAACCATTGATGCCTCAACATGTCAACTTCCATTCCATCCATTAGGTCATAGATACATTGATAATTAAATTAAAAGTAAAAACATGATGACAGACACACATGGCTGCTGTCATAAAACACATACATAACCAACATAATATGGACATAAATACTCATGAAAGCACAACCATATGGAACACATACAATCCATCAAAATTCTCATAGAAATACAAGGAGAAATAACCTTTCATTAATGATGCAAAATCCAAACCCAGGATGTGACTTCCACCTTCCACCCAATCGTAGAATGATTGAGACAAATCCCTCTTCAGCCATTCACCCCCATTCCATATTCCAAGCATGAATGTGGACTCTCATAGAAAACATCAATAAAAACCATCCAAAGCTTCTAGATGCCATCAACCTCAATCCATCAAAAAGTGATTCCACCTCATGGTCAGACATCATAAAACCATCATCAAATCGGTTTCTATCCAAGCCTTCGAGGGCTCGAGAGTGTTTTTCCAACCAAGGCTCTAAGACTAGTAACTCAACCCACAACTTTTACCTAGCTCCACAACGTTTCTCCAACAAAGACTGCAGGACTAGTAACTCAATCCACCAAGGGCTCCAGAGTGTTTTTCCAACCAAGGCTCCAGGACTAGTAACTCAACCCAAGCTAAGGGAACATGAGAACCAACCAAAAAAAACAACATTGAAAATAAATCCACAATCACCATGGCTATCTAGGAAATGGCAAGGCTAGGCAATCCATTTTCAATCCCGACCATTCTCCATGCCAATGACAGAGCACAACCAACAATCCACATGCATATGCCATGCATGCCAGAACTAGTGAAGGAAGCATACATGCAACTCGGTACCTACAAGAAAATCTAATGTAGTTGTTGATCCCGATGTGTTCTTGCGCTTTCCCACTGTTCCTTTGCCTTCTTGCTCCAAGAATCCAAGTATGCCACATCCTCTAAGAGTGCTCCAAGAAAAATCTAACTCTCTAAGAGTAAGAGAGAGAGATAATAATGAGAGAGCTACATAACCGAACTGACAAAAGGTTACCAACTGATCCTCATAAGCCTTTTTATGAATGAGGCCTCTATTTTCTTCATTTTCCATTATTTTCCTTCAATTTCCTCCTCGCATGCAACCTGTGAGATTTCACCTCCCCTTTCTCCTAATTTCAATTATTTTCATAAATAATTGTGCCAAAATGCCATTTTTCCTTTCCATAGCCTTAGTCGTTATCTTTTCCAAATTCCTTAGCCATAAACAATCACAAGTTCTCCCCATCACTAGGATTATGCCCAACATTGAGATTGGAATAAGTGTTTCATTGACCGTGGTTATTGTTTTTTAACTTTTATTACATGGAATTTTCACCAAGGCTATTACAGAACCCTCCCCCTTAGGGGACACTGTCCTCAGTGTTCAATCACACATATACCTCAGCAACCTGCTGAATGCAGAAATACTACTCATGGAGCTTTATAGCACATCTCGATGTAGTATTTACAATGGAATATCTGCTCGAAACAAAACATTATGACAACATGATAACATACTGCATAGTGGAGCTTTATAACACAACTCATTATGGTATTTACATTGATCATCCTACTAAGTACCGACCCACATGACATCATAACATCATGATAACATAACGACATGATAGCATAGTAAAATGACAGTATAATTATAATGACATAACACCCATACCGCATAGTGGAGCTTTATAACACAACTCATGGCAATATTTACATCCATATGCATGTATACATATAGAAACATTACCAAAAATATATACCAAAACATATACCAAATCATATACCAAAGAATATATTGAAGCATATACTAACACCATATCTAAGCATATATCAAATCATCATATAACATATACCAAACCATCATAAATCATATATCGAGACCCATAAAGGATATACCAAACCACCATAAAACGCATATCAAACCACCATAAAGCATATACCAAACCACCAAGCCAAAACTGCTTTGCCTCAACTGGAAAATAAGGAAGGATACATAGCTTGGATCTAATCCACCATCTCCCATGTAGCTTCATTGGGCCCAAATTTCTTCCATTGCACCATAAATTGCTCGATTGCTCGGTTCCATAGCATGAGCACCTTTTTCTGCAATATACACTAAGGCTCCAGCTGGAATTCTCCATCTGGTTCCACCTGCAATACAGACCAATCAATTAGAATATCATCATCCTTAAAATACTTCTTAAGCAATGATACATGGAAAACATCATGGAATTTCACTATCGGAGGCAGTGCAAGTCAATAGGCTACTCGCCCAATCCTCTCAATGATACTAAAGGGTCCACAAAACCGTGGTGCCAACTTAGCACATGATCCAATCCATAAGGAGCTCTTTTTTGGTTTATTGCGCAAGTACACCTGTTCGCCAACCTAGAACTCCTTGAAAAACCTGTTCCTATATGCATAGCTCTTTTGCATATCATGTGTTGCCTTTAGATTCTTCTTGATTACCTGCATTTCTTGTTCCATGTCTGCCAATATATCTGGTCCAATCAACACCTTGTTAACCGGATCACACCAACTAATGGGAGTGTTGCAACTCGGGCTATACTATGCCAAAAAAGGACTCATTCTTAATGATTCCTAATACCCAATGTTGTAGCGAACTCAACCAATGGAAGATACTCTTCCCAATTTCGTTACTGATGCATCACGTACATCCTCAACATGTCCTCCAATATCATGTTGACCCTCTCTATCTGTCCATCTGTCTATGGATGATAATCCTTACTGAAGGCTAACTTTGTGCCTAAACCTACAATGAATTCCTTCCAAAACGTGGAACTGAACTTTGCATCCCTATCTAACACAATATTCTTCAGAACACCATGCAGTCTAACCACATCTCTGATGAATAACTGTGCCACATCGCTAGCTAAGAACGTAGACTTCACCAGAATGAAGTGTGCAACTTTGGTTAATATGTCCACAATGACCACAATGGAATCATGATGTCTCACTACTTTGGCAACCCTGTGATGAAGTCCATGGAAATGACCTCCCATTTCCACTCTGGAATCGCAATCGGTGGTAGGGATGTTTCCATTCTGTTTTCACTCATTGACAATCAAAACATCTAGCCACGAACTTTGCTACATCTCTCTTCAAATTTGGCCAATAGTAAAATCTCCTCACTATTCTCAGTGTCTTCTGGTAAGCAGGGTGACCTGAATAAGGTTTTACAGGAAAATCCCTCAAGATCAATTTCTTTAGCTCACTGTTATCCGATACATATATCTTGTCTCGGAAACTGACCAATCCATCCGTTGTAAGATAATATTCCATACCCTGTGCACTCGCACCTATTCCTGTACCTATACCAGCATCCTACTGCAACCTATGCACAATCTCCATGTACCTGACATCCTGCACACCTGCCTTCAAGATCCTATCCTGTAAGTCCATCCCATAAGAGCTCATAGCTTCCAAGGGATTTACCTATACCCGTCTTCTCAGAGCATCGACCACCCTATTCTCCTTACCTTTGATGTACCTATCTCAAAATCAAACTCGTTGATCGTGGCCAACCATCTAGCCTGCCCGTCATTCAGATTTGGTTGGTCAAACAAATACGTCAATCCAATGTGATCTCTCATAAATACAAACCTCTTTCCAAGACAATAGTGTCTCTACATCTTCAATGCATGTATGATCGCCGCTAACTCAAGATCATGAGTGGGATAGTTCTGCTCATGCTCGTTTAGTTTCCTGGACTCATAACATACCACTTATCCATCTTGCATGAGGACTCCATCAAGCCCTCTCTTGCAAGAATATATGCACACTACAAACTCTTTATCTAGATTTGCAATCTGTAGCACTAGTGCATGTATCAACAACTGCTTAAGCTGTTCAAAGATAGCCTCACACTCCTCAATCCTTTCAAACTTCTTACCTTTCCTTTGCAATGATGTGATAGGATAAGAAATCTATGAGAAGTTCTTGATGAACCTCCTATAGTAGCCTGCCAAACCCATGAAATATATCACCTCATCAACACTCGTAGGAGCTACCCACTCCATGATGGCCCTTATCTTCTCTAGATCAACTGTAATGCCTTCCTTGGAGACAACATGTCCCAAGTAGTGTACCTCAGTCTAAAATAAACTACGGTTGCTGAGCTTAGCATACAATTGATGCTCTATCAACAAACTCAACACTTCTACTAAATGTTTGGCATGCTCTTCCTCATTTTTAGAATATACCAATATATCATCAATGAACACAATAACAAACTTATCCAAGTATGGACGCAACACTCTATTCGTCAAACACACAATTGTAGCTAGAGTATTAGTTAAGCCAAATGGAACAAAAATAAACTCATAATGCCCATACCTGGTCTAGAACGCAGTGTTGTAAATGTCTTCCTCTTTGATGCGTACCTGGTGGTATTTGGATCTCAGATTAATCTTCGAGAACACTGTTGCTCCCTTTAGCTGATTGAACAAGTCATCAATCATCAGGGAAGGGTACATGTTCTTGATAGTCACTTTGTTCAACTGCATGTAGTTAATGCATCATCTGAGTGTTCCTTATTTCTTCTTTACAAACAATACTGGTGCACCCCAAGGTGATACTCTTGGCCTAATGTATCCCTTGTCCAACATTTCCTTCAGCTTCAACTTTAACTCAACCAACTAAGGTGTACTCATCCTGTAAGGTGCTTTTGATGCTGGAGCTAGCCCTAGAACTAACTCATAAAATTATACCTCCCTGTGAGGTGGAAACTCTATAATGTCCTTAGGAAATACATCCTTGAACTACTGCAACACTGGTTACCTTCTCAACAAATCTATATCCTCAACTTCCTTACCCTTATCACTAGAAATGTGCACTGCGAATACCTTACACCCTTTCCTGTGACTACGCTTTGCTTGCATAGTTGTTACCATCCTAACTGATGTGGCTTTCTTCTTTCCCTAAAAGACTCTTGGTTCTCCATTGTCATTAACAAACTCAATGGATTTTTCATAACAATCTACCTTGGTTCTATGAAGATACAACCAGTCCATGCCCAACAACATACTATATGAACCCAATGGTAATACATTCAAATGTGCTGCGGTAGGCATACAATTCAATTCAAATGCAAAAGCTCTTACCCAATGATGAACTCACTTCTTTTTACCTGTGGCCAACTTCACTAACCAAGACTCTGCATGAAATTCCTTACTCAAACCACACTTATCCACCAAGTAAGGACTAACATAACTATAATTATATCTATGGCAAATCAAAATAGAAAAAACTTGATCACAAAGCTTACCATCCATCTCAATGATAGATGCGTGATGCTCTACTTGTTCCTTATCCAATGCTGCATAGATACGTGGAATACTATGACCAACATCTCCAACAGTTTGTGCCTCCTATGCACTATATATCTTAGGCCTACCACTCTGGTACTGTGGACAATCTATCTTGCGATGATCTCCTCCATAAGTCCAACATCGCACGTGCTCCTTACTTTGTTCCTCAAATTGGTGTCCCTGTCCTCTTCTGATGCATTAAACCTCTTAGGTGGTGCAACATTATCCTTGTTACCCGAATCCTGTGGTCATACTCGCTTCTTGTCTCATTTGCCTTTATTCTTTGTATTACCTCTCCAGTTTGGCTTAGTCTCAATTCTGTGCTTCGATTGTTCATAGCAAATATTTAGTTTTTGGATAGCCTTCTCCAATGATCTAGGCTTGTCAAACTCAATCCTATCTTTGAATGTAACCAGTAACCAACTAACAAAAATCTGAATCTTAGCCTTCTCCTCCTTGAGGTAAGGCACATACCTTAGCCACTCCAAGAATATACTAGTGTACACATCATCTTCCATGGATCCCATATTTAGCTCATAGAATTATTTCACCCTATCATCAAAGTATCCTTCCGACAAATACTTCTTCTTGAATAGCCACACAAACTCACTCCAAGTAAATTCTTCCTCATTTATACCTCTGACATTCTTCACGTCTTCCCATCAAATGTTTTCTTTTCCATTGAAGTTGAATGTAGCCACTTTAGCTTTCACGTTCTCTGAATAGTCATGTAATCTGAAGAACTTCTTCATGCCTAGCAACCACACCTCTGCATCTTGTGATTTATTTAACTCTCCATCAAAAGTGGGTGGCTTTTCTCTCTTAAACTCATCTCGAAAATACCCCTTATCACTCCTCCTGTAAGGATGGTACCGATGATGATCATAGTGCTTATCTAAATCAGAACTAGAATGATACCTGTGTCTATCCCTTCTCCTACCCGGAGTGTCCAACAATCTACCATTGCTGATTGTGTCATCTCTATCTGATCTATGACCACCATGCAAACTACTACCATATGCCCCATTAGTTCTATCCTCCTACTCGTGGCTGATCTGAAGCGGCCCTTGTCGCTGTAAATATGGCAAGCTCTAAAGTATGATTGCATTTACCTCTGCTAAATTTTCTTGTTCCTGTATGATTATGTCATTATTTGCCTTAAAACGCATTATTTCTCCCTTTAAACTTCTCAGCATCACTGCCAAATTAGAAGAGTTCCCAACACCATACAGCTTCTCGGATTCATAGGGATAATATTTGTAGTCAACCATCTTGTTAGCCATTTGATATTGCTTCCTGCAAGGTATATCATGTAAACTAAACCAAATCACAATAAACCAATATACCTTAGTATAGTTCGGGGATTATACCCTATCTGCAAGATCAACAAATCAACGTGATACATGTATAACATAATCATGACAACATATAGAAACATAAAACATAAGCATATGACCATGCAACTGTCATTATAGTTAGGGTCCAGTCATCAATGCATGACCTCGACAACACACACCACGGCCTCATACATGACAACCACCATCATTATGTCACTACACACTTGACCACATGAAAACATGAACATGCATAAGAAATGCATAACCATCCACACATATTCATAAACACGTATGATCAAGAATGAATGAACAATATTTGAAATCAAACCTGCAAGAATGATACATTAAACCAAGCATACAAGAATGTAACCAAGCATACTACAACGATACATGTAAGCGACATAAATCAACATGTAACCAGTCATACGCTCACGACATTGCATTCCTCAACAAAACATCAAGTTTCACATGATGACATCACTTCAACCATGAACAACATCATGCAAATGTAACAAGGACATGGAATAAAAGGGTGAGAGACACACATGCAGCTTACATGCATGCATGACCAACACATAGCCCATCTAGTCTGAGGGGTGAACATGCTTTGATACCACTTTGTAACACCCTCCTCCCACATCTATTCAAGCAAGCAGCCAGCTGGGGTAAACATGCAATGAGAGGCCACTATGATATGATTCGACCTCCTAAGTCACATTAAGGAAGTGGAACCGATGGAAACACACCATATAAACATTAATTATCAGCTACAGGACCCTCAGAAACCAATCCAATTCTTTAGACATCTTGCCTTGGGGTGCCACTGAGCTTTTGGAAAATTTAAGGCTTAGTCGCTCCCATACTATAGGCATGAGTGTGACCAGCAACACAAAGTCACTCTCATAGGATTTCCTGCCTACGACAAAAGACCAAAATTGTCAGTGCTATGCCAGTGACTCCAGGATTTGAGCCACTTTTTTTGGCCCAGGGCCCAAGTCACTGCTCATAATTTAACCATCTCTTCAAATCAGTAAAATAACATGGAAAGGATAATACTAAAGAAAATACTTGTTCAAGACCTTGACTGGACCCCTACTAGCCATGACAGCCATTTCGTTAAACATATTGCAAATGTGTAATATACATGTGTAATTAACAGTTCTGAGCATGTAGGGATCTCATACTTAGATGAGAATCTATAAAAACCATTGATGCCTCAACACATCAACTGCCATTCCATCCATTAGGTCATAGATACATTGATCATTCAATTACAAGTAAAAGGATGATGACGGCCACACATGGATACTATCATAAAGGGCATACATAACCAGCATAATAGGGACAGAAATACTCATGAAAGTATATCCATATGGACCACATATAATCCACCAAAATGCTCATATAAATATAAGGAGAAATAACCTTTCATTAATTATGCAAAATCCAAACCCGGGATTGGATTTCCACATTCCACCTGACCATAGAATGGCTTAGCCAAATCTCTCTTTAGCCATTCACCCCCGTTCGATATTCCAAGCATGAATGTGGGATCTCATAGAACACATCAATAGAAACCATCCAAGGCTTCCAGAGGCCATCCACCTTAACCCTTCAAATAGTGATTCCACCTCACGGTGGGACATCACAAAACCATCATCAGATCGGTGTCTATCCAAGCCTTCTAGGGCTCTAGAGAATTTTTCCAACCAAGGATCCAAGACTCATAACTCAACCCACAACTTCTACTTGGATCTAGATTGTTTGCCAACCAAGGGTCCAGGACTAGTAACTCAACCCACCAAGGGCTCTAGGGTGTTTATCCAATCAAGGCTCAAGGACTAGTAACTCAGCCCAAGCTAAGGAAACATGAGAACAAAAAAAAAACACAACAATGAAAATAAACCCACAACCACCATGGCTATACAGGAAACGGAAAGGCTAGGCAATCCACTGTCAATCCCGACCATCCTCCATATGAATAAAATATCACAACCAAGGATCCACATGAATATGCCATGCATGCCAAAACTAGTGAAGGAAACATAGATGCAACTTGGTACCTGCAAGAAAATACGTTGTAGCTACTAATTCCCATGCCTTCTTGCACTTTCCTTCTCTTCCTTTTCCTTCTTTCTCCAAGAATCCAAGTATGCCACACCCTCCAAGAGTGCTCCAAGAAAAATCTAAGTCTCCAATAGTAAGAGAGAGAGAGAATAATGAGAGAGCTCCAAAACGGAACTCAAAAAAGGTTACCAACTGATCCTCAAAAGCCTTTTTATGAATGAGGCCTCTATTTTCTTCATTTTCCATTATTTTCCTTCAATTTCCTCCTCACATGCAACTTGTGACCTTTCACCTCCTTTTTCTCCTAATTTCCATTATTTTCATAAATAATTGTGCCAAAATGCCATTTTGCCTTTCCAAAGCCTTATCCATTGTTTTTTCCAATTTCCTTAGCCATAAACAATCACAATTGATCCCCATCACTAGGATTTTGCCCAACATTTAGCTTGGAATAAGTGTCCCATCAACCGTGGTTATTGTTTTTTAACTTTTATTACATGGAATTTTCACCAAGGCTGTTACACCTAGTAAATATGATTAGATCTATTTCTTCTCACAAGTTTCTCATCGTAATCCCATGCCTTTAATTGAAAATTCATCTTTTCAAAGATTTTGGGGTTTTCAAGAGGATTTTCATAAATTTTACGATCCAATCACTGAATGGTTGGAGCAGTCTTAGTCGATGGGCTTTGACGCAAATAACAAGTCTTAATGTTTCCGCACACTTTCTAAGGAGTTAGGTGTGGTTGAAGACACATTCGCAAGAATATTCCGAGGTTTGTTGAATGATGGTTCTTATCGAAAAGCTATGGATATGAACTAGTAAGAAGTTGTGGCTATGGCCTATCTTTATGCTGACAGGAAAGGCCTTCAATTTTTTTTGCAAATTATTCAAGTTCTTATCTGTTATGGTTCACATTGCTTTATATCTATTTTAGTGGCTTATTTCTTTGTGAATACTAGTCGAAAGAAGTTACGGTGGCTTCATTGGAAATTTCATTATACATGACCCCCACCTTATAAATGATTAGGTAAGGAGTAGGTTTAGTTGCATATTAGCTCACCTGCAATTCACCCTGCATTTGTTTCGTGTAAGTTGTCTTGTGTTTTATGGCTTTGGTTTCACATCATGTTTTGGTTTAGTGACTTTCTTTCTTGTCTTATATTTTTGTTTCCTTGAGACCTTGCATAAAGATGTTTTGTTGGCTCATAAAGGAATGTGGAAAAATAGAAAAGGACTTTGTGACACTGCAACATTTGGCTAACTCTTTTTCGTTATTCCTTGTCTTGGTTACATATTTTGGTCGTTGAGGTTCGATGAAAAATATGATCCTTGCATTAAGAAAGCCTTGTGTTGAACCATGATATCAATGTCTATTATGAAAACCTCATCCCTACACTCGAGTTTTTATGTTTCAGTGTTTTTATGTTGATCCAATCAAGTAGAGAAGGACAAGGGAAAACTCTAAATGAGCAAACCAATATTAGAGGTCTTATATATGCTTCTATGAAGGGACAACCTATATTTCCCTCAATAAGTCAGGATCCCTCTTCCGCTAATAAATAAATAAGTTCCAATACATAGTACTCTCTAAATAAATAAATAAAGGTGAATTAAGAGAAATACTTCCTGCATAGAGAGGTTAAGTAAGCAACTCCATCGAGGTACTATCCAAGCTTGCTGGCAGTGAAGCAATGTTTGTGTCCCTAAAGTGACTCTTCCAGGGTACTTTCGAGGCCTGCTAGTAGTGGAGCAACACCAAGGATAAAAACAATACACTTTGAAAATCTAAAGCTTGTGAACTTAATTACCCTATCGTGATTCGAAACATTGTGTGATTGTTGATGTCATGTTTGTATTGAAACAAGTAAATGAATGAAGGGGATTATGTTTATGCATGGGGTAAGTGGGGAATCCATGGTAATGTGAATAATGAATCAATACTTCTTGAAGAACTAGACCCTCCACGGAAAAAATGACCAAGGCATGAAAGGTGTAGGTCTACGAGTGTGTTGCCAAGTGTTGTCACTACGACAAACACCATCCAAACTTTTTCCCACACCTGAATTTTGGAGCCTACTATGGATCTTATGATCGATCGTTTTGTGTTCACTTCTTGGTCAGTTGATGTTTTTGGGATCCCTTATTTGATTGGAAGTGTCGAAGTCACTCGCTCACATATGCTCGGCACGTAACAAGTGCATGAGTGAATTCTTTTATGCCAGGTTGAATGAGCATAGCACGGTCCATCAAGAATGTGCTTGTATGATGTCCAATCTAGGTTGACAATTAGTGTACACTAACATTGACAGTTTCTCAGTTCTAGCTACGTTTGTACTTCTATTTCAGTGTGTTACGCAAATTGTCACTTCCGCACACCTTTTTTTTGCAAGCATTATTTTCATTATTTTTGCTATCGCTTTCACTTCATTTCACTCTAATTAGTGTATTTTTCATGCTATCTTTTCTCTGTCATGTGTTACTTTCACTGTCGTTCACATATTACAAGTGTCGTTCACACTGTAGCATTCGTCGTCTTTTCACATGTTGAGTGTTGCATGATGTAGATAATATTTTTTGGGTGGTTTCAAGAGGTTATCTTTGTGAAAATGAGTTGGTCTTACCATGTAGACATTCTTCACACTCATCTCCAAAAATTGAAGCATTGTCGCAAAAGTGTCATCATTATCGTCGCAAAGTGTATTTTTCAAGTCGCACTTGTCATAAGTTGTCGCAAAGGTTGTCGCAATAAGGGAAGTAATCGATAATGTGTTATGTATGATATATTTTGTGTATTCAAGTGTATAAGTGTGTGATCACAGTCAAGTCCCATCACCATTCACATCAGTTTCACTATTCACATTAGTTTCACTAATCCCACACTTAGCTAAATTTCTGGAAATTTTGAGCAACTTAGCCTCATCCCGCCTTCCTAAACTACGCAATGTGCATTCCCATCACTCAAGATGAAACCTTGCCTCTAATCTCTATGCAATGTGAATTTCATGTCTCCAAGGACTATACACTGCTTATTTTCAGTGCTCAAGCTTGAGCAGTTTCCCCAAAAATTGCGCAATTCAACCCTGTAGCTTGGCCCCAATTGCGCATTACACAATCTCTGAGCTTAAATAAAACCTTGAGCTCTTAAATTTCACTATTTCATAATCACTAGGCCTTCTCTACCTCTTAGAAATTTTCAAGTGGTGAAAGTAGTGCAAAACCCCTCAGCCTGGCTCACTGACTCCCAAAACTATACAATTTCTCTCTCTTGCCTAGACAGTACTGTGCACTGCGTAGTACCAGGGCTCGAGCCTCAACCCTGAGTTCTTGAATTTCCAAATTGTATAATCACCTAGGATGATATATGCTCCATAACTATTCCATAGGCTTATCCAGTGCCCATCCCCTCAACCTATCACATTGAGCTCCAAAATTTCGTAATTTTCTTCCTTAGTCCAGCCTGAACTACACATTGCACATTTTCAAGGCTCAAGCCTGACCCTTGAATGCCTAAGCTACACAAGTTTTAGGCACTAAGCGTCTCCCTTAGCCTGCCACTTGGTTATGGCTCAGTTAGTGTTTTATCATGCAACATCTTAGACTAGGGATTTATCGAACTAATGTCATCTTGTCATGAGTGGATTGAAAATGCAGGCACTCTATCATGCTATTGAAAGATGATGAAGAAGGATATGGAGAAGGAGGACATGCTAGAAGACACATATGGAGCTCAAGTGATAAGGTAATCATCACGTGGGAAGGATAAGGAACACTGGACTATAACAGAAGATGAAAGATCAAGATCACATGGAAGACTCCCCATTTTCAAGTCATAAGGAGGAGGAAGTTGAAGAACATGCACCATATTTTCGAGAAGACATAAAGAAAAAAGCAACAAAGAATGGTTTGGCACTACCACATCATCATGTGGTCAATGTCATCAATGTTATGTCATGTCTTGTCATGAGTCATCATGTCCCACATCATTTGTGGATTATGCAATTCTATATTGGAAAATGTATTGTAAAGTGGAAGTCCAAAGGACAAATTCATAATATCAAGAGTCATGTAAAGTTGAAAAGTCATAGAAAGTCAAATAGTAATAGGGGTAGTCAAAGAGTCACAAGGAAGTTGAAGCATCACCTCATTGTTATATATACACCATGTATGAGCAAATATATTTTCACCTTGGTTCCTCCCGCAAGGCATTAGAGACAGAAACTAGTTCTTTCGGGTAGAAAGGAATGACTCCAACGATCCACTATTGGAGCTAGTGGTGCTCATTGTATACATGTGTCGTGGAACTTTTACTTAATATAAGAAGCCTCATGGCCAACATGTTCTTCATGCATGGATTATGAATATTTATAAGACTATTATGTGGATGTTTTTAATTCACATTTTCTTTTATCCGTGCTAAAGTAGTTGAACTATTTCAATTATTTTAGTACTTATATTATTGATAATTTGTTGTAATGGTTATTATTTCTGTCACATCCTTGTGGACTATTCCACTCAATATTAGACAAAACCTTTTGTTGATTGGTGGTAATGACTGTTGCATTGATATACATTATTCCACTGGATGTTAGACGGATCCTTCTTGGTTGCGTGTGTCTCTACAAGGGTGTACTATTACCTCTCTCTTACAGGCTCACTTTCTTTCTCCCTCTCCAGTAGAAGAACCTTGAAACACCTACAATCGAACACTCATGAGGCACACTTACTTGCTTTTTGAAGGCACATTCACACTCCTCTCTCTTGCTAACAATTAGAGGCAAGGAAAACTTGTAAGAATATATGGAAACCAGGCCCATACTCTAGATGGGGCTCTTATTCCAAACAGTGTGAGGTCTAATTGGGACTTTATATTATGGAGACCCCCTTGGTTGATGGATTTCCAGCACCGTCAGCAAAATGGCACTAGAAGGAGGGCTAGATGACAAGTTGAGACCTTTGAGTCAATTTTGAATTTCTTATCATAAATTGATCATCCTCAAATCATACTCCCGGGGTGTTTTTCTGACCTGTCCTTGGGTGAAATTTCAATCCCCGATGAGTCTCTCCATGACTTTTCTCAACTTAACTTTGACGGTGAGGGTGATACATCATTTTCCAAGCATGCATCTCGTTTTCTTAATTCCTGTGAATATTATGAAATGGATGTGAAGGTGTGGCTTGTATTGTTTTCTGCCTCACCCATGAAGGTCGAGCTAGCTGATGGTGTCAAAATCTACCACCTTATTCCATTCACTCTCTTAACCATCTTGTCGAGGAGCTTCATTTAGCATTTGATAGGCATGATTACCGATATGTTTATAAAAGAATCGATCAAATTAGAATGGTTCCTGTTGAATCAGTTGAGGATTTCTCTAATTCATTCCTACACTTCTGTTATGACTTTCCTGAAGAAGATATGGATCAGGATTTATTGAAACAAAAGTTTGAGTGTTTTGTTCATATCTTTTTGCATGGTGAATCCAGACCACCTGATGTTTCTTCGTCCCCAACTCTTGTAAAATAAGAGACACCTCTAATTTTAGAGGAGGAACCTGCTATTCCTTTTGTTCCTTGTCCACCTCCTTTTTAAGTTCTGATGTGTGTGCCTCCTTGTGATGATTGTAAATTTGGGAAATATGCATATCAAATTCCTAATCCATTTTCTCATCCTCCTTGTTCTTTTCATCATTCAAATCCAATAGAGGAAATTCTGAAATGGCTCATGAAGCAAAAGGTGAAAACTAATTTTTCTATTCCTCAATATGGTATTAACGCTCATAAATATAGTCTTGAATCTAATTCATATTTTTGTCATCCTCTATCATCTACATTTCGTGACTCTTTGTATCGTGATCCACTTCATCAATCTGCTCCATCAACTAGTGTTTCTCACTATCCTAATTTTCAAGTTGTTGGTCCAAATTGTGATTGGTTTCAAGATAGTCACATTACATAGGTAGAGTGCTAGGAAGGTGAATATTATTAAAATTTTTCTTTTCTTTTTAAAAATCCTCCGTGTGAATATGGTGTCTCCTCATTCTTGACTAATGTTGAATATGTTAATCTCGGTAATGAATCAAATGAAATATGTTTGTTTAGATCCATAGTATTGGGAAAAAATCATTCTGATGATGATGATTCTGTTGATGTATGCAATGACAAAGTCCCAAGTGCACCATTTGATCTTTTGGTTTCTCATCAAAATTTCAATTTGAAAGATTTAGATTTGGAATCTTTTATCGGTGAAGAAAATGCTCTTATTGAAACTTCCTATTCATCCCACTATTACTTGTGCTCTCCTGTTTGTGATGCATCTACATGCAATGAAGATACTCCATGATTTTCAAGTTCTCTATCACATGAGTTCACTACTCAATTGACACAAGGTAGTGAGGTTGTTCATGATGAAAGAGAAAATAATTAGATCATTGAGTATCCTTTCCATCCCATTTCATCTCTTGTTTTGCATTAAGACAACTCTTTAAACCATCTTTCTCATGAAATTTCTTTGATTCATGCATCTCTAGATTTGCGGTCAAAAGAATCTTTTGGCTTAAATAATATGGTTGTAGAAGTTTTAAAATATGATCAATTTACTAACAGAGATGGCTTTCATCCGATTAATATTGATCTCATCGAAATCAGTGAACAAACTAACCTCACACCATGCACGATCTGGTTCAATCTTCGGAATGCGAGTTTGCAATCCTTGAAATTTCCGTGACTCGTCAGGGAGTCGAGGCACTTCAACATTCGTTGATGGTTATGTCAAGATATCACAAATCTGGCAAGACCCCCGAACTGAGTAAGGTCTATTTTTATTTGTAAAACTCTACTTTATGCATGGTTTCACTCAATTTAAATTATTTCTCGAACTATATTTGGCATTGCGGAAATGAATATTCGAACCTTCAAGATTCGATTTGTGTTCGGACTCAAAATGATTCATATTCATGAAAATATTCTGGATCAACCTTGGGTTTGTAATGTGTATCTCTCATAGAAATGTGGAACTAGGAAGTTTATTATTCTAAATATTATCTTTGGCCAAAGGAGTCATACCTGACACACTCTTTTGAAAACAACCAAGTCCTGATCCTTCTTGTGAATATCCTCATGCATTTATTGTTTGACGAATAAAATTATTCTTCACTTGTTTTACCTTGACCGGTTTCATGTGTTTGTTGCACTAACGTCCAATTTTACTTTTGATGATTACGATTCTAGTGTAGTGTGTATCCAATCATAAGAAAATGGTTTGTTACGCTCGTCACGTGAGGAAGATGATTCTATTATGCAGGCCATTTGCGAAACTGTTCAAATTCAATTATTATTGGTAATTACAAACTGGGAATCTGATGCTTTAATCATCCCATCTAATCATGATTTTGTTTCTGATGGCTATCTTTCCACTTAATATTTTCCCATCAACACATCGAATGACAGTTGTTTTACATTCTTTGTTTTTTATGGTTTAAGATCTCATTATCTGGGTACTTGTCAAGCAGTTTAGGAACTTTTGCACCGGTGAATGGTTATGTCAAGTTATCCCTCTCTTGACATGCCTACTAAATATGATCAGACCTATTTCTCCTCAGAAGATTCTCATCATAATTTTGTTCCTTTAATTGAAAATTCATCTTTTTAAATATTTCATGGTTTTCAAGAGGATTTTCACAAATAAAAAGTTTCGATCTTTCTGCATGCTTGCTAAGGAGTTCAGTGTAGTTGAAGATACATTCACAATAAGATTCTGAGGTTTGTTGAATGATGGTTCTTATCGAAAATTTAAGGATATGAACTAGTAAGAAGCAGTGGTTATGACCTATATTTCTGTCGACATGCAAGACCTTCAAATTTTTGTGCAAATTATTCAAGTTCTTATCTGTTCTGTTGCACATTGCTTTCTATCTTTTTTAATTTCTTATATCTTTTTGAATATTGGTCAGAAGCAGTTATAGTGGCTTCATTGGAAATTTCATTATACGTGACCCAGAACTTCTAGATGATTAGGTTGGGAGTGGTTTTAATTGGATATTAGTTCTGCTGCACATTCACCCTGCATTCATTTCCTATAGTTTGTGCTGTGTTTTATGGATTTGGTTTTGCATCATGTTTTGGTTTAGCCACTTTCTTTCTTGTCTTCTATTTTTGTTTCCTTGATACCTTGAATACAGATCCTTTGTTGGCTCACAAAGGTATGTGGGAAAAAAGAAAAGGACTTTGTGGCACTGCAACATTTGGCCAACTCTCTATCCTTATTCCTCTTCTTGGTTACATATTTTTGTCATTGGTATTCGATGGAAAATATGGTCCTCGCTTTAAGAAAGCCTTGTGATGGACCATGATCGCCATCTCTATTCTGCAAATCTCATCCCTACACTCATGTTTTTATGTTTAAGCGTTTTTAGGCTAATCTAATCACGTAGAGAAGGACAATGGGAAAACCTAAACGAGAACACCAATACCAGGGGTCTTATATATTATTCTTTGAAGGGACAACCTCTCCTGCTCTCAATAAGTCGGGATCCCTCTTTCGCCCATAAATAAATAAGTGGCAATACACAATCCTCTTTAAATAAATAAATAAAGGCGACAGGAGAAAAGTATTCCTACACAAAGAGGTGAAGAAAGAAAATCCATCGGGCTACTGTCCAAGCCTGCTAACAAGGGAGCAATGTTTGTGTCCCTAAAGTGACTATACTAGGGTATTTTCCTTGTTGACAATAAAGCAACGCGAGGGATAAAAAAACTACACTCTGAACTAAATCTCACAAACTTCATTACCCTATCCTAATTCGAAAAATTGTGTGATTGTTAATCTCATGTTTATGTTTAACCGAGTAAAGGAATCAAGGGGACTATGTTTATGCACGGGGTAAGTGGGGAAGCCATGGTAATCTGAACAAAGAATCAATACTTATTGAAGATATAGACCCTGCATGAAATAATTGACCAAGGAAGGGAAGCTGGAGTTCTACCAATGTTGTCACTGCGACAAACACCCTCCAAAATTTTTCCTATACCTAAATTTTGGAGCCTATTATGGATCTTATGATTGATCATTACATGTTCACTTCTTGGTTAGTTGATTTTTTTTTGCTACCTTCTTGGATTGGAAGTGTCAAAGTCACTCGCTCAACATTTCTCAGCCTATAAAAATTGCATGAGCACAATATTTTATGCAAGCTTGAACGAGAATAACACAATCCATCAATATTGTTCTTGTGAAATATCCAATATAGGTCGACAGTCAGTGTGCACTGACATCAACAATTTCTCACTTCTATTTGCGTTTGTAATTCTATTTCGATAAGTTTTGAAAATTGTTGCTTTTGCACACCTTTGTTTTTAAAAGTATCATTTTCATGTTTTCAACTGTCACTTTCACTTGCTTTTACACTAATTAGTGTTGATTTCATGTAATCTTTTCTTTGGCATGTGTTACTTTCACTGTCTTCACATATAGCAAGTGTCATTCGCACTATAGCAATTGTGTTCTTTTCACATGTTGAGTGTCGCACGTTGTACATAAGCTTGTTTTGGTGGTTTCAAGAGGCTATCTCTATGAAAATGAGTTTATCTTACCATGTAGACATCTGTCGCACACATTTCCAAAGTTTCAAGTACTGTCGCACAAGTGTTGTCATTATCGTCACAATGTGTATTTTTAGTGTTGCACTTGTCGTAAGTTGCCTTAAAGGTTGTCACACTAAGGGAAGTATGTGTTCATGTGTTACGAATGATATATTTCGTGTTGTAAAGTTTCTAAGTGTGTGATCATAGTCAAGACTTTTCAATGTTCACATAAGTTTCATTGATCCCACACTTAGCAAAATTTCCAAAAATTCCTAGAAACTTAGCCTCATTCGGCCTTCTTGAACTAAGCATTGTGCAGTCATAGCCCTCAAGCTACAACCTTGGCTCTTCACATTGCATAATGTAAAGTTCCTGTCTCCCAAGACTATGCACTGCACAGTTTCATTTCTCAAGCCCTAGCCTTCAACTCCAAAATTGCACAATTCAACCATCCATATTGCCCCAAACTGCGCATTACGTACTCTCAAGGCTCAAGCATCAACCATGAGTTCTTTAACTGTGCAATTGTGTAATCACCTGGGCTCCTCTCTCCTTTAGAAATGGACAATAGGATGATCTAGTGCACATCCCTTCAGCCTGTTACACTAAGCTCCCTAATTGCAAAGTTTTCTTCCTCACTCCAACCTGAACTGTTCATTTCACAGTCTCAAGTTTCATGTCTAACCTTTGAGCTACACAATTGTGGAGACACTAAGCCTCTCCCTCAACCTACCACCTGGCTTCGGCCCATTCAGTGGAATATCATGCAACATATTAGACTAGGGATTTACCAGACTGATTTCATCTTGTCATGAGTGGATTGCAGATGCAGATACTCTATAATGCTATGGCAAGATGATGAATAAGGAGATGAAGAAGGAGAACATGCTAGAAAACACATATGGAGATGAAGAGATACAATGATCATTAGGTCAGAAGGAGAAGTAACACCAAACTATAACAAAATATGAAAGATCAATATCACATGGAATAATCCTCATTTTCAAGCATAAGGAGGAGGAAGAAGAAGAACATGCACCATATTTTCGAGAAGACATAAAGAAAGCAACTGTAAGGAAGGGCTTAGCACTAGCACATCATCATGCAATCCATGTCATCAGTGTCATGTCATGTCCTATCAATAGTCATCATGTGGCATAGCATTTGTGGATTATGTAATTCTATATTGGAAAATGTAATGTAAAGTGGAAGTCCAAAGGACACATTCAAAATATGAAGAGTCATGAAAAGTCGAAAAGTCATAAGAAGTCAAATAGTCATGGGGGTAGTCAAAGAGTCAAAAGGAAGGTGAAGCATCACCTCTTGGTTATATATACACCCTGATTGTATGAGCAAAGGAATTTACACCTTGGCTCCTCCCGCAGGGCTTTAGAGAGATAGATTAGTTCTTTTGCGGAGTAAGGAGTGGCTCCAATGATCCACTATTGGAGCTAGTGGTTCTCATTGTATACATGTGTCTTGGAATTTTTACTTAATATAGGAAGCCTCATGGCCAACAAATTATTCATACATGGATTATGAATATTAATAAGACTATTATGTGGATGTTTGTAATTCATATTTTCTTTCATCTGTGCTAAACTAGTTGAACTATTTCGGTTATTTTAGTACTTATCATATTGATAATGTGTTGTAATGGTTATTATTGTTGTCACATCCTTGTGGACTATTCTGGTGGATATTAGGTAGATCATTTTTTTTATTGGTTGTATTGATCGTTTCATCTTTGTAGACTATTCGGTTAGATTTTAGATGGATCCTTCTTGGTTGCATCTATCTCTACTAGAGTGGTACTATTACCTCTCTCTTAGAGGCACACCTAACTACCGAACAATTATCAGGCACAAACACTTGCTTTTTGAAGGCACGTTCTCAAAACAATGATCTGTCTAATATCCACTAGAATAGTCCACAAGGATGTGACAACAATAATAACCATTACAACACATTGTCAATATGATAAGTACTAAAATAAATAAAATAGTTCAACTACTTTAGCACAGGTGAAAGAAAACATGAATTACAAACATCCACATAATAGTCTTATTAATATTCATAATCCATGCATGAAGAATGTGTTGGCCATGAGGATTCCTATATTAAGTAAAAATTTCAAGACACGTGTATACAATGAGCAACACTAGCTCCAGTAGTGGATCATTGGAGCCACTCCTTACTCCCCAATAGAACTAATCTGTCTCTCTAAAGCCCTGCGGGAGGAGCAAAGGTGAAAAGTCCTTTTCTCATACAATGAGGGTGTATATATAACTAAGAGGTGATGCTTCACCTTCCTTTTTACTCTTTGACTACCCCCTTGACTATTTGACTTCTTACGATTTTTGAATTTTCATTCCGCAGTAGAAGAAGCTTGACACACCTACAACCGAACACTCAGCAGGCATAAACACTTGATTTTTGAAGGCACATTCACAGTCCTCTCTCTTGCTAACAATTAGAGCCAAGGAAAACCTATAAAAATATTCCAAACAGTGTGAGGTCTAATTGGGATTTCACATTGGGGAGACACCCTTGGTTGACGGATTTCCAACACTGTCAACAAAATGGTGCTAAAATGAGGTCCAGATGACAAGATGAGCCCTTTGAGTCTGTTTTTAATCTCTTATCATAAATGGATCATCCTCAAATCATACTCCTGAGGTGTTTTTCTAACCTGTCCCCTGGTGAAATTTCAATCCACGATGAGTCTCTACATGACTTGTCTCAACTCAAGTTTGATGGCGATGGTGATACGTCCTTTACCGAGCATGCATATATTTTTCTTAAGTGCTGTGAATATTATGAAATCGATTGTGAAGATGTGGTTTGTATTGTTTTCTACCTCACCCTTGAAGGTCGAGTTAGTCGATGGTGTCACGGTGTACCACCTGCTTCCATTCATTCTCTTAACCATCTCATCGAGGATATTTACTTTGCATTTGATAGGTATGGTTACTAAGATGTTTATAAAAGAATCGATCAACTTAGAATGGATCCTAATGAATCAGTTGAGGATTTCTCTAATCGATTCCTTCACCTTTTTTATGAATTTCTTGAAGAATATATGGATCGAGATTTCTTGAAAAAAACATTTGAGTGTTTGGCTCATATCTGTTTGCATGGTTAATCCAGACCACCTGATGTTTCTTCATCCCCAACTCTTGTCATGTGAGGAATATGATTCTATTATGCAAGGAGTTTGTGGAACAATTCAAATTGATTTATCTTTGTTAATTACAAACTGGGAATCCGATTATTTAATCAACCAACCTTATCGAGCTTTTATTTCAGATGACTTCCATTTCACTTATTATTTTTCCATCAACACATCGAATGATAGTCATTTTACATTCTTTTATTTTTATGGTTTAACATCTCACTATCTGGGTACTTGCCAAGAGGTTGGGAACTTCCACACTTGCGAATGGTTATGTCAAGTCCTTCCTGTCTTGACACGCCTACTAAATATGATCAGATCTATTTCTCCTCACAATATTCTCATTGTAATCCTATTCCTTTAATTGAAAATTCACCTTTTCAAATATTTCAATGTTTTCAAGAGGATTGTCATGAATTTTATGATCAAATCATTGAATGGTTGGAGCAATCTTACTTGGCAAACTCCATCGCAAATAACAAGTTTTGATATTTCCGCATGCTTGCTGAGGAGTTTGGTGTAGTTGAAGACATATTTTCAAGAAGCTTCTAAGGTTTGTTGAATGATGGCTCCTATCGAAAAGGTAAGGATATGAACTTGTTAGAAGTAGTGGCTATGGCCTATCTTTCTGTTGACAGGGAAGACCTTCAAATTTTTGTGCAAATAACTCAAGTTCTTATATGTTCTGTTGCACATTTCTTTATATCTATTTTAATTGCTTATATCTTTTTAAATGAAGGTTGGAAGTAGTTATCTTGGCTTCATTAGAAATTTCATTATACGTGACCCAAATGTTCTATATGATTAGGTTAAGAGTAGGTTTAGTTGCATATTAGTTCACCTACACATTCACCCGGCATTCGTTTCTTGTAGTTTTTCTTTTGTTTTATGGCTTCGAATTTGCATCATATTTTGGTTTATCCACTTTATAGTTTGTCTTTTGTTTTTGTTTCCCTGAGACATTGCATAAAGATTCTTTGTTGGCTCAGAAAGGAATGTGGCAAAATAGAAAAGGACTTTGTGACACTACAACATTTGGCTAACTCTCTGTCCTTCTTCCTTGTCTTGGTTACATCCTTTGGTTGATGATGTTCGATGGAAAATATGATCCTTGCGTTAAGAAATCCTTGTTAGGAAACATGATCTCCATGCCTATTCTGGAAACCCCATCCCTACACTTGAGTATTTATGTTTCAGTGTTTTCACACTGATCCAATCAAACAGAAAAGGACAAGGGGAAATGTTAAATGACAAAACCAATATCAGAGGTCCTATATATCCTTCTATGAAGGGAAAACCTCACCTTGTCTTAATAAGTTACGATCCGTCTCCCACCCATCAATAAATAAGTGTCAATGCACAATCCTCTTTAAATAAATAAATAAAGGTGAAAGAAGAGCAAATGTTTCGGCATAAAGAGGTGAAGCGAGCCAATGTCCAGGCCTGCTAGAAGCGAGCCAATGTTTGTTTCCCTAAAGTGACTGTATCGGGGTAATGTTTGGGCTTGATGGTAGTGGAGCAACACCACAGATAAAAAAACTACACTCTGAAAATATAAAACTCGTGAACTTCATTAACCTATTCTGATTCAAAACATTGTTTGATCGTTGATCTCATGTTTGTGTTTAATCGAGTAAAGGAATGAAGGGGACTATGTTTGTGCACACAGTAAGTGGGGAAGTCATGGTAATCAGATTGATGAACCAATAATTCTTCACGAACTAGACACTGCGTGAAAGAATTGGCCAAGGAAGGGAAGCTGGAGTTCTACGAGTGTGTCACCAAATGTTGTCGCTATGACGAACACCCTCCAAATTTTTTCCTACACCTAAATTTCAGAGCCTACTATGGATCACATGTTCACTTCATGGCAGGTTGATGTTTTTGGGATCCCTTCTTAGATAGGAAGCTTTTAAGTCACTCGCTCACACATGCTCAGCCCGTCATAAGCGCATGAGCACATTATTTTACGCAATATTAAATGAGCATAGCACAGTCCATCAAGACTGTGCCTATGCAATATGTAATCCATGTTGACAATCAATGCACATTGATATCAACAGTTTCTCTCTTCTAACTGCGTTTGTACTTCTATTTCGATGAGTATTGAAAACTGTTGCTTACACACACCTTTATTTTTTCAAGTCTCATTTTCATGTTTTTGGCTGTCTATTTTGCTTTCTTTCACTCTAATTAGTGTCTTTTCGATGTTATCTTTTCTATGGCATGTGTTACTTGCACTGTCCTTCACATATCGCAAGTTTCATTCACACGATAGAAATCATCGTCTTTTGGTGGTTTCAAGAGGTTATATTTGTGCAAATGAGTTGACCTTACCATGTAGACATCCGTCGCACTCATTTCCAAATTTTCAAGCACTGTCACACAAGTGTCGTCATTGTCATTGCAAAGTGTATTTTTAGTGTGGCACTTGTTGTAAGTTATCGCAAAGGTTGTCGCACTAAGGGAAGTATGTGCTCATGTGTTCCAGATAATATATTTTTTATCTTCAAATGTCTAAGTGTGTGATCACAGTCAAGTCCTATCACTGTTCACATTAGTTTCACTGATCCTACACTTAGCCAAATTTCTGAAAATTCCCAGCAACTTAGCCTCATCTAGCCTTTCTAAACTACGCATTGTGCAATCCCTCCCGGTGTGAAGCTACAACCTTGACTATCAACACTACACAATTCATAGTTCCTGTCTTCTAGGTCTATGCACTATGAAGTTTCAGTACTTAAGCCCGAGCCTTGACCTCTAAAATTACGCAATTCATCCCTCTAGCTTCGCCCCAACTTCGCATTGCACAATCTCTAAGATCAAGCTCAAACCATGAGTTATTTAACTACACAATTGAGGAATCACTAGGCTTAATCTACCTCCCAACTTCACAAGTGGCTAAAGCAGTGAAAAATCACTCAGTCTAGATCAATGACTCCCAAAACTACGTAATTTCTCTCTCCTGCCCTATCAATTATGTGCATTGCGCAGTATCGAGGCCCAAGCCTTAATCCTGAGCTCTTGAACTGTGCAATTACATGATCACTTGGGCTCCTCTATCCTCCAAAACTGCACAATAGATTGATCTAGTGCCCATCCCCTTAGCCTATCACACTAAGCTCCCAAACTGCGTAGTTTTCTTCCTCAATCCAACCTAAAGTGCACATTGCACATTCTCGAGGCTTAAGCTTGACCTTTGACTTTCTGAGCTACACAATTGCGTAATCACTGAGCCTCTCCCTCATCCTGCCACTCGATCCTAGATAAGTCAGTGGATTATCATGCGACATGTTAGACTAGGGGTTTATCAGATTGATGTCGTCTTTTCATGAGTGGACTACAGATGAAGGTACTCTGTCATGCTATGGCAAGATGATGAAGAAGGATATGGAGAAGGAGGAAATTATATAACACACATATGGATTTGAAGAGATAAGATGATCATTAGGCGAGAATCCGAAGGAACACCAGATTATAATAGAAGATGAAAGATCAAGATCACATGGAAGACTCCTCATTTTCAAGTTAGAAGGAGGAGGAAGAAGAAGAACATGCACCATGTTTTTGAGAGGAAACAAACAAAGCAACAACAAGGAATGGCTCGGCACTGCAACATCATCACGCAATCCATGTCATTAGTTTCATGTCATGTCTTGTCACGATTCATCATGGGTGACATCATTTATGGATTATATAATTCTATATTAGAAAATGTATTGTAAATTGGAAGTCCAAAGAACACATTCCCCGCACTGATTCATAAAGCATTTCATCCCTCACTCCAGCTCGGCCTTCACGCTTTAGGGGGCATCTGTTACACATAATTTTGTCACTGTCCCTGTACTCTCCATTCCTTGATCCTCGAGGACCTCTACAGTGAACCCTGCATGCTTTGCTTTCCTTAAGAAACTCCCATTATGTCCCTCTTCATGAGCAGATCAATTCCCTTTTGCACCATTTCCCCTAAAACTTCTGTTTTGCCCAATTTACAAGACTGGAAATAATGACCCTTGTCTTCCCCATGATGATGTGCAAAGATTATCACTCTCCCTCACGCCGACTAGTGCGACTGAGCTGTGTTTCAATCGCGTTGGTCCTGTTTTGGAAAGTTTTTTAAATTTGGAGCCGAAGCTTCCAGCTCTAGAAGCTTCGTAACAAAAGTTTGGTAAATGGTTTGGCCGGATGGGGTCGAGCATGACAGTTTGGGCTCCTTTCCCCTATAATGATGGAACTACCTCAAGGGATAAGCCCTTCTCCCATGAGAAGAGGATCCATCTCCCATCAATTTTTCCTATATAAACCTCCCTTCTTCCCAAGCACAAGCTAGTTTTTTGGTTGAGTGTTGATGCTATTTTGGTTTGGAGTAGACAACAAGCTATTACTAGTTGTAGCTATCTAGTTGTGTGAGGGAGAAGTATGATTTGGTTTGGAGTGAAGCCTAAAGCGAAGAGCCTTGAAAATATTTTTAATTGAGGCCATCATGGAATGTTAGCAGAAGTGTGTGGGAACCTGGTCTTGTTAGAGGAGGACTGCAACGTGAAGACAAATGGTTGTAATCACTCTTTGATATTAATATATGCAACTATCGATTGATTTCCTACATGTTTTGTTATATTATACATTCATGGTTTAATGTTCCTTGACTTGTTAATTAGGTTGAATTTCAATTTGTCTATTATCATGTTTGTTGTATGTTGTTGTTTACTTGTTTCACGTGCTTGAAGAAGGAAGTGAGAGATAGCTGGAGCGAGCAAGCTAGGACATCATCAAGTAGGATAAGCGGACCAAGAAGTAGGCCCTCTTGATTGATTCTAACCTAAGGAAATCTTCCATAGAATGTATTTGTTGTGGCTAGACCCATCATCGGGCTAGAGGAATTCGTTCGTGTTCGCACTTATAATTTTACTTCACCACAAATTGGTGACTCCACTCGGGATAATAATCCTTTTTGTTTCTTTTGGATTTCATGATTTCGTGAGAACTTTTCTAGTTCCACTTTTTCCCTTTGGTTCTATTTCTTTTCTTCTGCTTATTGGTCTAAGTCTAAAATTCATAGTAGCAGATCTGGTCCCTGTTTCAAAAAAAAAATATTTTTTCCTTAGCTCCCTCAATCAGCGCACTTAATGCCCTGACATTCGTGCCAACCAGTGCGAGTCGCTGAGAAACAGTCGCGCCGACTAGTCTCTGACGCTTGTTGCCAGTTAGGCAGTCCCTCCAATTCCTGTAAGTGAATATTAGGGCTCGACCCCAATCTTGGCCAGTGTATCCTGCTGTTGTGATTTCGACCCCGTAAGCCTTTTGGATTGTTTTCTCCCTGATTAGAAAACTACTTTTCATTTGGTTTTGTTTGCCTGTTGGCTTATCATCTTTCTGCTTGATTGATTGAGTCATTGAGTGGCCAATGACACTAGGGCATCTAGTTGGTCATCCATTCAACAGTTTGTGAACTCACTAAGTTGGGTTGTAGGTGTGCTTACTCTTTGCATTTTGTCTTTGGTCATTTTTACGAATTTGACCTCTTTTTGCACAAGTTTGAAAAGTTTTCGTTTACTTGCCTAAATGTTTCTTTTTCGGCATGGATTACGTTGCTCGTCTTGTGTTTGGTAAAGTCAGTGTTTCATTGATCTGAATGACTTTCTCTTTTCATGTGTTCATTTGCTTGAAGAGCTTATTGTCTCGAGAACTTTTTCATTGAAAGATTCATATTCGAAATGTGTGTTTCGTCATTTCATGAAAGAGTTTGAAATTCTAGCTTGTTGCATCATTATGTTACAATAATTTGCATCATTTAAAAGACTAGAATTGCATCAGCATTTGAAAAAGGAAGATAATTTTTTGTTTTTGAAAGGACTAATAGATAAGTGCTTATCAGGAAATTAGGAATTGGACTACATTTTTCATTATTTTATTTTTTGAAAAAGTAAGGTAGTGAAAGATCATTTCATTTTTAGTTGCTTGTTTGTTTGCATTTGATTGAGTAGTTTCTACCCTATTTAGTGTAGGCATTTCATCGAATTGAAGGGTCTTGTCTCATTTAGTTGCATTTAAGGTTTTTTGATTCGCATCGCTAAGACCTGAAAACTGAAACATAACTCAAGAACAACTTTAAAATGAATTCAATTAACCTAAGGTGCATTTGACATTAACGATCACATCTAGAAGGTCTAGGCTAGAGATGTGTTCCGACGTCTTTAAAACTAGCAACTGTCATTAGCTTCGACACTAGACAATGCTAGTATGTTTTTGTGCTCCCCATACCACCAAGTATATATCGGGAGACCCCACTAGGCTGCAATCCTTTTATTCTTAGGAAGTCGAGCCGATCGCCTTGCAAACATGATACACCAAACACATCATTCGGGGAGATTGCTTGCTCGTACTTGGTTTGCTAGGAGGTATTCTGCAGTTCACGGTTGCCTGGTAATCCTGTTTAACTAGATTATCCAGAGCAGTCATTTGATATTTTTGCTCATTAAAACTTAAAAGATCATTTTAGCACTTGTCCTTTCGAGCTCGTTTCCAATCGAAAGCGATAGAGTCATCTTTGTTTCTTTCTCGACTCCTAAAAAATGAAAGAGCACCAGTTTTTTATGCGTCTTAATAATTGATTGCCCACGATCCAAAACATCCTATTAGTCTTTTTTGAGACCAAATCATGAGTTTCCCTTAAAAGAAAATTTTAAAGCCTTGAAGTTAATTGGTCTGTCAACTAAGACAAGATCATCGTGGTTGAACCATCTGGTTCACCCAATTCCTCTTCCTCTCCTTTGTCTAAAAGATTGTCTGAGGAACCATTTCCTGAGTTACCAGAGTCACTTGAGGACCAAGATGTTGAACTCGCAATTGTTCTGAGCATTCAACCCTTGTCATCTCATCCTCCACCTACTTTCGATACTAGGTCATCTGTTGATCTTGGCTTGGAATCTTTGGACAATCCCATTCAAACTCCAGAGAACTCGTCGACCACTGACGGTCAACTTGGACTGGTTATCTACCCTCCAAACCCTCTGTTTGACCCTGTTTTGATATCACCGTAGCGTCCTTACAGTCCGTATGACCAGTCGGGTGTTCCCTTGGAACTATCCCCTTGTACTTGTTTGGCCATTCATCGTCATTTTTTCTCAGACATGGAACCCAAAGGTGATGCTCCAGTCACATCTCTGGATGAGTCTGAAGTTTCTACTCCACACATTGTTGAGGGGGAAGAATTGCAATTGCAATTTCCTCCCGAGGGTTTCCCTTTTTCAGAAGGTATTCCTGCCAGTTTTCCACCCAACTATGTGTCTTTGGCACATTTGGTTTCAGGTACACCTAGTGCCTCATCACTTTACCATAATCCTGTATGGGCGTTAGGTGCCAAGCCTACTTCATGTCCGTTCATTATGAACATGACTTCCTAATAGGTTGTTACTTCAGTCCAGTGCAACCCACCATTCTAAATACCCTTGTATCATCAATCCCAGTTACCCGTCAAATGCAACAGGAAGTTTCAAAGATTGTCTCTGTCAGTTCCTCCATCCCACTAGTTAGTGGCTAGGTTGTGCCACTGCCTGGGGGCAGAACATGAATGTTTCTATGGTTTCAAGTGCGACTAATGTGAGTGGCTAAGAAGCTCACATGCTTGGTATAAACCAAACTTCTTCAGGTATTATTTATAACCCTACTGATCCTACTGGGTCAAGCAATGTCTAGAACCAACAGGTTCAGAATCCTGTTGGTCCATCTGGATCGAGCAATGTTCAGTATCAGTAGCCCTATGGGGATCAGGTCCAATACCAAAATCCTTATGTTCCATATGGTTCTCAAGGAATGGTTAATCAACCTTACACCCTCCAATCTAGGCAGTACATCCAGCCTAGCTATGGCCAGATTCAGTTCGGTAATTTCCTGGGCACTATTCAAGTACCCTTACAACAACAAGGATAGCCTCTAAAATAAAAAGGGTAGCCTTTATTCCCGCAAGGGCAACATTTATTGCAGCAAGGGCTCTCCGCGCAACAGCAAGGGCAAATGATCCCGCATCAAGGTCAACTCTTGCAACAATTGCAGTAGGCCACGCAGCAGCAGATGCAATATGCTCTGCACACCTCTCAACCCATGTCCTCACAGGGCTAACCTCTGCAACCCTAGGGGCAAGTTTTGCAACCGCAAGGTCAACCCTTGCAACAACAAAACCAACCAGGGTAGCAACAACCCTTGTATACATATCAACAAGGTCAACCTTTGCAGGGGTAGGGTCAAGGTCAAGTCCTGCAGCAGCAGGCTCAAAATCCTCATGTCTTAGGTCAACAGGTTTAGAATCCTGCTGGCCAAGGGCATTAGGTACAAAATCCCTACATCCAAGGGCAACAAGTGTATCAACCTTATGCCCAAGGACTGCAGGTCCAAAACCCTCTTGTTCAGGGACAACAGGTTCATCAGCCATATGTTCAAGGACAATAGGTCCCATATCCATATGTCCAAGGTCAACAAGCTCAACAACCTTTTAACCCGTACGTTTCTTATCAACAACCTATGGCTGGACAGTTCCAAGGTATTCAAGGTCAAAATCCTCCCTATGGTCAAGGTAATCCGCAATGGGGGTAGCCTCAGATGCCATATGGCCAAAATCCCCCACTGTGGGGCCAAAATCCTTACTAGCAGGGATGGGCTCCTCCCTATGGGCCCGCTTATTGACCTACCATGCCTTTTAATACTCAATTTCCTTTCTTGGCTACACTGGAGTTGGCAGATGTATCTTGCCTTATGAATGACCCGATCCTTCATTCACTGTACTGGCCTCCGGTGTTGTCCAAGATACCAAGTGATTGCCCAAAGTTCGATGGGAAAGATAAGGAAGATCCTCAGGCCCATGTGATGACATATCACCTCTGGTGCTCATCGAACTCGTACGTGGACGATTCCATTCATCTTCGTCTTTTCCAATGAACCCTCACGGGTGCTGCAGTGAAGTGGTACATCGAACTACCTAAAATTACTTACCATGACTTTAACTCTTTATCCATGGCTTTCCTCATGCATTTTCAGCTACCGGTTCACTATGAAACTGGCACCTATTTTCTCACATCGCTTAGCCAAGATACTGCAACACACATCTCCGATCATATCCATGAATGGAGACGTAGGCATCTTCTGATCAAATTCGAGATTGCTGATCAGTTGCTCACTGAATGGTTTACCAAATCATTCGTAGCCCCAATTGCTCGTGACATAGCTATGGGTGGATATATCACTGAAGAACACGCCATCGCTTGTGCCCTGTACTTGGATCTAGTTTACTCTCAGTCTGGCACTTTATATGAGTTATTACTCAATGCTCTGCAGCCATCATCCGATCCCGTAGCATCAAAGTCACCAGTTGTTCCTCCTGCCGATGGAGTTATTGGTTTAGTATCCCAAACCTCTGCTAAAAATTCTTCCAAACAGAAGTCGCTCTCAAATGTTGTCCCTAATAGTTCATCTCAGAATCCACCTGGCCCTGGTAAAACCTCAGAGATCCACACTATCCAATCTACTGCAGTGGACAAATCTTTGAAAGGAAAGAATAAAGGAAAAGGCAAAGCTAAAGCCGATGCACAGAAACAGGGTCCTCCCAAATCATATGCTGGAGAATCTTTGCAACAGAAACCTAAGTATCCATGCCTCATTTGTTAGGAAGATCGCTACACTAAGGATTGTCCCCGACGATCCGAAGTTAGTCGCCTACTCAAACGGACCCTCGCTATCCTCGAAGAGCCATTTCTGTCTGAGCAGACCCAAATGGTAGACCAACCCAATCTGCTTCCTCTGGATCTCAAGTGTTCATGATGAGTACGCCCATTAATGTGGCTACTAGGTCGAAGGACTATCAAACTCCTGCTCTGGCAGCTGGGAAAGATAAAGAAGCTGCACCTTCTTCTTCTACCCCAAGTTCTGGCCCTCTGAATATTGAGCACCCTAACCTTGATTCTGCTATCTGGCCACCCTCTTGGGGTGTGCTGTAGAAATCCTCGTATAATCCCAATGCCCGAGATGATCAGCATTACAATATTGTTGAGGATTTGGCTCAGGCGCTGTCAGCCATGTCGGCTCTCAAGGTACTCCAAAGTTGCCCATCACAGCAGAAATATTTGTTGTAAGTTATCAGGGGCATCGATCCCACCAATTCCAACTTGATATGTTTTGATCTAGAAAACCATGTTCCATGGCTCCCTCATCAAATTTCCTTTCTTATTTAGGTAATCATCAACGAGAAGACCATCCACCGCACTATCATCGATGAAGGTGCTTCCACCTGCATCATGTCGACCGCATGTTGGAAGGTTATTGGTTCTCCTGCACTTGTTATGCGCTTAACCTGCAAAGCGATACCCAAACATAGAATTTGTGAAGAAAAGATACCGAGAACACAGAATATGCGAAAAAATATACCCAGAGTACAGAATAGCAATGATTTTATTATTCAGAGAGAAATGTTCACAGGCCTCTTCGAGGGGGCAACCTCCAATAGAGCAGAGCTCGATTACAAAACAAGACACAATGCTCCTCGCAGGGAGTCTCTATCCTTTATATATGACTCATACATGCAATACCACGAGCCAATATCGTGGGTTTTATTAATACCCTCTATCTAATACTACCGCCCATTTACCATCTAACTAATACTACCGCCCATTTGCAACTAACTGTGGTCCCGTAATTAATTGCGGGTTAGCCACTTACAAATATTAATATGGGCTTTATTGACTCTTGACTATGACGTGATCCCATGACATAAATAAGGGGGTTAGGGTGGGACCCTAACATGCCCTCCCCCTTAAGACTAGCCTTGTCCTCAAGGCTGAAGCTGCGGAAACTGCGGAAACTGCTGAAGAATAGCGGCTGGTTCCCAAGTTGCATCTTCCGGCGAGGTATCTTTCCATTTGACGAGGACCTCCTTAATCATGCGGCCGCGCAGGTGCTTGTCTCGAGTGTCTAGAACCTGTTCAGGTTGAAGCCAGATTGATCCTTCTTCATCCAACTTAGGTAGACTGGTTTGAACTCGGCAATTGTTCCCAATCACTTTGTTGAGACACGATACATGGAAAACTGGGTGGATTTTTGCTGTAGGTGGCAAAGCCAACTTGTAAGCCACTTCTCCAATGCGCTGAAGTACTTGATATGGTCCGTAGAATTTTGGAGAGAGCTTTTGACAGCCCTTGTCTTTGAGTGATGTTTGCTTATATGGTTGCAGCTTCAAAAAGACCTGATCCCCTTCTTGAAATTGGCGCTCTGAGCGATGTTGGTCAGCCTGTTGCTTCATACGGTTCTGAGCTTGATGAAGATTCTCGCGCAGGTGGGAAAGCATGGTTGCACGGTGTTGTAGGAGTTGATCCACGGCTTGTACTTTGGAGCACCCCGTGAGATAAGAAGTGGGGGACGGTGGAAGTTGTCCATAGACTGCTTCATAGGGAGTCATTTTGGTTGTGGCATGATAGTTGGTGTTATACCACCATTCCGCCAGAGGTAACCACTGTACCCAAAGGTGTTGTTTTTCTGAAGTGAAACACCTAAGGTAGGTTTCTAGACATTTGTTGACGGCTTTGGTTTGACCATCTGTTTGCGGATGATATGAAGTACTGAGTTTGAGTTGAGTGCCTTGTATTCTGAAGAGCTCCTGCCAAAAATTACTGGTGAAGATTGGGTCGCGGTCGGACACAATAGAAGTGGGCATGCCATGCAATTTGAAGATTTGATCCATGAAAGTTTGAGCAACCAAAGTGGGTGTGAATGGTTGGGGTAGGGCGCAGAAATGAGCATACTTCGACAGTCGGTCCACAACCACCATGATGACTAATTTGTTCCCGGACTTTGGAAGACCTGTAATGAAATCCATGGAGACCTCCATCCAAATTGACGCTGGAATGGGCAATGGTTGTAATGTGCTTGGTGTGTTGACGGTTTCCCCTTTGTGGCGTTGACAGACGTCACATTCTGCTACAAAAGTAAGGATGTCCTGTTTCATGCCGGTCCAAAGAAATGATCTTCTGGTGTGAGCATATGTCTTCTGAAAGCCCAAATGTCCTGCAATGGGAGATGAATGCAATTCTGCCAAAATGCGACTTTTGAGGGTGGATGTTGGTGATATGACGACTCTGTCCTTGTAGCGAAGAATATCATTCTGCCACGAGTAGCCCTTGCTGGAATTAGGATCTGCCTGTATTTGAGAAATGAGTTGGGAGAGCCCGGGATGTGAAAACCATTCCCTGCGAGCCTCTTCAATCCAGTCTGGAATGGGGAGGGATATTGCGAGCAGAGTACTTTCCTCCTCAAATTGGCGCGACAATGCATCTGCTACCCTGTTGTCTTTCCCTTTCTTGTAAATGATCTCATAATCATATCCCAGCATTTTGGCTAACCATTTATTTTGTTGGGGGGACGATAGGCGTTGCTCCAAAAAATATTTAAGACTATGATGATCTGTGCGGATTTGGAAACGTCGCCCCAACAAGTAGGGTCGCCAGGTCTCAACTGCATGTAAGATGGCCATCATTTCCTTCTCATAGGTAGATTGGCCCAAGTTCTTCCCACTTAGTTGTTGGCTGGTGAATGCCAATGGTCGCCCTTCCTGCATTAAGACTGCTCCAATACCTGTTCCCGAAGCATCAGATTCAATGACAAATGTTTTGGTGAAGTCCAGTAGTGCTAAGACCGGAGTGGAACACATGGCGGTTTTGAGAGCGGTAAATGCCTGTTGTGCTTCTTCGTTCCAAAAGAAGGAATTTTTCTTTAGAAGTTGCATCAGGGGCTTCGCTATGCGGCCATAGTTGCGGACAAATTTATGATAATAGCCTGTGAGACCCAAAAATCCTCTCAAGCTTTTCAAGGTCTTAGGTTGAGGCCATTCTTGCATTGCCTGGATCTTTTTGGGATCCACCTTAACACCTTCACGCCCCACAATGTGGCCTAAATACTCAACTTCTTCCATGCCAAATGCACACTTAGACATTTTGACAAATATTTTATGTGTGCGGAGCAGTTGCAAGAGGATATCTACATGCTGAAGATGTGCTGCCCAAGTGCCACTATAGATGAGTATGTCATCGAAGAAGACCAGGACAAATTTTCTGAGATATTGTTTGAGGAGGTGATTCATAAGGCTCTGAAAAGTAGAGGGGGCATTACAGAGACCAAATGGCATGACCAAGAACTCATAATGGACTTCATGAGTTCTGAAAGCTGTCTTGGGAATGTCGACTTACTTCATGCGAATTTGGTGGTAGCCTGAGCGAAGATCCAATTTAGTGAAGAATTGAGCCCCATTGAGTTCGTCCAGCAAATCGTCAACCACTGGGATGGGAAATTTATCTTTGACTGTTAACTTATTGAGGGCCCTGAAGTCTGGACACATCCGCCACTCCCCATCTTTCTTGAGGATCATGACGACTGGAGATGAATAAGGACTAATGCTAGGACGAATGACACCTGCTTCCAACAATTCCTTGATGATTTTTTCTATTTCATTCTTTTGGGTGAACGGATGCCTGTATGGCCGCACATTTGGGGGTTGGGCCCCTGGAACCAATGTGATGCTATGATCATGTTCCCCTCGTGAGGGTGGAAGTTCATGAGGTTTGTCAAAGACCATCCGATGTTTATTCAAAATCTGTTGCATCTCAGGATGAATTGGCGAAGACATGTTTTCTACTACCTGGATGGCATTAAATTGAGCTACCACTCCATGATGGCCCTTTTTTAACAATTTTTCCATCCTATGCGAGCTTATGATAGAGGGGGCTCCTGCCTGTAGTCCACGGAGGGTATGTGTGAAGTCGTTCTGCTTAAAACTCATATATAACTCCTGGAAATCCATTGTGATTGGCCCAAGAGTGCGGAGCCATTCCGCATCGAGGACAATGTCGCAACCCCCCATGTGTATTGCAAACATGTGGGTTTTCAAATGATAATCCCCCATTTGAATTTTGACATTTTCACAGCGACCTTCACATTTCATTGTGCCCCCATCTGCAATCTGGACTTGGAAGTTAGAAACTGCCCGGACAAAACAATGTGCTGCTTCAGCGATCTTTTGGTGGATGAAATTATGGGTACTTCCACTATCAATCAAGACTACTACTGGGCGATGTTTAAGAAAACCCCTGATTTTGAGAGTTTGAGGGGAAGAAATTCCTGCCAATGCATGTAGCGAAATCATTGGTTCATCAGATACCATCTCCTGTTGGTTATCTTCTTCGGTGGCCTCTGGTTCCTCAAGTGGTGGATCTTCCTCGGTGGAGCTGTAGTCAGTGGCATCTATTTGAAAAAACTTGTGCTCTTTGCATTTATGACCCGGGGAATATTTTTCATCACAGTAGTAACATAGTCCTTGCTTCCTTCTTTCGGCCATTTCTGCCGGTGACACCTTTTGAATCTTAAGTGTTTGGGTCATATTGGGAGCCTGTGAGGGACGACCTTTAGCGGGGAAGTTGGGGCGGCTGGATTGGGCTGTTAATGCACGTTCCACCTTACGGGCTACCTGGCAAGCCTCGGTCCATGTGGGGGGGTGGTGGAGTAGAACCTGAGCTTTGATGGCTTCTTTAAGACCGCTGATAAAGCATTCCATGTAGAACTCATCTGTGAGACCCTTAGTATGGAAGGATAAAGCTTCAAAAGCAGTCATATATTCCTCCACTGTACCCGTCTGTCGAAGCTTAGTGAGACGCCCCAAAAAAGAGTCTTCCTGTTCAAAGCGACTGCGGAGAGTTTTGGCAAATTGGGCCCAATTCTGAAAATGTCCATTGCAGCGTTGATGCCATTCCTTCCATTTCCATCTTTCATTGTCCAAGTACATGGTGCCCACCATAAGCTTAGTTCCCTCATCTGTGATATGATTCAATTGGAAATACTGCTCCATTTGTGGTAGCCATGTTGACGTGTGAGAACCATCAAATTTCTGCATATCCAACTTGGGAGGACGCTGACTGGGTGGTGGACGGGAGTGCCAAATGTGAGGAGAGTGGCTAGACTCACCCTCATGGTAGTTATGGCCATTATACCCCTCCTCGCGGGCTGGCTCCTTGCCGTCTGGGAATGCCTGCTGTATCTGGTTACTCATTCCTTTAAGCTAAAGTTGTATGAAGCTACTCATGTTTTGAAGCTCATGTTCGATCTTGGACACAGCCGTTTCGAGGGTCTCCATATGGTTTTCAATTTTGTCGATCCATTCATTGGCCATCGCTTGGGCGCGAGTTTCTACCATACACCAACCTGATGAAAATTTGGGACCGCCTAAAAATTTTTACTAAGAAATTGAATGGTACCACCTTGCTCAGCTCATCGTCTTGATACTGATGGGCTAGGTCACCAATAAGCATCCCGGAAGATCTCAGACTCGTTTTTTTTTTTTTTTTTTAGAAAACTCCTAACGGAGTTTTACTCCTTCCTGACCAATACTGCAATCGCCAAATCCTCAAAATGTCAATGCCGCCAAAAGTCCTGCGAAAATTATATCCAGGTACAGGAACCCTTCCCAACTACTCCGATCTGGTGAATCTGAGAGATCTGAATGGTGGAACAACTGCTGCTGCTGATCTGAAATATCCGATCTGGTGGATCTGAGAGATCTGAATGGTGGAACAACTGCTGCTGCTGATCTGGAATAGATGCTGTGTGATCCCCCAATAGAAAGGGAACTATGGTCTTGGGGAGTGTCAGGTGCTACAGATCGCAATATACATAAGGGTCTGACAGTAGTACTCGGCCCAATGTTTCAGGGCTCTAACTAAGGAGGATCGACCGTACCCTTAGCCGTACAACCCGACTGCCCTATCGTACGGGCGAGTAATCTCTCCGAGTGCTGTTCTCGGTGTACTGTAGCCACAAGACGGTCGAAGGTTTATCTATGGCGAGGTTTCAAGGGAGCTAGGGGGCTTCCTATATACCCAGAGGGTACGTGGAAGACAGTCCGTGCGTGGTTCTGTCTAATGCGCTACTACTCGAAGGGGTACCCACAGGGGTTACAAGGGAGTCCAACAGACGTGACCACCTCTTGTATTTCCTGCGTGCATGCCTCCCCAAATCTGCAGGTTTATGCGCTTAACGACAGATCCTGTGGTTTAAAGACGCCGGAACACGTCTCTAGCCTAAAATTTTTTTTTGCTAAAATTTGGAGATCCCACCGAGCCCTGGAAAGTGCTCTGATACCACTTGTTATGCGCTTAACCTGCAAAGCGATACCCAAACATAGAATTTGCGAAGAAAAGATACCGAGAACACAGAATATGCGAAAAAATATACCCAGAGCACAGAATAGCAATGATTTTATTATTCAGAGAGAAATGTTCACAGGCCTCTTCGAGGGGGCAACCTCCAATAGAGCAGAGCTCGATTACAAAACAAGACACAATGCTCCTCGCAGGGAGTCTCTATCCTTTATATATGACTCATACATGCAATACCATGAGCCAATATCGTGGGTTTTATTAATACCCTCTATCTAATACTACCGCCCATTTACCATCTAACTAATACTACCGCCCATTTGCAACTAACTGTGGTCCCGTAATTAATTGCGGGTTAACCACTTACAAATATTAATATGGGCTTTATTGACTCTTGACTATGACGTGATCCCATGACATAAATAAGGGGGTTAGGGTGGGACCCTAACAACACTGAACCAATCTCAGAACACTTTGGAAGCTTTCGATGGGTGCAATTCGTGACCCTTCAGTGTCTTACCCAACCTTGCCATCACTCTGGAAGGTAAGACAGTGCAAGTCAAAGTAGAAATTGTTGACACCAATCTCAATTATGATCTTCTACTCAGCCGAAGTTGGACTCATGCCACGCATGCCATGGCCTCCTCTTTATTCCACGCGATTCATTTTCCCCATCAAGGGAAGATTGTCACTATTGACCAGCTATCATTCTTTTCCTCTTCCTCCTCGGATGGTAATGTTTTGTACGTCAAGCACTCTGGCGCTCCCTATGAGAGTGTGGGGGTAGGTCTCTTCAAAGATTCCGCCTTAATGGGAATTTTTCCACTCCCACCACCTCACGTTGCCTCTGTCAACATGATCTTGGTCAAATTTGATCCCTGGGTCATACCTGCACCACATCTTGTTGCTACTTGGGGCGAGGTTATGCCGCTTAGTCCCATCGAAGTCAATTACGTGGAAATTGTTTCGGCTTCGAACTCTGCATCCTCTGATTCTCATATGTCGAAGACCTCTTTCGATACGTACTCTCAATCCCCGTGGCTTGGCACTTTGGAAGCACCTGATCCCTTAGGTGAGACCTTCCTTGCTGATGAAGGTATCATGGAAATCATGTCTCTCGAGGAACCCCCATGGAACGATTCTCATCATCGCTCCTCAAACCTACCTCGCCCGATGGTCATGTCTACCGCTTTCGAAAGGTCCTCTTCTCCATTTCCTTCACCGATTGTTACTCATGAAGTATGGTCAGAAGGAAATCTAGGTAATATTACCCAAATGATGCCGATTGAGATCTCTATCAAACCTAGTATTGTTGAACACGTTCATATTGGGGTATCCTGTTCTCCGGATGAGATCAAGACATATACTCATCTATTTCAGGAATTCTGTGATGTGTTTGTGTGGTCCTACGAAGAAATGTTCGACATTGATCCTAGCATTGTGGTGCACGAAATACCAATGTATCCCCACACAAAGCCCGTTCGCCAAAGGCTTTGCCCGGTGCACCCTAGGAAGGCCACCGCTCTTAAGGGTGAAGTTAAAAATCTTCTCAAAGCAGGGTTCATCTATCCCATCCCCCTTACAGACTGGGTGTCCAATATTGTCCCGGTAACTAAAAAACAGGGCACAATCCACATTTGCATGGATTATCGAGATCTCAACCATGCTTGTCCTAAAGACAACTATCCTACTCCCTTCATTGATCAAATCATTGATGAATGTGCCAAGAGCAAGATATTTTCCTTTATGGACGGTTTTTCTGGTTATAACCAGATCAATATCGCACCAACCGATCAAGAAAAGACAACGTTTATCTATTTGTGGGGTACGTTCATGTACAAGAAGCTCCCTTTTGGCCTTAAAAATGCTGGAGCCACGTTTCAACGAGCAATTTCCTATGCGTTTCATGACATTCGCAACATTGTCCAGCCTTACTTGGATGACCTTCCTACTCATTCTCGTAAGCACCGAGAGCACCCAGACCATCTTCGACATATTTTTTTGCACTGCGGGCACTATAACATTCAGTTAAACCCACACAAATGTGTTTTCTGTGTAGAATCAAGACGACTCCTTGTCTTCATCATTTCCAAGGATGGTATTCACTTGGATCGGCTAAAAGTCAAGGCCATTGTAAATTTACCCCCTCCATACTCACTGCACCAACTTGAGAGCCTGCAAGGAAAGGCCAACTTTCTTTGTCGTTTTATACCCAACTATGTTGGGCTAGCCACAGGATTCACCCGGTTGTTCAAACAAGGAACACCCTTTGTATGGGACGAGGTGGCCCAAAAATCTTTTGATGATCTCAAGGCTCTCCTCATAAATGCTCCTCTGTTGCATCCGCCAGACTATTATCGAGATTACTTCCTCTACCTAGCCACGACCCATAGCACCATTCCTATGGTCTTGGTTCAAGACGACGATGAGGGGAACAAACATGTGATCTACTACCTTAGTCGGAATCTCCTCCACACTGAAATCTGTTATGCACATGTCGAGAAGTTGGCTTTGGATGCCATTCAGGTTGTTCAATGTTTTTGGCACTACATCCTTTTGCGCACAACTACAGTGATTTGTGAATGCAACCCTATGACCTATATCCTGACTCGTCAATTGTTGGGGGGCAAGTATTCTAAATGGATCATAATCCTGTAAGAATTCGATTTGGACTTCACTACAGCCAAATCTAAGAAGTCACTTGTTTTCACCGAATTGATTTGTTTCCTTCCCTCCAAGGCTCTCCCTGCTGGTGTAGATGAACAGCTTCTGGATGAGACCCTTTTCCTGATTAGCACCCTCAATCCATGGTACAGTAATATCATTGTGTATCTCCAGACGTCCACGTTCCGGTCTGCGTTGAACAAGGATGATCGCTGAAGGATTCGACATCACTCCCAACCCTACCATATTATTGGTGATATTCTATACTGTGTCGGTGTCGATTCATTTCTTCATGGATGCCTTATGATTGAGGAAGCTGAAAGAGTTCTCAATGATTTCTACTCTGGGGCATGTGGTGGTCATATGTTTGGTTACGCTATAGCTCAAAAATTCCTTCGCGCTGGTTATTTATGCTTGTCTATCTTCAAGGACTGCATTCTTGCTGTTCGCAAGTGCCACGAATGCCACATTTACCAACGCAAGATGCGCGCCCCACCTGCTCACCTACACCCCGTCATTACCATTGGTCCCTTTGCCAAATGGGGCATCAATTATATGACATGTAACCCTTGTTCGGCCAGGGGGCATGGCTATATGTTGGGCATGGGATCCCCCCCAAGTCAAGTTTTGGGGCTTAAAGCCCAAGTTTTGACTAAGTCCATTATAAAGACTCCGCGATTTGTGGTCGTGGAGCGCGAAGTTGTAATAAAGTCATAGGGTTGTCCGCACTTACTTTTGTAAATGTAGTGTCGGTTTGAGAGATCTACCCATGGTCTGCGGACCATGGTATTATATAAATAGAGCGAGGCTCTAAGTGTAAAGGGACATCAATAATAACAATGATGAAGGAAATCAATCGATGAAGCATTGAGTCGAAGTGTAGAGTCGTGTCTTTGGGTCGTAGAGTAGGAGAAGGTTCTGCAGTTGAGTGCGCAACGACCTAGTAGTCCGCAGCTGAGTGCGTGGACCCCTGCAGCTGAGTGTGCAGGGCAGTTTGAGTCTGTAACTGTTGGAAGCATTAATAAATAGAAGTTTACCATATTTCTGTGTATCTTTTCCTGTTTTATGCATTGAAATATATTGGGTATGAATTGCAAGTCACTATTTATTTACTGCGTGAACTTATATGAATGTGCTGAATAAAATACAAGGTATCTGTTTATGCGAAGATAACTAACTGTTATAATAAGATAAGTAAGATCAGTGGTGTGACTTAGGGAAATAGCGCATATCGCTGCTCTAGTAGCGTGAAAGATCCTCAACCCCTGGTTAGGGCTACGCGAAGACAAATATAATAGAGTGCGAAGGCCTTACAGGACTGGAAAGTGCACAAAGTGACTTGCATGAAGAAATTCCTAGTTGGACTAATTCGACCCCTTAGACATCTTAAGGGTGCAGAAAATTGGTTCCAGCATCCCCCCATACTGCTTTGGGTGAGACCTCAGTCCGCGCTCCACAGACTGTTGCCGAAAGGGCCAGTAGTACAGGGATTCGTTTGGCTAATTAACTCGGAACCTAGGTCAGGCCCCATCAAGCCAGCAAATGGTTCTGTTACCGAGACCAAAATCTGCATAGAGATGTCCGATGTCGTATCATTGGAATCCAACTAAGAAAGAAATTGAAGGTTGGTTGGATAGGAGAATTCACAAATTCGCGGTGTAGGAGAATAGGAATCCACGACTATCGAAAGAAGAGTGGTTAGACTACTACCTCTACATAGAGATCCAAAAAAATTTCTTCGCATCTTTCCCTACTGAGTTGTACGAGTGGATCACTAAGTTAGCAGATAGCCAAGGAAGGTGCAAGCTCGACTGTCCTATTGTGTGGACCCCTGATTTGGTGCATAGATTGGAAGCATCATAGGATAAGATCACATGCACTGTTGATCACTAGCTCGATAGAATTATAGGAGGATTCATTACTGATTTCACAGTAGATACTTTAGTCAGCTATAGCGAGGCAGAGTGATGCTTCCTCAAAGGACCACAAGGTAAGTACGTTAAGTCTCTAAACACTTGGATTAAAATGCTACTGTGTGAAAAGTGGATTATGCGAATACATTGATGTTCGGGGCTATGCGAAGTGGGAGAATTTACAGAAATGAAGGTAGTGCAAAACTAGAAACTAGCCCCTTGATTTCACCTCCGCGAGGGGATGAGGAAGAGCTCACGAAGGTCTCACCAAGAAGTGCGATCAATTTGATAAGGCAGAGGATTTCGTGCATACCACCCCCACCCACACCACCACCAGCTTCACCGCCTTCACCCCCATCTTCGCCCATACCACCTTCACCACCACCACGAGTCAATATGGCAAGCGTGATAAAGTTGCTAGTGTTTAAGGGAGTAGGAAATGAAGATCCAGACCAGTTTTGGTTCGTGATAAAAGTTGTATGGGAAGCACAGGGAGTTACAGATGACAATATAAAGAAAGTGACATTGGTCAGTGCTCTGCAGGATCACGCGCTGACCTGGTATATTAAGCATTCTAATGACAATCCGAATGCGAGGATCACGGATATCCAAATTGCGCTGAACAAATAATTTAGCAAGCCAAAGTTAGAGGCGCAGTCGATCATCGGGTTCAAGGAGATCACAATGATACTAGATGAGACTCCTTGGGAGTTGGACCAGAGACTGAAGTGCACAATTTGCAAAGCCAATATGACTTTGACAGATGGACAACACCGCGAATGGTTTGTAGCATTGCTAACACTGCATTTGAGGAACGCGTTGTCACAACAGAGGTTAATGACTCAGGCAGAGGCCTTGGAGATTGTGATGAGGCTACATGAGACCCCGATATAGGATCCTAACCTGGGAGTTCAACAGATCCACGTGCAATTGAAAGACTTATGCCTTGAGATGCATAGTTTGAAATAGGACAGGACAACTCGCCCGGAAGTGCGTGAAGAGGTATGGTTTGTTAAATGTAAGGGTTAGGGTCATGACAAGGACCACTGCCCAGTATTTGTGAATTACCTCGCAAGAGGAGGACCAATGCCGCTAAGACAAGAGGCACAAGCAGGACCTAGTGCGGTACCCGGTTTGTGGTTCACGATTTGTCAAATAGGAGGAAAGCATGCTACGGACAACTGCCATTTGTTGCAGAAGTACAAGTAGAATTCACAGCAGTTGTTCGGTAATTTCTGTAGATCGGTGGGACACAATGAGCGCACATCTAGAAGCAATGAGCTGATGATGGATAGGACTCCTACCTACAGATTTCAGGCCGAAATGTAGCCCCTTGACCAGAACGCAGGAATGGCGCGAACCGGATTTCAGGGGTGTGGACGAGGCCGGGCTGGAGGAGGACTTGGAAGAGGTCGCGGATGAGGCTGGGGTGGAGGAGGACCTAGAAGAGGTCGCGGACAGTTGATATGTTACAATTGCGGGGGGCCAGGACATTATGCCTATGATTGTACGAACTCGACGCATCCATCATGTTTGTATTGTACCTTGTTTGATCATGAGACGGAGGATTGTCCCACACTAATAGTGAGGCTGTGTGACAAGGGAGTGCTCCAACCTCCCCCGACTCAAAACCTACATATGATGAGGTCTGAGCTACGCGAGGAAGACCCCAATGTGAACATTGTGCTCCGATGTGGAATTACGACAGGGGATGATAAAGGCAAGCAGCCGGAAGATAGTACTTGGGTTTGTAACAGTCCAAAGTAAATATAACATTAATTTACTAATTAAAATCAAAATCAACAATAAGTACATACCTATATTACCTGTGATCGATATCTGCCCGATGACAACAAGGTTTTGGGGATGACTCTCCACCCAACCGTAGGCTCAATTGCGCAAGGCTTTGCTATAACTGGCCACCCCCGAGCCCTCAATCAACGTACTACTGCCAGTGACTCCTAAGTCTTCATACACCATTCTCCCAAGAGAATGAAAGATAGACTCTCGGAATGATGGAATGCAGGAATGCCTCTCATCTTCCTCACCATATATTAAATAGAACAAAACATTGGAAGGGGAACCACATGCACACACTCCATGTGTCTGCATGCAACTTTTTTTTTTTTGTTTTATTTCTTTACTTTTCTTTTGATTTTTAGCTTTCTTGTTTTATTTCCTTCTTTTTGATAGTTTTCTTGTTTTATTTCTATTTATTCTTATTTAGAGCTTTAATATGGTCATTACTATTTTTTATTTTTTATTATTTTTATTATTTATTTCTTTTTATATAATTTTTAATATCATTTATTATTTAACAGTTATGATTTATTATTTTTATTATTTATTATTATTTATTATTTATTAATTATTATTAATTATTAATTATTATTTATTATCAAGGGGAGGTATGCAACAGTCCAAAGTAAATATAACATTAATTTACTAATTAAAATCAAAATCAACAATAAGTACATACCTATATTACCTGTGATCGATATCTGCCCGATGACAACAAGGTTTTGGGGACGACTCTCCACCCAACCGTAGGCTCAATTGCGCAAGGCTTTGCTACAACTGGCCACCCCCGAGCCCTCAATCAACGTACTACTGCCAGTGACTTCTAAGTCTTCGTACACCATTCTCCCAAGAGAATGAAAGATAGACTCTCGGAATGATGGAATGCAGGAATGCCTCTCATCTTCCTCACCATCTATTAAATAGAACAAAACATTGGAAGGGGAACCACATGCACACACTCCATGTGTCTGCATGCAACTTTTTTTTTTTTTTGTTTTATTTCTTTACTTTTCTTTTGATTTTTAGCTTTCTTGTTTTATTTCCTTCTTTTTGATAGTTTTCTTGTTTTATTTCTATTTATTCTTATTTAGAGCTTTAATATGGTTATTACTATTTTTTATTTTTTATTATTTTTATTATTTATTTCTTTTTATATAATTTTTAATATCATTTATTATTTAACAGTTATGATTTATTATTTTTATTATTTATTATTAAGTGATTTATTTATTATTATTCATTATTTTTATTATTAATTATTAATTTTGTATTATTTTTATTATTTATTATTATTTATTATTTATTATTTATTATTAAGGGGAGGGATATTACAGGGTTCCCAAGGCTCCGGTGAAAGAACCAGAGTTTGATTTGGAGTGCGCTAAGGAAACCTTCATGGAAGCTAGGGAGAGCTTTGCTGATGCCTCCACTTCAGGAAGAAAAGACAGGCCGGAGCCAAAAATGGACCCATCAATGCTAATGACATTCCTACAAACATGCATGAAGCTGTTGCGTGACAGTAAGGCTATAAAGGTATTGCAGGAACTCATTAATAGATGCATTGGGACCGTACCAAGAGAACCGTGCGTAGTCTAGAAGATTGGAAAGCATGCGATAAGGACGGGAAGAGAAATGAGGTTGACCGTGTAGATTAGAGAATATGAGATGGACCAAGTGATTTTGGACCTAGGATCAGACGCGAACATTTTGCCGAAGCATACATGGGATTGCATGGGAAAGCCTACGCTACAATGGTCTCCTATCCAACTGCAAATGGCGAACCAAAAAAATATCATACCTATGGGGAGATTGCAGGGAATCACCATGGGTATTGAATGGGCAAGCACGCTAGCAAACTTTGAAGTGATAGAGATTGTGGATGATAGCAATCCCCACCCCACGCTATTAGGAATAGATTGGGTCACTAACATGAATGAGGTGATAAATATGAAGAAGCGCAAGATGATTTTTGAGAAAAAGTCTCTGCGTGGAGTCGTACCTTTGGACCCTGCAGAAGGATCACGCTACACGGAGCTAGTGCACGACTATGAAAGTGATGACGACTTGGAATGAATCTACAAGATAACTGCGCGAGAACAAGACTGGGTAAATCCCACCGTGGATGGACGAATCTCATGGGAGTGCGAAAGCTCCTGTACATCAGATTCGGACGAAGAGATAGAGTGATGGCAAAACCAGTTACACGAGGTAACCACGCTGAACTGAAACATGATGACAAGATTGTTGCATTGCGTATCAACAAAAGTGAGGGATCTGCCTACTTACGATGGGTTAAGTGAAGTAGATGCTTTCCTAAACATATTTGAAAAAGAAGTGTCAGAACAACAATGTTTCGAGGCTTTGAAATGGGTACTACACGCTATGCCCGCGAGGTGGTGGGGTACGCACCAAGGAAGCTTTGAGGACTGGCATGAATGCAAGAGAATGATGCCAATGTGTTTTGGGAAGCCTCAGATGTGACTAGCAGACAAGAATGATGGACGGGATGATCCGCACACGCATCTGTCTAGGTGGGTACAGGCATATGGTAAACAACCTGTGCGGATGCACATGGACTTCACGTTCGGGAACTTGGTCAATAAGCAGGTGTTAATGAGAAAATTACATGAATGGTCCCTCTAGTTCGGATGATGAAGTGTGGAAAGAATGAGTGTGCAGAAGGATACCCATGCAGAATCCTTTAACAATGTGTGCAAAAGACTGAACAGGGTATATAATGCGCAGCGGAGTGATTGGGACCTACGCATACCAGTAGTTCTATGGGCTTATAGGACAACGTGTAAGAAACTGATGGGGCAGACGCCTTCTAGGTTGGCCTATGGAGCAAACACTATAGTTCTAATAGAGCATAGTATGCCTAGTCCGCGCATAATAGCATCGATAGATATGACGGTTCGTGGAGCCTTGAAAGAAGGAATAGCGCAGCTGAAAGAAGAAGAACGCTCGGGACCTGAGGAAGAAATCCGACAAGGTGATCTTAGGCTCCAAGAACTCATGAAGGAAAGGGTGCGGTTAAGGGAGAAAAGCACTCTGGTGGAAGCAGAAGTCAAGAAGCTTGAGGCAGAAATAAAGAAGGATCTTCTCAATAAGAAAATCAGGGTGATAAAACAGGGTGCATATGACTACAGTGACGAATTTGGGGACCACCACCAAGATTTTATAATCTTGATGCCTTGGATTGGACCGCATATTACTAAAGGGATCACCCATGGTGGCGCAATGTAGATGGTAAAGTGCGCGACGTAGACAATAAAAATAAAAGGCGGATTTATTCCAGGAAAAGTGATGGATGACCGGTTGAAACCCTATACAGGTGGCGCGGCCACCTGACTAGCCGTGGGAAGTATAGTCTTAGCACTCTAGGTAGTTGAAAGGAGGCACGGGACTATAAACCACTCTACCCAAGAGCTGCGCGATGTCGGGGTTGTGTGCAAGAGCAAAGTGGCACAAGGTTTGCGGCCGCGCAAGGGGAGCCACGCTGCCACGCGGGTTGTCTAGAAAGTGACAGTTGTAGTCACTATTCATGATGTGATGCTTAACTTGAGACCAAATGGAGTAGGCAGCAAGCATTTAAGACAAATGTTATGGGAAAGATTTGGGAAAATCTGCCGCCAAGGGAGCATTAAGGGACTGGATTTGGGGGAAACGGTCGAATTCAAATTCAAAAGGCGCTATAAATTACAAAGGGCTGCCCAGCAAAGAACACTTGGTCATTTACGAATTGAGATATCGTGCGCCCCAAGTATTATGAACCGAGACCTGTTTGTCTTGTGGAGAATGTTGGTTGAGCCCGTGATTGAACGGTTGAGAGATTTCTGGACAAACAAGATGGCAGCGTCTAAATAAGCCAGGAAAATCGCAGAGATGACCACTGAAGAAGCCGCGCAGGCCATGACCATAGAAGATGCCCCTAAGAGCATCAAGATTGTTGCAGAAATCCCTAAATCACCACGCACGCCGAGACCGAAGAAAGATAAACAACCAATGATTCTGGTGTGTGTGTCCCCTTGAAACCCGCTGCGAACCAGATTAACAATGGATGAAAAAGGGAAAGTGGTTAACTTGGAAACCGATGAGGAGGAAGAAGAGCTAGAGGATATCATAATTGAAGAGGATGAGGATGAGAGCATGGAGGAAGAAACTGAGGGCGTGGTCTCTCTAACTACGCTGCTCGCGTATGTCCCTCTGTAGAGGGGGAAGGCGAAGGTGCCCAAGGACCTCGATGAGAGCAAGAGCTCTCTACAGACTCTGCTCCTCCCGGACGATATCATCTTTGAAGGAATGCAATTGGGAAGGGTATCGAGCTTAAAATTCGAAGACTGGGATCTCGCTGACCACGAGAAATTTCCTCACTTGGTGACCGCGTAGCTCATGAAGCCGAAGAAGAACACCACGACAGGAGTTATAGAGTTGGAGCCGCGCAAGTGCTTATGCTGAGTCAAAAAGGCAGGGTTGTTGAACCTACTCTTGGTGCCGCATTACCATCGTTCCCCAATGACTATCTTCATCATTAGGCATTTGCTCTGCCTGGTGCATGATGGGTGTTTATGGCTGAAGGAGCCCATCCCGATCACGGACCACCTAATCCATCAAGTTACCCAACTCCCGTGTAAAGGACAAGACCCAACAGACATTTTAGAGGGGAAAAGCAGTGATTTGGCCATTGCGGAGGCCATGAAAAAGAAATACATGCTGAAGAAGAAAAAGAGCGCATACGCAATATCCAGTATCAACAACAAGGCAGTCAGAGTTGTGACCCAGATACTGGAAGGTAAGGTCATGTAGAAGTGCCGCACGGATAAGGTGCCCACGCCGGTGGTGGCACTTGTTGAACAGTGCGCAGAAGGGGTCCAGTTTAGCTGGTCCAAATTCTTGTGCAAGGATTTCCTGGAGAATTGCCGCAAGGCACAGGAACAAGGAAAAACTTTCCACTATGCATGGCTTCTGCTATCCATAGTGCTGGAGGGTGGGGAATTGCCTGAGGACAGGCAGTTCCCCACAATTTCAAGGGATCTCTCGAAGGCCACGAAGTAGGCTTTGAAGTGGGCCACTAAAGACATGAACCGGATCCACGACAGTAAAATATTCTGGGTGTTCATGGATATGAACATCACAATGGGGATTAACCACAAGCCACGGTTATCACCCATTGTCTACAACAACCTGTAAAGTTTTGCTGAGTTTAAAGCAGAATTTCATCACATTTACCTCAGGGCACGTAAGGACCCTGCAAAGAAGTGGAACGAGCTACCATATATGACCATAGATGATGTGATATTTGACATACTTGAGACGTTGCTGCCGGAATGGCGTGCTCCAGACATCTCTGCGCTGGAAAAGTCTGCTGCACAGAAAAAGAAGGAGGAGGAAAAACTGCGCTTAGTGCAATTGGCAGAAAAGAGAAGGAAAGAAGTAGTAGCAGAAAAGGTGGAGGAGGTGCGGGATGCTGCACAGACAACAATAGAATAGAAAAAGGTCGCAACAGCAGCACAAAAGGCAGCAGAGAAGGAGCACGAGGGCTAGAGGTCACCTTCGCCTGAGCAGAAGCAAGAGATGGAAACAGAGATAGAGGAGGGCGGCACGAACCCACAAAAAACGTCAACACAATTGAAGCGCCAACAGTCGAGAGAGCAGATGGGGCCGTGCAAGAAGGTAAAATCGTCTAAGCTGTCTATCGACCCGATCACCCTTACTGAGGGTGATCTGCATGATATAGGAGAGACAGTGCACGACGTCACCACCGAGGCCCTCCAGAACTTTGCGGAGGAGAATCAGATTGTGTTGGCGGCCCTTCGAGCATAGATTTAGGAGTTGCAGGTGTGCACTCCTTAGGCTGGTACTCTCTCAACTAGCCTCATAGTAGGCATAGCCACGACTGAGGAAATGTTGCGTGCTCGTACGACCAACACAATAGTGCTGCCAAAAGGGGCACTGGTTACAACAAATGAGGCCGACAAGCCTACAGTCAGTACATTGAAAGGAATAGGGATCAACATGGCTGTGCTCCCTTGGGAGACACTCTATGTTCTGCAGGATGGGATTACTGCAGAACTACGGGCTAGGGAGAGCCGCACACTGCAGGTATTGAGTGAACAGAGGATCAACATGGAGCAGTTGAGCTTGCAGTGTGACAAGGTCATGTCTCAGAATAGGAAGATGGTGCAGGTAATTGAAGAAGCCTGCCAGATGGTCCCTGAGCTAGCCATCCCAGCAGAAGCACCAACAGAGGTGCGCATCCAGAGATTAGCAGTAGGGGTGCGCGAGGCACGAGAAGAAATGGCTAAGGTTCAGCTAGAGCTGAACCTTCAGATAGTAGAGCTGCGGTTGAAGGCACAGCCTTCAACTCCTCCATAGGTAAGGGAACAACACGCCAGCGCCATTACATTGGGGATGGAGGAGATCAGCAGTGTAGTAAGGGACTGCACCAGAATGTTGGAAGAATCATTTGAGGTCCTCACAAATCTGCAGGAGGACCCGAACATACAATGCTTAGAAACAGAGGCGCGTGAGCTACAACAACAGTATGACAACGTCAAAGGGACCGCGCAGATGGTGGCCCTCACTCAGAGGCTCGCACAAATGCAACAGGCCAAAGCGCTTAAAGAGCAAGTAGACGTAGTGCGACACAAAGAAGCAGTTTTGAAGGCGCGTGTTCAGCCTTGGATCGACGAGGCCTTCATAATCACAACAACAATTGAAGGCAAGCTCGTGCAGATGAAGGGGACGTAGGAACAGATACAAGGAAGTAGTTCCGACACCGTGGTCTCAGAACAACACGTAAAAGAGATACAGCAGGCAACCGCTCAGTGCGCTGCCGACCTTGCAGTAGTCCAAGCAGAATTGGGAGGTCTCCGCGCAAAGATGTCCAGACTAACAGAGTGACTCGAGGGCGAGTCACGATGTTTGTGTTGGGGGCTTATTGGTTGTGGGATCCCCCCCAAGGCAGGTTTTGGGGCTTAAAGCCAAGTTTTGACTAAGTCCATTGTAAAGACTCCGCGGCTTGTGATAAAGTCATAGGGTTGTCCGCCCTTAATTTTGTAAATGTAGTTTCAGTTTGAGAGATATACCCATGGTCTGCGGACCATGTGATTGTATAAATAGAGCGAGGCTCTAAGTGTAAAGAGACATCAATAAGAACAATGATGAAGGAAATCAATCGATGAAGCATTGAGTCAGAGTGTAGAGTCATGTCTTTGTGTCGTAGAGTAGGAGAAGGCTCTGCAGCTGAGTGTGCAGGGTAGCTTGAGTCTGTAACCATTGGAAGCATTAATAAAGATAAGTTTTACCATATTTATGTGTATCTTTTCCTATTTTATGCATTGAAGTATATTGGGTATGAATTGCAAGTTCACTATTTATTTACCACACAAACTTATATGAATGTGCTGAGTAAAATACAAGGTATCTGTTTATGTGAAGATAACTAACTGTTATAATAAGATAAGTAAGATCCGCAGTGTGGCTTAGGGAAATAGCACAGATCGCTGCTCTAACAGTGTGAAAGATCCTCAGCCCCTAGTTAGGGCTGCGCGAAGACGAATATAACAGAGTGCAAAGGCCTCGCAGGATAGGAAAGTGTGTGAAGTGACCTGTGCGAAGAAATTACTAGTTGGACTAGGTCGACCCCTCATACATCTCAAGGGTACAGAAACTTGGTTCCAGCATCCCCCCACACTGCTTCGAGTGAGACCTCAGTCTGCGCTCCGCGGACCGTTGCCGAAAGGGCCAGTAGTACAGGGATATTTTTGGCTAATTAACTCTGAACCTGGGACAGGCCCCATCAATCCAACACTATATTATCGTTTCTGTGGATTATTTCACCAAATGAGCCGAAGCGATGCCTACATATTCCGTAGATGGTAAGACGGTGGCTCAATTCCTTTTCAACCATGTTGTTTCCAGGTTCGACGTACCCCAAGCCATTGTCACAGATCATGGCTCCCTTTTAAGAGATTACATGATGGATGAGCTAACATCTACATTGGGCTTGCACCACGATGGCTCGACCCCATATTATCCTTAGGCCAACGACCAAGTTGAAGTCGTGAACAAACTCTTGGTCACAATGCTTCAGCGTACTATTGGGATGCACAAGTCAAATTGGCATCTCATGATTTTTTCAGCTCTGTGGGCATACCGAACCTCCACCGAGGACGCAACTGGTTTCACACCATTCCAGCTAGTCTATGGTCTGGAGGCAACACTGCCGATCGAATGCGAGATTCCTTCAATCAAGCTAGCTATTGAACTCCTCCCCAAAATGTCACCTGAAGAGGAATGCCTCTTATATTTAGAATGACTGGATGAGACTCTGCGTCTCGCTGCCTTGGTCATTGAAGCATAGAAGAAATGGGTCAAATCCCATTTCAATCAGTTGGTCTCCCCTCGCGCATTCTCTAAGGGTGATTTGGTCTTACTATACGACCAAGCTAACGATGAGCTGGGGGCAGGCAAGTTCAAACCTATGTGGCATGGGCCCTACACTGTGAAACACGTTTTGTAGAAAGGAGCCTATGATCTTATTGATTATGAAGGAAATCCTATCGATAAGCCCCGAAACGGGCTTTACCTCAAGAAGTACTATGCTTAGGTCATCTTGCATGGTTACTTGTGTACATTAGTGTGTGATTCATTTTTGTTCAACGTGGTTTTGTTTGATAGTTTTCAAAAAACTTTCCTGTTTACTATGCTTTTCTTGATTTGCAGATGTCTGCAACTCCCCACGTTGATTTCGCTGATTGTGCTTGCCGAAGTACCCAGAACCTATCATCCGCAGCATGGGCTATTTATGACCCTAATGGTGAGTTGATTGACCTTCAAGGTATCTGTCTAGGTCGCACAACCAACAACATTGCTGAATATAGTGCGGTCATCGAACTGTTGTCAGAAGCCATCGCTCTGGGAATCAGAGAATTGGTTTTCAACCTGGATTCATAGCTTGTCGTCCTTCAACTCAACGAGAAATATTCCATCAGAAACCCTCAAATATTGAGAATGTATCTCCATATTCATCTATTGGAAAGGCATTTTGATTATATTACATATCATCATATTCCTAGATGCATGAATACATTAACAGATGCATTAGCTAATCATGTGTTGGATAGACATTTACGAAACATGTGAAAGATAAAACAAACCATTTGTACCATAGTAGACAGTAAAATACAACATATATATATATATATATGGTGATAATGTTTGATACATCAGAACCCCAAAAAATAATATGTGTGTCTAAAATAACATCGGCGGCTCGTAGGCCTCATATATCCATGGCACGCAGGCCTCAAAAAAATATGTAAGTGCTAGACCTAGGAACTAATCAGCATGGTGATCATGGTAGCATGATACGGCTTGTGCAACATGAGTCAGCAATCGGCGAATCTGCTCCGAGACTCCCATCGTGTGTCTCTGGTACTGATGAGGAATGTCTCCTACACGAGCATACTCCGCGATACCATGAGTCAACCCCTCAAGGTTCCTCGCGATCTCCTCCTCGTTGTCACTCCCTTCCTGATAAGGGGTGACAACGTCAATAGGGCAGGGGATGTGCTTAGCTATCGGGGACATCCCAGCAGGCCGCTCTAGTCCAACATCTGCATTAACAAGAGAAATTTTATAAGCACATATATATCAAAAACAATTAAAAATCTCAAAATTAAAAAAATTTGGTTTTTACCTTCATCATCGAAGTCCTCTCCATCTGGTAAGGGCATGTCTGGATCTCCTCAGAAATTAGTGCCGCTATATGGCCAGTCCTCCACGACAATCTTCTGTCATCGTAGCCATGAAAAGAATGCAGGTCGGTATGACATGTGCTGACCCCCAGTGATCCTGGGCATCAAACGGCTCCAGCGGGCCATCCGCGGATCACGTGGCATAGGAGGATCCACCTCAGTCAACTGATACTGGAATAGTGGTACTCATTCCAGGAAGAAGGTCACAAGTATTGATCCAAAGCCAAATTGCTTCAGATTCCCGCCTTAGCTTTGGACAGTTGGTGCTTGATGTTCATCTTCATGGCCTCTACCTAGTTGAAGATCGTAGGAGCTGTGCAGTAAATAGCATAAAGGAACTTCAACTTGTTAGTATCATGTTCCGCCTGGGATCCTGCCACTCTATTGATGGTAAACAGAAGCACCCTTAGTGTCAGATCACGCACACTGGAAATCTCTATCTTCCCACTCCTGGATTTCAGGGCCTCAGGGCAGTATTCGGCAAGCAGGGAAGATATGCTTGCTCCAATTGGACGTGCCCCATACAAGTTCACCGACTCCCCTATATGGGATAGTCCAGTGATGAAGTATATATCTGAAGTTTCCAACTCCAGCTCCTGGTCCCCAATGACAAAGATCTCCCGATTAATGTCCCAAAGACTAATCAGGTACCGAAGTAAGTCGGGCTGGGCCCACATCCCTGGCGAAAGAAAGAAATTGAGGAGCCTGCAAGCCCTCAAAGCCTCTAGGCAATTTGGGTCATTCATTTCCTAGGTGTCAACATCTTCATGTTCCCGTTCTTTCCAATCCACCATTTTCAGCGATTCTCTCCTGCAAAAGCCATTAATTTGAGTCAATAATCATCCTTGGCACATAAAAATCAACTTTAAACAGTTAGTTTTTGATAAAATAGGGTTTTTCCCTATCCACAGCGCTGATGCACCTGTTTTAAAAATAGTTGCGCCGATCGGCGCCGATGGCTTTGTTAATCACCCCCGGTCGCCCTGATTCCATGCTCGGAAATCGCGCTGACCGAGGGCGGAAAATATTTTCAAAAACCTCCTCAAAAAATCTAAAAAATGGCTAAAAGCATAAATAGAGAGCACAAAAATGGAACTGAGGGCTTCAGCTGTTACCTGGAACTGGCGGCTCGTCGATTGACCTCCCGGATCTCCCGCAATCTGCTCCAGATCAATTAGGGAAAAAGTGGATAAAAAGTCTTCACAGCAAAGGTAAAATGGTAAATGGTAAAAATGTATTTACTTTTTCCCCTTTTATTCATTTTTTATGAAAATATTAGGTTTTTGTAAATATTTTGACCTCTTTTGCCTCAAAGACTCGATAATACACTTTACCTTACTTGTGTAGTGACAGGTGATGGATGTTCGACAATGATGATGAGTCACGTTTTAGCTCTTTTCTCGACTCGTTAAACTGCCATCAAAATATTGCAAAGTATTTTTTCCCTTTTTGACTTGTTAAAGAGAATAAAAATGGGGGGTCCGCTTTCAATCTCTTTTCCGAACCTTTAAAAGAGAAAATATGGTCAAGCTCTTGTTGTTTCGAACTCATTAACGGATGCGAAACATCGTGTGCCCAGTTTAAGTTTACCCCTTTTCGGGCTAGGAGGCACTATTTACAAAAAAGGTACTCCTTGACTGAAATGGTCAAGCGGTTCTTTCAAGTATTGTTTTCTACCTTTTCGGGCTCAAGAGACACAAACGTACAAAAAGGGACCATGTGGATTTTTCTTTTACGTGTCTTTTTCAAACTCTCTAAACATGAAAAAGATATCGAGTTACACCTTTGTCGGACTCGTTAAACTATTAAACGACATCGTATTCGTCACCATGATGAACATTAGCTTCTCCTTCCTAGGGCTCGTTAAGCTTACTAGGTTGGATTCGTCCAAAGGATGAACTTACAATGCAAGCATATGCTATCCTCTTCAAGATTGCGATTAAAAAATAATTTCTAAATCTAGCAGTTGTATCGGCAGCTCACTCTGGAACATGACACTCTTTGCTTCGTGTTGGGTTGGGATATCCTCCTTTGTATCATTGACCTTCCTAGGTTTGGGCCGTTCATTTTTTCTTCCATTTGATCTTTGCCATATCAACATGACCACTGATCCTATGGATCCAAAAGCTACCAAACTTTCAGTTGTGTCGCCGATATGTTCAAGAGTTGTCCTTCTGCAGTTACACTTACCTATGATTCTCTGTATCATCCAAAATCATTTTGCATCCTCTCATCTCACGTCGATGATGTGGGATTCATTATGGCCCTCCTTCGACACGATCACTTTCTATTGACCTTAGCTCATTATCCGGAAAGCTAACCGAGAGACTCCTTTCCAGTACCTTAGAGCTTGCATGCCCTAATGGCAAGTTCTTCGCACTCGACGACAAGTTCACATCATTGAATTTTGATTGAGTGATTTCATGGGTGTTCGACTTCAGTCCTCTATTCACATTCCGTGGATTGTGCTGATAGTACCTTGAGGACCATTGTCATTATTGGTGGTTTCTCTTGCGCTTGTTAACAATTTACATCATTGACTAGTAATCAAGCGACTTTCTGGCATGTTCGACGTTAACACATCTATTCACATGTTAGAATCTGTACTTTGATTGGGTCGTGTTGGAGCGCAAGACCCTGGACTCAGATCACACAAGTCCAGGTTGCGAAGTGGTGTGACATGATTATGATGATATGCATGTCTCTTTCAGATGGTTGGCTGCAACCAACCATGAGTTATCATATGTGATCCTTCTCACTATTGGATGGTTGAGACCATACCTTGGTTTCGTTATGATCCTCCTTGACGGATGGTTGCACCCATAACTGGATCCATTTACATGATCATTCTCTGGATGGCTGTGTCCATGCCATGATTCATGTATCATTTGACATAGATATCAGTCTATGTATATGTATCTATACTTGCTTGCAGGTTTTCTGACGGTAGACCGGTTCCTCGCACTGATTCATAAAGCAATTCATCCCTCACTCCAGCTCAGTCTTCACGCTTTATGGGGCATCTGTTACACAACATTTTGTCACTGTCCTTGTACTCCCCGTTCCTTGATCCTGGAGGACCTCTATAGTGAACCCCATATGATTTTCCTTCATGAAGAAACTCCCATTATGTCCCTCTTCATGAGCAGATCAACTCCCTTTTGCACCATTTCCCCTGAAACTTCTGTTTTGCCCAATTTACAAGACCATCACTAATGACCCTTGTCCTCCCCGCACTGATATGCAAAGATTAGCACTATCCCTCGCACTGACTGGTGCGACTGAGCTGTGTTCCAGTCACGCCGGTCTTGTTTTGGAAAGTTTTTTAAATTTGGAGCCGGAGCTTCCAGCTCTAAAAGCTTCGTAACGGAAGTCTGGTAAATGGTTTGGCCAGATGGGGTCGAGGATGATAGTTTGGGCTCCTTTCCCCTATAATTATGGAACTACCTCAAGGGATAAGCCCTTCTCCCATGAGAAGAGGATCCATCTCCCATCAATTTTTCCTATATAAACCTCCCTTCTTCCCAAGCACAAGCTAGTTTTTTGGTTGAGTGTTGATGCTATTTTGGTTTGGAGTAGACAACAAGCTATTAATAGTTGTAGCTATCTAGTTGTCCGAGGGAGAAGTGTGATTTAGTTTGGAGTGAAGCCTAAAGGGAAGAGCCTTGAAACTATTGTTAATTGAGGCCATCATGGAAATCTAGAAAAAGTGTGTGGGAACCTGGTCTTGTCAGAGGAGGACTGCAACATCAAGACAAATGGTTGTAATCTCTCTTTAATATTAATATACGCAACTATCGATTGATTTCCTACATGTTTTGTTATATTATACGTTCATGTCTTAATGCTTCTTGAATTGTTAAGTAGATTGAATTGCAATTTGTCTATTTTCATGTTTGTTGTTTGTTGTTGTTTACTTGTTTTAGGTGCTTGAAGAAGGAAGCGAGAGATAGCTGGAGCGAGCAAGCTAGGACATCATCAAGCAGGATAAGTGGACCAAGAGGTAGGCCATCTTGATTGATTCTAACCTAATGAAATATTTCATAGAATGTATCTGTTGTGGCTAGACCCATCATCAGGCTAGAGGAATCTGTTCGTGTCCGCACTTATAATTTTACTCCACTACAAAGAGTCATGCAAAGTCGAAAAGTCATAGGAAGTCAAATAGTAATGGGGGTAGTGAAAGAGTCACAAGGAAGGTGAAGCATCACCTCTTGGTTATATATACACCCTCATTGTATGAGAAAATGACTTTTCACCTTGGCTCCTCCCACAAGGCATTAGAGAGACAAACTAGTTCTTTTGGGGAGCAAGGAGCGGCTCCAACACTCCATTATTGGAGCTAGTGTGGTGCTCATTGTATACATGTGTCTTGGAACTTTTAATTAATACAAGAAGCCTCATGACCAACACATTCTTCATGCATGTATTATGAATATTTGTAAGACTATTATGTGGATGTTTGTATTTCATGTTTTCTTTCATCTGTGCTAAAGTAGTTGAACTATTTCAGTTATTTACTAATCATATTGAGAATGTGTTGTAATGGTTATTATTGTTGTCACATCCTTGTGGACTATTCCGCTGGATTTTAAAAAGATCCTTTTGTTGATTGGTTGTAATGATCATCGCATATTTTGTGGACTATTTCGCTAGATGTTAGATAGATCCTTCTTGGTTGTGTGTGTCTATGCTAGGGTGGTACTTTCTTTCTCCATCTGTAGTAGAATAACATTGACACACCTACAAACGAATACTCACGAGGCACACTCACTTTCTTATTGAAGGGAACATTTGAAATAATCTCTCTTGCTTATAGTTAGAGCCAAGGAAAACCTATAAGAATATATGGAAATTGGGCCAATACTTCAGATGGGGCTCCTATTCCAAACGGTGTGAGGTCTAATAAGGACTTTACATCAGGGAGACCCCCTTGGTTGATAGATTTCCACTATTGTGAACAAGATACAACCATAGCTTCAAATTTATTTGGAAAAATTTGAAAGACTTTCTCAAAAACTCTCTTATTTGACAGGTCTTATCCATGCTATGTCAAATGATTAACAATACTCATCATCTTAGTTATAAAAATATTCTCAGTTTCACTATCTTTCATTTTGAAATTCTCAAAATATCTTCTCAAATTTTGTAACTTGACATTGTTCACCTTGAATATGCCCTAATAGTAGGATTTAAGAGTGACCCAATCCTTCTTTGAGGAATATGTGCTTGACACTTTTGGAAATATCACATTGCCTAAACCTTGCTAAATAAGGCCAAAATATTTGTTATCCTTCTTTATGTTCTTCCTCAACAACGTTTCCTCAACATTTGTTAGAGCTATATTTGATTTCTTGTCAGTAGGCTCTGGATATACATTAGTAACGTATTCCTAAATATCGTGAGAACAAAATAATGTTATCATTTTAATAGAACAAGAATGATAATTTTTCTCAGTTATAATATGAGTCGGTGACTGAGAAATACTAGTATTCAACACCATCCATCACAAAGAAATGAAAAATTTAGATGGCGGGTAAGAGAAATTTCAAACTCTGATACAGTTAGTTTGTCCAATAAAAAATAGATCATTAGAGATTTTTGGAGATATAAAATGGGCCTCCTAAGGAATATTATAAAATAATAGAGGAAATAATAAAATAAGATTACATTACTTCATCAAATTTTAGAAGGAAAAAATAAAAAACTATTTTTTCAACTCATATTTTCAACATGTATCCATATGGTTTTGCTACAATTTTCAGGGAGAGCACTCATTGGATGCAAAATTTAATTCCTCATCGAAGTAATGCCCATGTTGCATAATTTTGATGGACCCTGCTACACGAAAAAATGACAGATGCATGAAAAAGTGTGATTGCAATCACATTTTTTCATGTATTTCTCAATTTTCATGTAATAGGGTCCATAGAAACTATGAAATATGAGTACTCCTTGGATGAGGAATTAAATTATGCATCCAATGAGTGCTCCCACTCGAAATTTGAGTTAAATTGTAGAGAGATAAGTCAAAAATCCCAGTTGAAAAAGTAGTTTTTATTTTTATTTTTTAAGCTTTTTACTTTTTTACTCAAAAAATGGTGAATCATCCCCCATGGTTGAAATAATGATATTAAATCCTATTGATTTTTATAAAGTTGATTTTGGTTGTACATTTTTGTTTTGAGGCCCATTTTGTTTTGAGGCCCTTGGTTGATGTATTTCTAGCACCATCAACAAAATGGCGCTAGAAGGAGGGCCAGGTGACAAGCTGAGCCCTTTGAGTCTGTTTTAAATATCTTATCATCAATGGCTCATCCTCAAATGATATTACCGAGATGTTTCTCTAACCTGTCCCCTGGTGAAATTTCAATCCCCATTGAGTCTCTCCATGACTTGTATCAACTGAAGTTTTATGGTGAGGGTGATACGTCCTTTGTCGAACATGCATCTCTTTTTCTTAAGTTCTTGAATATTATGAAATTAATTGTGAATATATGCCTTGTATTGTTTTCTCCCTCACCCTTGACGGTCGAGTTAGCTGATGGTGTCACACTCTACCACCTGCTTCCATTCATTTTCTTAACCATCTCATCGAGGAGCTTTATTTAGTATTTGAAAGATATGATTACCAAGATGTTTATAAAATAATCGATCAACTTAGAATGGATCTTGATGAATCAGATGAGGATTTCTCTAATCGATTTCTTCACCTTTGTTAGGAATTTCCTAAAGAAGATATGGATAATGGTTTCTTGAAACAAAAGTTTGGGCATTTAGTTCATATGTCTTCACATGGTGAATGGAGACCACCTGATGTTTCTTCATCCCCAACTCTTGTTCCTTGTCCTTTTGCTTTTTCAGTTCTTATGTGGTTGCCTCCTTGCAATGATTGTAAATTTGGTAAATCTACACATAAAATTCCTAATCCATCTTCTCATCCTCCTTCTGCTTTTCATAATTCAATTCCAATAGAGGAAATCACGGAATGGCTCATGAAGCCTATGATGGAAATAAGTTTATCTATTCCTCAATATGGTATTAACACTCATAACTCTAGTCTTGAATCTGATTCAGATTTCTATCATCCTATATAATCTACATGCCACGAATATCTCTACTGTGACCTGCTTGATCAATCTCCTCCATCATCTAGTTTTCCACACTTTCCTAATTTTCAAGTTGTTGGTCCAAATTGTGACCGGGATCAAGATAGTCACATTACATAGGTAGAGGAGCTGAAAGGTCAAGATTCTTTCAATATTCTTTTCTTTTTAAAAATCCTTTGTGTGAAGATGGTGTCTCCTCATTCTTGACTGGTATTGAATCTATTAATCTCAGTAATGAATCAAACAAAATCAGATTGTTTAGATCTATAGTATTGGGAAAAAATAATTCTAATGATGTTGATTCTATTGATGTATGCAATGATGAATGCCCAAGCGCACCAATTGATATTTCAGTTTCTGAGGAAAATTTAATTTTGAAATATTTAGATCTTGAATCTATTTCAGTCAAAGAAAATTCTCTTATCGAAACTTCCTCTTCGTCCCACTATCCCTTGTGCTCTCCTATTTGCTTTTCCTCTACATGCAATGAGTTTATTTCTAAATTAACACAAGGTAGTGAGCTTGTTCATGATGAAATAAAAAATAATCAGATCATTGTGTATCCTTTCCATCACATATCATCTCTTTTTTTGCATGAAGACAACTCTTCAAACCATCTTGCTCATGAAATTTCTCTGATTCATACATCTCTAGATTTGCGATCAAAAGAATATTTTGGTTTAAGTAATTTGGTTCAAAGTTGTAAAATATGATCAATTTAGTGACAAATATGGTTTCCACCCGGTTAACAGTGATCTCATCAAAATTAGTTAAGTCTCTATCCTCACACCATGCACAATCTGGTTCAATCTTTGGAATCCGATTTTAAAATACTTGAAATTTTTGGGACTCACCAGGGAGTTGAGGCACATCATCTTCTATTGATGGTTATGTTAGGATTTCATAACTCTAGAAAGACCCCCGAATTGAGACAGGTCTATATTTCTTCAAAAAACTCTTCTTTCTCCATGGTTTCACTCAATGTAAATTCTTTCTTGAAATATTTTTGGCATTGTGGAAATGATCTTTCGAACCTTCAAGATTATATTTCTGATCGGACGCAAGATGATTCATATTCATGAAAATATCCTCTACCAAACTCAAGTTTGGAATGTGTATCTCTCATAGAATCATGGAAATATGAAGTTGATTATTCTAAATATTATCTTTTGCCAAAGGAGTCATACTTGTCACACTCTTATGAAAATAACCAACTCCTAATCTGTCTTGTGAATATCCTGATGCTAACATTTTTCTTTATCACACTTGAAATCCTCTTGAGTGTCAGTGAATGCATGGATTGTTTGACAAATCAAATTCTTCTTCACTTTTTTTCCCTGATTGGTTTCATGTGTTTGTTATACTAGCATCCCTTTTTACTTCTTTTGGCGATTATTATAGTGCAGTGTGAAACTAGTCACAAGAAAATGGTTTGTCACACTCGTCATGTGAGGAAGATGATTCTATTATGCAGGGAATTTGTGGAACTATTCAAATTGATTTATATTTGGTAATAACAAACTGGGAATCTGATGCTTTAATCACCCCCATCTGATTGTGATTCTATTTCTGATCACTCTCATTCCACTTACGATTTTTTCATCGACAAATACAATGATAGTTGTTTTACGTTCTTTGATTTTTATGGTTTAACATCTCACTATTCAGGTACTTGTCAATTAGTTTAGGCATTTTTGTACTCGCGAGTGGTTATCACAAGTCCTCCCTATCTTTACATGCCTAATCAATATGACCAGATCTATTTCTCCTCACAAGGTTCTTATCGTAATCATGTGGTTTTAATTGAAAATTCATGTTTTCAAATATTTTGGGGTTTTCAATAGGATTGTCACGAATTTTATGATCCAATCATATTACTTGGTAGGATTCATCACAAATAAAAAAATTTGATCTTTCTCCATACTTTCAAAGGAATTCACTGTAGTTGAAGACGCATTCGCAAGAAGCTTCCGAGGTTTGTTGAATGATGGTTCTTATCGAAAAGGTAAGGATATGAACTAGTAAGAACTAGTGGCTTTGGCCTATCTTTCTACTGACAGGCAAGACCTTCAAATTTTTGTGCAAATTATTCAAGTTCTTATCTATTTTGTTGCACATTGCTTTATATATGTTTTAATTTCTTATATCTTTGTGTATGTAGGTCGGAAGCAGTTAGGGTGGCTTCATTCGAAATTCCATTATATGTGACCTTGGTCTTATAAATGATTAGGTTAAGAGTAGGTTTAGTTGCATATTAGTTCACCTGCACATTCACCCTACATTTGTTTCCTGTAAGTTTGTCATGTGTTTTATGGTTTTGGTTTCAAGTCATGTTTTGGTTTAGCCACTTTTTGTCTTGTCTTCTATTTTTGTTTCCTTAAGGCCTTGCATAAAGATGCTTTGTTGGCTCATAAAGGAATGTGGAAAAACATAAAAGGACTTTGTGACAGTGCAACATTTGGCTAACTCTTCATCCTTCTTCCCTGTCTTGGTTAGATATTTTGGTCGATGATTTTTAACAGAAAATATGATCCTTGCATTAAGAAAGCCTTGTGATGAACCATGATCTCCATGTCTATTCTAGAAACCTGATCCCTACACTCGAGTTTTTATGTTTCAGTTTTTAGGCTGATCTAATCAAGTAGAGAAGGATACAGGAAAATCTAAATGAGAAAACCAATATCATAGGTCTTATATATGATTCTATGAAGGGATAAACTCTCCTTCTCTCAATAAGTCATGATCCCTCTTCCACGCATAAATAAATAAGTGCCAATGCACAATCCTCCTTAAATAAATAAATAAAGGTGAAGGAAGAGAAAGGTTTCTTATGCAGAGAGGTGAAGTAAGAAACTCCTTTTGGGTACTGTACAGGCTTGCTGGAAGCGGAGAAATGTTTGTGTCCCTAAAGTGACTCCATCAAGGTAATGTCTAAGCCTACTGGCAGTGGAGAAACACCAGTGATAAAAAAACTACACTCTAAAAATCTAAAGCTTGCGAACTGCATTACCTTATCCTAATTTGAAACATTTGTGTGATTGTTTATCTCATGTTTGTGCTTTAACTGAGTAAAGGAATGAAGGGAACTATGATTATGCATGGGGTAAGTGGGGAATCCATGGTAATATGAATTATGAATCAATACTTTTTGAGGAACTAGACCCTGCACAAAAAAATTGACCAAGACAGGGAAGCTGGAGTTCTGCCATTGTATAGCCAAGTTTTGTAGCTATGACAAACACCCTCCAAAAATTTTCCTGCACCTGAATTTTAGAGCCTACTGTGGGGCTTGTGATCAATCGTTTCATGTTTGCTTCTTGGTCATGTAATGTTTTTGGGCTCCCTTCTTTGATTAGAAGTGTCGAAGTCACTCGCTCACACATGCTCGTCCCCGAAACAAGTGCATGAGGACATTATTTTATGCAAGGTTGAATGATCATAGAACAATGCATCAAGAATGTGCTTGTGCAATTTCTAATCCAGGTCGATAGTTAGTGCGAACTGACAACAACAATTTCTCACTTCTAGCTGCGTTTGTACTTCTATTTCAATGTGTTTTGCAAATTGTTGCTTCTTCACACCCTTGTTTTTGCAAGTATCATTTTCATGTTTTCGGCTGTCGATTTCACTTTCTTTCACTATAATTAGTGTTGTTTTCATGTTATCTTTTGTTTGGCATGTGTTACTTTCATTTTCATTCACACATCATGAGTGTTGTTCGCACTGTAGCAATCGTCTTTTCACATGTTGAGTGTTGCATGATCTAGATAAGCTTGTTTTGGTGTTTTCAAGAGTTTATCTTTGTGAAAATGAGTTTATCTTACCATGTAGACATTCATCACACTCATTTCCAAAGTTTTAAGAATTATTGTACAAGTGTCGTCATTATCTTCACAAAGTGTGTTTCTAGTGTTGCACTTATCGTAAGTTGTCGCAAAGGTTATCGCACTAAGGCCAGTATGTATTCATGTGTTCCGTATGATATATTTGTTGTCCTCAAGGTTATAAGTGTGTGATCATAGTAGAGTCCCATCACTATTCACATCAATTTCACTTATCCCACACTTAGCCAAATTTTTAAAAATTCTCAGCAATTTAACCTCATCCGACCTTCCTAAACTGTGCATTGCACAGTCCTAGCCCTCAAGCTACAACCTTGCCTCTTGGAACTGCACAATGTGAATTTCATGTCTCCCAGGACTATGCACTACACAGTTTCAGTGCTCAAGCCTGAGCCTCGACCTCCAAAATTGTGCAATTTAACCCTCCAGCTTAGACCCAACTACACATTACGCAATCTCTGAGCTCAAACTCAAAGTTTGAACTCTTGAATTTCCCTACTGCATAATCACCAGACCTTCTCTACCTCCCAAAATTGCGCAAGTGACTAAAGTAGTGCAAAATTCGTCAGCCTCGTTCACTGACTCCTAAAACTACATAATTTCTCTCTCCTACCTAGTCAGTACTACACATTGCACAATCTCAAGGCTCAAGCCTTAGCCCTGAAATCTTGAACTATGAAATTGTATAATCACCTAGGCTCATCTATCCTCCAGAACTATGCAATAGGCTGATCAAGTGCCCATCCCCTCATCCTGTCACACTAGGCTCCCAAATTGTGCAATTTTCTTCCTCAGTCCATCCTAAAATGTGCATTACATAGTCTGAAGGCTCAAGCCTAACCCTTGACTACCTGAGCTACACAATTGCACAGCCACTGAGCCTCTCCCCCAACTTGCCACTCAGTTCTGTCTCATTTAGTGGATTATCATGCAACATCTTAGACTAGGGGTTTATCAGATTAATGTCATATTGTCATGAGTGGATTGTAGATGTAGGTACTCTATCATGCTATGGCAAGATGGTGAAGAAGGAGATGGAGAAGGATGACATGCTAGAAGACACATCTAGAGCTCAAGATATAAGATGATCATTAGGAGAGAAGGATAAGGGACACCAAGCTATAACAGAAGATGAAAAATCAAGATCACATGGAAGACTCCTCATTTCCAAGTCATAAGGGGGAAGAAGAAGAAGAACATGCAACATATTTTGGAGAATATATAAAGAAATCAATAGGAAGGAATGGTTTGGAACTGCGACATCATCATGTAGTCCATGTCATCAGTGTTATGTCATGTCCTGTCACAAGTCATCATGTGCCACATCATTGTTGGATTATGTAATTCTATATTGGAAAATGTATTGTAAAGTCGAAGTCCAAAGGAAAAACTCAGAATATGAAGAGTCAGGTAAAGTCGAAGAGCCAGAGGAAGTCAAATAATCATGGGGGTAGTCAAAGAGTCACAAGGAAGGTGAAGCCTCACCTCTTGGTTATATATACACCCTCATTGTATGAGCAAAGGAATTTTCACCTTGTCTCCTCCCACAAGGCATTAGAGACATAGAATAGTTCTTTTGGGTAGTAAGGATTGGCTCCAATGATCCGCTATTGGAGCTAGTGGTGCTCATTATATACATGTGCCTTGGAACTTTTACTTAATATAAGAATCCTCATGGCTAGCACGTTCTTCATGCATGGATTATGAATATTTATAAGACTATTATCTGGATGTTTTTAATTCATGTTTTATTTCATATGTGCTAAAGTAGTTGAAATATTTTGGTTATTTTATTACTTATCATATTTAGAATGTGTTGTAATGGTTATTATTGTTGTCACATCCTTGTGGACTATTCTGTTGGATATTAGGCAAATCATTTTGTTGATTGGTTGTAATGATCGTCGCATCTTTGTGGACTATTCTGTTGGATGTTAGATGGATCCTTCTTGGTTTCGTCTGTCTCTATTAGGGTGGTACTATTACCTCTCTCTTAGAGGCTCACTTTCTTTCTCCCTCCGTAGTAGAAGAAACCTAACAGACCTACAACCGAACACTCACTAGGCACACTCACTTTCTTTCCGAAGGAAAATTCACACTCCTCTCTCCTGCTGATAATTAGAGCCAAGGAAAACCTCAAGGAATATATGGCAACCAGGACCATACTACAGATGAGGATTTTATTCCAAATAGTGTGAGGTCTAATTGGGACTTCACATCGAGGATATCCCCTTGGTTGACAAATTTCAAGCACCATCAACAAATTGGCGCTAGAAGGAGGGGAAGATGACAAGAATGGCCCTTTGAGTATGTTCTGAATCTCTTATCATAAATGGCTCATCATAAAATAATACTCCCGGGTTGTTTTGCTAACCTATACCCTCGTGAAATTTCAATCCCCAATGAGTCTCTCCATGAATTGTCTCAACTCAAGTTTCATGGTGAGGGTGATATGTCCTTTGTGGGTCATACATATTCTTTTCTTAAGTTTTGTTAATATTGTGAAATTGATTGTGAAGATGTGGCTTTTATTTTATTTTCCTCACCCTTGAAGGTCGAGTTAGCCGATGGTGTCACACTCTACCACCTGCTTCCATTCATTTTCTTAACTATCTCGTCGAGGATCTTCAGTGAGCATTTGATACATATGGTTACCGAGATGTTTATAAAATAATCCATAAGCTTAGAATGGATCCTGATGAATCAATTGAGGATTTCTCTAACTCATTCCTTCACCTTTTTTATGAATTTTTTGAAGAAGATATGGATCGTGATTTCTTGAAACACAAGTTTGAGTGTTTGGTTCATCTCTCCTTTTGCTCCTCGTTCTCCTCCTTTTTAATTTCTGATGTGGGTGCCTCCTTGCAATGATCGTAAAATAGGGAAATCTACACATCAAATTAGTAATCCATATGCTCATCGTCCTTCCTCTTTTCATGATTCAAATCCAATAGAAAAAATCCCAGGATGGCTCATGAATCCAAAGTTCAAAACCAAAATTTCTATTCCTCAATATTGTATTAACACTCATAAGTCTAGTATAGAATCTGATTCAAATTTTTGTCATCCTCTATCATATACATGTCATGACTCTTTGTACCGAGATCTTCTTGATAAATCTACTCCATCAACTATTTTTTCCCAGTATCCTAATTTTGAAGTTGTTGGTCCAAATTGTTATCGGGTTCAATATTGTGACATTACAAAGGTAGAGGAGCATGCAGGTGAATATTCTTTCATTCTTTCTTTTGTTTTTAAAAGTTCTCCATGTAAGATGGTGTCTCCTCATTCTTGACTGATATTGAACGTATTAATCTCGGTAACGAATCAAACGAAATTAGATTTTTTAGATCTGTATTATTGGGTGATAATAATTCTTATCATGATGATTCTATTGATGTATGCGATGATGAATTCTCGAGTGCACCAGTCAATCTTTCGGTTTCTCATGAAACTTTTAATTTGAAATATTTAGATATAGAATTTGTTTCGGTCGAAGAAAATTCTCTTATCGAAACTTCCTCTTCATCCCACTATCCCTTGTTGTCTATTATTTGTGATGCATCTATATGCGATAAAGGTACTCCATGATATTCAAGTTCTTAATTGTATGAGTTCACTTCTCAATTGACACCAGGTAGTGAGGTTGTTCATGATGAAATAGAAAATAATTAGATCATTGAGTATCCTTTCTGTCCCGTATCATCTCTTTTTTTGCATGAAGACAACTCTTCAAACCAACTTGCTCATGAAATTTCTTTGATTCATACATCTCTAGATTTGTGATCAGAAGAATCTTTGGGCTTAAGTAATCTGGTTGTTGACGTTGTAAAATCTGATCAATTTAGTACCAAAGATGGCTTCCACCTGATTAATAGTGATCTCATTGAAATCAGTGAAGCAACTATCCTCACACCATGCAAAATCTGGTTCAATCCTCAAAATGGGATTTTACAATCCTTGAAATTTTGGTGACTCGTCAGGGAGTTGATGCACTTCAACTTTCGTTGATGGTTATGTCAAGATCTCGCAAGTATGGAAAGACCCCCGAAGTGAGTGAAGTCTGTTTTTCTTCGTAAAACTCTTCTTTTTGCATGGTTTCACTCGATCTAAATTATTTCTTGAAATATATTTGGCATTGCAAAAATGATATTTCGAACCTTTGAGATTCAATTTATGATCAGATTCAAAGTGATTCATATTCATGAAAATATGTTGTATCAACCTCGGGTTTGGAATGTGTATCTCTCATAGAATCGTGGAACTATGAAGTTTATTATTCTAAATATTATCTTTAGCTAAAAGAGTCATACCTATCACACTCTTCTGAAAAGAACCATCTCCTGATTCTTCTTGTGAATATCCTAATGCTAATCTTTTTCTTCATCGCACCTAAAATCCTCTTGAGTGTTAGTGAATGCATTTATTGTTTGATGAATAAAATTCTTCTTCACTTGTTTTACTCAGACTGGTTTCATGTGTTTGTTATACTAACATACCTTTTTGCTTCTTTCGATGATTACGATGCTAGTGCAGTGTGTAACCAGTCACAAGAAAATGGTTTGTTACACTTGTCACGCGAGGAAGATAATTCTATTATGTAGGGAATTTGAGGAACTATTCAAATTAATTTATGTTTAGTAATTACAAATTGGGAATCTGATTCTTTAATCATCCCATTTAATCGTGATTTTGTTTCACTTACTATTTTCCCATCAACGCATCCAATGAAAGTCGTTTTACATTCTTTGTTTTTTATGGTTCAACATCTCACTTTCCAAGTAATTTCCAAGCAGTTGAGGCACTTACACACTCGCAAATGGTTATGTAAAGACCTTCCTGTCTTGACACACCTACTGAATATGATAAGATCTATTCTCCTCACACGATTCTCATCATAATCTCATTCGTTTAATTTAAAATTCATATTTTCAAATATTTTGGGGTTTTCAAGAGGATTTTGATGAATTTTACAATCCAATCATTGAATGGTTGGAGCAATATCACTTGGTAGGCTCTGTCACAAATAACAAGTTTCGATCTATATGCATGCATGCTAAGGAGTTTGGTGTAGTTGAAGACACATTTGCAGGAAGTTTTTGAGGTTTGTTGAATGATGGTTCTTATAGAAAAGGTAAGGATATGAACTAGTATGAAGTAGTGGATATGGCCTATATTTATGTTGATAGGAAAGACCTTCAAATTTTTGTGCAAATTACTCAAGTTCTTATCTTTTCTATTGCACATTTCTTGCAATCTGTTTTAATTTCTTATATCTTTGTGAATGTAGGTCAGAAGAAGTTGTGGTGGCTTCATTGGAAATTTCATTATACGTGACCCTCAGCTTCTAGATTATTAGGTTAGGAGTAGGTTTAGTTTCATATTAATTCACCTGCACATTCACCCTACATTTATTTCCTATAATTTGTCTTGTGTTTTCTGGAATTGGTTTCGCATCATGTTTTGGTTTAGCCACTTTATGTCTTGTCTTCTGTTTTTTCTTCCTTGATACCTTGCATAAACATTGTTTGTTGGCTCAGAAAGGAATGTGGAAAAAAATTAAAGGAATTTGTGGCACTATAACATTTGGATAACCTCTATCCTTCTTCCTTGTCTTGGTTACATATTTTGGTCGATGATTCGATGGAAAATACGATCCTTGCATTAAAAAAGCCTTGTGTTGAACCATGATCTCCATGTCTATTCTAGAAACCTCATCCCTACACTCAAGTTTTTATGTTTAGTTGTTTTTAAGCTGATCCAACCAAGTAGAGAGGGACAAGGGGAAAACATAAACAAGAAAACCAATACTAGAGGTCTTACATATGCTTCTCTGAAGGAACAACCTCTCCCGCTCTCAATAAGTCAGGATCCCTCTTCCACCCATAAATAAATAAGTGCCAATGCGCATTCCTCTTTAAATAATTACATAGATGAAAGAAAAAGAAGAGAAAGTATTCCCACGCAGAGAGGTGAATAAAGAAACTTTGTCGGGTTACTGTCCAGGCCTGCTAGAAGTGGGGAAATGTTTGTGTCCATAAAGTGACTTTGCTGGGGTACTATATAGGCTTGCTAGAAGCAGAGAAACATGAGGGATAAAAAAACTATAATCTGAAAATCTAAAGCTTGCAAACTTCGTTACCCTATCCTAATTCGAAACATTGTGTGATTGCTGATATCATGTTTGTGTTTAACTGAGTAAAGGAATGAATGGGAATATGTTTATGCATGGGGTAAGTGGGGAATCCATGGTAATATGAATGATGAATGAATATTTATTAAAGAAATAGACCCTACATGAAATAATTGACCAAGGTAGGGAAGCTGTAGTTCTACCAGTGTGTCACCAAGTGTTGTCACTACAACAAACACCATCCATAATTTTTCCTACACCTGAATTTTGGAGCTTACTGTGGATCTTTCAATTGGTCATTCCATGTTCACTTCTTGGTCAATTTATTTTTTTGGGCTCTCTTCTTAGATTGAAAGTGTCGAAGTCACTGGCTCACCATTTCTCAGCTCGCAACAAGTGCATGAGCGCATTATTTTATGAAAGCTTGAACGAGCATATCATGGTACATCAAGATTGTTCTTGTACGATGTCCAATCCAAGTCGACAGTCAGTGCACATTAACATTGACAGTTTCTCACTTCTAGTTGCGTTCGTACTTCTATTTCGGTGAGTTTTGAAAATTGTCGCTTCTGCACATCTTTGTTTTTTCTAGTATCATTTTCATGTTTTCGGCTGTCACTTTCAATTTCTTTCACTATAATTAGTGTCAATTTCATGTTATCTTTTCTCTGGCATGTGTTACTTTCACTGTCATTCACATATTGCAAGTGTCATTCACTCTGTAGCAATCGTCGGGTTTTCACATGTTGAGTGTCACATGATGTACATAAGCTTGTTTTAGTGGTTTCAAAAGGTTATATTTGTTAAAATGAGTTGATATCACCATGTAGTCATCTATCGCACTCATTTCCAAATTTTCAAGAATTGTCAGAGAAGTGTCGTCATTGTCGTCGCGAAGTGTATTTTTAGTATCACACTTGTCTTAAGTTGTTGCAAAAATTGTCACACTAAGGTAAGTATGTGTTCATGTGTTTCAAATGATATATTTTGTGTCATGAAGTGTCTAAGTGTGTGGTCACAATCATGTCCTATCACTATTCACATCAGTTCCATTGATCCCACACTTAGCCAGATCTAAGAAAATTCCCACCAACTTAGCCTCATCCGGCCTTCCTGAACTGCGCATTTTGCAATCCCAACCCTCAAGATGAAACATTGCCTCTTGAAATTGTGTAATGTGAGGTTCTTGTCTCCCAGGGCTATGCACTGTAGAGTTTCAGTGGTCAAGCCCTAGCCTTGGTCTCCAAAATTGTGCAATTCGACACTCCAGCTTTGCCCCAACTGTGCATTGCGAAATATTTGAGGTCAAGCTCAAACCCTAAGCTCTTGAAAAGTTCTATTGAGAAATAACCATTCCTAGTTTTCCTCCCATAACTATGCAAGTGGATGAAGTAGTGCAAAATCCCTCAACCTAGCTCACTGAGTCCCAAAACTGTGCAATTTCTCTCTCCTTCCCAGTTAATACTATGCATTACGTACTCTCAAGGCTCAAGCATCAACCTTGAGTTCTTGAATTTCACAATTGCATAATAACCTAGGCTCCTCTGTCCTCTAGAACTATGAAATAGGCTAGTCCAGTGCCCATCCCCTTAGCCTGTCACACTGAGCTCCCAAATTGCGGAGTTTTCTTCCTTAGTCCATCCTGAACTATGCATTGTGCAGTTTGAAGGATCAAGCCTAACCCTTGAGTTGCAAAATTGTATAGAAACTGAGCCTCTCCCTCATAATTCCACTCAGTTCTAACTCAGTCAGTGGATTATCATGCAACATCTTAGACTAGGGGTTTATTAGACTGATGTTGTCTTGTCATGAGTGGATTTTAGATGCAAGTACTCTATCATGCTATGGCAAGATGCTGAAGAAGGAGATGGAGAAGGAGGACATGCTAGAAGACACGTATAGAGCTGAAGAGATACAATGATCATTAAGTGAGAAGGAGAAGGAACACCAGACTATAACAGAAGATGAAAGATCAAGATCACATGGAAGACTCCCCATTTTCAAGTCATAAGGAGGAGGAAGTTGAAGAACATGCACCATATTTTCGAGAAGACATAAAGAAAGCAGTAGTAAGGAAGGGATTGAAATTGCCACATCATCATGCATTCCATGTCATCAATGTCATGTCATGTCTTTTCATGATTCGTCATGTGCCACATCATTTGTGGATTATGTAGTTCCATATTGGAAAATTTATTGTAAAGTGGAATTCCACAGGACATATTTAGAATATGAAGAGTCATGTAAAGTCGAAAAGTCATAGAAAGTAAAATAGTCATGGGGCTAGTCAAAGAGTCACAAGGAAGGTGAAGCATCACCTATTCGTTATATATACACCCTCATTATATGAGCAAAGGAATTTTCACCTTGGATCCTCCTGCAAGGAATTAGAGAGGCAGACTAGTTCTTTTGGGGAGCAAGGAGTGGCTCCAACTATCCATTATTGGAGCTAGTGGTGCTCGTTGTATACATGTGTCTTGGAGTTTTTACTTAATATAAGAAACCTCATGGCCAACACATTCTTCATGCATGGATTACGAATATTTATAAGGCTATTTTGTGGATGTCTGTAATTCATGTTTTCTTTCGTTTGTGCTAAATTAGTTGAACTATTTCGGTTATTTTAGTACTTATCATATTGAAAATGTGTTTTAATGGTTATTATTGTTGTCACATCCTTGTGGACTATTTTGTTGGATATTAGATAAATCCTTTTGTTGATTGGTTGTAATGATCGTCGCATATTTGTGGACTATTCTGCTGGATGTTAGACGGATCCTTCTTGGTTACGTCTGTGTCTACTAGGGTGGTACTATTGCCTCTCTCTTAGAGGCTCACTTTCTTTCTCCCTCCAGAGTAGAAGAACCCTAACAAACCTAAAACTGAACACTCACCAGGCACACTCACTTTATTTTCGAAGTAAAATTCACTCTCCTCTCTCTTGCCGAAAATTAGAGCCAAGGAAAACCTGTAAGAATATATGGCAACTGGGTCCATACTACAGATGGGGATTTTATTCCAAATAGTGTGAGGTCTAATTGGGACTTCACATCGAGGATATCCCCTTGATTGACATATTTCCAGCATCGTCAATAAAATGGCGCTAGAAGGAGGGGAAGATGACAAGAATGGCCCTTTGAGTATGTTCTGAATATCTTATCATAAATGGCTCATCATCAAATCATACTCCCGGGGTTTTTTTCTAACCTTTCCCCTCATGAAATTTCAATACCCAATGAGTCTCTCCATGAACTGTCTCAACTCAAGTTTCATGGTGAGGGTGATACGTCCTTTGCTGAGCATGCATCTTCTTTTCTTAAGTTTTGTTAATATTATGAAATTGATTTTGAAGATGTCGCTTTTATTGTTTTTTTCCTCACCCTTGAAGGTCGAGTTATCCGATGGTGTCACACTCTACCACCTGCTCCCATTCATTCTCTTAACCATCTTGTCAAGGATATTCATTTAGCATTTGATACGTATGGTTACCTAGATGTTTATAAAATAATCCATAAGCTTAGAATGGATCCTGATGAATTAGTTGAGGATTTATTTAACTAATTCCTTCACCTTTGTTATGAATTTCCTAAAGAAGATATGGATCGGGATTTCTTGAAACACAATTTTGAGTTTTTGGTTCATATCTCTTTACATGGCGAATCCAGGCCACTTAATTGGCACCACCTTCAAAATCATTGGTAATGCCTTGGGAAATATATTGATTGAGTTGATCCACATGAGGATTTACTTTCCTATGCACGGTTCTATGTGGAAGCGTATATGGATAAAACAGGTCCCAACTAACCTTATTTTCGAAGAATAAGGTAAAAATGCCTTCCCAGAAAAGCAAGGTGAAACAAAACGCTTGATCATTGGATTCTAATTTTTCTCCACCCAAATCCTCACAGAGCATAAGAAAGGCCATATCCCCATGCACTGATGAACATGGCCATGCTCTACAAGTTTTAGAACCTGAGATATCTCCTAGGGGCTGTGAACCTCCTTGATGGGAATTTATTATGACATTGATAAAGAGGGTTGGCTTCACCTTCTGCTATTTCAGCCTACGATAAAAGTATGAAACATTTTCTCACATATCTACCCATCTGGAAGATATGAAGATATAATTCTTCCAATTCCCTATATGACCTTCTGTTGAGTTCAATCTTCGTTACTTCACATAAATTTTTTCTCATCACTTGAAATCATTTTTCCTTGCTCATCTATTAAACACCACTTTATATTTTTCTCCAAGTCCTCTAATTACGTATACACTTCATTCATGCCTGGCCTTACTAATATGTCATTAGATTAGGGGCGACTCTTTGTTTAGATAATTCCTTAACTCTCAATCCAATTCATTGTTTTTTCCATGTTGGGATCTAGACTGGATCATTATATTATTTTTCATCCATTGCAATGCTTTTAGAGTGGAAAAAGTGGAGGAATCAACTTGCAAGATAATTTTTATTGGTGGGACTCAGTTTCATAAATTGGTTTCTAAAACCTTTTGAGAGTATTTTGAGGCATCAAATCAAATTTTCTGGTGGTAAAAATTCACCACTTTCATTCCACCCATTTTTATTCATATTCTACACACATAGGCCTTTCCAACAACGTAAAATCAACTCAATCAAAGTCTGTATGAAAAATTTATGCCATTCAGAAGTTGACCTTCCTGTTTTCATCAACATAATTCAAGAGGATGACAGGTTAGCTCCCTTATTCATGGAAATGCGAATAGCCACATGATTATGATGAATAATACTCTATAATATTCCATATTGTAACTCTAACTAATAGATGAGGTAGTCAAACGTAACCACTAGTAGGCTATCGGGCTGTGCTATAACTGGCCCACTAGGAGGAAAATCGTTCCATTATTTTTGTGTGCATTTGTTCCATAGATGGGAAAAAATAGCTAAGAGGGATATGAGATAGAGAACATAAAGAGGATTTATGGACTATAGTATCGCACAACCTGTAGGTCATACTTCTTTATACTGACAGTAATTTTCTATTCAATGAAAGATAGTAGAGCAACCTCACTTTCTAGCTAGTTTTTCTCACGAAAGGTTTTCCCATCTCATATCTTATATCATTCGTGGCTTGTAAGTTTTTATTTCATTTTTCTCTATTTTTAACATAATTTTAGTTTCCATGCATACACAATTACTCGTAATCTACAAATCCAAAAATATAAAGAAAAATAAAACCCTTATAGGGTAGATTTTGGATTTATAATAAAATTTCATCAAATTTGTTGTGACGAATTGTCAATTTGAATATCCACGACAATTTGCAGATCATTTTGACACTTCATCTCACAATGTGTGCTTGTCCTCATCTTGGCTAACTCAACTTGCACATCTCATAATCCCATGATTAACTTAGTCTACACCATTTTTCACTCCTTTCACCCTTGCACTTGCACACCCATCTGTCTTATCTCAATTTGTTCTGCTTGTTCTTGCACTCTTTGCTACTTGACTCATATTCACTTTTCTCACTTGTGCCTTCACTCACTAGGGAAAATTCTCATGGCTTATTTAACTTGTGATCACACCCAACATTTGTCACCTATTTCCTCAACATGATCTATTCTTGAACCAACTATGTGGGTTGTCAACCTAGTTTCTCAATGTGCTCATGCTAGTTCACCCATGTGATCTCATTTTTTGCATTACTATCACATGGCCAATCTCTTCAGGTAATGGAGAAAACCCCAAATTTGGTGTTCCTCTCTACATGATCTCGTGTAAGGACCCGATCCCTCATCTAGGTGTACCCATGTTATGTGATATCACATTGCAAACCAGTCATGGTTCTCAATTCATCTTTCCATCTAATCTCACCAAAATGTCACCCAGGTGTTTCCAAGGCAGTGAATCCCCAAAATCATGCAAGGGTAACCAAAACAAGACACATGTCACTCATATTCTCGAACACACGCATGTGCCCAATGCATCACCATGCTTGAGTGTCTTACAGTAATGCTCCCATAACATAATAATAATCAATAGTATCAGTTGTACTAAATCCAATGGAAGTGATTATTTCCTCTGAAAATTTGTTAGGTCCCTATCCTACTATTGTAACCCCTTACTGTTATTAGTGCAACCCCCTTATTATATTGTTGTTCCCATGTAGTACCCATATTTTTATTATTGTGCCCCATAGAAGCCCACTATTGTTATTGTTGTGCTCTTACATTATTATTGTTATGTCAGATCTAATTATATTATGACCCCTTAGACTCTTATATATAGAAAGGAGGTCTTGTCATTTGAATCATCCAAGACTTGTTCATTTGTGTAATGTAAAGGAGGTTTCCCCCTCGAAGAGGCTTATTTCTAAGGCGTTGTTCTATATTTTCTATCGTTTTGTGAGCTTGTTTCATAACATTTCGTATCAGAGCTTTGGATTCTAGGGTTTCGCTGCTCCAAACAGGTCATCGTGGCATTTTCGCTATAACTTGTTTTATGCAATGTTTCACAAGATGAAAAAGAAACCCATTTGATTCGAAATCTAACTGAACCTCGGGACTGAATTTCACATCTTGTCTCACTGTATTTTCGAAGATATGATCTAAGGAAGTTAGGGTTTTTTGCAAGCTCCAGAATTCCATCTCAAACAACTCATCATGGAATTTTCACTCTAATTTTTTTCTACGAAGTGTTAGATTCTAAAAATAAAACCCATTTGAGCCAAAATATTGGTGAATCTCGGGCCCAAATTTCAGATCTTGTTTCACTATATTCTCAGATAGATGGTCTGATAAATTTAGGGTTTTTGCAGACTCCCGAATTACACCCTAAATAGGTGACCTTGGGAAAATCATCATAACTCTCTCTCTAAGAATCTGATTCAAATTTCATAAAAGTGACGGAAATCAAGCAGAACATTGTTTGTTGGATATCATTTTCAGAACCTAAGGTCGAAACAGTGACAACTGGCACGTCGTAGATGTTTCCTCTATTGAACCAGTCTATAATTAGGTCATCGCAGGATATTGGACATAACTCTTTCTTCGGGAATCCAATTGTGATCAAAGTTGCAGGGTTAGAAAGAGGACTGAGAGGGCTATCATAGACCAAAATTTCAGAACTTAAAGATCGGCAATTACATAGTTACAGTCGTTTCAAGATTGAGCTCCTAAAAACAAGAAAAAGTGATATGAGGAAGTTTGATGGCAAGGATCTGGTAAGTTGGATACCGCAGATGGAGCAATATTTTGATCTACATGAGGTTCAAATGTTAAAAAAGGTACATATTGCATCTTTATATTTAGAACCGAATCAATTTTTATGGTAAAAGCACTTGTCACTTGGTCAATTTTCATGGAAGAAATGGTAGCACATTATGAGGATACAAAGAGTAACACCTTCTCTAGCCAATTGATAAATCTCAAACAAAAGGGTTCAATGGCAGAGCACATTGAGGACTTCCAAAAATTGAATATAAGGGTAAATGATATTTCAGAGAAGAAAAGGATTGATGTCTTCATAGGGACTTTAAAGAATAACTTTCAACATGAGGTTCATCTTTGGGAACCTGATTCATTGGAGAAGGCATTCAGGTTGGCAAGAAAAATTGAAAGCATAATTATGGAAACAAGGAATCCTACCACTCACAACTATAAATATGGAAGTGTTTTTTCTCCTAGCCTTCCACAACCTACAAGGTTTACATGACAACAATTGGAAGAAAAAAAATGTAAAGGGCTTTGTTATAGTTATGATAGCAAATACACTAAAGGTCATAAGTGTGCCGAGAAGAAATTATTTTACATAGATTGTGAAGAGGAGGAAGAAAAAGATCAAGAAACATCAAAAGAAGAGGATATACACCAGGAACCATCCCCAGAGAAAGAAGAAATTAATCCGACCATAACTTGTAAAGCATTGGCAAGAATTACCACTCCTCAAATTCTCAAGATAGAAGGACATATCAAGAAGAAAAAGTTCAAGAAGCGAAAGATCACATCGAGCATCAAGAAATGAATCTGACAATATCTTGTAATGCATTGGATAGAATTACCACACCTCAAACTATCAATATCGAAGGACATATCAGGAAGAAAAATGTAATAGTGTTGATTTATTCGAGCAGTAGCCATAATTTTATTCATTGTAAGATAGCCAAGGAATTGAATTGCTTTCTATATCTAACACCAGAGTGTCTAGTGATGGTTGCAAGTGGAGGAACCATGAATTTCTCTAAAAAGTGCCATAATATCAAGCTATCCATGGGAGAATATGTATTGAATAGCCCAATGCTTTCCATTCCAATGGGTGGTGCTAGTATTGTACTAGGAGTCCAATGGCTACAATCCTTGGGTACAATAGCTTTTAATTTTCAAGAAATTTTCATGAAATTTTCTTTGTAAGGAAAGGAAGTTGAATTAAGGTGTATCACAGGGAAACTAGGAAAGATAATCAACTCTAACGGAATGACAAAGCTTCTAAAGAAAGAACAAAAAGGAGTAATTGCACAATTATGTTCAATAAAGGTTCCCACATCAAAAACATCTATTTCTCTAGATCTCCAAAAAGTCTTGGAAAATCATTCCAAGTTATTTGAGACTCACAAAGGCCTCCCACCTATTCATGATCATGATCATGCTATTCATTTGATTCCAAGAAGTGTTCCTCCAAACATCAGGCCTTACAGATATCCATATGCCCAAAGGAGTGAAATTGAATGTATGGTTGCCAAAATGTTAGAGGTTGGGATAATTATCCAACCAAATTCGATAAATTAAGAAAGCGATGAACGGAAAAATGACGAAGTAGGTTGGGAACTCATTCAAAAGTTGCAAAAGATCCCAGTTCAAACAATATTGCAAGAACTTGACAAGGAAGGAAATATCATATTGGAACCTAAAGCAATCACCGAACTAAGAAATCGACATCGATGAAATCGATCAATTTCAGAGTATCTCATCAAGTGGAAGAACTTACCCACTGAAGCTTCCACATGGAAGGATGATAATTTTATACAAAAGCATCCAGAACTACTCAAGCGTTGAGGACAACACTTTTTCAAGGAGAGGGATATGTTAGGTCCCTATCCTACTATTATAACCCCTTATTGTTATTAGTGCAACCCCCTTATTATATTGTTGTTCCCATGTAGTACCCATATTGTTATTATTGTGCCCCATAGAAGCCCACTATTGTTATTGTTGTGCCCTTACATTATTATTGTTATGTCGGCTCTGATTATATTATGACCCCTTAGACTCCTATATATATAAAGTAGGTCTTGTCCTTTGAATCATCCAAGAACTGTTCATTTGTGTAATGGAAAGGAGGTTTCCCCCTCAAAGGGGCTTATTTCCAAGGCGTTAAACTATCTTTTCTATCTTTTTGTGAGCTGGTTTCATAACAAGATTTAGGCAATGAAAGGAATAATTTAACTTACTTACCTTCCCAATTAATTTTTATATCCATACTAGTTAAATCACATATAACAGTATTAAATGCATCTAAATAATCAATAATATTTGTGCCTTTTTGCATTTGTAAATTGTATGGTTTTGTCTTCTAGTAGATTTAGGTTTTCAATGATTTTTTCATATAAAGGATCTCCATTCTAGTCCATAAGAATTTTATTGTTTCCTCTCCAACAATATTACAAACAACATCATATTCCAGACATGAATGAATGGAGATGAGAGCTCTTTCATATAAAATTTGACATTCCTCTCAGCCACACTCAAAATTTTCTTTGTCTTGCCATCTAATGTCTCATGTAGTCCTTGTTGTCCAAACAAACATCACATTTTGAAATTCCATAATTTGAAGTTATTCTTTCCATTAAATTTCTCTACCTCAAAATTTATATTTGTTATCTTTCCCATTGACTATCTACATGCAGTTTCCCTCTAAATCATTTTCTTTTAGTTTGTAAAAATTTTAAAAATATATGTGTATATACCTTCACTACAAGATCTAAACTTTATCTATATATATATATATATATATATATATATATATATATATATATATATATATATATATATATATATATATATATATATATAGATATTAGATATGAATTAACAAAATAACATGATGTAAATTTAAAAATATATATGCTTGTATGATGTAGGAGCATCTTCCTCCAGGAAGTTTCATTTCCTTAGTTTTACTAGATGGCCATGTACATTCCTCAAGTCTATAGAATTTTAATTTTCAGACAAGTGTCCCAATTCTAGGTTTATAGGTTGTTAATTTTGTTTGATGAGTTGGGCTAATTTGGCCTTTCCAATTGGAATAAGTTATAGTCAAATCGTTATGGAATTAGAGTAGGGATAGGTGTAGGTACTTTAGTCCTGCTATGTGTCTTTAAGGGACAACTACAAATTAGTTTGTTGAGGTAGCTTCTAGACCTAGACATATGTTATCATTGGGGTGGTTTGTTGGCCAAACAACCCCTCATTATTTCTCCAAAAAAAAATGTCCCATTGTATATATGAAATGTTTTTTACTTTAGAAAGATCTCTTGGGGGTAGAAGAAAATCCAGCTGAGAGAGAGATCAAAGAGTTGTGGAAGTGAGCCACTTAATGTTCCTTTGTATATCTATTCTCTAATTAATGAATAATCTATATATATTTATGCAATATTTCGTCTATTAATATGTATGTGTTGGCACTGTCTAAAAAGGAGAGGATAATAAAGGGGTAAGAGGAGAAGACAAAAAGAAGGAACAAAGCTCTAGGATCCCAAGAAGAGATTGGATAATTTTACCGTAAAATGCATTATTCAAGAAATAATTAAAATTTGGGGCTACCTATCAATTTTAGTTTTTGTTCATTATCATGTTTGTGCTGGTGTAAATATTATGATAACTTTTCGTGTATATTTGTTTTTATTTCCTCCTAGGACTACATAAATATTCTGTAATGTTGGCTTGTGAATATTGTAAGGTCTACCCTTTGAATTAGGCAACATGTGAAATTGTCTCCTTATTTGTGAATTGTTTATAAGGATTAATATTTATATGGTGACATTTGACTCGATATCACTTAGAACATGGAAATGAACAAGATTCATGTTGAGTTCAACTAGGGGTGAGTATTAGAAAATAAACTCCATAATTTTTCCTATCTCTAGTGACAAGAAAGTATATCCTATGCCCTATAAATAGGATTTAAGAGTTGTGGAAATGCTACACTGGTCACCGCAGAAGATGTTAGTAGTTGGATTTAAATGTGAGATTTATATTTTTATATCGGGGCTTAGACCATAAATTGACCCTCTAATGAGGATTTGGCTTATCACAAAACCAAGGTTTATCATAAACCTGGACTCTCAGTCGTAAAATTGATAACTCTCATACAACCAAATTCATATACCTGGACCGAATGAAAGTGTGGGCCGCAGTGAGGGGACGTCGCAACTAATAAGCTAATTGGGTCAGGCCCGAGTAGAAGTCGGGAAGTTGGGGAACCATTCGAGCTTTCACAAATGCATGGAAAATAAGAAATCATTACTCCATCATAGATTTTGATCGTGACCTCTAGTGGATCCCGCTTTTGGGACAAATCATAGTTGGGACTCGCCCTCTATTCGGCTTAGTCAGTTAAGGGATCATTCCATCACCCAACTAAATGTTAACTCAGTCAAGCAAACGAAAGAGGAGTGTACCCTATTTATATTGGTCAGTGTCTATTTTCACTAGTTTAGAAATATAGAGAGGGATATAAGGATTTGTGTGCTTCTATGGCATCATTTGGTATCACATCCGAAGCTATTTTTGAGCATTGGCATATAAAGGGAGATTACAACAAGTGGGCAAAAAATTTCCGAAGACAAGGGAAGAAATAATCTATAGGAGATTTGGACAAGAACATAGATGCAAAGACATGGGATAGCATAAATCATAGGAAGGAATCTTAGCCATTTGTATAAATTTAAATAGATAGAGAGTACCATCTTGAGTTGTGGGTGAGGTATCCCAAAGGTGGAGAACTAGATTGGTCTAACTGATTTATCTCATATAATTTCTTAAGAAATTTGTGAGTGCGGATAGTAGCAGATATAAGTGGAGGTGTTGTGAGCATGAACAAATTGATCATAAGAAGAATATTATATATTTTGAGAGAATCATTTGTTTTCTTAAAGTTTATGGCAGAGAGATTGCATAGAGAGAGAAACATTCCCTTTGAGTTTGGAAGGAAGTGTTGGGCAATTGGAATTGCTTGGATGGCTAGTGGCAATAAAGTGTGTTGTAATTGATGTCCATACCCATTGGGGAGATGTGCTGGACAGTTGGCAAGGTCTGATGGATAGTGGCAACAATGTGTGTTGGAATTGATGTCAATACACATGGGGGAGATGTTTTGGACAGTTGGCATGGTATGATAGCTAGTGGAAGTAATTGTTTTGGAAATGGTGTCAACCAGGTGATCATTGAGGCTAGTGGCAGTAGATGATGGCATTGATGTGCATGGTGTGGTAAGCTAAGGGGGAGTCCCATGGTTGTTGTAGTCTCGTATAGAGAATCATCATAGTAGTATGCCTATTGGAGAAGCCATAATATGATGACTATGGTGGTTGGGAATCCTTGGTTTTGGAGGCAATTATACATCATTATATTGGCTCATATTCTCATGGAAGTGGCATAGTTGGAAAGTTCTTGGATATATCTTTCCAACGGTATGATGAACTCTACAAATTGGCTCTTGATTTGAAAGTTATTGACAATAAAATTAAATATCTCCACGATCAAATTTGTAATTCCCGGAAGCCTGAGAGCCTAGAACGCTGGAACCCCTAAAGGCCCAAAAGTTTGGAACCACCAATAATAGCCCATAAAGGAAGAGGAGTGACCATTCTCAATGGGTGATATAAGTGGGCCAGGCTGGAAGCCCGGAAGCCCAGAAGCTCGTAAGGTGTATGGAATTCATTTTTAAATAACTTACATGAATGCAGGCGTCTGAGCTCTAATTTGGTAGCAGTACACACACACACACACACATATAGATATATATGAGTGGGGCCCAGCTACAGGCTAAGAACCAACATAGGGATTCATGCAACTAAAGACCAAGGGTGTACAAAATTTTATAAACGGAATTTAGCCCCCACAGGCAATCAAAGAAGTCTAGCGCCTAGAGGCCTAGTCGAAGGTCACAACACCTGGTATAGTGGAAGAAAATAGGTAAATACACCGAGGGAAAGGTGCTAAGGAATTCCAACATGTGGAAAGTGGGGCCAGGTCATAAGTCGATAAGTTCGTAAGTCTTAAGGAATGTTATTAAAAAAGGACCTGGGCACCAAGGAATCTGGGCACTAACTCAGAAAGGGTGTATGTATATGAGTGGGGCCCCGTTGATTTGATGGAAATTAGAAAAGCCAAGTGATGGAGATTTTGGTGACATTTTACAGTTTTGTAAAAAATTGAAAGTTGTGCTCATGATTTGGTTTTGAGGTGATTTTGCATGTTTTGGTGACCAAGGGTTGTATGCTAATTAAAAAATAAATGACACCATGGGTTAATGGTTCAAGGCATGGATAAGTCAGTAGTTGGTTAAGAGCTTAAGGTAACAAGGACCATGATTTCACAGGATGAGTTATGGAGCCTATCTTGAACTAAAACAAGTCATCCCTAATCTTGCTTGCATGATACAAGGAATTAAATGAAGAACAAATCCACAAGGACAATAGATTTGATAACAGAAGAAAAGAGACATGCTGGAGTATATTCTCAACACTATAATCAAATTAAGAAGCATGTAGAGCCTTACTGTGGTATACATATGGACTAATACTTGAGTATCAGGGTGGAGAAAATGCTTAAGAGGCCATGCTCAACATTTAATATAATAACAGTGGCAAGTAATTTGATAAAACAATAGTATGGAGAGCCTGGTTGTGGTTGTGAAATCAAATAGGAAGACCTGTGCCATGCAACATTGTTATCCATGATGCCGCATTCCCTTGGGCAGTTTGTTTGACTGCAGAGATAACATTGACTAATATCTATCAGTGACACAAAACCTAGAACTGCAGTAGTGCAACATTGCAGTGAGCTTAGTGGTGAGCTCTATGTGGGTGTGTGCTACTGAGAAGAGGCTAAGCATGTATCGGATGCAAAGAGGGGTCAAGAGTGCTTGAGTAGAAGGAGAGGGTCGAGATCAGAGAGCTTTGTGTGAGAGTGTATGCTGCTGCACAGTGGACAAAGTGAAAAGAGGGTTGTGTATTAGTGAATGTTGTTGAGAAAGAAGCTAGGTTGTTGCAAGGTGAGTAGAGGATAGGAAATGTTGTGTGGGACAAGGGAAGAGGTAAAAAAAGAGTTGGAAATAGGAAAATAGGCTACAATATAAAGTGAGTATTAGTTCCTTATTGAGTGTGGGTTGGAGCCTACAAGCCAGGGAGTTGGTGCTTCCATCTTAGCTGGTGTCTAAAGACATCTTGGGGGTTGCCGTCTCTTGCAATTTGGTGCTTTCATAAATCCAAGGAGATGCAAGTTTTTTCTTGCAACAAATCCATGAAGTTAGTTCTTCAGATGGTGCTTCTGGTATGTTGATCAGGTGTCTACAAAAGCAAGTAGTTGGTGCTTCCTCCTAGTGGGTGCTAGGAAACAATCAAAGGGGAATCAATGCTTCCTATGAGTGGTGGCTCACAAAAAAATTGATGTAACAGAGTAGGAGCTATTATTACATCAAATAACAAATAAGAATTGGTGGTTTTTCTCCTGTAAGGTTTTCCACATTAAACCATTGTGTCCAATGTGTATGTTGCTATGGTGCTTATGTTCATGTGATGATTTTTGTTTATTGAACATGATATATTTTGATTGCTCACATGAATGGTTGTTATGTTTGAATGTGAAAATATAAATTTGTATAAAAAATTAAAGTTGGCCTTAATACTAATTCAACCCCCTCTCAGTGTTAAGATTGTTTCCAACAATTGGTATCAGAGTTTGGTTCCTTCAAGAACAACTTAATTGCTTGAAGGTAGAATAAAGGGAAACAATGGCTAATCAAACATTCCTTACATGAGAAGGAGTTTCATTTTTAAATGGATCAAATTATGAGATATATAAGATTATAATGGGAGCCTATTTGATGGTTGATAATGAAAATGGATGGTTATCTATAAAGCATGGAGAGAAGAATGAATTCAATACAAAATCCAAGGAGGTGATCATGAAAGGGCTATCAAATCCAAATGTTGACGAAGTAAGGCATTGTGAGACATCTAATGAAATGTTGAACATATTGCAATGTATTCATGGAGGAGAAAGCTACAAAACTCAAGAGGAGGTTGGAGAACCTTGCTTCTCAAGCAATGAACCTGAATCTGTGAAGGTTGCTGATAATGAGAATAGGAGAAGGAAGAAGAAGAAGAAGACATCACAGAGGAAACATTCTCAAAGGATTGAAGATCCTTCTTCCAGTGAGCAAGTTGTTACTCATCATTCTCGAGAGGATGGTGAAGGCTCATAATAGAGGCCATGCTGCTAAGGTGGTATGTTATTTCTCTATAATAAATCTAAAGAAATAGGTCAATCATTATCTATATATTCATGTGAATCACTTGAAGATTGAGATATCCATACATCTAGTAGTAGTAATGAAGATAGAACTACTTTAGTAGCAATAGAGAATTATGAATCCTATGAAGAAGAAGAGAGTATATCCGAATAAGAGAATAGGAGTATCCTTGGAAATGATGAAGATGAAATACTCCTTCGACCTGTGGAATATTCCATGGACACGGATAGGAATTTATATCTCTATGGTGGTTCAACTAGCACCTCTGATAGAGAAGAAAAGGATCTAGACAAAAGGATATACTTTACAATAAGATGATATCTACTCTAAAAGAGATCAAGAAGCTACCAGAAGAAAATATCAAGTAGAAGGAGCATTTGCAAGAATATGATCTTGAGAATGAGAAGTGGAGCAAAACAATTATATATTTAAATTCTAAGAAAAAAGAGGCTAGCAGATTTAATGGGATTTTAACCAATCAACTGAATGAAATAGAAGCCCTTTGTTAGAGACTACAAGACAAGATTGTCTCATTGAGACATGACCTAGAAAGGGTAAGCAAAGATATTTCTCAATATAATAAGCTGGAGGAAAGAAGGAAATCTTTGAATGAGATGTTTGTTAAACAAACATCCCCTCTCATCAAGGCTAGGTTAGGTTTCAAAGAAGATTCAAGCTCCAAGTAGGTAAAGGCTAAAGGTTCAACTTCCTAGGTAAAGGAAGTTGGAGGTTCCAACGAAAACAAAGGAAAAGAAGTTTTCAAACCACAACAACAATAAGGAAGACAATAACAACAAGAGAAGAAAAGCCAACAACATAACGTTATACAACAACAACGAGGAGAGTAGTAGAAGAGAACTGAGCAGCTATAAGGAAGAATTCAAGGCAACAATACAGACATCTTTGGAAGGCACATGAAGAACCAACAGAAGTCCTTTCCCCCTCAAGGACAAATACCCTAAAGAAAAGTTAACTTTAGTGCTCAAAATTCCTTTTATGGATATTGTTTTTCTTGCAAGAATTTTGGACTTAAAGCCATAGAATGTAGATGGCATGCAATAAAACATGATGTGTTGAGTAGAAGTAGCCCAGGAATGGACAAAGGGTCGAGGAGAAATCATGTTGGTCACGAGAGAAGGATTTAAAAGAATACTGGAAGATATAGCAGAACAAATTCCACTTCTCAGGTAATGCAACAAAATGTACCAGCTCAGGGTTTGAGGAAAATGAAGTAAATTTCATCATCATCAATTTATGACAAAGGGACATGCTGAAAATAGGAAGAAATAATGAAGGAGTTGATGTTTCTTAGAAGTAGAAATAAAGAAAAATTAAAAAATATAATCCTCATATTTCTGTAATGATGTCCTCTATAATTACTAGTTGTAATGAGCAAAAGACTTCTCAAGTGATGGATGGGAGCAACTTCCCAATTAATTCTTCCTTGGAGTCAAAGAAGAGAGGCGGTGAAAAGAAGACTTGGTTGACTAAAGAGGAGTTGAAGGAGAAGTTTCCTATAGCCTTGTGCAGTCAAGATATATCCCAGGCAAGGGAAAAAAAGGCATTGGAAGGTAATGCTCCTGTCAAGACTCAGCCATTGAAGGTTTGGAAGAGGAAGGAGGATAGTCTGCTCAAGGGGAGTAGATCCTTTATTTATCTTCATTAAAAGAGAAGAATGGCCTCAAGAGAGGCTGAAAAAGTCATATGCTATCAATTAGAAAAGAGAAATCAAAAGTGCATCTAAATTTTGAAGGTATGGTTGAGTTTCCTGTGATGATTATAATAATAAATTGGTTTGTTTTAAATATACAAGCATTGCAAGAAAGATGAGAGTGCAACCAACATGGTTTCAGGAGGAGTGAAAAACAATACTCTACGTTATGGACTAAGACGAGTTGTAGAAAAATGTTGGTATGACATGAGGCCCATAGTCAAGTCAGGTCCACAAGATCACTCCCCACACAAAATTAAGGAAGAAATTGTAGAAGATCAGAGAGCATTGGCTTAGGGTTGAGCTTCTTTAGTAAGTAGTAGCAGGAAACAATTTTAGCTCAGAAAGGAAGATTGTTGAGTAAAATAAAGGTTTTCACCTTGGGTGAAATACCCTTATTTCATTTAACTTGGGAATTTTATTTTTCCTAGCAGTCTTGTGTATGTGAAACACAATGGGTACAATATTTGAATGTCCTTAATCTTTCAATTGGTATCACTATGTCAGTTGGTTATGTAGGTTCATATGGAGTAACCTTTTATGCACGTGGGTATTTCTTTTTGAGTTAGAGCCCTAGGACTTTGTCTGGTACAATATTTGGGTTGTATCAATTTCTTGGTGCAATTAGTATTACTTAAGCATCAGTTCATTTGTGTAGTATATGATATCAGGGGGGCAGTGCTAATTGTTAAGATTCTTAGGAGAAGTGAGCACAATCTCAGCAGCAAAGTTTTCAACAGTGAAGAGCAACCCTAAATGCATCATTTAACGGTTGGTATTTGCATACAACAACAATACCATGAGTAGTTTTATTTGGTATCACTTTCTTTTAATAGATACAAAAGATGAATTGGTTGAGAGAGAATTTAGCCAAAAACATAAGGTTTCCAAAAGTGGAGGATTATAAAAGAGGAAGACGTATATGTTCAAGGGGAGCATCTCACATATGTCTAGTTCCTAGAGCAGCAACAACAATTACAAGGAGATATAAAGACATGTTTTCACTAATGTTTGATTTTTGTAGATGTCTTTGTTTATGATGTTTGTAGTTGAGAATGGATGGCATACTTCTAATTCCCCATCAAGAATATACCAGTCATTGAAGAGAAGTTTGCAGAAGAAGAATGCACATCACCTGCCAGGCCCTCTATCTGTAATTAAAAGGGGGATAAATATCATCTTATAGCCCTTTTCCATTGATGTGAAATTGAGAGAATAAGTTTTGATGGCCCATGTAGAGGAGGGAAAGTCATTGGTGGCTCATGAAAGGAGAAGTGTAGAAGTAGCATGAGGATTAACCATCAATGTGGAGAAATGATGAGGTGTTGCCATCAATTCCAAAGGGAGAGATTGTTGGACAATTGGCATTGTCTAGATGGCTAGTGGTAGAAAAGTGTGATACCATTTATGTCAATACCTGTGAGGGAGATGTGTTGGAAAATTGGCATAGTGTGATGGCTAGTGGAAGCTAAGTGTGTTGGAATTGATGTCAATACCCATGGGGGAGAAGTGTTGGAAAGTTGGCATGGTCTGATGGCTAGTGGTAGTAAGTGTGTCGACATTGATTTCAACCAGATAAGCATTAAGGCTAGTGGCAACAAATGATGGTATTTATGCACAGGATATTTCAAGCTAAGGGGGAGTCCCATGTTTGTTGAAGTATCTTGTAGAGAATCATTATAGTAGTAGGTTTATTGGAGAAGCCATAATATGATGAATATGGTGGTTGGGAGTCCTTGGATTTGAAGGCATTTTTACATCAGGAGATTCACTCAGATGCTCTTCAATGTGGCATAGTTTTAAAGTGCTTGGAGATATCTTTCCAACTGTATGTTGAAGTCTACAAATGGTCTCTTGGATTGAATGTTATTGACAGTCAAATTCAGGATCTTCACGGTCAAAGTTGCAATGCCTGGATTCTCAGAAGCCTGAAAGACTAGAACCCTAGAACCTGGAAAGGCCCAAAACCATGGAACCTCCAATAACAATCTATAAAGGAAGAGGAGGAGCTATTGCCAGTCGGGTATACAAGTGGGCTAGGCCAGAAGCCCAAAAGCTCACAAAATGTATGTAATTAATTTCAAAGTTATAGGTATGTGGGCATTCAAGCTCCAGCTCGATAGTAGTATATATATATGAGTGGGTCCCAGCTATGATTTATCAACCATCATATGGATTCATGAAGTGGAAGAACAAGGTAGTAGAGAATTTTATAAAGGGAATTTATCTCCTAGAGTCTAGCAAAGAAGTCTAGTTCCTAAAGGCCTAGACTAGTTGAAGGTCACAACACCTAGTCCAGTGGAGAAAAACATGTGAAGGGGCCAAGGTAAAGGCATTAAGGCATGCAAATAGGTGGAAATTTTGTCTAGGCCAAAAGCCCATAAGCTCTTAAGTCTTAAGGAATGTTATTAAAAATGGACCTAGGCACCACGACATTCGAGCTCTAACTCAGCAAGGTAATATGTATACAAGTGGGGCCCAATGAATTTGATGGTAATTAACAGACTCGGGAGATGGATATTTTTTTGGCATTTGACGATACTGTCAAAAGTCGAAAGATGTGCTTAGGACTTAGTTTTGTGGTGATTTCACGTGTTTTGGTGACCAAGGGCCATATCCTAATAACAAAAGAAATAGCACTTTGGGCATATGGTTCAAGATATGGATGAGTGGGAAGTTGGTTAAGATCTTAAGGCAAAAAGGACCATGAATTCACAAGATGAGTTATGGAGCTTGTCTCGAATTGAAACAAGTCATCCTCAATCTTTCTTGCATGTTATGAGGAATTAAATGAATTGAAGAGCCTTATGGACAAAATATTTGATCATAAAATAAAAGAGCCATGCTGGAGTATATTCTGAGCTCCAGGGAAAATTTTAAGGATGGAAAATTATCTTGAAGTTTAAAAACATTGGCGAATCTCACTAGTCCCTAATATGCAAACTATACAAATTTTATTAATGTATTTGTAAAATTATTAAAATTTATAATTATTATATATATATACTCTCTATATAATGTTGGTGATTTTTAGGGTAAAATAATTTTATATTATAAAATTTGAGCGAACCATTTTTATAAAAAATGGAAATTGGCGAATCTTGTTTTTGGAAAAATCATGGAAAATTAGCCAAGCTACGAACATTAGCCCCTAAAACTTTCTATGCTAAGAATTGCAATCAAATTAAGAAGCATGGAGAGCCTTACTATGGTACACATATGGACTAAGATTTGAATTTCTGAGTGGAGAGAATGCTTAGGATCCCATGCTCAACATTTAATATGATAACAATGGAAAGTAATTTGATAAAACGACAGTATGGAGTACCTGATTGTAGCTGTGAAATCAAATAGGAAGACATGTCCTACTAATGCAGGAGCATCCAGACTTAGTCAACAATGTGATTGTATGTTCACATGTTGTGGCTAAGGAGCGATGAATTTCAATGACATAAGTGGTCAAATCGAATTTTAGAAGAGAGGATTGGATCTCTTGAATTTATTGTAATAATTAAGGTATTATGTTATTTTTAGAGTAAGAGATAAGTTATTAGTATAGGTGGTTGTTAAAGCTCAAGAATAGGGATTTAATTGTTGAGCTGATAAAAATAGAGATTGAGTTGTTGTTGCAGTTAGAATAAAATCGATACATAAAAGGAGAAAAGATGTAATGATAGAAGAGTGTGCGAGTTTTTGAGAGATTGTGAGTAGAAGATAGGGTTTGAGCATGAAGAATAGAGGTTAGATAACTAGATGTAATCAGGTCGTGAGGCCCAAGACTCTGTAAATCATCGCATTATGGAATAAAGGATCAAAGTGTGGTGTGTATATGCAGTTTTGTTTAAGAGATTCTATAAATCTGTATATTAGTGTGCCAGACCCGAATCGGGCATTAATATTTAGTATTTATTGAAAATATCATTTAAAATGGAATTATGAGTAATACAAGATTAAGCATTAAACCTTCAATAAAAGAATTTCTTTTAAAGTTCCATATTAAGCATGTGGGCAGTTTTCTGAAAAGTGGTAAGTGGAATATCGAGAAGCCTTTAAAACGGTAAGCGGTAATTCTCAAACTCGAGCGATTCCATTTAGTGGTTGACATGTAGCTGAGGAAGACCAATTTGTCGGGCGCCATCGGGTGGTATAGTTTGTGCTAGTTGTCTCACCCGATATTACCGAGAATCGTTAGATCAGATGAGGCAAATCAACGGCAGAAGGTGATCGAGCAAGTTGGAGCAGCACGATGTCATATTCGTCGGATCTAAGGTGGAAAGATCAACGGTAAGGATCGAAGCACCCAAGTTGAAGAAAAGTCAATGTGGGACCAACAGTGACTGTGCAAATAAGTTGGACCTAAAGAACACGACTTACATAGGTACTCTTAATTAACCTGTCAAGAAGTAAAATTTGAAGTCGTAAAATATATTTTTGTATAGTTTTCAACATCATTTGGTATCAGAGCAAAAGGATTAAGTCTGTTACAACAAACATGCCACCTAGACAAGGAGCTGGCATAGGTCATGGAAGGCCTGTAGCTAATGCAGTTTTGTTGGACGAGATTCGGCACCTTCGTACAAGGATGGAGACAATGGAGATTGCTCAGAGAAGAGCGCCTTGTGATGGAGATGTCATTGATGATGAGGAAACTACTGATGAAGAAGGAGAAGAGGATGAAAGCAAAGCTACCAAAGTTATCGAAGCATTGGCCAAAGTAAGTGGGAGACCAAAGGTAGAAATACCTTTATATGACGAATCTCAACGTGGAAGAGTTGATGGACTGGATCAGTTCATTGGACAAATATTTCGACTATGAGGAGGTTGATGACAAAAAGAAGGTGAAGTTTGCAGTTACCAGATTGAAAGGTCATGCAGCTATTTGGTGGGATGAATTACAAACATCCAGAGAAAGAAACGGAAATCCCAAGCTCAAGAAATGGGATAAAATGGTGAGTAAATTGAAACGTAAATTCATGCCAAAGGATTATCAGTTAAATCTTTTCAAACAGTTACAAAATTTAAGACAAAAAGGAATGATTGTTAAAGAATACACAAAGGAGTTTCATAAGTTGAATATTAGAGCACGACATGCAGAGGATGATGTAGAAAAAGTAGCCAGATTCATCAATGGCTTGAGATATGACATACAAGATGAAATCAGTCTGTTGAGTTTAAAGACAATTGAGGATGCCTATCAAGCAGCTTTGAAGGCTGAAGAGAAGATGTTGAGAAATCAACATCAAAGAAATATAGTTAAAAGTCCAACAAGAGGTAGAGGAGATACCAGACCAAGATTCCAGCACCCTCAGAATGAAGCAGGAGGTTCGAGTAGTAGACCACCACAGAGAGGATACTTTGGAAGAGGGATATTTGCACCCAGAGGAAGAGGCCGAGGAAGAGAAATTCAGTGTTACACATGTGGAGAATGGGGACATGGATCATGGGACTGTCCTCATAATAAAACAACACATCAGAGAAATGTGAATGTGGCTGAGTCAAAGGAAGAAAATCCTCAAGTTGCAGGTAAAGAAGAATCACCTAAAGTGGGGGAGACCTTGTTATTGAAAAGAGTATTGCTTAAAGCAGAGAAAGGGACAGAAGAATCAGTTGAGAGGAAGAATCTATTCTGGACTACATGCAAGTCAAAAGGGAAATGTTGTAAGGTGATAATTGACAGTGGGAGCACAGATAACCTTGTTTCTACAGAGATGGTGGATAAGTTAGGATTGGTGAAAACAGTACACCCTACTCCTTACAAGGTATCATGGCAGCAAAAAGGACATCAGATCGTTGTGACAGAACAATGCAAGGTGGAGATCCAGATTGGTACTTACAAGGATGTGATATTGTGTGATGTAATGCCAATGGATGTATGTCACATATTATTGGGAAGATCTTGGCAGTTTGATCGGAAAGCTATACATGATGGCTGAAGGAATACTTATGCTCTAGAGAAGGATGGGAATAAACATTCACTACTACCATTGAAAGATGAAGCAGGCAAAGAAGCACCTGGAAACATTGTTATGCTGAAGAGTGGAAAGGAACTGTTGCATGAAATCGACAAGGGTGAAGAGACGTGTTTTGCTATCATAGGGAGACCTAAGGTAATTTTGACTTCCACAAATTTAGAGGATCTACCTAAAGATGTCAAAACTTTGTTGAATGATTTTGTTGATATTATTGTGGATGAGTTGCCAAATACACTACCACCAATTAGAAGTATTAGTCATCATATTGATCTAATACCTGGAGCAAGTTTGCCAAATAAAGCAGCATACAAATTAACTCCCCAAGAAAATGCAGAAGTTGGAAGACAAGTACAAGAATTGATGGATAAGGGATTGATCATAGAGAGCCTTAGTCCATGTGCAGTACCGACAGTACTCAGTCCAAAGAAAGGTGGAGAATGGCATATGTGCACTGATTCCAGAGCGATAAACAAGATTACTATCAGGTATAGATTTACTTTACCACACATGTATGATTTGATGGATTGTTTAATTGGGTCAAAATATTTTTCTAAAATAGATCTGAAGAGTGAATATCATCAAATAAGAATTAGAGAAGGAGATGAATGAAAGACTGCATTTAAAACAAATAGTGGGTTGTATGAGTGGTTAGTGATGCCTTTTGGACTCACTAATGCACTAGCACGTTCATGAGATTGATGATTGAAGTTTTAAAAGAGTATGTAGGCAAGTTTGCCATTGTTTACCTTTATGATCTTCTAGTTTTTAGTCGAAGTAAAGTGGAACATCTGGAACATCTTAATTTGGTTCTAAGGACTTTGCAAAAGGAGAAACTACTGATAAATCTAAAGAAATGTAGTTTTATGAAAGAAGAGTCGATCTATTTGGGTTTTGTAGTCTCTAAAGAAGGTTTAAAAATGGATCCAAAGAAAGTCCAAGCTATTTGGAACTGGCCTACTCCAAGAAACATATTTGAGGTAAGAAGTTTTCATGGTCTTGCAAATTTTTATAGGAAGTTCATCAGAAGCTTGAGTCAGATTTGTGCACCAATTATGGAAACATCCAAAGAAACTAATCAGCCATTCAAGTGGACAGAAGCAGCAGAGCGAAACTTTAAGTTATTGAAGAAGAAAATTACAGAAAAACGAGATTTAGCTTTGCCAGATTTTGAAAAGGTTTTCCAAGTTGAAACTGATGCTAGTGGAGTTGTAATTGGAGCAGTTCTAAGTCAAGAGTAGAGACCAATAGCATATTTTAGTGAGAAACTAAACGAAGCTAAGAAGAAATATTCTTCTTATGATAAGGAATTTTATGCTATTGTGCAAGCTTGAAAGAAATGGAGACATTATTTGCTACGAAAGGAGTTTGTATTGTATTCAGATAACCATGCATTACAGTTCATAAATAACTAGCCAAAATTGAACCAGAAACATGCCAAGTGGGTAGATTTTTTACAGAGTTTTACTTTTATGATTAAGCATACAAGTGGTAAGTTGAACAAAGTTGCTGATGCTTTGAGCAGGGTGAATTTCATTATGCAAGAAATGAAAGTTGATGTGGTAGGATATGAAAAAATGGTTGATATGTATAAAGCTGATGCATAATTCAAAGATATCTATGCAGTTGTACAAAATCTAGCAGTTCATAATAGAAGTCAGTAGTTGGATTATCTTATTCAAATAGGTTTATTGTTTAAAGATAACAAATTCTGTATACACAAATGTTCTATGAGGGAAAACATAATTAAAGAGAAGCATAGTGGAAGCTATTCTGGAGAGAAGAGTATCTAGAAGAACCAGGGGACATGTTTATTATCAGTATATGGTCAAATGGAAGAGACAACCAGTGGAGGATGCCAGTTGGTTAACAATAGTGGAATTACAAAAGTATGGAATAAATCCTAAAAGTTTGATGAATGATTCTTTTCTTCCCCGGGAGTCGGATGTAGGAGCATTCAGACTTAGTCAGCAATGTGATTGTATGTTCACATGTTGTGGCTAAGGAGCGATGAATTTCATTGACCTGAGTGGTCAAATCGAATTTTAGAAGAGAGGGTTGGATCTCTCGAATTTATTGTAATAATTAAGGTTTTGTGTTATTTTTAGATTAAGAGATAAGTTGTTAGTATAGGTGGTTGTTAAAGCTCAAGAATAGGGATTTAATTGTTGAGTTGATAAAAATAGAGATTGAGTTGTTGTTGCAATTAGAATAAAATTGATACATAAAAGGAGAAAAGATGTAATGATAGAAGAGTGTGCGAGTTTTTGAGAGACTGTGAGTAGAAGATAGGGTTTGAGCATGAAGAATAGAGGTTAGATAACTGGATTTAATCAGGTCATGAGGCCCAAAACTCTATAAATCATCGTATTATGGAATAAAGGATCAAAGTGTGGTGTGTATATGCGGTTTTGTTTCAGAGATTCTATAAATTTGTATATTAGTGTGCCAGACCCGAATCGGGCATTAATCTTTAGTATTTATTGAAAATATCAGTTAAAATGGAATTACGAGTAATATGAGATTAAGCATTAAATCTTCGATAAAAGCATTTCTTTTAAAGTTCCATATTAAGCACGTGGGTAGTTTTCTTAAAAGTGGTAAGTGGAATATTTGGTGGCCTTTAAAACGGTAAGCGATAATTCTCAAACTCAAGTGATTCCATTCAGTGGTTGACACGTAACTGAGGAAAACCAGTCTATTAGGCACCATCAGGTGGTATAGTTCGCGCTAGTTGTCTCACCCGATATTACAGAGAGTCGTTTGATCGGATGAGGCAAATCAATGATAGAAGGTGATCGAGCAAGTTGGAGTGGCATGACGTGATATTCGTCAGATCTAAGGTTGAAAGATCAATGGTAAGTATCGAAGAACCCAAGTTGAAGAAAATTCAACGTGGGACCGGTGGTGACTATGCAAATAAGTGGGACCTAAAGAACACAATTTACATAGGTACTCTTAATTAACCTGTCAAGAAGTAAAATTTAAAGTCGTAAACTATATTTTTATATAGTTTTCGGCATCACCTACGCAACATGGTTAGCCATGGTGGTGCACAGCCTTGGGCAGTGTGCTTGACTACAAAGACAACATTGACCATTGTGGAATAGTGAAACAAAGCCCAGGACTAGAGTAGTGCAAAAAAAATATTGGGGCATGCAATAATGCAATGAGCTTAGTGGAGAGATTTGAGTGGGTGTGTGTTGTTAAGAAGAGGCCAAGTGTGTCTAGGCTACAAAGAGACGCTAAGAGTACCTGAGCAGAAGAATATGGTCAAGAGAAGAGAGCTTTGTGTGAGAGTGTATGTTGATGCAACGTGGACATAGTGCAAATAGGTTAGTGTATTAGTGAATGTTGTTGAGCATAACACTGGGTTGTTGCAGAGTGAGTAGAGGACAAAGAATGATGCGTGGACCAAGGAAAGAGGAGAAAAAAGAGCTAAAAGTAGGCATATATGCTTCCATATATAATGAGTATTATCTCCTTATTGAGTGTGGGTTGGAACCTGCAAACGATGGAGTTGGTCCTTCCATCTTAGTGGGTGTCTGAAGCTAAGTTGGGGGTTGGTTCCTCCTGCAAGTTGGGGCTTCAATAAATCCAAGGATTTTCAATTTGGTTCTTATAACAAATCCATGAAGTTGGTGCTTCATATGGTGCTTCTAGTAAAATGATCAGGTGTCTACAAAAGGAGGGAGTTAGTGCTTCCTGCTAGTGTGTGCTAGAAAAAAATAAAAGGGGAGTTGGTCCTTCCTGTGAGTGGTAGCTCACAAAAAATTTGATTTAATAGAGTAGGAGCTATTATTACATCAAATAAAAAACAATGATTTGTGGTATTTCTCCCAAAAGGGTTTTCACGTTAAACCTTTGTGTCCAATGTGTATGTTTCTCATGGTGCTTGTGTTCATGTGATGATTTATGTTGCAGAAAATGATATTTTTTTGATTGCTCACATGAATGGTTTCTATGTTTGAATGATAAAATACAAATTGGCATAAAAAATTAAATTTAGCCTTAATATTGATTCACACCCCCTCTCAGTATTAACATTGTTTCCAATAAGAAGGGAAGGATAGAGGAATTCCTCAAGGAGAAGAGAACAAGAGAAGTTATTAGGAGGTGAGCAGAAGAGCAATAGACAAAGAAGACAAAGGAGTGCTCAAGAGGTTCTAGAGGAGGGAACCATAGGTACACTAATAGTTGGGTTTACGTGAGGTGTTTACGTAACAAGTGAGGTGGGACTTGTTAAAGGGCCAAGTTGTAGCTCATGATCATGAAGAAGAATAAGAAGAAGATTACCATTTTTGGTCATGATGTACAAGTAAAACCCATAATGGAGGAGAGAAGGATGCCAAGAAGAAGGGAATGATGCAAAAATTAAGCCAGGAGGAATTTGAAAAGTAGATGACTGAGTTGAAGGCCCAACTTAATGTGCTAATGCAACTGCTACAAGAGAAGGAAGAAGACTAGAGATCAATGTGGGACCTAAGGAAGGTTGAACTTAAGGAATTTAAGAGGAAATCACCAAAATCTATAAATTTAGGGAAGTAGAGGATGAGGCCTTTGAAAAACTCCTGGATGGAAGAAGAAACACTCAAAGCAGTGAAGCCTGACGAAGGGACAATTCATTATTATGAATCAAAAGGAGGATCACTCCTTGGAGATAAACAGAGGAGACTGAAGGGAAGTATTATGAACCATGAGAAGATTCCAAAGAAACATGAGGTGTTATTGATAGAAGAGTAGGCCAAAGAGCCTTGTGTTTTTGAAATCAATAAATTTAGTGTGGATACAAGCTTAGAAAACCAAGAAATATTAGTAGCCATTAACAATCCTTGCAGACTGAAAGCATGGATAGTTTGTCCAAATGGAGAATAAGAAGCTAATCTTACTCCAAAAATCCTAGAGAGGTGGTTGGATGTTGAAAGGGAGAAAAAAGATGAAGTGGCCTCTGCAAATGGGGCTAAAGAATAGCACAAATGATTCACTAGTGAATGAAGAAATCAAATTCATTGAGTATGGAGGAATGGAAGTCCACTTCTATGAACTAAAGCAAGGATTAACACTAGGAGTGGAAAATGATGGTGATGAAATAATTATGTGCTTAGGTATATATGAGGAAGTGATGTTCATTACAACAGATGAGGTGGAGGAAGAAATTAATGTATATTTATCTGGTTTTTTGAGTGAGTCTTAAATTGCAGGAATTGAGTACCATGGAGCTAAACAAGTCCCAAAATTTATGTACAGTGAAAAATATCAAGAGGAGTTGAAGTATGTTGGTGAGTAACAACAAAGGGAAGTTGATTCAGAAGATAGGAAGCCTTAAGGAACTATCACAGAGGAAGGAGGTGCAAAGTTATCTCCTAAATACAGTGCAAAAGAAGTCCATGAAGGAGCTTATGCTAGAACTCTCCGGGTTAGTGTGAGGAAGAGTAACCTTGGAGGTATGATTGATTGGTTATGTCTTCATTTATTTATTTTTTATTGGATTATCTTTGAAATAATTTTTTCATGGGTTGAAGACCAATGAAAATTGGGAAAAGAGAAGAAACCACATGTTTTTCATATTTTTGGATTGGTTAAGTATGAAGATGATGGAGGGAGAGTTGGAAAGAATCCCTCAATACAATCAATTTAGCTAACCTAAAGGAGGTCAAAAGAACCCAAGGACAAAAAGGTTACCAAGAGCATGTCGTTAACAAGGAGGATATACCACTATCTCAAACAAGTATGGAGATACAAAGGCTAGATTATGAAGACCATTATGAAGCAGAGTACATATAATTTCCTCAAGGAGGAGCATATCCAGACATAGTCAATAAAAATCATGAGAAGGCTTGAGCAGAGAAAGAAATTATTTTATGGAATAATGAGAATAATTCCATTTAGGAAGTTGCAAGAGATGAGAAGAAAATTCAAGAAGGAACTCATAAACATGATGAGGCAAACAAATATGAAGTTTAGAAAGAAAGTTAGATACGAGACTTTTTTTCTGTAATAGGTTTGTTGTGTGTGTAGATGTGACCAAAATTAAGACTTCTGGAAGGGAAAATAAATAACCTTCCATGAGGCCAGTAGAAGTGTTGGCATGGAAACCATATACACTAGATATTAATGAAAAGTTTCTTGTTATTCCTGCGTAGAACAATGTGGAGTTAAAAGAGAAATGCAGAGGATGAAATATTGTAGCATGAAGAGTTGAGTAGATCATCCATGAATGTGAAGAGCGAACAAATTTGTTCCAAGAAAAGGTAGACCCATTTGATAGTGGACAACACTTAGTGACTAACTAAAAGGGAGAAGAAATATATAGGCATTTTGAACATCCCCAAGAAGAGGAGAATCAAATGACAGAAATAACTAGCAAAGAAGTGTTGGAATTGTTGACATAAACGGTATAACTCTACATGGAATTTGTTAAGACTACAAATGAAGGGAGATGCACAATAGAAGAATACATAGAGTGGTGTACAATCCTTATGGATTATTTGGATGTTGGAGACAGGAACATTCAATTGCAGGAAAAGATTAACTACAAAAAAATTCAGTGGTGGAGTGAACATACCACAAGAGAATAAAGTGTGGGACACTGGTGAAGTAGCAACATAGTTGAGACAAGTCTAGGACAATAGTTAACATGAAGTGTGGGATCCCAGAATGTTGGGAAAAATATGAGAAATGAAATGGAAACAATCCTAGGGTCAACAATAACATTTTATATGAGACCCAAGATGAACAAATGTATCAAATACATATGACAATGAGGTCATACTTTTTTTCACTTGGGGAGTCTAATGCATGACCATCTTCCCATAGGAAATCTCATTTCCTTAGTTTTACCAGATGGTCATGTAAATTCGTCAAGTATGTAGAATGTTAGTGCTGAGACAAGTGTCCTAATTCTAGGATTATAGGTTAGTTTTATTTGTTGAGTTGGGACAATTGGGTCTTTCCAATTGCAACGCGTTATAGTCAAATTGTTAGGGAAGTAGAATAGGGACAGGTGTAGGTAGTTTAATCTTGTTATGTGTCTTTAAGGGATAGCTTCAATTTGGTTTCTTGAGGCAAATTGTAGAACTATACATGTGTGATCATTCGAGAGGCTTGCTGACCAAACAACCTTTCACTATTTGTCAAAAAAAAAATTATCTCCTTGTATATATGAAATATTATGTAATTTAGAGAGAGCTCTTGGGGGTAGAAGAAAACCAAGCTGAGGGAGAGATTGAAGAGTTGAGGTAGAGAGCCACTTAATGTTCCTTTATATATATGTTCTCTAATTAATGAATATTTTGTATATATCTATTGATAGTGCTGGAAATCCATTAACCAAGGCACTCTCCCTAGTATGAAGTCCCAACTAGACATCACATTGTTTGGAGTAAGATCCCCAACTAGGAAATACAATCAGTTTCCATAATAATGATCATAAAGATGTGCCTTGGTTGCAATTAACACATAATAATACATACTCATAACTTTGGTGACAAAAAGTGAGTAAACTTTATGTAATATCAATTCCAATGCATAAGAGGTTCGTTCACAAATAGAGAAAAGAGGGTGAGCCTCTAGAAGAGAAATAGTAGTACTATCCTAAAAGAGACGCACATACATGTGAAATAATCATTAGTTAGCCTGCAAAATAGTTCAAAAGATAACAATGATCATGAAAGCAAATACAACACACATTCAATAGAGAAATTTTGAGGTAAAAAATGGGTCTCAAAACAAAAATTACAACCAAAATCAACTTTATAAGAACCAATAGGATTCAAGTTGATGATGTCAACCATGGGGATGTTCACCATTTTTGGAGTAAAAAAGTAAAAATACTACTTTTTCAACTTGTATTTTCAACTTATCTCCCTACGGGTTTACTCAAATTTTGAATGGGAGCTCTCATTGGCTGTGGAATTTAATTCCTCATCCAAGGTACCCATGTTGCATACTTTCATTAGACCCTGCTACATGTTTTTCATGTATTTCTCACTTTTCATGTAGCAGTGTCCGTTGAAAGTATGCAATAAGGGTACTCGGATGAGGAATTAAATTTTGCATCCAACGAGGGCTCCTGCTCGAAATTTTAGTAAAATTGTAGGGAGATAAGTTTAAAATACAAGTTGAAAAAGTAGTTTTCTCTTTTTCCCTCTAAAATTTGATGATGTAATCTAATATTATTTGATTATTTCCACTATTAGTTTATAATATTCCTTAGGAGCCCCATTTTAGGCCTCAAAATTTCTCTAATTGGAAATATGATATATATTAAAGGTAACAAAATAGTTCATTGACATTAGCATAAATGAAATAACACATACCACAAACATTTAAAGATTGTTCTTATAACATCCATGATACATGTATGAAATTGTGTTGACTCTGAGAGCTTCTAATAATTAGGTGAAAATTCCAAGTATACAATACAATAATATGATACTAGCACCAATAATGGAACATGATCACTCGCTTCCCCAAAGAATGATATTCACTACTATGCTATACTAGAGAAGCGAAGGCTACCAATCTCAAGTTCCAAGCCTTTTGCTTGAGTTATGAGGGTTTATTTATAACATATCGGTGACCTTTCACCTCCTCTTGTGACGTTTGAGTTCCCTCATGACTCTTGAGCTTATTTTTCGTTTATTATATCTAATGACCCTTCATATTACCTATTTGACTCTTGGACTTCCACTTACATTTACATTTCTTACTATTTTCTAAATACAAAACCATATAAAACAAAATTGTGGCTAGAGCCTAATAACAAAAAACTTTGTACATTATGTTTGAGCTTCAGGGAACTTTAGCTCGGTACCTTCTACTTGTATCTCCGATGTAACATAATGGTACCAAGCCTTGTACTATGTTGTTATGTGGTCAAACTTTGATGGAAGATTTGGCTTATATGTTACTCTTGTGTCCATTGCATATGGATAGATAGTTTTGGAACCAGTTTGAACATTATTCCATAATAAGAATAACTTCATGTTTAACTTGGAAGGTGAAACTACAAACTGTTGAATGTTATTACTTGTGATATCCAAATCTTATTTAGTAGATATCTACCTAAGACTACTTAAGAATTACTCAATTTCCTGCTTAACATTTCTATCCATTGTTTCTGCAAATGCTCTGAGGGATGGTATATTGTGCACTCTTACCAAGGATTCTAGACTATGGTACAGTCACGAATAGGCGGTTATGATGTTGGCAACATAAGTGTTTAGTTGTTTGTTTACCTATACAAGGATTGTAACCTCATCCCTTTCCAACTCAACTTCCTATCTTGTTTTTTTGACCGAATATGATGGTGCATTTTTGTACTTAGTGCCCCATTCTTGGATCACATCAATGGCTACATGAGTAACCTTCAGAACTTTCACATTCTCTGACGATCACTTTTGCATTGCATGAAATGGCACCACTACCTTATGGAGGCTGATCATTTCTTCATACAATTGCCTCATAGTGTCACCCAATGATTGAATTTCCTCACCTATCGCTACTCGTAGTTCCTTCATGTTAGAATTAGTGGAAGACAACCATTAATTCTTGGTGAGGAGATGATCAATCGGTTTCCTTGTAGATGTTGAATCCTTTTCCAATTCCTTATTTTCTTCCATCAAGAAATCCATGTTTACTTTTGCAGCCTATAAAATTGTTGCATTAGTTGTTGCAATTGTCCTCATATATTCTTGGTATTGGGCACAATCACCCTCTCTAGATGTATGGACACAGGATGAACTGGGTCATTAGGAAAATACTTCCACCTTTCTTGCACTATTCTATTCTTTATCTGATCAAAGGAAAGGTTGGAAATATCAATGACCATATCATCATCTCGAGTAGATATTCCCATCTCATTGAATGGGATATGGCCACCAATAAGGGGAGGTGAAGGTTGATTATTGGTGTGTTTTGCAATGGGCATAATGTCAGCCTCTTGTTTATCCTCCTCTCGTTCAACCTCTATGTCTTGGGCTTGTATTTTCTCCTCTATTTCTCTTACAAATTATTCATTGTGCTTCTTCCTTCTTTATTCATCCTCTAATTATTTATTTTGTTCCTCTTCTTCGAACTACTTCTGTCTTTCATTTTTTTCTCTTGTTTTTTTCCATGTTTCCTCTAGGTGTTTCCTTTTGGATTCTTATTTATGTATCCATTCCTCTTCTTGATTTATCTCCTCCTCCTATCTATCTTCTTCTTCTTGCTACCTTTTATTTAATTCTTCTGACTCCTTTCTCCTCTTTTCTGTTGCAATGACCACTCTAAGAATGATAGGATATGATCTAAACTTGTGTCTCCTCTCCATTTTAGGGTTGTGCACAACTTTCCTCTTATACTTAGCAATGTTGAATCGAGTGGTTAGTTCTTGTTGGTTTCCTTCCTAAACATATTACACATGGATTGCATTGTAAGGGCCTGTCTCAATTCATAGTGCATGTGCTCAGGAGGAATTATACCAATTCCTTATCTTCTCCTCCTCCTTCGAGGAATAAGACTCATAAGCCTAGGAAAATTGTGACTTGGCATAATGTATTTTACATAATCTTCTAGGATCGTATTTGTGAAAGCTCATCTCATCGAACTTAAGGCTGGTAAGTTCTTCAACTTATTCTTCTGCAACCTTTAATCTCTTGAGCTCATAGGATCCCACTTGCAGAGGAAAGGAAGGCCAAGGTTCATTATTCTTCTTCTTTAGAAACTCAGATAGACTTGTGCTATGTTTTTAAGAAACATCTTGCATGACCACTTTATCAGTCACATACCGTGGCAAAAGATGTGGAGTCTTCTAAGAATCAAACACGCTAAGGCATGTTCCCTAAGGTGAGGAAAACCATTCTTCTATCTTTGTCACCACTTTCCTATCTTGATGGGACATGCAAGGGGTTGTTCCTCAAATATCATCTTATACAAAACCAAGAATAAATCCTCATAAATATTGTCATACACTCCCTTTTAGTTGTACGTTGATAACACTTTGCAACACATATTCATAGGGAGCTCTCTTGGGGTACACTTCCATTCTAGACTTAGAAATTCATGGAGAGCACAAAAACCATACAATAAGTAGGAAAACATGTATAAGTATGGTTTATTTCCTTGTTTTTGTTCTTTCACCTTGTCCAAATTAATATTTAGTTGTTGGGATAAAAGATGTAACCACCACTCCCACATTTACCCAGTTTCATTGGTCTGCCAAGGTAAACATGAGATGGAGATATCAAATTACATGACCCAGCCTTATAGATCCAATTAAGGAAGTGAGGCTGACAACTGGAACTTACCAACCACAAACTGACATCCTGCAGGGTTTACAATAGACTCAAAAGTAGAACAACCACTCCGAGTGCCCAAACCCTGAGCTAGGTTGCCTTTTTACTGACCCGAGCCTACAATTGCATGCATGACAATGCCTCCATGTAGTTATAGGCCTCCAACCACATGCAAAAGCATATAAGGGTTTGATTATGGCCCAAAAATTCTAGTTCAGAGTGTGTGGTCCCGGATTTTGAGCCACCATTTCAGGCTAGCCTCCAAACCACTTCCCTGAACTCATTGAGACTTTCCAGAATGAAAAATAACATCAGCACAAAGCCATATATATATAAATTTATCAAGGGATTGACCTAACCAGGGCTAACCATGACAATCATTACATCAAACATATGGTGAACATGTAATCTGCAGGTCATGAATGTGTATTTGAACATAGAGATCTAAAACTTGTCTGAGAATCACCAAGAAGGTCTAATTTCATTTCATAATAGCTGCAATAGAATTTTTTATATCCTACATTCATTATCCATTCATCAACTAATGAAACATATCAAGAGTCATAGCTAGTGCATGCTATGGAACCATGCTTATAACCAACATATAACCAGAATAATAATCATGATTGAATAGCCATCAAAGCCACATAATATCAAGTACAAGTACTCATAAAGTACAATACAAAAAGATTTATTATTATCATATGCAAAGCCAACCAAGTCAGGGACTTCCACGTACCACCCAACCATAGATTGGGCTGAACCAGATCTCTCTTTTATCTAATCACCCCCTTGCCATATTCGAAGCATGAATGTGGGATCTCATGGAATAAAACAAGGAAAACCAAACTAGGGCATCTAGATGAAAAACCACCTCAACCCTCAACTAGTGATTCAATCTTAAGGTTGGACATCACTAACACGAACCAGATCGACCTCTACCCAAGTTTTCCAGGGTTGCAGGAACTAGTAACTCAATCCACATCCCCCCAAGTCTCCAGAGCATTTATCCATCCCGACTCTAGGGAATAGTAACTCAACCCGCAAAGGGCTACACAACGTTTGTCCCAACCTAGGCCCCAGGACTAGTAACTCAACCATAGTTGTTTTGGGGCTTTCAGAGCATTTGTTCCAACCCACAACCATAAGGGATTATGAGCACCAACCAGAAATAAATCAAGTTGCAAAATGCATACCACCATGGTTATCCCAGAAATGGAAAGAAAAGTCTAAAGCTATTATCAATCCAGGAAATACTCCATGCTAATGAAAAAACATAACCACATAATAACATGCATATGCCATGTAACCATAAATCATCAATTAAATCTAACATCCAACCTATTACTTGCAAATAAATTCAGTTGTAGTTGATCTACCTGCTTCCTTGCGCTTTCCTAGTTTCCTTTTCCTTCTTTCTCCAAATCCAATGTATGCCAAAGTGCTCCAAGAAACCTCCAAGAATACTCTCTGTGTGCAAGAGTAGGAGAGAGTGAGAAAATAGAAGAGAGATCCAACGCAAACTATTAAAAAGGTTGAGAACTGATCCTCATAAGCCTTTTTATCATTGAGACCTCTATTTTCTTCATTTTCCTCTATTTTTCCTTCAATTTCCCTCTCATGCAAATCCATGACCTTTCGTCTCCCTTGCCTCCTATTTTCATTTATTTCATAAATAAAATGCCAATTAATGCCACTTTAGATTTCCCAATGCCTTTGCCCATTTCCGTAGCCATTAATTAATCGCCAGTGATACCCCATCACTATGTTTTTTCCCAACATTCAGCTTGGAATATGTATCCCATGACCTTGGTCATTTTTTTTTATTTACATAGGAAATCAACCAGGGGTTGTTACAAACCCCTCCCACTTGGGGGAACACTGTCCTTTATTTTTAATGACACCTATAAACAAAAAAAACACATGCTTCACATAGATGTTTATAACATAGATCAATGCAAAGTTACATCATATCATACTGCTGAAAACATGACCACCATAACATGAAAACCAAATATCTTATTGGAGCTTTATAACACAACTTGATTTGGTATTTACATACATAGACATATACATACATAATCAAAACACAACATCAAAACATATAACAAGGCACATCCACTCAACCAACAAATAAAGAAGCATACATAACTCGCATCTAATCAACAATCTCTCATGTAGCTTCATCGGGCCCAAAGTGCTTCCACTGCACTTTAACTTACTCGATTGCTCAATTTTAGAGCATGTGCATCTTTCACTGCAAAATGCATTGAGGTTCTGGATGGAATTCTCCTTCTAGATCCACCTGCAATATAGACCATTCAATTACATGATCGACATATTTCACATACTTCTTAAGCAATGAGACATGGAAAACATCATGGACTTTCACTTTCTGAGGTAGTACAATCCAATAAGCCACAAGTCCAATCCTCTCAAGGATCTCGAAAGCACTGCAATACCGAGGTGCCAGCTTGGCAAATGACCCAATCCTCGAGGAGCTCTTCTTGGGCTTGATGGGGAAGTTAACATGCTTTCCAACTTGGAACTCATTAAATGCCCTATGTTGATCTTCATAAATATTTTGTCTATCCCGTGCGACCTTTAGATTCTTCTTTATAACCTGCATTTCTTGTTCCATATCTTCCAACATTTCCAGTCCAATAAACACCCTATTCACTAGATCACTCCATCTGATAGGAGTATTACAACTCCACCATAAAGCATCTCAAATAGACTCATTCACAAGGACTTCTGATATTTGTTATTGTTTGCAAACTCTACCAGTGGAATATACTCTTCCCACTTCTATTTTTGATGCATAACATACATTCTCCACATGTCCTCAAGAATATTGTTAACCGTACCTATCTGTCCATCTGTCTACAGATGATAAGCTATACTGAAAGCCAACTTTGTACCTAAACCCACAAACAACTCCTTCCAAAACTTGGAAATGAACTTGGCATCTCTTTCTGACACAATCTTCCTAGGAATACCATGTAATCTCACTATCTCCTTGATTAAGACCTAAGATACCTCACAAGTTGAATTGGTAGACTTTACTGGAATGAAATAATATACCTTAGTAAAATTTTAACCACAACCATAATAGAGTCATGTTTTTTAAATGTCCTCAGAAAACCTGTAATGAATTCTGTATAAATGATCTCCCATTTCCACTCTGGAATCACAATCGTCTGCAGTAAACCACCTGGATGCTTACACTCTTATTTTACCTATTGACAATCCAAACACCTCACAACAAATTTAGCCACCTCTTTCTTCAAGTTTAGCCAATGGTAGAACTTCTTAGTGATTGTTAATGTCTTATAATATCTCGGGTGACATGAATATGACTTAACATGAAATTCTCGCAAGATAAGCTTCTTGAGGTCAGTCTTGTCTGACACATAGATCCTATCCCTAAATCTGACCAAACCATCTTACGTTAGACATTAATCCACATCCTGATCACCTATACCCTGTTGTCGTATCTTATACTTAAGTTGTTGGTACCTATCATCCTGCTACCCTACCTCGGAGATCCACTCATGCAAGTCTATCCCATATTAACTCATAGATGCAATGTGATTTACTTGCACTCTTTTGCAAGAGAATCTATAAACTCTTTCTCCTTAAACTTAATGTACATGATCTTGAAGTCAAACTCACTGAGCATAGCTAACCACCTATCTTTCATGACATTCAAATTAGGTTGGTTAAACAAGTACCTTAACCCACTATGACCGCTCATCAAAACGAACCTCCTGCCAAGAAGACAGTGTCTCCACATCTTCAATGTGTGAATGATAGTTGCCAACTCAAGACCACATGTCACATAATTCTTCTGGGGCTCATTCAACTTCCTCTACTCATAGCATACTACATGTCCTTCCTTCATTAGGACTCCACCAAGTCTTCTCTTTTAAGAATCTTTACACACCACAAACTCTTTATCTAGATATGCGATCTTTAGAACTGAAGCATTTGTAAGCAACTACTTCAACTACTCAAAACTAGTTGCACATTCCTCCATTCATTCAAACTTGTTCCCTTTTTGATGCAAGGATGTAATAGGGTAGGTAATCCGTGAGAAATTCCTATTGAACCTCCTATAGTAACTTGATAATCCCATAAATTATCCGACCTCATCCACATTCCTAGGAGTTTCCCAAACCATGATAGCTCTGATATTTTCCTGACCCAGTTCTATACCTTCCTTGGAAACCACATGCCCCAATTAATTAACTTTTGTCTAAAAGAGACTGCACTTACTAATCTTGGAATACAATTGATGCTCTATTATCAATCTTAACACTATTATAAGATGTTTTGCATTCTCTTCCTCATTCTTAGAATATATCAATATGTCAATGATGAATATTATAACAAACGTTTCCAGATAAGGACGCAACACATTATTCATCAAACACATGAAAGTAGTTGAAGCATTAGTCAAACCAAAAGGAACCACAAAAAACTCATAACGCCCATTCCTGGTCTGGAAAGAAGTCTTGTAGATGTCCTCTTCTTTGATGTGTACATGATGATATCATGATCTGAAATCAATCTTCGAGAACATTGTTTCTCCCTTCAACTGGTCAAACAAGTCATAAATCCGTGGTAAATGGTTCATTTTCTGGATCATCACCTTGCTCAACTACCTGTAATCAATACACAACCTAAGATTACCATCCTTCTTCTTCACAAAGAACATTGGTGCACCCCAAGGTGGCACACCGGGCATAATGTATCCCTTTTCAAGCATTTCCTTAAGCAGTAACTTGAATTCCACCAAATCTGGAGTGTTCATCCTATATATTGCATTCGTTGTTGGTGTTTCTCCCAGCATCAACTGAATAGAAAATTCCACTTCCCTACGAGGCGGTGACTCTGAAATCTTTGTTAGGAATACATCCTAAAACTACTCCAAAACCGGATACCTCTTCAAGACTTTTGCATCCTCAACATCCTTCCCTTTGTCACTATAAATAGGAACTGCAAACAATACACATCCTTTCCTACTATGGTGCTTTTCCTGCATAATTGTAAAAATTCTCACTAACATAGGCTTCTTCTTACCCTGCAATATTCTCTTCTCTCCATCATCATCCAAGCACTCAATAGCCTTATCATAGCAATCTAGCTTAGTCCAGTGAATGTACAACCAATCCATACCCAAGAACATATTGTATGATCCCAATAGAAGCATATTTATTTGCACTGATGTAGACATATTGTTCAACTCAAATGCACAAGATCTTACCCAATGATGAACCCTTTTCTTAGTACCTATAGCCAAATGAACCAACCAAGACTCTGCATGCACTTATTTATTCAAGAAACACTTATCCACCAGGTCAAGAATGATATAAATATAGTTAGCTCCAGGGTGAATCAAAATAGGAACAACATGATCACAAAGTTTACCTTCCATCTCGATAATATATGCCTGATGATCAACCTTCCTATTATCCAATGTTGTATAATTCCAAGGAATACTCTATCCAATATCCCCAACTATTTGTTCCTCCTAAGCACTATATATATGTGGTCTGCCATACTAATTATGTATAAATTCTCTCATGTGATGGTCCTTGCCACAAGTCCAACACTATAAAGGCTTCCTATCATCATGCTTGTTCTACTCCTCATAATAAAATCCATGTCCTCTGTCAAATACATCGAATTTCTTGTATAGTGTTGCATTCTCCTTTTTATCTGTATGATGAGGTTTTCCTCTCTTCTTAGCCCACTTTCCTTTATTCTTCTCACTACCTTTCCAATCCTGCTTAGACTTAAGCTTGCGCTTTGATTGCTCATAATAGTACTTCAACTTTCTGATGCATTCCTCCAGTGATCTAGGCTCATCAAAATCAATTATGTCTTTGAATGATACCAGAAACTCATTGATGAATCTATGAATATTTTCTTTCTCCTCCTTAAGATAAGGCACATATCTCAAAATCTCCAAGATTCTCCTAGTATACTCATCGGTCATGTTGGCATTATGATATAGGTATTGTCCTTGATGGCAACTCACTCAGATGAAAGATCAAAGTATAGTAGGTAAACAACAAAGAATTACAGATCAGTCTTCACAGAATGAAGAAAGAGAGGTATATGCAGGTTCACCATTGACCAAGCTTCGTATACACACAGGTTTACTGTATACAAGTCGCGTATACGTACACATGCACTTTCACAAAAGGAAAAGCACGTATACCTTGGAAAACTAAGTTTTTGGTCCGAAGGATTTGGTCCATGGTATTGGTCCAAGGTATCTAGTCCAAGGTATCGACCCTAGGTATTTGGTCCAAGGCATTGCTCCTAAGTGGTTTTGGTCCATGGTATTGAGAAGGGCGTAAAACTATAAAAGGAGGAGAAGATCATTAGGCCAAGGTGTGCAAGTATCGAATATAAGATGAAGTGTGAGATCTAGTATGCAGGTTATTGGGTTATGGTGCATTGCTGGATCTAAACCAAGGATGAACCTAAATGGATGATGAGGGACTAGATCTAATGATGGATCGGGATCTTAAGGCGTAAAATGAACTATCATTATGTGTTTTTGCTCACGAATATTCTAGATCTCAATACTGACACATATATTATTCTGTAAATGATATGAGCTGAGTATAACTGAAGTCTGGAATAGCTGCAAAATTATGAATTAATATTTGCAGAGGTATACGTTGGTTGGCTTTGAGAAAGCTCATATACACGCAGGTTTGACACATGAAAGTAGCGTATACCTTATAAAATATGTTTTAGTTGCTACTGTTTGCTGTTGCAGAGTTCTGGGTTCTAGTTTGGGTTCCAGTTACTGTATTCTAGTGATAGTATTCTGAATGATCAGATTGTTGGGTTGTCAAAGTGATTGATTGATTCGGTTGTGAATGTGATTGGATGATGTAGATATAATTGATGATTGAATTACACTTATGATTTTTTTTGATGGATCCAGTCTGAAAATTTATGAAACGTGGTCCCTGGCGGAAGAGAGAAGGTCATAGCCTTCTGTAGGTTGGCACCTACGTACCAGCAAACATATTGGCTAATACAAGAGCTAGGGGGTTGTAGCTCCCTTCCAGTAGAAGCTGGAAAATGAGAGAAGGTTGTAGCCTTTTGCAGGTAGAAGCCTGTGTACTGGTATAAGTCTGCACCAGTACAAAATTGTAAATAGAATTTTCTTATTATTAAAAGAAGACAGAGACGACAACAGCAGGTGGTTTTTACCCACATTGGGTTTCCACCTTATATCTTGGTGTTCATGTGTGATGCTTATGCTTTATTCTTCTTTTACTGCACTGTCTAATTAATATCTGACATACTGGTTGCTTTAATAACAGTCGCGTGTACACGCCAGTTCACTTAGCTAAACTAGCATATACAAATTTGCCTATGGAAATGAAAAATTATTGAATTACTAATACTGATTCACCCCCCCTCTCAGTATTATTTCCAACAATTGGTATCAGAGCAGGTCCTTCTAAAGAAGCTTGATCACTTGAAGGAAGATCCATCATCATGAGTAATGAAGAAAGCATGGGATCCATCAGACAACCAATATTTGATGGGAGCAACTTTTTTTATTGGAAGATAAGAACCACAACCTACCTTCAATCACTTGGAATAGATGTCTGGGAAATCGTGGAAGGAGGATATACATTTCCATCAGTAATTCCTACAGATACAGCAGGTAAAAAGAAATATGAAACCAATGCCAAGGCTGTCAATACATTATTGGGAAATCTATCACAATCAGAGTTTGTCAAAGTTATGCAGCTCAAATCAGCCAAAGAAATATGGGACAAAATCATTCTAAGCTACGAAGGAGACTCTCAGGTAAAACGTGCTAAACTGCAAACTATCAGAATTCAATATGAAACTCTTAAGATGCACAATAATGAAAGTATTGCTAGTTGCCTCTTACGTATAGATGAGGTTGTTAATTGCATGAAAAATCTGGGTGAAGAGATAAAGGAAGTTACCTTAGTTGAGAAAGTTTTAAGATCCTTGTCTGCTAAATTTGAATCAAAAGTATCTGCCATAGAAGAAAAATAGGATCTACAAACTATTACTATGACATAGCTTCAAGGAATCTTAACTTCCTTTGAGATGAGAAAAGGAGGCCCATCAGATATGAGAGAAGCTGCATTTAAAGCTTCAGCAAAAGGAAAAGAAGAACTCAATGAATCAGGACATATTTCAGAAGAAGAAGATGAGGTAAACTTTGTCAAGAAGCTTCAGCGGGGTTCCAGAAGATTTCGAGATAAACTACCTTTCAAATGTTTTTCCTGTGGTAGTGTCGGTCATTATGCTGCCAAATGTCCTCATAAAGATAAATATGATAAAGGGAAGGAATATGCAAAATGGAATATAAAACAAAGTGTAAGTAAAAAGAGCTACTATACTCATGAAGATAGCGATGGATTATCAAATAGTGATGAATATGAAAATAGTAATGACTATAGACTTCTAATGGCTTATGAAGATGATAAATTTTTGGATGCATTAGAAGAAGATGAAATTCATGAAGAAATTTCTAAACTCAAAATCTATTTAGAAGAAAAGAATATGATTATAGATACCTTGACATACCAACTTGCTGAAAGAGAAAAACACAATGAAAAACTAGAATGTGAAATTGTGGGTCTAAGAAAGGATCTTGAGAAAAAAAATCTCTCAATCTTAGATTTGCTAAAGGATCAAAAACCTTAAATGAAATTATCAAAGTGCAGTGTTCTCCTCTGATAAATATAGGTCTTGGATATACTGAAGAAACAACTCAATCACAGAAACCGTCAAACCTCCACTAAAAGCTATCTTGATGCAGCAAATAACAGTGAATAGTATGACAATTGTCAGCAAAGGCATAAGGCAGATCACCAGGTAAATCAGGATCAGTTCGCTCCAAGGATAAACAGAAGTCATAACCAACCTCAGGTAAATCATACTCAATTTGTTTCAAAGATGAACAGAAACTACAATCACCAGATCAATAGATTCGGTAATCGCAAGAACTTATTCAATGGTCAATGTTTCTCATGTCATAATTTTGGACACAAAGATGCTCAATGTGTTGCTTACAAAACGATCATGACTAGAGAAGCACGAAATCAAAGGAATGTGACAGGGATCAATAAAAGTTCCTATAATAACTTTTCTCTTCTTGAAAATGAAATAGAATGCTCAATCTGTAACAACTTTGGCCATGAAGAATCTGAATGCAGGAGTAAATTTCAGCAAATATCTCAAAAGGAGCAAACTCCATTAAATCCAAAAATATGGAGAAGGAAAGAACTGTAAACAGAAAGATGTGGTATAGCCTTGTATGCAGAAGGACAAGAAAACCAATGGTACATCGACAGTGGATGCTCAAAACACATGACATGTGACAAAGAAAAAATACACTCATATAATGCCTTAGAAAAGGAAAAGAATGTCTCATTTGGAAACGACACTCCTGCTGTCATAAAAGGTAAAGGCTCTGTTTTCTTGAAAGAAAAAGTTAAAGCTAGGAATGTTATGTATGTTGATGGTTTAAAGCATAACCTGTTAAGTGTGAGTCAAATGTGTGATCAAGGAAATGAAGTGGTGTTTCGATCAAATGGATGTGTTGTTCGTGAGCTTGATACAGGAGAAACCGTGATCAAAGGTACAAGAACTCCAAACAACCTATACATACTCAAGGGAGGACAACAACAGTGCTATCTAAGACAAAATGATGAACACTGGCTATGGAACAGAAGATTGGGACATCTAAGCTTTTCTCAAATAAGAAAAGCATGCAGGTTCCAGGTTGTTCGTGATCTTCCAGATATCAGCATTCCTAAAAATACTATATGCAAATCATGTCAATTCGGTAAGCAAACCAGATCTCACTTCATCGAAAAGGAAGGGTCAGCTAGTAAGCCTCTTGAACTTGTTCATACTGATTTATGTGGACCATCAAGGAAAAAGTCACCTCGTGGAGAAGAATACTTTATATTATTCATTGATGATTTTTCCAGAATGTGTTGGATAGGTCTTCTAAAGCATAAATATGAAGCATTTGAAAAGTTCAAAGCCTTCAAAGCTTTGGTTGAAAATGAATCAGATCGCAAAATCAAATGCCTCAGATCTGATCGAGGAGGGGAATTTACCTCAGATGAATTCTTTGACTTTTGTGAACAAAATGGAATAAAAAGGCAGTTCTCCACCGCAAGGACTCCTGAACAAAATGGGGTGGTAGAAAGGATGAACAGAACTATTCAAAAAATGGCTCGAGCTATGCTAGATGAATCTGGAACTCCTGCAACCTTCTGGGGTGAAGCTGCATTCGCCGCTGTCACTATTCTCAACCAAGCAAATGTTCAGGTAAATAGCACTCAAACTCCACATGAACTTTGGTATGGTAAGTCTCCTACTGTAAAATACTTCAAAGTTTTTGGAAGCAAATGTTACATCAAAAGGACTGATGAAAAACTTGGTAAGTTTGAACCCAGATCAGATGAAGGTATTCTTCTTGGCTACTCCTCCCGAAGTAAAGGATATAAATTTTATAGTAAAAGACTTGGGAAAATTATTGAAAGTATTGATGTTGTGGTTGATGAAGCATGCAAAAATCCAAAACAGATAAAAACCAAAGATTATAACGATGAAGAAGATGAGGATCATTTTCCCACATCAAATCACACTGATTCTGTAGAAGAAACCAATGAAACACCAGAAGAAGAGAGAATGGTAGAAGAAAACACTCCGTCTAGGTATGTTCAGAAAAATCATCCAGAAACTCAAATTTTAGGAGAAAAAGGGGCAGGTGTGCAGACAAGAAGAACTATTACAGAAGCCTCAAGCTATCTAGCATTACTATCTTCCACCGAACCTAAAAATGTAAATGAAGCATGCAAAGATGAATGTTGGGTCAAGGCCATGAATGAAGAACTTGAGCAAATTGAAAAGAATAATACTTGGGAATTAGTTCCTAGACCTCATGATAAAAATATCATAGTAACTAAATGGATATTCAAAAACAAGCTGAACTAAAATGGAGAAGTTATTAGAAACAAGGCCAGACTTGTTTGTAAAGCATATGCTCAACAAGAAGGTATAGATTTTAAAGAAACTTTTGCACCTGCTGCTAGACTTGAAGCCATAAGAATGTTTCTTGCTCTTTCTAGTTTTAAGAAATTCAAAGTATACCAAATGGATGTAAAATCTGTCTTTCTTAATGGAGACTTAGAAGAAGAAGTCTATATTAAACAACCAGAAGGATTCATTCTTGGAAATGATGCAAAACTTGTATGCAGACTCAGAAAGACTCTCTATGGTCTAAAACAGGCTCCAAGGGCCTGGTATTACCATCTTGACAGATATCTCCACAAACAGGGTTTTTCAAATGGGTCAACAGATAGCAATCTATATACAAACATTGACATTGATAAATTACTAATAATTGTTGTTTATGTTGATGATATCATTTTTGGTAGCAATGAAGAATCCATGAGTCAGAATTTTGCTTCAGTAATGCATCAAGAATTTGAAATGTCTTTACTTGGTGAGCTTACCTATTTTCTTGGTCTACAAGTTCAACAAAACAAAGATAATATTTTTCTCTCACAAACCAGATATCTCAAAAAAATCTTGAAAAAGTACGGCATGGAAGATTCTAAACCGGTATGTACCCCAATGGTAACAGAATGCAGTCTCAGCTCAAATGATGAATCAGCATCAGTACATCAACCAACTTACAAATCCATGATTGGCAGTCTGCTTTATCTAACATGTACCCAACCTGACATCATGCATGCAATAGGAATAGTTGGAAGATTCCAAGCAAATCCAAAGGAATCACACCTTCAGGCAGTCAAAAGGATTTTCAAATATCTTCAAGGAACACAGAACTTTGGTTTATGGTATCCCAGAGATACAGATCTTACACTTCATGCATATACAGATGCAAATTGTGGAGGAAGTGTTTATGATAGAAAAAGCACTAGTGGTGGTACATTCTGTATGGGTTCCAGGTTAGTGTCTTGGTTCAGCAAGAAACAAATTTCAATTGCATTATCTAGTGCTGAAGCAAAATATGTGGTTGTTGCATCTTGCTGCACACAACTACTTTGGATGATGCAAACCTTGCAAGACATTCAGATCACATGTACTCCACCAATCTCCATTCTATGTGATAATACAAGTGCCATCAGTATTTCAAATAATTCAGTCATGCACTCTAAGACCAAGCACACACCCATCAAATATCATTTTCTACGTGAACAAGTGCTTGAACAGAAGGTCAAATTGGAGTATGTTCCCTCCAAAGAACAGGTTGTTCATATATTCACTAAACCACTGCCCAAAGAGACATTTGAATATCTCAGACAAAAGCTGGGAGTAGTTGCTGCATCATCCTGCTGTTAAATCCTATTTTCTTCAGAGAAAGGTGGTTATACGCGAGTTGTATGAAGCGTAGTCGCATACATACGCAGGTTTCTATGGGCACAATTGCGTATATGTTGGTTTGAAGAAAAGCAGTGGGCCAGACTAAAAAAAAGGGGGGGTCTGCTATGGTTCTGTCAATTATCTGCTCTGTTTGATGATGGTTTCAATCTGCTGATAACATGTGGAAATATATTGGTCCTCATAAAGTTGTTGATAACTTGATGTATATCTGATTGATGATGATGCTTTGATATCTCTTACTGACATATGCAATGATCAGATCTGACAATGAACAGGTTCAAGGGGAGAAGATGGTATGCTTCTAATAAAGCATTGTTGGCATTATGTCTAGAAGTCTTTGATACCTAATGAGTTCTTACTTTATGATGATAGGTTGACACTCACATATGTTGATTATCATGGTTGATGATATGGGATGTTCCCTAGTGATGATATAATGAAGTTTCTTGTGGAAAGATCATGCAGTTCTTGATAAAGATGTCTATGCTGTTTTCACATACATATGATATGATTTTGTGCTACCGCTTGGAGATATGACATATGCTTAGTTGATTCATGGAACGTTATGATAAGGTCACGAAGCAAGTTGATCTTGATGAGATATAGAGGATGAGCTAATATATGCCGACATAATTTGACATGGGTTAATGATATTTTGGGAACTAATGATGGACATATACAGGTTGTCGGTCTGGATGCTATTGACAGATGTTGTTGATAGTGCAGATCATATGATAGTTGCTGATGACTATCATGGTCTTGTTTAAGATATTTGGTCTCTGTTATATATGTCATGAATATTATTTAATGTAAAGGTCATGAAAAGACCTAATTTGTAACCCCACTATGCATGGGACGGATGATGTAATGTTTCTTGTTTTTTTCATGTATAAACAATTGGTATATCCCCACTTGGTTGGGTGGATGAGTCAAATTTGGTATATCCCCACTTGGTTTGGAGATGGGTGTATGTATGAGTCATTGGTGATAGGAAGGTCATTGGTGATGTATGTATAGAGTCACATTATTCTTTTAGAACATCTTTTTGTAGACTTTTCTTGTGCTCAGGGGGAGCATGGACTCGATCATGGGAGTTCAATCAACACACTTCAGCGTATCAGATAATTCAGCATGTACTTAGGGGGAGCATGACCCTTTGCCCTTGATGTCAAAGGGGAAGAGTGACTTGGTGTGGTTGTTTCCTTCAAGTCCAAAGGGGGAGATTGTTGGCATTATGATACAGGTATTGTCCTTGATGGCAACTCACTCAAATGAAAGATCAAAGTATAGCAGGTAAATAGCAAAGAATTACAAATCAGTCTTCATAGAATGAAGAAAGAGAGGTATACGCAGGTTCACCATTGAGCAAGCTGCGTATACATGCAGGTTTACTGTATACAAGTTGCGTATACGTACACACGCACTTTCACAGAAGGAAAAGCTTATATACCTTGGAAAACTAAGATTTTGGTCTGAAGTATTTGGTCCATGGTATTTTGATCCATGGTATTGGTCCAAGGTATCTGGTCCGAGGTATTGACCTTAGGTATTTGGTCCAAGGTATTGGTCCTAAGTGGTTTTGGTCCATGGTATTGAGAAAGGCCTAAAACTATAAAAGGAGGAGAAGATCATTACGCCAAGGTGTGCAAGTATCGAATATCTCATGAAGTGTGAGATCTAGTATGTAGGTTATTGGGTTATGGTGCATTGCTAGATCTGAACTAAGGATGAACCTTAGCGGATGATGAGGGACTAGATCTAATGATGGATCAGGATCTTATGGCGTAAAATGAACTATCATTATGTGTTTTTGCTCATAAATATTCTAGATCTGAATACTGATGCATATATTATTCTGTAAATGATATGATCTGAGTATAACTGAAGTCTGGAATAGCTGCAGAATTATGAATTAATATTTGCAGATGTATACGCAGGTTAGCTTTGAGAAAAGTGCGTATACATGCAGGTTCAACACATGAAAGTAGCGTATACCTTATAAAATATGTTTTAGTTGCTGTTGTTTGCTGTTGTAGAGTTCTGGGTTCTAGTTTAGGTTCTGGTTATTGTATACTGGTGACGGTATTCTGAATGATCAGATTGTTGGGTTGTCAAAGTGATTGATTGATTCGGTTGTGAAGGTGATTGGTTGATCCAAATATATTTGATGATTGAATTACACTTATGATGTTGTTGATGGATCCAGTCTGAAAATTTATGAAACGTGGTCCCTGGCAGAAGAGATAGCTTTCTGTAGGTCGGCGCCTACGTACCAGCAAACATATCAGCTAGTACAAGAGCTAGGGGGTTGTAGCTCCCTTCTAGTAGTAACTGGAAAATGAGAGAAGGTTGAAACCTTCTGCACCAGTACAAAATTGTAAACATAATTTTCTTATTATTAAAAGAAGATAGAGACGATAGTAGTAGGTGGTTTTTACCCACATTAGGTTTCCACTTTATATCTTGGTGTTCATGTGTGATGCTTATGCTTTATTCTTCTTTTACTGCACTCTCTAATTAATATCTGACATATTGGTTAAAGTTCAATACATGATAAATTGGGTAAATCAAAAATTTCTCTGCATATACGCTAGTTTCTTTAATAACAGTCTCGTGTACACGCTAGTTCACTTAGCTAAAGTAGCGTATACAAATCTTCCTATGGAAATGAAAAATTATTGAATTACTAATACTGATTCAACCCCCCTCTCAGTATTATTTCCAACAGGTCATAGGTCCCATCTTCAACTCATAGAATTATTTTTTCTTGTCATCATAGTATCTTTCAGATAGTTACTTCTTCCTAAAAATTCTCTCGAACTCACTACATGTTAGCTCCTCTTCCCTAGTGACTCTAACATTCTTCACATATTCCCACCAAATATGTTATTTTCCTTTAATATTGAAAGTATATATCCTCGCTTCATATTTTCTGAATAATCACAAAATTTGGAAAAATTATTCATCCTAAGAAACCAAGCTTCTACATCTCATGACTTCTTAATTTCTCCATCAAATGTAGGAGGCTTTGCTTTCTTGAACTCCTATGGAAGGTAGTGCTTCTCACTCCTCCTATATGGATGGTGGCGGCAATGACAATGTTGTCTATCTAAACCAAAAATAGAATAGAAGCAACGGTCATTACCCCTCCTATCAGGTGTTTCCAAGAACCTACCATCTTTGACTATTTCATTCCTATCAAACTTATATCTTGATTGAGGCCAACTGCCATATGCCCCATGGTCCTTTCCTCTTGTGCATGATTGATCCTAAGTGGTCACTGTCTCTACAAATCTGATAAACTTTGAAGGATGACTGCATTAACCTCTACCTTCTTTTCCTGTGCCCTAGAAAGCCTTTTTTATGACTGAATGATCCTTTCATTATCTGTCTTACAACTTCTAATCTATATTTTCAAACTTCTAAATGTATCTGCTATGTCAGGAGAGTAATCATATTTGTGTTGCTCATCTGATCTATAAGGAAATTCATGTGAACTGTAATCCACGATTTTCGTTTTCATCTTTGACCTTATACTGCCTACAAATATACTATGTTAGATAAACCAAATATAAACATGATCAACATGCCTCAGTGAAGTTCAAGGGTGGCTATCTCGTCTGCAAAATCAATCCATATTGGAACATATATATATATATATATATATATATATAGATCAATCGTCTCAAACATTAACATCATCAACTTCTACATGACAACACTAGTGCAACAATTATTATCAAAATGCATGCATAATGAACACATATACAACTAACATGCATGCATGACAAACACATTTTTCCCGTCGAGTCCAAGTGTTGCACCTGGGAGCTCGGATACCAATCTATAACCACCCCTCTCACATTTATCCAGTTTCATCATCCTGCAAGGGTAAACATGAGACATAGAGATACTATGACATGACCTGACCTCCTAGATACAATTAAGGAAGTGGGGCCAAAAAATTGAACTTACCAACAATAAACTGACATCCTACAAGTTTACAAGACACTCAGAGGTAGAAAAACTGCTTCCAGTGCCCAAACCTTGAGCTAGATTTCCCTTTTAGTTACTTGGGCCCTCAAACACATGCATGACAAGGCATCCATATGTTTATAAGCCTCCAACTGCATTCAAAAGCCTATAAGGGTGGGGTTATGGCCCAACAATTCTATTTGAGGGTGCGGTCCTGAATTATGATCCACCATTTCAAGCTAGCCTCCAGACCATTGCCCAAAACACAATGAGACTTTACAGAGTGATAAATAACATTAGGACGAATCCATTCATACAAAAAATGATCAAGGAATTGACCTAAATAGGTCTAACCATGACAATCATTTTGTTAAACATATGGTGCACAAGTAATCTACAGGTGATGAATGCATAATTGAACATAGGGGTCTAAAACATATCTGAGAATCCCAAAGAAGGTATAATTCCCTCTCATAATAGATGCAATAACATTTGTTAGCTCATGCACCCATTAACCATTCATCAAGTAATCAAGCATATCAAGAGACACAGCTAGAACATGTTATGGAACCATGCTTATAACTAACATATAACTAGAATAATAACCATGATAATCCATCAAAGCCACATAATATCAAGAATAAGTACTCATAAAATACAATAGGAAAAGAGCTCTTATTATCATTGCAAATCCAACCAAGTCAAGTGTTACACAATATTTTTTCATACCTCCTATTCGCTTCCCATTCCATATCTCGAAGTGCCAAAACATTGACTACTATGCAGCATATCCATCATGATATATAGACCAAAATCTTCCCGAAGAATCAAAGGAAGACTGCCCTAAAATCATCCTAAAGAAGGTTATCTAAAAACCTAAATTTTAGCATTAGCGTGCTTTGCTCCACTGCCTACCTGTGCTGATGGAAGGTTACAAAGTTATACACTAGTGTTGATAGCATGATTGTTTATAGGAAAACCCGCGCTGAGCCTCTTCTGGCAGGTTTTCCCAAATTGGAGGAGAAGCTTTGTGCACTAAAACATTCGAGAACATTGAGCTGGATATTGGTTGTTGTTGATATGATCAAGCTCTCCCACTTGGACCTCTTGATCTTATCATCATGGGCTTTCCCCTTGAGATGTGGACCTTCCTCCCTCTTTTGTGGATCCGTAACTCCCTCTCCCTTCCTATAAATGCACTCCCTTCCATCCCCAAATAGTTGGTGATTGATTGTTGCATCCCTATGATAAGATTATGCTTACATGCTACCCATTCTAGCTTGGAGAAGGAGTGCTTGTAGAGTCTTTGCTTGGACTTCGACATCCACCAAAAGGAGGTATCCAACATCAAGGCATAGGTTGTACGCTTCCCTTTTTAGCTTATTAATATATACATCTGATGTTCACTTTCCATAATTGTGTAAATGTTTATGATTTTAGCTTAATACTCCTTGATCTATTAAGTAGTTTATGTTTAATATATTCCATATATGCTCTTGTATATTGCATAGCTATTTGATCTTCCTTTCAGGTACTTGGACATGAAGAAAAAGTAAGGAATGAGGCCTGGAGCAAAATAGTCAAAGTCATCTCCAAAGGATTGAGCAATTAGCATCAAAGCAAGGTAGGCTTCTCCTTCTCTCTGCATTTGTTAAACATAAGCTACAAACATGTATGTTAGTTTGTTTAGTTTGTTTCTAGACCCACTCATTGGGCTAGAGGGATCGCCTTTGAACATAGAGGGGATTTACCTCCACAACAAAATGGCGACTCCACTGGGGAAGCTATAGCCTTTTCATCCTATTTTCTTAGTTGATCTCTTGATGAGTTTGACTGACCATCGTGTTTTTAGTTAGTTTGGGTCTGTATAGGTCTGCACAATAACTGGTTGCTGAGTTAGAGTGCTAAGTCTGGAAGTTTTCATGGAAATCTTTTTATTTTTACCTTATTCCTCTTCCAGTGCGCTTTTTTCTCTGATAGTTGCATTGCCAGTGTGCTTTCTCTTAAAATAGTCACATTGATCCCCTGTTTAATGCCAGTTTCGCCATAACAGCCATGCTGATCTCTAAGATTGGAAAAAAAACCTAGAGTTTCTCTGTCAAACTCTAGTGTGTTTGAGACCCTGAGGTCTTGTTTTGTCCTGCATGACTAGATTTATTGATGTTTTGACTGATTACCTGATTTCATTAGAAAATTCTTACCTTTTTAAAATTTCGAGTGTTTGAGTGCAATTGGATTGATTTTAGCGTTTATAGGTCCTTTGATTGTCACTTGTCAGTTGTGAGTGTCATTGGGTCTATGGTTTGCCGATTGTTTAGGTTTGTTTATCTGCTAAAATCATTTGAAACATTGATTTGCATTAGTTTCAGTTTATCTTGTGCAAAGTTTGTTTTCATTTTTACTAGGTCATATTTCATTTGAAACTCATCTTTGTTATTTATCAAGAATATATTACATTGTTGGGTTTCCAAACTGAAAAGAGTGTATTTATTTATCTATTCGAAAGAAAAAGTGAAAGACATTTTCATTGAGTACTTTTGGATTTGGTGTTGCTTTGATTGGTGCATCGTTTGCATTAGGAGCATTTTGAATCAAAATTTTCATTTTTTTCTTTAGTTGAAGCTTAGTTGCATATGAGCATCTGAAAATCAAAGAGAACATCATTTAGGTAAAGTGCATCTTAGTAAAGTAAAAGTCATTTTTTGCTTTCAATAGATTGCATGTTCATTAGTGAAAGTGAAGTTTAGTTTTTCTCTTGCATGTTGCATTTGGAAAAGTTAGTGGAGGCATATTGTTTTGATGCATTCTCTTGTTTGATGCATTAATTGATTGAACTCTCTTCCCTTGCTAGTATAGAATTCATTGAAATGAAAAGTTTCATTTTCCAATATAGTTGCATTCTAAGATTTAGGTGACATCGTTTGAGCCCAAAATTGAAACATAATTCAAGAACAACATTAAAATTTACTGAATTAACCTAAGGAGAATTTGGAACTTAACGCAAACATTTTGAAGTATATCAGAGGTTCTCCAGTGCTCTTGGGTATATCAAAGGCACTCTAGTATGGATGGTATACGGGAATGCTCTCATCGAATTGTTATGCATTAGACAATGGTAGCACAGACTTGTGCTCCCTGTACCATCGAGTATATATTGGGAGACCCCACTAGGTTTCTATACTTTAGACACAGGTAACCGAGTCAGCTGCCTTGTAGACATGATTCACCAAACATAGCATTCAGGTAGATCGATCGTCATCTGTTGAGTCCTTGGTTTCGACTAAAGTGTATATAACGGTTCATGGATACTTGGTAAACCCTCTTGCCTAGTACACCCTTTTTTATTTATTTCTTGTTTTAAGTTCTAAAATTTAACTTCCCACGATAACGTGACTTACCTATGAAGTTATCCTTGGCCTCATATTTCCTTATTAATAGTAAATTTTAATTATAGGCTCAAATCAATCACCGCTTATTGTTTTTTGAGAAAAGGTCAGCGTGGCTGAACCACTGGGTCCACCTTACAATTCCCCTTCATCATCTGACATTGAAGGGTCATCATAAGGAGTTCATACTGAGATTTCACAGTCACTTGAATACCCAAGTCTTGAACTTGGAATTATGTTGAGTATTCAACCCCTTGCTTCTCGTCCTCCACCTTGAGATTCATCATCTCAGGAATCTAATCCAGAAACTCATGAGAGTCCGCAAAGGTTTGTTCTATTCCCACCGAATTCGCTTTTTGATCCATTGGTCATATCTCCTCAACAACCATATAGTCCATACGATAATCCTGGTGTGCCTTTGGAAGTATCTCCACGATCATCTCAGATTCCCCCTTGCCAACTATTTCCACCCATGACATCAGAAGGTGAGTTTCCAACCTCTCCTAGCGGTCCTCGAGAAGTCTCAGCCACTTATACTCCTCGTGTTGACAATGATTTTGAATATGACTTTTCACCTGAAGGCTTTCCATATCTAGGATCTGTAGCACCTCCACCACTGCCTGAAAGCAGTGAACCTTTGTTTCCAGTTGGTTATACTTCTTTGGCTCAATTGGTTTCAGGTACTCCAAGTGTGTCTTCACTTTATCACAATCCCATTTGGTCGTCGAGCACCATGCCTACATTTGGTGTGTTTTTTTTAAATGTGGCTTCTCAAATTCCTGTATCGACTGCCATTTCTTCAGTTCTTATACAACAGACAGTTACGGTTAGGGCAATTAATGTCCCTGTAGGTTCTTCAGGTCCTCCATTAACTGGACAATATGTGCCACCATCTATCCCACTGTATGGGGGGAAACAACCATCTCCTCCATATGTACCTCTTATTTCAGGTGGAAATTATGTGAGTGGATCTCAAACTCACACTACCAGAGCTAGTCAAAATGTTGGCAGAGTACCTTATCTTAGTGGATTATCTATTCCATCTGGATCAGGCCAAATCCCTTATCAATAGACTCTCTTGGCCCAGATACCCTACCAGAAATCGTACCCTCTGTATGGCTCACAACAACCTCAAAATCCACTTTTACTCAACAGGAAGGCCCCCAAATGCAACTTGGTTCAAATCCCTGATTTGGGGCATCTAGTCAATTTCAAGCTGGAACTTATTAGTACCATCCTGGAACTCAACAAATTCCACAAGGAACTTTCCAACAATAGCAGCCTTATGTACAACAAGGACCTTATATGCAACAAGGGATTTATCAACAGCCATTGCAGTAACAAGGACAAACATTGTAGCAACAAAACTAACCTTGTATCAACAAGGCCAACCCTTACAGCAACAAGGTCAACCTCTGCAATAGCAGGGTCAACAGATTTACCACTAGGGTCAACAGTTGCAACAAAAGCCTTATAATTGATATGCTTTGCAAGTTTTTTATCCACCTTATGGTTCTCAACGGTCCATGGTGGGTCAATATCAACCTTACCCTGGTCGAAACCCACCTTTGTGGGGGAAAATTCCACCTTTGTGGGGGAAAATTCCACCTTTGTATGGTCAAAATCCACCACTTTGGGGGAAAAACCCATACCAATAAGGATGGAATCCACAAGTTGTGCCTTATCAAAGGCCTCCCATGTCTTTCAATCCACAATTTCCATTTCTAGCAACATTGGAACTACCAGATGTGTCAAGACTCAACAATGATCCAATACTCCATTCGCCATCTTGGCCTTTGGTTCCTACTAAGATTCATGGCGATTGTCTGAAATTCGAAGGAAAATTTGGAGAAGACCCCCGTCCCACATTATGACTTACTATTTATGGCATTCATCCAATTCCTGCGTTGAAGACTCCGTTCGTCCATGTCTTTTCCATAGAACCCTGATGGGTGCTATCGTGAAATGGTACATCGAGTTACCTCGAGGTGCCTATCAAGACTTCAATTCTTTGGCAATGGCCTCCCTTACTCACTTCCACTTACGAGTTCGATATGAAATTGGTACCCATCTCCTTACATCTTTGAAACATAATACTACTACCCATATCTCTGATCATATCCATGTATGGAGATGTCAGCATCGCCTTATCAAACTTGATATACCTGATGAGATGTTAACTGAATGGTTTACCAAATCATTCGTCAACAAAATTGCCAAGGACATAGCTATGGGTGGTTGTGTGACCGAAGATCAAGCTATTTCCTGTGCTCAATAATTAGATTTTGTATATTTACAATCTAGTACGTGATATGATCTCCTTCTTGATTCTCCGAGACCATCTACAAATCCAACATCTTCTAAACCTCCAAATGTACCACCTGTTGATGGTACTATTGGGTTAGTGACTCAAACTTCTAGTAAAACTTCTTTGAAGTATAAATCTGATTCAACTACTATATTCAATCCTCCTTCGAATCCTTCTCCAAATCCTAGTAAACCTCTAAGGTTAATGTCATTTAGTCTAGCTCGGCAGACAAAGCCTGAAAAGGTAAAAATAAGGGTAAAGGAAAAGCAAATCTGATACCCCAAAACAGGATCCTCCAATATCATCTGTTGATGATGCATCTAAATGTAAGCTCAAATATCCTTGCCTCATTTGTGAGGAGGATCACTATACCAAGTATTTTCCCCGGTGTGCGGAAGTTACTCGCCTATTAAAAGGAACTAAAGGGACATCGGCTGTACTAAGAACCTTTTCCATCACAAAGACCCAATCGGTAGAACAACCACAATCTTCTACATCTCTGGGTTTTCAGATTTCTATGAGTGGAATGATACCTATTTCTGTCGCCACTCAGTTAAAAGACTATTTGACTCCTCCCAAACAGGTTGTGGAGACAGAGGTTATTGATATACCTTCTACTTCTATTCCACCCAGTTTTGGTCCTCTTCATATTGAGAGACTTAGTAATGACTCTATTATCCAACCACCTCCCAAGGGTGTCCTTCGAAAATCATCTTACAATCCGAATGTGCGACCTGTCCAGCATTACAATATTGTCTAAGATTTAGCTCAATCCCCTTTGGTGTTGTTTTCCTTGGAAGTTCTTCAGAGTTTTCCATCACAGGGAAAGAATTACTATCCGCTATAGGTGGAATTAACCCTATAGACTTGAGTCTGGTTACTTTTGACCTGGAAAATCATTTTCCATATCTTCCCCATCATCTTTCTTTCTTAATCCAAGCCATTATTAAAGAGAAGACGATTCATCAAACTATTATTGATGAGGGTGCTTCAACCTGCATCATGTTTGTCTCATTCTGGAAAGCTATAGGCTCTCTGCCTCTCAGTCTCCTAACACCTTAAAAGCCTTTGATGGCTGAGTATCTCATCCTTACGGTATTCTCACGAATAGGCCCATCATGTTGGAAGGGAAAATCGTTGACTTAGAAGTAGAAGTCATTGGTGCAAATTTGAATTTTAACCTCCTACCTGGTTGAAGTTGGACTCATGCCATGTTTTGCATGGTTTCTTCTTTGTTTTGTGTGCTTCGTTTTCCTCATGAGGGGAAAATAGTCATTGTTGATCAGTTAGCCTTTTTCTCTTCTGGCTCTTCGAATGGCAATGTGCCATATGTGGGAAATACTGACATCCCTTATGAGAGTGTTGGGGTGGGTCTTTTCAAATACTCTACTCTTATGGGAACTTTTTCCCTCCCACCTCCAAATGTTGCTTCCGTCAACATGATCTCCACTTCTCACGATCCTTAGATCATTCCTCACCCCAATGAGGTTGATTCTTTTGGTGATATCATGCCGCTCAGCCCAGTAGAACAAGCCTATCAAGTTGTTGTTTTGGATTCAGCGATCACTTATGAAAGTCATGCTACTCTTAGTATGCATCTAGATGCGTATTCACAGTCCCCTTGGCTTGGTTCTTAGGATTCTGTGGATCCCTTAAACGAGACATTTCATACTGATAAGAGTATCACCGAGGTTATGTCTCTTGAGGAAGCTCCCTGGAATGATGGCCATCATCATTCCTCGATTCTCCCAAGTCTCGGGGAGATTTCATCATGTTTAGATACCTTTGTTTCTCATACATTCACCCATCCACTTCAAACGACCATTTTGGTGCATGAATTTTTGTCTAAGGGAAACATGGGGAACATTACTGCTATGATGCCCATCAATATTTTTTTAAACCAAGCATTGTCAAGAACATCCATGTTGAGGTTTCTTGTTCTCTAGATGAGATAAAGAATTACACTTCCCTTTTTAAGGGATTTCATGATGTCTTTTCCTGGTCATATGAAGAAGTGCCTGGCATAGATCTGAGTATAGTTGTGCACGAAATTCCTACTTACCCAAATGTGAAGCCTATTCATCAGTGACTTTGTCCAGTGCACCTTGGAAAGGCAACCGCTATAAGGGGAGAGGTTGAAAAAGTTCTAAAGGCTGGTTTCATTTACCCCATTTCATTTACAAATTGGGTTTCAAGCACTGTCCCTGTGACTGAAAAACAAGGGAGTATTCACGTTTGTGTTGATTACCGTGATATCAATCGGGCGTGTCTAAAAGATAATTATCCAACTCCTTTTATAGATAAAATCATTGATGAATGTGCCGAGAGTGAGATTTTTTTCTTTTATGGACAATTTTTTTGGCTACAACCAGATTAACATTCTTCCCACCAATCAACATAAAAATGATTTTATCTGTTCATGGGGAACCTTTGCCTACAAGAAACTCCCTTTTGGTCTGAAAAATGTTGGTGCTACCTTCCAACAAGCGATGTATTATGCTTTTCATGACATTAAACACATCGTTCAATTGTATCTTGATGACTTACTAGCTCATTCTGCTAAGCATCATGATCATCCTGACCACCTTCGAGTGATTTTTCTTCACTGTAGACACTACACTATTCATTTAAATCTTCATAAGTGTGTCTTCTACGTTGAATATGGTAATCTCCTAGGGTTTTTCGTATCTAAGGAAGACATACGGATTGACTCCCTCAAAGTTGAGGCCATTGTAAATTTACCCCCTTCGTCATCTTTACATCAGTTGCAGAGCTTGTAAGGGAAATCTAATTTCCTTCGTCGTTTTGTACCCAATTATGCTGAACTTGCCAAGGGATTTACTCATTTGCTGAAAAAGGGGATCCCATTTATTTGGGATGAAATCTCTCAAAAATATTTCTATGCATTAAAGGACACCCTCATTAGTGCTCCTTTGCTGCACCCCTCAACTATCACCATGATTATTCCTTGTACTTCGCCGCAACTGATAATACTATTTCTGTGGTACTGGTGCAAGATGATGATCATGGAAATGAACACGTGATATACTACTTAAGCTGAAATCTTCTCGATATCGAAACTCAATATTCCCATGTTGAGAAACTTTCTTTAGTAGTCATTCAAGCGGTTCAACGCTTTCGACACTATGTTCTCTTATGGAAAACCACTGTGATTTCTGATTACAACCCCATGAGCTACATCCTAACTTGTTAGTTGCTAGGGGGAAAATATTCTAAGTGGATTGTTATCGCTCAGGAGTTTGATTTGAAGTTTCCTGCAGCCAAATCAAAGAAATAATTGGTTTTCGCTAAGTTAATTTGTGACCTTCCCTTCGCAACCACATCTGTGACTTTTGATGAGCTTATTCTTGATTATGGTACGAGGAGATTATTTTCTATCTCCAAACTGAAACATTTTGATCAAAGTTGTCCAATTCTAAACATCATCACATTCAACATTAGTCCCAACCGTATTGAATCATTGGCAATACTTTGTACTGTGTTGGTGTCGATTCCATCCTTCATAGATGTTTGACACTCGAAGAAGCTGAGAGAGTCCTAAATGACTGCCACTCTAGGGCTTGTGGTGGTCACATGTCAGAGTATTCTACTGCTCATAAAATACTTCGTGCCAATTATTTATGGCCTTTGATATTTAAAGATTGCATTTTAGCAGTCCAAAAATGTCATGCCTGCTAGATTTACAATCGTGATCAGCGGGCCCCACCTGTACCCCTACAACCCATTGTTACCTTCGGCCCCTTTGCTAAGTATAGTATTGATTTCATGACATGTAACCCTCGCTCAACTAGGGGGCATGGTTATATCATCATCGTCATTGATTATTTCACTAAATGGGCTGAGGTGATGCCCACACGTGAAGCTGACGGTAAAACTGCTACTCAATTTCTTATCAACCATGTCATAGCTCATTTTGGTGTCCTTCAATCCATCGTTACTAATCGTGGATCTAATTTATGAAATTTTATGATGGCAGAACTCACTGATTGGTTGGGTTTGCATTAGGAAAATTCAACTCCTTATTATCCACAGGCCAATGGTTACTTTGAGGTAGTCAACAAAGTCTTGATTACTATGATTCAACGTACCATTGGGATGCATAAATCAAATTGGCATCTTATGTTATTTTCATCTCTTTGGGCTTACCAAACCGCAACTAAGACTGCCACTGGATTCACACACTTACTGTTGGTGTATGGTCTAGAAGCAACTATTCCAATTGAGTGTGAAATTCCTTCACTGAAACTAGTTGTCTTATTACTCCCTCATACCTCACCTGAAGAGGAACATTTACTTTACCTCGAAAGACTCAATGAAACTCGATCTTTTGCAGTGTTAGTAATTGAAGCCCAGAAGAAACAAGTTAAGGCTCAATATGATAGAACTGTTTCTCCCCACATTTTTGCTTAGGATCACTTGGTCTTGGATTATGATCAAGCCAATGACAAATTGGGAGTTGGGAACTTCGAACCAATGTGGCATGGTCCTTACATTGTCAAATGAGTTTTACAAAAAAGTTCCTATGAGTTAGTAGACTATGAAGGAAATTCTTTGGCTGAGCCCCGAAACGGGCTTTACCTAAAGAAGTATTATGTATGATTTTCTGTGTAAATACTTATGTACATTAGTGTGTTTTCATTAGTGTGCAGTGTGGTTTTGGTGTGTTAGTTTGCTTTTGCAAATGTTTTCCTCTACTTACCTCGTGCTATACTTGGTTTTCATATGTCATCCAACCATTACATCGGTTTTGATGATGGTGCTTTTCGTAGTACATGGAATCTATCTTCCGCTACATGGGCAATCTATGACCCTAATGGTGAGTTAGTGAATTTACAAGGTATATGTTTAGGTCATACAACTAATAACATTACTGAATATAGTGTGGTCATCAAGATTTTGTTAGAAGCTATTGCTCTTGGCATTAGAGAGTTAATCATAAAAAATGATTCATAGGTCATTCTACTACATCTTAATAGACAATATTTAGTTAGAAACCCTCAAATTTTGAGAATGTATTTGCGAGTTCATCTATTGTAACGAGACTTTGATTTTATTACTTATCATCAAATTCTGAGACACATGAACACATTAACAGATGCAATGGCTAACTATGTGTTAGGTAAACATTCGCGAAACTTGTAAATCATAAAGCATCACATATTAAACATGGTAAAACAAAAAAAACATGTATATATATATATATATATATATATATATATATATATACATATATATACATATATATATACATATATATACATATATATGCATATATATATATATCTATATATATATATATATATTATATATGTGTATATATATATGATATACACACACATATATATATATATATATCGAGTTTTTGCAAAAGAGTTTGCTACATCAAAATGACAAAATCTGTGTTCTGAGACACATTGCTTTATAAGCATACAATAGTGCAGAAAGTAAAATAGAGTTGGTTATTCACCTGCATGGTGCTCATGATAGCACGGATAGCCCTAATGACTCATCCCAACATCCGATGTAGTATGGTGGAAACCCCTACAGTGCGCCTCTGGTAGCGTAATGACACCTCATCGATCGAGGCATATTTTGGAATGCTCCTAGTTAAAACTTCCAGGTTACGCTCTACCTCGACGATAGGATCTGCTCCCTCCCCATAAGGATCCTCCTCAATCTAGTGTGCCACTCTCTTGGCTATTGGAGAAACCCCTAGAGGTCTCTCTAGTCCCACATCTGCAAAACATCATAAGTCAAATCTCAGTACACATAAAAAAAAAACTTCAAAAACTTCAAAAATAGTTTTTACCTTAATCGGTCCACTATGCCCCTAGAGGAAGTGGAAGATCTAGATCTCCTCAGAAATTTGTGCCTGCATATGCCCAATCACCGACCATGATTATCTGATGATGAAAACATCCAAAAAATGATGGAGGGAATGACATTTGTTGGTCGCCTCTATGTCGAGGCATCAACTCTCCCCACCTAGGTAATCGTGCATCTTTGGGCGTTAGTGGATCCACTTCTAACCACTGCTAATGGAACAATGGAACACTTTTTAGAATGAACATCACCAAAATAGACACAAAACCAAATTGTTTAATATTCCCTGACTTGCATCTGGTAAGTCGGCGCTTCATACACACCAAAAAACCCTCACTCCAATTGAAAACCATGGGATTTAGATACTCGATTGCATAATGGAAATGAGACTTTGTTGCCTCATGCAATGCTTGAGCCCCAGCTACTTGAGGCATGGTGTGCAGGATTGATCATAGTGGGAGGTTGGTAATGGTACTTATGTCAATTTTCCCACTTTGAGTCTTCTTGGTCCCTGGACAATGCCTCGCAATGAGCATATCCATGCTCTCTCCTCCAGTGTGTGATCCAAACAACTACACCCATTGTCCCTTTCAAGACAACCCGATGATGAAATAAATGTCAGCGACCTCTATTTTAAGTTATTGATCCCCGATCATGAAGTGTTGGTGATCCACATCCCACCAACAGATCAAATGCTGCAATAACTCAAGCTGTGATCTGGTTTGAGGAATCATGAAGAACTTGAGCAATCCACAAGCTCATAGGGAATCAACACAATCTTGATCTTGGGCAGCGTGATGGTCTTCAGCTTCAAGTCCCCTTTCTTTCGATTCAACCACCATTTTGGACTGATTATCTGTGGAAAATCAATAAAACAACATTTCATGAGCTTCCATGGAAACACAATCCAAGATAAACTATTTTACATGGAGGATTTCACCTAATTTTTTTTACCTTGGCGCCAGTGCGTCTGTTTATGAATTTTCTCATGTTGCTAATGCGAGGGCCTAATTGACCACAGGGTGAGCACTGCAAGTCTGATTGGTGAAACTCGCGCTGGTCACCCATGATATGAAAATTTTGCAAGTCCTCCTTCCAGCCCATCCTATGGATGAAAACGCATGAAATGAGTACCAAAATGAAGAGAAGGGACATATCTTTTACCTGCAATAAGCGGCTCAACAAATCATGTCCGGGATTGATCATGCTCCTTGCCTGAAAATTGAGGTGAAAATGCTCTCACAATTGGAAACCGGTAAAATGGTAAAAATGACTTACTTTATAGGTTTTAAATAATATTTTTACCAAACTATGGCATATTTCACTCATTTTTTAATATTTTTCCTCGAAATTAGTAATGTGTCTTTCCTTGTGCAGTGACAGATCATATATTATTGGTAACAATGATTTATCTTATTTGATTCAACGAATTTTATTTTATCACTTTTTCGGACTCGTAAAAAATAAACAAAAAAGAGACCCCCTCCATTCATCTTTAATCTCTTTTCTAACTCTCAAAAAATAAAAAGATTGCTGAGTACTTGTTGTTTCAAACTCGTTAAATTAAATGAAATGATGTTTACTCATTATAAGTTTAACGCTTTTTAGGACTAAGATAGACTATTGTACGAAAAAGGAATACCTTAGTTGAACATGGCTAAGAGGTTCTCTTCGATATTGTTTTCTACCTTTTCGGGTTCAGGAGACGATTTATGAAAAGAAAGGTTTGGAGTTTTCTTTTTGGCTTCTTTTTCAAACTCTCTAAACATGAAAAATATGTTGAGTTTCACCTTCGTCGGACTCGTAAAAAATAAATGATGCAGCACTTGCCACCATGACGAGACTGAGTTTCTCATTCCTAGGGCTCGTAAAACTTACTAGGATGAATTCATCCGAAGGATGGACTTATATGGCAAGCATATGCTATCCCCTTCAAGATTGCGATAAAAAATATATGGGTTACTCATGAGAAATGGCGGGGGAAAAAGTGAAATCAATCATCTCTTGTATTCTATAAAGGAATCATGTCACTCTTGAGCATGACACTCATATGTTGCTCGTGTTGGGTTTGGGACATCCTCACTTAGTCACTTCCCTTTGTGGGTTTGGGAGATCCATTTTGCCTCTCATCTGATTATACCATTTCTTCATCATGACCTATCATCCTATGTTGAGTCAAATTCTACCAAGCTCCAGAGTCATGTCACCGATATGTTCAAGAGAAGTCCTATTTATAGTTCTTTACTGCTTATACATTTTCTAACTTTCTTCCGGAATCTTGGATTACACTTATCTACTCTACTACATCCTTTTTTTTCATGTCATTGATGTGGGATTCATTATGTCCCTCCTTCGACAAATCATTTCCTGTTGACTTCAGCTTATTATCCAGGAAGATGATCTAGAAACTCACTTCCAGTACCTTAGAGCTTGCATGCCTCAATGGAAAGTTCTTCACATTCGACAATATGTCTACATCATTGACCTTCGATCGAATTATTCCACGGGTGTTCGACTTTAGCTTCATTGTTCATGTTCGTGGATTGTGGTGATTTTACCTTGAAATCCATTGTCATCATTGGTGTTTTCTCTCACACCTGTTAACGATTTACATCATTGACCGGTAATTAGGTGGTTTTCAATCATGTTCGACTTCGACACATCTATTCACATGTTAGAAATTGTACATCGATCAGGTCGAGATGGAGAGAAAGACCCTGGATTTTATCTGATAAAGTCCAGGTTGTGTGGAGTTATGAGTTATTCATGATTGTACACATGTTTCCTCTAGAAGGATGGTTGTGACCATGCCATTGATCCATATTCATGATCCTATTTATTTAGATGGATGCAACCATACCGAGTATCTTTTCACATGATCCCTTCTATTCAAATGGCAGCGTCCATACTATAGATTCATGTATTATTAGATGCCTATTCATATATCATTAGGCATGATCATCAGAGATATCAGATATGTATATTTATATGTATATGCTTGATTTGTAGGTCTCCTGACGGTGTTGTTCTCGTCCTTGCACTAACTTGTAAAGCATCTCAACTATCACTCCCTATTCTACCTTCATGATTTAGGGGGCATCTATTACATATTATTTTAGCATACCTCCTGTTCACTTCCCATTCCATATCTCAAAGTGCCAAAAAATTGACTACTGTGCAACATATCCTTCATGATATACATACCAAAATCTCCCTGAAGAATAAAAGGAAAACTGCCCTGAATTCATCCTGAAGAAGGTTATCTAAAAACCTAAATTTTATCATTAGCGTGATTTGCTCCACCGTCTACCTATGTTGATGGAAGGTTACAAAGTTATACACTAGCATTGCCAGCACGATTTTTTATTGGAAAACCCACACTGAGCCTCTTCTAGCAGGTTTTCCCAAATTGAAGGAGAAGCTTCGTGCACTAAAACATTCGAGAACAGTGAGCTGGATATTGGTTGTTGTTGATATGATCAAGCTCTCCCACTTGGACCTCTTGATCTTATCATTATGGGCTTTCCCCTTGAGATGTGGACATTCCTCCCTCTTTTGTGGATCCGTAACTCCCTCTCCCTTCCTATAAATTCACTCCCTTCCATTCCCAAATGGTTGGTCATTGATTGTTGCATCCTATGATAAGATTATGCTTACATTCTACCCATTCTAGCTTGGAGAAGGAGTGCTTGTAGAGTCTTTGCTTGGACTTCGACATCCACCAAAAGGAGGTATCCAACATCAAGGTATAGGTTGTACGCTTCCCTTTTTAGCTTATTAATATATACATCTGATGTTCACTTTCCATAATTGTGTAAATGTTTATGATTTTAGCTTAATACTCCTTGATCTATTAAGTAGTTTATATTTAATATATTCCATAGATTCTCTTATATTGTGCATAGTTGTTTGATCTTCCTTTCAGGTACTCGGACATGAAGAACAAGTAAGGAACGAGGACTGGAGCAAAAGATTCAAAGTCATCTCCAAAGGATTGAGCAATTAGCATCAAAGTGAGGTAGGTTTCTCAGTCTCTCTGCATTTCATAAACTACGAATGTGTATGTTAGTTTGTTTAGTTTGTTTCTAGACCCACTCATTGGGCTAGAGGGATCGCCTTTGTCCGAAGAGGAGATTTACCTTCACAACATCAGGGACTTCCAAATACAATCCGACAATAGATTAGGATGAACCAAATCTCTCTTTCAGCAAATCACCCCTATGCCATATTCCAAGAATGAATGTGGGATATCATGGGATAAACCAAGAAAAACCATACCAAGGCTTCCAAAGGAAAAACCACCTCAACCCTCAACAAGTGATTCCACCTAACAGTCAGACATCACTAACACCAACCAGATCGGCCTCTGCCCAAGTTGTCTAGTGCTCCAGGAACTAGTAACTCAACCCACATCCTTCTGAATCTCCAGAGCATTTGTCCAACCCGACTCCAGGGACTACTAATTAAACCAACCAAGGGCTCCTAGGCTCAGGACTAGTAACGCAACCCAAGTTATTCCAAGGATTCTAGTGTGTTTGTTACAACCCATAGCGATAAGGAATTATGAACACAACCAAAAAAAAATTAAGTGGAAAAACCCACAACACCATGGCCCTTCTGGAAATGGAAAGGAAAGGCTAAAACCACTATCAATCCAGGAAATCCTCCATCCCAATGACATAACATAACTAGAAGTCAAATGCATATACCATTCACCTAAAAATCATCAAGGAAATCACACATACAACTTATTACCTGCAGAGTAATCCAACTGTAGCTATTGATACACCTATTACCTTACACTTTCCTCATTTCCTTTTCCTTATTTTTCCAAATCTAATGTATGCCAAATTGCTCCAAGAATTCTCCAAGAATACTCTAAGTGTGCAAGAGTATGAGAAAGTGAGAGAATAGAAGAGAGCTCCAACCCAAAACTATTAAAAATTCTATGAAATTCTCTTCAAAATCATTTTTATCATTGAGGCCTCTATTTTCTTCATTTTCCTCTATTTTTGCTTCAATTTCCCTCTCATGCAAATTTGTGACCTTTCATCTCCCTTTTCTCCTATTTTCCTTTATTTCATAAACACAATGACAATTAATACCACTTTTCCTTTGCCAATGCCTTTCCCAATTTATATAGCCATTAATTAATCACCAGTGATAGCCCATCACTATCTTTTTTCCCAAAATTAAACTTGGAATACGTGTCCCCTGACCTTGGTATTTTTTTTTTACATAGGAAATCAACTAGGGGATGTTACAACATATTTTGCCAGTTGAATATTTTCCCTTCCATGACGAATGAATAAAGCACGAAGATCCAATCTTGATCGAAGGATTTAATATTCTTCCATATTTAGATGTTGTAGCACATATCCATCAAGTATTAGTAAAATATTCAAAGAGACTTGGTCTTATAGGTACTATTAGGCTTCTGGTGAAACTTAGCTAGTTCCTACCACCATGACTTGATCACTTCTCTGGTGTGGAAATATCTCCAAGTTGCATAAAAGTGGGAGTCCAAATGTTGCTTATGCTTAAGAAATCTATAATATGAGTGAAAGTAATGTGGATGATACGAAGCAAGTTTTTTCTCACTAACATTGTTGAGCACCATGTTCTTAGTGCCTAGACTCTGTAATATCCACTTGATGACATTAGCATAAGGCAACACAAGAGATATGTAGGCAAATTTGTGGAACCATGATTTCTTGATATCCTCATAGACTTCCCTATCTTCGAGATACTTTGTAAAGTCCTATGAATTGAGTACATCCTTGATGGTTAGCCATGTGACAGTAGACCCTTTATCAATAAAGCATTGGATTTTTGACAAGATAGGAACTCATATCAAGCTACTATCGAGGGCATATTTGGTACTACTTTCTGTAACCTCCTTTGATGATCCTTTCTTTGGAGAAATAGTGCGAGTAGATGTCTAAAGAGTGATGTGTTATGGATCTCCAATACTCGATAAAATAAATACACTCTTATGTAGGAGCATCGACCCACTCCAAGCTAAAATATTTTTCACCACACTTCTAGAAAGGTCATAGAGGAAACCATTGAGGATGACATGCTTTTCTTTTAATGTAAATTTTAATTAATTTAAAGCCTTTAGATGGTGTGTGCTAGTAAATAACGAGGTTCTCATTCTTTTAGGGTTGTTTAAGATATTTTTGCTATATAATCTGCCTGCAAATGTGTCAAAGGCAAAGAGCCAGCGTGATGTAAAAGATCGGGATGAGAGGCCATCAGGCCCAAAGTGACCATATATGTAATTTTTCCTTCTTTTGTATTGAATATATATACAGTGTGTGTACATTTTGAATCTAGATAACCCTGTCGTTATTGTTCATATTATTGTTCAGTTTCATTTCCTGCAAGTGTTATTCAATATCGTGTCTCAGTGTGTGTTGGCCTGGGGCCAGAAGAGTTTTAAAGCATACATAGGCCATGTTCATGAAGCTGCAGCCAAGCAGTGTCTAGTCGGTCCACTATACAAGGCGAAATTGGAAGAAGAGTTTGACTAACCTGACCTCCCACGTAGGTGGGGCCTAGTTCGCTGGTCAGGCCCTACTTTAGTCAATACTAGCCATGGAATAGAAATAAATATCGACTTTAACCAATCTAAGGTGCAAGACAATGTAGGTTCAAAAAGAGTGTTAAGGCATTGACATAAGAGTTGAGGTGGTCAGATTCCTACAAAATGGAGTCTATGTGTCATTTAATCAGAGCAAGTGTATGAGAAGCGTGGGGAATTATGATTGACGAGTTCAATTGTTCTAATTTTTTCGAAAGGGAGCCAAGTTATCATGGGACCATAACCCATACGCTCCCAAATTGGATTCACCAAGGGATTGAAATTGATAGACACCTGGAATTGGTAATCACTCTCATGGAAACAAAAAACCAGTTCTACAAAAGATCAATTAATCTAACCAATCACAAGTAGAAGTCAACTGCTGAGAAGAAGGATTATGTAATGCTAGAGCACAAGTTAGGTAGGGTGACTTCATTGAATGAACAAGAGGCAACATCTGAGTAAGATTGTATAGTTCTTGATTGAAAGAGAGAATGACTTGAGACTGGAATTGCCCAATACATTGTTTTTACTAGAGAGACGCCCTGTGCTACATAGTGCATAGTTGAAAATGACAAGGGGGACACACTGCTGACTAGTATTGCACAATGCATAGCTGGGGACCCAGTGATCATGCAATGTGAAGTTCCATAGGGCAAGGGGGAGTCTCTGCTAGAAGAAATTTATAAATGCACAATTGAGGAGGGAAGAAAGCTTCAAGATCTGTACATTTTTCTCTAATAGGGGGAAAGTATTGGGATCTTCGAACTGATGGGAGGAAGGATGTGGATCAACCTAATATTAATCCAAACAATCAACTCACATTGAGCAAGAAAGATAAATAACGGAAAAGGAAATGCATGAATAAATACACCCAACAACAATAATTACTAGTAGGCGAAATGACAGAATGCAAAGTGACACTAGAAAATAAGTGTAAAAGACTAAAATAACACTTATAGAAGCTAATAATAGCAGAAATGACACTTTTTACAAGAAAATCAAGATAAAGCAATTCCTGCAAAAGAAAAAGTGATAAAAGCGAAAGCAAAAGCGGCAAAGAGCAACAATTGAGAAACTTACCTGGAAAAGCAATGCGAATGGAATCCAAAGCCCCCTATGCTCACGAGAATGAATAGAGATTCAAAGATGAGTATGGAAATTAACTCTAGGATGAATTTATTATATAGGTGAGCGCTCACAAGATTAGGGTTAGGGTTTCAAATGTACATTCCTAAAATCTAGGCGTCATTCTTAGTTTACTAACACATGTCAGGTGATTAATTTAGAAGCGTGTACCAAACTGCTAATTAGAAGTACGCATGGCTATCCTTGGGAAGTGAGCACTTCTTATTTTCAAGGGATGAGTAGTTGTCTAATTCTAGGAATTGTACAATTCACTAGCTCAGTAGATTGCTCAATTTACTTTCTCAGTGGATTTCATAGTTTACTGCCACAAGGGGTTGCACAGTTTGCTCTTGCAACTAATTGGGTAGTTTCTTGTCTCAAAGGGTTGCACAGTTCACTCAGAAAAGGAGTTGTGCAGTTCACTGTGCTAGAGGGTTGCACAACCCCTCAAATCAAGGCATGCAATCAATGTCATCAAGGCAAGACTTAGCTTTATTTCACAAAAATACTTTTTCTATCCTCAAGTGCAGCTACTATCGATAAGGACTAGATGTCATCATCAGATTCCTAGTATTTTTTGCAAGGAAATCATAATCTTAACATTGGATAATATAAGGATGTGACACTTAATACTTCAAGAAGAAAACTTGACATGAGTTGAAATGACATTTCTTATGATCAAGTGGTGGCTCCAAAATCAAAACATGGGAAATTGTTTTGAGAGGGGTTGTAGCAACTATAACAATATACTTTTGCAATATTTCCTCCATTAATATATATGTGTTGTCTATGTTGGAAAAGATGAGAATAATAAAGGGGAAAGAAGAGATGGAATAATGAAGGAATAGAGCTCTAACAGCTCAAGAAGAGATTGGATAGTTCTATTGTAATATGTGTTGTTCAAGTAATAATTAAAATATGGGGCTTCCTATCTATTTTCTTGTGCATGTTCAATTTTTTTGTTGTTGTGTTTGTGTAAATATTATGATGAGCATTCTTGTATAGGTGATTTTATTTCCTCCTAGGACATCGTAAAGATTTTGTAATGTTGGCTTGTCAACATTGTAAGGTCCACCCTCTAAATTGGGTGTCATGTGAAGTTGTCCCCTTTCTTTGTGAATTGTTTATAAAGGTTAATATCTGGATGGTCACTTTGAACTCAATATCGCTTGATACATGGCGATGAATGATATTCATGTTGAGTTCAACTAGGGTTGCGTATTAGAAATTAAACTCCATAAGTGGTCCTATCTCTCATGAACTGAGACTGTATCCAATGTATTCTAACCCATATAAAAAAGATTCAGGAGTTGCAGTGAGGTTATGTCAGTTACTGAAGAATATTTTAGCAGTTGAAGTTAAATGTGAGATATGAGTTTTTGATATCGGTGATGAAACCAAAAATTGAACCCTTAATGATGATACGACTTATCGAAAAACTAGGGTTTATCATCAACCTAGGCTCTCATTTGTAAACTTGGGACCTCTCGTACAACCAAATTCATATACCTACAACAAACGAAAGTTTGTGCCACAGTGAAGGTAGGTCGGACATGAGATGCCAATTGGGTCAGCCTCGAGTAGAGGTCGGGAGGTCAGGGACCCATTTGAGCTTTCACACATGCGTGGAAAATAGGAAACACTGACTCCACAATAAATTATGACCTTAACCTCTAGTGGATCCTGCATTCAGGATCGATCATAGTTGGGACTTTCCATCTATTTGACATAGCCAGTCAAGAAATTATTTTAACACCGAAAAATGTTAACCCGATCAAGAAAATGAAAGAAGGGTGGACACTAGTTATATTGGTCAATGGGTATTGCTTCTAGTTTGGCAATATAGAGAGGGATATAAGGAACAATGTGATTTTTCTACATCATTGTACCACTCAGGTCATTCACCATCATGATTACCATTGCAGGCCTACATGACAAACTACATCCTTCCTCATCTATCAAGCTAGATCACATGAACTCATGCACTAGAAAGATTAACCTCCCTTCTGAGGAATTAGGTATTACTAAGACTCTGGTCCACAATGGTAGTTATGGACACAAATTACCTCTAGATACAATTGTCCCTTTCACCAATTAACCACAAACATAATTCTATGCAAACTTAGCACCCCACAACAACAACTACAGTGGATAAGGCTAACGATGGCTTACAATGGTAGCTAAGTGACAAAATCCACAAACCTAGTAGATTCCTCCACCTCTTTCACTCCTCTATGTAGGTTTGTTATAAACCTTAGTCCCATTACGCATCAAGAGAAATCAATCATCTAGTTTGGCCTCTTTCTTCCACAATCAACGACTAGGGTTTCATAGGCTCCTCAAATCACTAGATAAGGTATGCAAAGCACTGGAAAAGGACTTAAAACCTTTTTGACCTCCTTCTTCCATGAATTTACCTCTAATCCACAAGCCTACAAATGGAAACTCACTCCTCTTATTCTATGTGTGGTGGGAAGAATTCAACCCTATTCACCTCAGCTTTGATACCACTTGTTGTATTTGCAATCCTAGATATACCATAAATTGCAAAGAAATAACGACACAAATATAGCCATTAAGCACTCAAAAGGGACAAACATTTATGTGCACCCTTACATTTTGTAAATATACATACACAAGGCAAGGTCTCGATATTATATTAATCAAGAAGAAATATTACAAGAAAGATTACAAATTGTAATCCCCTCTTGACCATAAATCTATATTTAACATGGTACCATTACAGAAACCACACACGCTTCAATGCTAATAGATGTTGTCACAATTCCAACAATGGTGTATTGTATTTACAAGCCCAATGATAGCAATGATGGAGTCAAACAAGATAAACATTTATATGGTAACTCCACTATTATTGCTAAGGAAACATCCATGGGGAAATATATTGGTATTATATTGATTAAAAAAAAGAGTATAATGAGGCTTACAACCCTTAGTCATGGTTACAAATCTTCATTATATCAGGACATTGATTTATATTTAAGTTGGTATTGTGACAAACATTACATGAACTACCAAACATCGTGTTATTATAGAAACTACCAAAAGTTTAAGTGGAGTAAATTTTGTTTTTTTTACTATATTTTGCTATTAACTGTTGTCATGATTCTAGCAATGATACCACTTATGGTATTTATTAGCTTGAAAATGTTATAAATTACATAAAACCAATGACACAAACATAAGACACTTTCAAGGATGGGAAAAGCGCTAGTAGTATATTAATAAGAAATAATATTACAAAGTATTGGTAATATATTGATAAGAAATAAGATTATAATGAGACTCATAAACTACCATGGGATTATTAAACAAATTTCCCAAAAATTAAGTGAAGTAAAATTTGGTTTTTACAATATATTTTTTAATTAATTAGTTTCATGATTTCAACAAGATAATTATTGTGTTTTTTCCATGAATAAATCAATTTAAAACCTAAACATAGCTTAGTTTAAAAAACTCACAAATTAGAAAATAATGGAAATTTCGGCAAGATTATGACAAAATTCAACCATTCTTTTTGAAAATCTGGGTTACAACTGTCAAGCTTTAGGATTTTGGGTTCCCCAAGGGTTCTTGATAGTGTTGAATTGATTTCTACCCTCAAAAAAATGATTTAAACACTCCAACATTCTAATATTTTGAAACAAAAATTACCGGATTCTGACAAGAAATTTGTCGTCTAGAAAAATTTGTGGCATCGGTAGACAACATCCTTAAAAATGCCTTCATATTATTCAATATATATTCATTAAAAATATACCTACCAAAAGAAGAGATTTTATTAATAATCATTAAAAATATAACGTCATTCATCACTGATCTGAAATGGGGACCTAAAGGCTTCTTATCAGCTTACAAGAACCTCTCCCACTCCAAAGCTTAAATATTCCAAGATCTAGCTTATGATTAACAAATTGCGGAATTAAAAGTGCTTGAAATAGGTGTATGCTTTAGTTTTCCTTTAGCTGACTAAATGCCTTAAGTTTGTTTACTTAAACTGATATGCAGCATATAACAATGAGATAGTGCAGCAAATAAACATCATACACATAGCAATAAGATGCAGCAAGTAAACAAACCAAAAGACAACAAGCTTAATATGGAGTTCACCTTGATATCTTGGACTATGTCTCCTTGATCTCTAATCAACTCAACTAGGCTCTTTGGGATTATGGCTTAAATTCTTTTACAAGCTCCACGCTCAACTCCATTGGTTTACAACTGAACCTATGGGTTTAGAATCCATCTTATCCCGTTGGTTGTCCTTTAGCTATAGACAGATCCAGGCTTCTCTGGACTTGACTTCTTCAGTCAGTGCTCTGAGCTTCTTGAGCTTCTGGCCTCTCTGACCACCTCAGAATTCTTTCACTGTCTCTGGAATCCTTCTTCTGTCTTCAGTACAATAGTTACCAGCAACAGCTTAATCATTTGGCCCTCTTTGTTGTTCTGAACTTCTTGCAGCTTCATGGCTCTTAGAAGTCTGTTTGAGCTCTCTGGCTCTGCAGCTCTGGCTATCTTGCTAACTGGCTCTAGCTCTCAGCTCTCTGGCTCATCTGGCTCTGGCTCTCTTAGCTATCTGGCTCTGTTTGTCTAGCTCTGCCTCCAACCTCTAGTGGCTCTGCCCCTGCTCGACCCTCTGGCTCTGAAGCTCTCAGGCTTTCTGGGCCTCGATGCTCAAGTTCTCAGGCTCTCTATCCCTTTCGTGTTTCGCTTGACCTCCAAGCGACCCTCGGATACCTTCATCACTGGAGAACCCGACTGTTTCATCACAAGAATCAGTTTGCAATTGGAAAGGAACCAAAAGTGCGGGAAACCTGGTCGTTTTGCCTTCGTCTAGTTGAAATAGCCAAATAACATAAATACACTGGAAACGCACGCAAAACACATCATGGCCTTTCGCCTGGGCTTCAAATATATGCAATCGCATAGGCAGGAGGTCAAAACCTTAATATACGGAAATACAAAGAAAATTCGGATAAACTAGATTTCAAAATTTATGAAATCGTGTCCATAATTCCCATTGGGTCCGCCTTTTAATGACATATCGCAAGTCGCATATCGCAATGTGCATTGGCCCTTTGTATCAGGGATCACTGATCGTTGATCGCCGACTGCCGATAACGATGTATCACTATTGGCCCCCTTGCATCGGTGCTATCACTGATCGTATATCGACATATCACAGTGCTACGACCCGGGGGTCTTCCCTTTGACTATACCGATCACCGATATATATATCGTCGATCGCATCGCCACTTGCCACTTCATCGCAATCGCAAATCGACTCACCCGAGGTTCCGATTAGGGGTCCGTCCGACCTTTGGTCTAAGTCCGCCCTTTGCCTTTCTTCGATGTGATTTCCTTAAGGAACACATATAAAGCCTTACGCCCATTTTTCTAAGAATTTGCCTCCTTTTCAAAGGACAATAGGCAATCTTCTTATTACGATAACTTCTTCATCAGAAGTCTTTTTAGCCCATTCAAATTGCATTAGATTTAGATTGAAGAGATATATGCAATGGGACTATTTTTAGAAGCATCCTTTGACTTTCAAAAAAGTCATCTAGGATCATTTTATGCTCACGCCTTCCCACTAAAAATATTTTTGTCTCCAAAAGTCTGATATACTGATCTGAACAGTAGATGAGAGTACAACACCCTCTTCTTCTAGCATTCATACACTTTCCTGCATGGCTAGTGCCTCTGAACCAAAGCCTTTGAACACTCCCTTCCTAGATGTGCTTGTCCTCCTGGGAAGAACTGTCTTCCTCCTTGACTTCCTACAGAACTCCTGTTGAGAAGGTTACAGAAGGTAGGTTGAACTTATTTGTCTTTATAATTGATCCAAGGTGGCTCAAGCAAATGTGAAGTTACATCTGCTTCACAAAACTTTCATTTGTACCTGTTTGACATACTGTCAACAACAACTGTTAACAACAACAAGATTACAGACAACAACTGGATGGCCTAAACTCCTGGTTCAACAAAAGAAACAGATTTCACATCTTGTGAACACCTCCATGTCTTCATATCTGCATGCAAATGATTGACTATATAACAAGCCAACAAAACATGCCTTTAAACAATTGACCCTTCAAGTCAAGCATCTTAGAAAAATAAACAATTGATCCTAAAATTCTTTTTCAAAGATGAAACACTTCATCATTATCTCCATCTTGGAGACCAAATCAACTTTTTCCAAGTCAATGTTGCATTACATGCATGCCAAAGTAATCAACCCTTCAAGTTAATCACACATACATGTTCAAATACAAGGAAATCATCAACATCCCTGTTTTCATGCATATCAAGCTTATGCATGCATTTCATCCTTCAACTTTCGCTTAAGTATGTTGTACTTTTGAAGCTGAAATGAAATATAATGTTGCAGCAATAAAGTGAGTCTCCTACTCAACCTTTCCATTCACCTTCTTAGTAAAATCCTGCAACTTGCATCTCATTAACAAAGAAATGCAAATAGATGCAACCTGATATAATGCATCTTCAAAAAGACATGCAATCTTAATTGGATAAGAATTCTAACCATTTCTTACCAATCGATTTCAAAGGTAGGACCTTTGTCTACACATTAGCATCAACATGTGAATCATCTTGAAACACATCATTCATGGAATCTTTCTTTCCATTCCTGCCATTCTCTCTTTCCACCTTCTTCAAGTTTCGTGGAAGCATTGTTGGATTCATTGTCCAACACTTTTCAGGAATGTGTCCTTGCTTATGGCAGTAAGTGCAACACATGTGCATCCTCTTGACAACATGATTTGCCTTGTCCAATGGACCTTTGGCTTCTTGCTTCCTTTCCTTCAAAAGCTTCTGTATGTGGCCATTCTCTTCCAACATCTAGAAACATTATGGTTATCCAAACCACAAAAGGAACATGCAATTCTTTTCCAATGCTTACATGGAAATTTATCATGCTTTGCATAATCGAAAGGAATATGGTTAGAACTAGATTTATACCTTTCTTTTTCACTTTTATTGCCTTCATGAGGAGGTGAATTGAATGAAGAAGTAGCTCCCTTTGGAACATCATCAACCTCTTCAATGGTTTCAGAGTTTCCACAACTCTCTGGTTCAAGTGTATGCTGATATACACCTTCTTTCTGCAAAGTATGCTTCACACTATTGCATTCCCCAAGAATATAATCTTCACACTCTTGAGGTAGAAGACCTGCAATGAAACTCCTTGGAACTATTTCAATGGCCTTCATGGCAGCTTTGGAACTTTCTCCGTAAGACTGTCCATATCCAAGACCCAAATACTTAGGCCTTTCCTCAACTATTATTGGCTCAACAATACCTTGTGCATGTTTGCCCAAGCCTTTTCCTTCATAGCCCATCTTCGACATTAACTTGGAACCTATGCCTCCGGTATGTTTTTCAAAAGAACCAATATAAACATTCTTAGAGGAAATTGAAGACAAACTGGAATTATTTACCTCTTCTTCAAGCTGATACTTGACTAAGGTTTCTTTTGCAACAAAAAGATGTGTCTCCAACTCATGCATTCTTTCCAAGTTCATATTTGCAATATGAAGTTGCCTCTCCATTTCCTACAATTTGTCAGAAAGAAACCGCTTCTCTTCCTTCATGGAATTCAATTGCTCTCTAAGTATGATGCTCTTCCTTCCATCCTCATACATTTCTCTCACCATATCCATCATGATGACAAGTCTTGCTTCATGTCTTCATCAAAGAATCTTGTGAAGAAAGAAGAATTCAGGACTCACTTGTAGAAGTTGTCATTATCAAAATGAACAAAAGAACTTCAAACAAGATTAACAAAGAGCTTTTCAAGCAACCTTTTGCAACAAACTTCTTATGCTTCAAGGATTACTTTGAGGTCCTTTAGGATAAGAAGAATGCCTTCATCCCTTCTTCCTTCTTGTCCTCTCCTGGACCTAGCTAAAGGCAGCTTTCTCTGAACCTTTGCAAACTCAAACAACAGTCAGTTTACAAACAATCAAACAACAAAATCCTTGCTACTGTTTGAACACCTTTCAAGTCAACAAGCATATACTAGGACCACTTGCATCATTATACCATCTGCTCTGGTATAACCAGTTCTAGTATAGCTTAGGCTTTGATACCACCTGATCTAAAATGGGGACCTAAAGGCTTCTTGTCAGCTTACAAGAACCTCTCCCACTCCAAAGCTTAAATATTCCAAGATCTAGCTTATGATTAACCGATTGTGGAATTAAAAGTGCTTGAAATAGGTGTATGCATTAGTTTACCTTTAGCTGACCAAATGCCTTAAGTTTGTTTACTTAAACTGATATGCAGCATATAACAGTGAGATAGTGCAGCAAAGAAACATCATACACATAGCAATAAGATGCAACAAGTAAACAAACCATAAGACAACAAGCTTAATATGGAGTTCACCCTGATATCTTGGGCTACGTCTCCTTGAGCTCTAATCAACTCAACTAGGCTCTTTGGGATTATGGCTTAAATTCTTTTACAAGCTCCACGCTCAACTCCATTGGTTTACAACTGAACCTATGGGTTTAGAATCCATCCTATCCTGCTGGTTGTCCTTTAGCTGCAGACAGATCTAGGCTTCTCTGGACTTGACTCCTTGAGTCAGTGCTCTAAGCTTCTTGAGCTTCTAGCCTCTCTGACTCCCTCAGAATTCTTTCACTATCTCTGGAATCCTTCTTCTGTCTTCAGTACAACAGTCACTAGCAACAGCTTGATCATTTGACCCTCTTTGTTGTTCTGAACTTCTTGCAACTTCATGGCTCTTAGATGTCTGTTTGAGCTCTCTGGCTCTGTGGCTCTGGCTCTCTAGCTAACTAGCTTTAGCTCTCAGCGCTTTGGCTCATCTGGCTCTAGCTCTCTTAGCTATCTGGCTCTGTCCATCTGGCTCCACCTCCAACTGCTAGTGGCTCTGCCTCTACTCGGCGCTCTGGCTCTGAAGCTCTCAGGCTTTCTGGCTCTCGGCGCTCAAGTTCTCGGGCTCTTTGTCCCTTTCATGTTTCGCTCGACCTCCAAGTGACCCTCGGCAACCTTCAGCTCTCTGTTTTATCTCTTGGCCTCTGCGCATCCCTATCAATTTGTTCTCTATGTTTTTGTAACACATCGGTTATAGTCCTTCATCATTGGAGAACCCGACTATTTCATCACAAGAATCAATTCGCAATTGGAAAGGAACCGACGGTGCGGGGAACCTAGTCGTTTTGCCTTCCTATGGCTGAAATAGCCAAATAACAGAAATACACAGGAAACGCACGCAAAATGCATCATGGCCTTTAGCCCGGACTTCAAATATATGCAATCGCATCTATAAATCCATCGGGCCTGCCATTCTATTGCAAATTACAATCGCATAGGTGAGAAGTCAAAACCTCAATATACAGGAAATACAAAGAATATCCAGATAAACCAGATTTCAAAATTTATGAAATCACGTCCATAATTCCCATCGGGTCCGCCTTTTATCGGCATATCACAAGTCTCATATCGTAATGTGCATTGGCCCTTTGTATCGAGGATCATCGATTGCCGATCGCCGATGGCCGATATCGACGTATCGCTATCGGCCCCCCTCGCATCAGTGCTATCGTTGATCGCATATCAGCATATCGCAGTGCTATGGCCTAGGGGTCTACCCTTTGACTGTGCCAATCACCGATATATATATCACCAATCGCATCACCACTTGTCGCTTCATCGCAGTCGCAAATCGGCTCACTTGGGGTTCCGATATCGCATGCAGGCCTACCTCCAATGCGATATATCGGAGATCGCTGATTGGGGATCCGTCCAGCCTTTTGTCTAAGCCCGCCCTTTGCCTTTCTCCAATGCGATTTCCTTAAGGAACACATATAAAGCCTTAAGCCCATTTTTCTAAGAATTTGCCTCCTTTTCAAAGGACAATGGGCAATCTTCTTATTACAATAACTTCTTCATCCGAAGTTTGTTTTATCCCATTCAAATTGCATTAGATTCCGATTGAAGAGATCTATGCAATGAGACTATTTTCAGAAGCATCTTTGACTTTCAAAAAAGTCATCTAGGATAATTTTTTGATCAATCATCAATATTTATTAAACGAAAAAAACCTAAAATATCTAAATAGTATTCTGTAATAACATATAAATTTCATTTCTAAATAATCTTCTACAAAATAAACAAACTTTAAACTTACTCTTTATTATATATATATATAATTATATAATTTTAAATTAATCAACACAACAATTTGAAATAAATAACAAATAAATAGTCCTTGTCTAACTCTAATCACGTACCCTAATTACCAGCTCAGTTTCATTGTCTCATTCTAAAGCGTGTCAAAAGCCCTCCAAAGGCTATCACCATGCATCCAATAATTATAATTTATGTACAAAGGATAAGGCTAATACTATTTGTCCCATGAGGTGGTGAAGTGGTCGTAGGCCACTAGTTGTCCAACTTCCAATATTATTCGTGGTGCACTGGTTGCGAGCATTTGTTTAGCCATAGTTTATTTGTTTTATGTTTGGAGGGTGTTTTTAAGTATTTTAATGTTTAATTTGCCTAAAATATGAAAGGGTTTGGAAGGGATTTCTTGAAATCATAGGTTTGAGTTGTAAACTCTTCACAATAGGAGAGTCTTAAAAAAGTTTTTTTAGAGTGTTGAATCCATATATGTAGTCAAAAACTCATTTTAAACAACAGAAATTAAAATTTAGCAAAAAAAAATCACAGAATTCCAACCAACAACTCTAGAACATAGTATGTTTAGATAAGGCCATCTATTTATGGGTAGTACTGGAACCCTCAACCTACCACTGCAAACAACACTTAATTCAAGGTTTGATTTAATCATAATTCAATTGAATGCAATTAAACAAATGTGTAGTCTCCAAGGCATCAATTTTTCCAGGGTGGCCATTTCTCACCAGAATCTATCCATTTAAAAAAAAAACAAACCAAATGTGTGTGCTTGAATCTTTTTTTTTTATAATAAATATATTGATCTTAACTATTGTAACATGCAAGACTAATTGGATCTCTTCCAGGTATGATGAGGTTAGAAATAATAATAAATATATTGATCTTAACTGTCTTAACCATGGTCAGACGTGGTCCAAAGCCACATTGTGACAAAGGTTGTAACAATATGAAAATGAACAATGGTCAACCATGTTTCTTTTAAGGTTTAAAATATTTATCTTAGGGTTTTTATACCTTGAGTTTATAATATCAATCCTTTTGGGTTTAATATTGTTTCCTTGTGTTTATAATACCTAGGGGTTTTAGAATTTATCCCATAGATTTCTAATTATTATTAAAAATATTATTATTATTATTATTATTATTATTATTTTAAAATGATTAATTAATAAAAATTAATTAACTATTTTAATTGAATTTAAATAACTATTTTAATTAATTAATTATTTTTATTTTATTAATTAATTAACATTTATTAAAAATGAATGGATTAATTATTAATTTTTTATTATTAATTATTAATGATATTAAATTTAATTATTATTAATATTATTAATTAATATTAATATATTAATATGAATATTAATTGATATTAATATTTTTTTTGTTAATCTTTTTTCTATTAATTTAACAACAAGTTACAACCAGTTCTGAATATAGTTAGGTGGCCTCAACTTTCCCTGTGGAAAACCAAATATGTCGGCCTCCTAACTACATGGTATGCCATCCAAAAACGATAAGTCTTGAGTCTTTCTAACTAAGCAATATATGACTGTATGTCTATGTTTATCACGCTACCTACTTGCCTATTGGCATGAATGTAATTACAAGTAAAAGTAAAAGCTATATGGATCGAAAACTACAAAAAAGACATCAATTTCATTCTTTTACTTCCTCAACTCAAGCAAATTCCACTAGAGCCGGGTCTTTTGCATTCAACCCGGGAGTTCAGTGGATGACAGAATGCAAGGCAAGTGATTTTCAATGAACTCGAGGCGCCCATCCTGCTTTTGCATTTGAAACAAGAGCTTCTAGAAGTCTTGCTTATAGTCCGGGAATGACTGCACTGCGGTGGCCATATTCAGAGTAATTTGTTCCAGGGCCTTGCCCAAAATTCCTTTCATTGGCCAGTAGAGGAACAACGTACGTTTGAATTGGGTTACTCAGCCTCGGGTATGGCCTGGATCAGGCACCAAGACCCGCCAATCTTATGCTTCCATCTCCATGGATCTTGCCTAACAGTTTAGATCTGCTTCCCATTCCTCTATCAATTTCCGACTTTCTTCATCTATGCCCTTATGATAAGCTTATGCAGCTTCATTGATCATGTTGACAGTCGGTTTGCGGCCCTTTGCCTTGCCCCAAGGTTGCTGGATTGCCCTCCTTTTTGTCTTCCTTTCTTTTTCCAGTCACAGCCACGCGAGGTAAGGCTTCGAGTTCGAGTTGTCGCACGAACCATGGTGACCGTCTCACTGCTTGATGAGATGTAACATTGGGTGCTTGCGGGTGGTATAAGCCCCACTGCTCAAATGATGAATGCCACTTCCAGCTATTCCCCTGTCGAAAAACCAAAATTAATATTAATATTAATAAAATATTATAATAAAAAAATATTATCAATAATTAATATAAAGTAATTATAATAATATTAATTATTATTAATAATTAATAGTAATATTAATTTTAATTATTATTAATATTATTTAATTTTAATATTAATATATTATTATTATTAATATTAATATTAATATTAATATTAACGTCTTTTTCTAATCATGTTAATCTGATTGTGTGAGTAATAATTCAACTCACTACAATTAAACAAAAGTGTCCTCTGCAAAATAACAACTTTGGGACTCATTCGAATCTACCCTAAAAACAAAAATCCAAACATGGAAATGCTTGAATCATTCTTTTAGAGTAGAAACATCAAAAACCCGTCGGCTTGACAAAAATTCTCCAAAATTTATCAATATTGTACCAGAACTTCTATTGTTTATGGCTAAAAAACGCGTCTTTAAACTAAATGTTAAACAAATCGCAACTGGCTGCTTCCCGGAAAATACTCAAAACCGACATTCGTTACCCATGAAAGATCTACCTCGTGCGTGAGATTAGATCGAGATCGAGAAACCTTTAGTAGTCGACATGGAAAGAGATATATAGCATTCCCGCGGAGGACGAAGGGTCAACATTGACTCCTGAGCGTGCCCTCACTGGGGGACAGGGCAAGCAGGCTGCTCAGAAAGAAAAAGGGAAAGTTCCAAGTAAGTTTTCGAGGAGGCTAAACCGACTGATGAAGGACGCGTCGGAGCTGCCAATCCTATGCGATGCGCGAGTGGCCTCCATCGTTTTCTCCAACAGAGGCAGACTCTATGACTTCTCCTGTATCAGGTACCTCCCTACATATTAAATGGTATTCGCCCTCCCTCCGGTAGCAAGTTGCTTACACACAACATATCTAAGTGATAAAAATAAATGTAAGTCGTTTATAAGCATTATATCCTGCCTAATCCTAATATTTATTTTTATTATTCAGCATGTGTATCCCGAATGCGTGTATCCCGAACGCTTTGCGGTGGAAACCCTAGTAACATTTCAAATAAACCCTAATTCAGAGTTCGGCCATTAGTTCGTTATCATAATCTACTAATTAAATATATTCTCAAAAGATTTTGCAATCCCGAACGCTTTGCGGTGGAAACCCTAGTCACATTTCAAATAAACCCTAATTCAGAGTTCGGCCATTAGTTCGTTATCATAATCTACTACTTAAATATATTCTCAAAAGATTTTCCAATCCCGAACGCTTCGGGGTGGAAACCCTAGTCACATTTCAAATAAACCCTAATTCAGAGTTCGGCCATTAGTTCGTTATCATAATCTACTGATTAAATATATTCTCAAAAGATTTTCCAAGATAGTCATTTGTAGGTAATGCTTAACCTTCGTGCTGCTATGACATGGTTTGAAAATTTTAATGTCATTAATTGGCCGCACCGATCTCCCGCTTATAGTAGAGTATTGTGTCTATAAGCATATAGGAAGCAAGGACAAAAGCTACTAGGCAGTTAATCTCTGCCTTGACGCAATGTCCCCTTTGGTGGTCATTAATCGATCACAAAAGGCCCGTCACAGTCGTTCTCCAATATATTCCGCTAAACACATGGTTATTCTAAAATATATTTCAAGCCATGGTTAGCACTTAAAAGCCAATAGATGGAAAGGACAGTTATTTGTTCAACGATTCAGCATCACTACTGGGAATACCATGGTAAACTTGTTTAGATTTTATCTTGATTCAGCATCACTACTGGGAATACCATGGTAAACTTGTTTAGATTTTATCTTGTCTTTGGGTTAGAGCGAGGGTAAGCAAAATTACAGTGACGGACCTTTCGTGAAGTTTGAATTACGGATTTATTGTTTTTTTAATTTTAGGTCTGCCTCGTACCCAGCTTTGTCTAGTTGAAAGTGTGAGGACTGAGTAACAAATTACTTGGTGATTGATTAGAGACTTCTCTAGTTAATCATATCCAGAATGTACTGTGTAATATGGTTGATCCTTATTACACAACCACATTACACAGTGCATTTCGGAAATATCCGACAAAAATTACTTGGTGCCTGTTTTCAGTTCAGCATATATAATAAAACAGGGTGGGAAAAAAATTAGTTGGTGCCTGTTTTCAGTTCAGCATATATAATAAAACAGGGCAGGGAAAATATTAGTTGGTGCCTGTTTTGAGTTCAGCATATATAATAAAACAGCAGAGGGCAAAAATTACTTGCCGCCAGTTTTCAGTTCAGTATATATAATAAAACAGCGGAGGACAAAAATAAAATAAAAATTTAGCTCAGCCAATATAATAAAACAGCCTAGGACAGAAATAAAATTAGAAATTGAGTAATGAGTAAAGATAAAATTTATCAAAACATTTAGTTATGAGAAAATTCATAATGAAAAAATTAGAGTTTTATTTAATGAATAAATGAAAAATATATTTAAGAATTTGATAGAATACCACGGATCATCAATATCATGTTTCTAAATAACTCTAACTTATTTGAATCTTTTGGTAGCATTTAAGAAATAAGAAGTCAAATTAGTGTATATATTTTATAATAAGTTAATTTGAGACCAATTAGAAGATTGAGTTAATACTTTTGTTCGATTGTTATTTCCTCTTTGCTAGTAATATTTTTCCAAGATGTTTTTATAGAGTTTGCATTAACTCAGCCAAATTTCTGCAAAACTCTTGCTTATGCCTACCCAAATTTTTTGTTGACTGTCTTCAATGTGTATTTTTTCCAATTGCAGCATCCCATCATTTAACAATTCTGAATGCAATGATATCTCACATCAATGTGCTTTGTCTTAGAATGATATGCAAGGTTTTTGGCTAAATGAATGGAACTCGGATTGTAACAATGCAACACATATTTGTCATTTTTTATTCCTAACTTTACTAAGAATTGTTGCATCCACAACATCTCTTTGTAGGATTCTGTGGTTGCTAGATTTATCCCACCTTTGTAGTGGAGAGTGCTACTACTTTCTGCAGTCTAAGCACTGAAGAAATTGCTACACCTACAAAAGTATGTATGTAACTAGTGGTGGACTTTATGGTGTTCACATATCTAGTATTATTTGCACCTATGTAACCTATTTATTATGATTACCAAAACATAAACAATAATGAATAGTACCTTTGATATATCTTAAAATCCACTTTAGCACTTCTCAATGTTGTTTTATTGGGTTTTCAAGGAATCATGTTACTACTCCCACTGCATGTGCAATATGTGGTCAGGAACATACCAAAGCATAGATGAAGCATATGCGATTTTGTTCATTTCTAGCTCCCTATTTTGGTCACAAGGGTAAAAGTCAACATTGAGTTTGAAGTGGGATGCTAGGGGCGTAACAATTGGTTTGGCATGCTTCATGTTGAACTTGTGTAAGCCGTTCTCAATATATATTTTCTTTTGATAGCCACAATTTTTTCTTCTTTCTTTGACATATGATCCTTATACCCAATATTTGTTGACATGGATCCAAATTCTTCATTACAAATTGGTTATCGAAATGCTTCTTCAGCCTATTGATTTTGTTTTTATCATGTCTAACAATTAGCATGTCATTCAAATATAAAAACAATTTAATATAATTTTCTTGGTCATACCTCTTCATGTGACAAAGTAACCAACATGTAGTATTTTAAAACCATGATTGAACATAAAAGAAATCAAATTTCTTGTACCATTGCCGAGGTGCTTATTTTAGCCCATAGAGATTTTTCTCCAACCTACAAACTACGTTCTCTTAACCTTTTACTTTGAATACTTCTGATTGCTCCATATAAATATCCTCCTTCAACTCTCCACGAATGAAGTATGTATTTGCATATAATTGTACACACTCCAAAGCTAAAGTAGAAACATGACCAAGAAGAAATCTTATGGATGACATCTTAACAATAGGTGAAATTTTTTAAAGAAAGACAATACCCTCTTTTGGGGAAAATCTCTTCACCAGCATTGGTTTGTATCTTTCCCTCTTTTCTTCACCTTTATGTTTAATCATGTATAGCCTTTTTCTTTGTAGGACATTTATGCCTTTTCAAAGTTTTACTAACTCCCAAGTTTTCCTTTCCAACAGAGAGCTAATTTCTTCCTCCTTTTATTTTTCCCCTCATCGCTAGTCTCCACATTACAAACCTCCTAAAAACAAGGAGGTGCACCTTCATTAGGTAACAACATATAATTTGAGGGTTAATACCTTTGTGAGAGTTTATGGGGTCTGTTAGACCTATGAACCAACTATCATGGTGTGTTTTTCGATTGGATTTCTTCCAACAACTACTGCAAGGTTTCTTCTTCCTATTCTCCATCTTTTTCTAGTTTTTTTTTCATTATGCTCTTGAATTTAGTACTCATATTATTATAATGGTTTGCTACTTGTAAACCACTAAACAATTTTCGTAACCTCTGTATCACCAATGAACATTTCATGCATCTTTGACTCATTAAATATGACATCACTACTCCTAAGAATTTTGTGTTTAACTAGATCCCATAAATGAGAACCAAACTCACCATCTTCATATCCCAAAAAATATATTTCATTTATTCATCTACTAATTTGGTTGTATGCAACTCTGACGGTTAGATCAATTGGTTGGATCCACATTGTTAAAACTGGTCATAGGTTCAATTTTCTCAACACCCTCGGGATCAAGCTTCGTGATTGAGCCAATAGGAAGTAATGCCTTCGGGTGGACCTTCATAGAATAAATACGATGTGGAAGTAGTGGTCATCAATCTCTAGAACCCATGAACCACATAGAAAAAAAATGGTTCTATGCTCTTTAGGAATATGCATAAATGCTTCACATCTTAAACATTTTGGGTGAGAATATTTTACCTTCTTACCAATCAAAATTTGTTCAAAATTGCTACCATATAGGGCTATAGTAGGTGATCAATTTATTAGGTTACAAGATGTCCTTAGTAATTTTTTCCAAATGTGATTTTCCGATGAAAAGTTTGAAAACATATTCCTCACCTTCTCCATGATAATCTATTTCATCCTTTCTGCAATACCATTCTATTGACAAGTATTAGAGATAATATTCTCATGTTTTCTGTCAAATGTCTTACAATAATCCTTAAATGAATTGGGGTAACACTCTCCACTATAATATCTCCTCAAACACATGAGTAATTTGTCAATCTCTATTGAAATAGAAACATGGAAATTTTGAAATATGTCAAACTCTCACCTTTTCTTTTCATTTGGTACATCCAAATATTTATAAATGCATCATATTTGGATGTGATAAAATATGAGGCTCCTCGTAAAGAATTAACATTGACTAACCCAAACGCATTGCAATGTATCTAGTTTATTAGATCTTTTTTCCTTTCATGGAAACCTCTCATAAATGGAATTCTTCATTGCTTACCATATACAAAATTATCACAAAGGTCTTGTTCATATGATTTTAAACGTGGAAGTAGATTTTTGCTAACAAGGAATTTTATGCCCTTTTTGATGAGGTGACCTAAGCACTTATGCCATAAATCCATTGAATCTAATATTTTTGGAATAGCAACCACATCTAATATTTGTGTTGTTCCCCTCAATGTGTATAACATTCTCGTCTTGAATCCTCTAGCCACAACCAGTGACCCTTTATTGATTTTCCATCTACCTTTACCAAAGCCTGTGGATAAACCTTTATCATCTAATTTTCCCACAAAGATCAAATTCATATGCATCTCTAGAATATGTCTAACCTCTTTCAGCAAGCTATCATATCCATCCTTCATCTTGATTTAGAAATCTCCCACTCCAATAATATCACAGAAGTGATTGTTTCCCAATTGTGCACTCTTATATTCAATAGTTTTTGAATGGAGTAATATGATGAGATATCCTAAAGTCAAGTACCCACTCAATGCTACTAATATAAGTACATAAACATCATGCTTCTAATGAATCAATAAATAAAACATCAGTTTCTGAAGCTACAACAATGGTTTTACCTTCATATATGTTGTTTAATTTTTTATTTTTGGTGGTCGCTCATTGTTTCTTTTGTTCTTTTTTCTAGGCCTACCAATCTCTTTTCTTGTGTCTTGGTTTTCAACAATGAAAACAAGTATGCTTGTTCTTGTTCTTGATCTACCTCTTAATTTTGAACACATTTGTATATTATATTAAATTTTCCTTCCACAATTAACTAAGGCTAAGGCCTCTCCTCAGTTTTCCGCAACTAATTTGTGCCACAACTCTTCATTCATTAAATTGTTGCTCGTATCATTAAACTTAAATATCCCTATAGTTTTTCAAGTTCTCATAGCTATTGTCATAATATCCCAATTATCTAGCATCGAGCAAATAAGTAGAATTACTCTAATTCCATCATCAGAAATAATATTTACATAGGCAAGTTGGCTAGTAATTATATTAAATAAATTTAAATTCTATGCAAATGAATCACCTTCGTGAATCTTGAGTTATATAGCTTCTTCATTGAAAATATTTTGTTGTTTCTCTATTTTCCTCATACAAATCATGCATCTTTTTCCATAGCCTTTCTATTGTCTTCACACTAGCCACATTAAAGTATAAATTATTTGTTAGGTATTGTCTAATTGTAGCAATAGCATTTCTATTTAGCAATTTCCAAGATTCATCTATCATTAATGAGGGTTTCTTTAACACTCCCATAATCAACAAATATTGATCGTTTAAAATGACTATATCCTACATCAATGATTTCCATAGGGCAAAATGGCCCCATTAAAACATATCCATATCACTCACTAGAATTGTTTCCATACTCCTTAACAAGGTTAAGGTACAACATTATCAAGAAGAACTTGATGCTTTGAGACAAATTGTTAATAATAAAAAAAATTACCATATTTACAACAAATTTTACCACAATACACCATATTCACATGAAAACCCCAATAATGTGAAAAATCACGGGGAGAAGATTAGAGAGTTTTGTTTAATCAACGAATGAAAAATACATAAATATAATTCTTGCTCACACAAACCCCTTTTACCATAGTCTTTGTTAAAATACTATTGACTAATAATTCAATCCAATAGCATATGCCCAAACAACTATAACTATTATATAAATTTTATTTTAATTTAAGTTTATCTATGAGAATATTATGGAGATATGTTATTGCGCCTTTTCTTTTTCCTTCTTAGCATTAGTGACAAAGTTTACGTGAATGCTTTTGTTGTTTATTTCTTAATAATATATCCAAGATAGATTGGAAAAGCAAGATTTGGATATTTAATTAAAATATAGTGATCAAGTTTATTTGACTGCATTCTTTTTATATCTTGATCGTTTATGTATATGTATATATATTTTGGGGTCGAGTTGTGAACCAAATATTGGAGTTAGTGTTTTATCGAAATCGAACATTGAACCACTGTTAGAGAATCGATGAAGCAAGCAATTCACAAGATTGTTTCTCTTGATCAAGAAGAAGTGCCTTCTATTTAATCACTCCATCAAAATAAAATGAAAGTAGAGGAAGCTTATCCCCCATGGAAGAGACATTGCTAGGCTAGATGAACAGGATAAACTTTATAAGGGGTTATATATTTGCATGATAAGAATGGTTGTTTGGATGTTATTGTTTATCACATGATAAGAGAAAATTGGGGATTTTACTAGTGGGTTGGGATAAGGAAATTTTCCTACATGCCTTTGTTGTAGATCTCATTAAGGAATATCAAATTATGCCTAATGCTTCTTTATTTCATAAGTATCAGAATTTCAGATTTGATGAAAGATTATGTTCATATTTTTGAAATGGATGACAATCAGGTCAACGAAATATGATTGCAATGAAGAATTTGAAAATGAAGTAATCAAACTCCATATTTATTTTGAATAAATACGATGGGAAGTTGAGGATTGACATGAATGTTGAAAATATATCTTAGCATGATACTCTTAATGGTGTGCCTTTCTCTATGATATTCCTAGTAAGGCACTATTTTCTTTTATTTTTGAGAAATATACTAAACTTACTCGGTCCTGACTCTTGTGTAAGATGGGATATGCAAGTGGTAGTCTTATGAAAGAGATAAATGGAATTGATTTTTGCATTGTGTCTAAGATGAATTCATTTAGAGAGTGACTTTGATATGGCATTGTCTAAAAATTATATGTTTTGGAGTTTTTGGTCAAAGAGAAAAAAGATCTTTCATCAAATCTTGATCTATGTTATTTAAAATGGGGTTTTTATTGCATATATTGATTCAACACCTTCGAAAACCCTTGAGGCACTTCGATTATGGAGATTTAACAACTAAAACTTACGATTTCAATAAATACCTTCCAAATGCAAATTGGAGTGGAAAATATACTTAAAAACCTTCCAAAACATATAACAAATAGATGATCTTCCATATGACCTGACTCCGAAAATGAATTTTATGAAGTTACTGGAAGCATCAATTGTCGGTTTAGTTGTTTATAATGATATGGTAAAGGTGGAGTCAAACATTCTACATCACAATTTAAAATATATATATATATATATTCATAGGGACAAAATCTAACACTTTTGGTTGAGAAAGAATGAGATCTTCCACCAACTTTGATTCAGAATAAATGCATTAGAGAAATTTTGAGGTCTAAAATGATCCTCCTAAGGAATAGTAGAAATAATAAAATAGATTAAATTACCTCATCACGTTTTTGAGAGAAAAAAGAAAAAACTACTTTTTCAACTCATATTTTCAACTTATCTCCCTACAATTTTACTCTAATTTCTAGCGGAAGCACTCATTGGATGCAAAATTAATTTTGCATCCAAGGAGTACCCATGTTGCATACTTTCAATAGTCCCTACTACATGAAAAATGTGAAATACATGAAAAAATGCGATTACTTGTAGGCATGCTTATTATTATAAGTATTACGATAATTATCGGGATGTTGAGGATGATTGGAATTATGTCTTGATAAACCAAATCGTGATCCCTAAGCTTGGGTTTTAGACCAAGTAGGATCTATCTCAATTCATGGCTTGGATGGTGCCTGGAGCCTTGGAGAAACATGATTGTTGGGTTGGCACCTTGGCAGCTTGCTTGGAGGGTATTGGGAGCCCTGAAGCATGATGACTAGTGGGTTGGTGTTGAGAAGTGTAGCAAGAAAGTCTCAACTTTATTTTTCCTTGGTCAAATTGAGAAAATTCGAATTTCAAAATCAACAAACAATTTAGAGGTAGTTAGCTGAGGTGACATAGATCCTGTCACTTAGTTAGCTTAGTAAATTCGAGTTAGAGGGGTTGGAGTTTAGTTAAGCATGTGTGATTGCTAAATTTCACTAATTAGTTCAGTTATATCAAGTTGTGTTCAATTAAACTAGTTCTAAGAGTTAATGGAACTAGTGTAAGCTCATTTGTGCAGTGGGACAACAGTTTAACTCAGTGATCATCCAGTTAACCGATCAATCAACTCAAAATATCTAGTGCATGCAAGGAATTCGAGTTCCTTAGCTGAGGTAGAGATTCCAAGGTAGTGTAATAAGCAACTATAAACTAGCTTGAGTGTACACATGTTGCATGAAGATTGATGATCAATCCTTGGGAATTGTGTAATTAATTGTGAGAGAATTCCTAAGAAATAGGGTCTAATTACCCAAGGTTTACGCAAGGAAATATGGGCTCACGATGAGGTAAAAATTGACTAAGTCTGAGCTAGAGATTCTCATTGAGTAGAGAGATAGGTTGTTCACTTGCAGGTTATGCTCAGAGCGAGAAAGAAATTTTAATACATTCTCTATTCATCTTATTAATGCAAAGAGCCTTGAGGATTTTTTCCAAGTTGGGTTTCCCTAGAAAAATATTGTGCATGTGTGGTTTTTCTTATTGCATGTTTGTGAATGTTGTTCTAAATTGCGAATTAAATTTTGTTGAGTAGTAGAGTATAATTATGTCTCTTCATTTTAGATTAAATTTCTTGAGCATCTGTAATTATATCACCATATTTCTACATGGTATCAGAGTAGGATTCACATTAGAATAATAATTTTGAAGTTTTTCCTCAAGAGGTTCGAATTTGTAGCTTCAGTGTAGAAGGATTTCTTCGGGGTCGAGAAAATAACCTTCAACGGAATAAGATTAGAGTAGGCCTTGGAAGGAAACTCAAATTTCATTGCATGGAAGGATTTCATGGAGGCAGTGCTTGATTACAATGGATTTTTGGAATATTTCAAGATAGACATTCCAAAATCAAGATTAGTTGATGCCCAAAACCTAGCCCAATGCAAGAAAGATGTAGCCAAGGAAAGGAGAATAATATTGGAGGGAGTGCGAGACCATATTGTCTCAAATCTCCATGGGAAAGAACCTCCTTTCCTAATGTGGCAGACACTGATAGAGCTATTCTAGAATATGAGTGACCATAGAAAAAGGGCACTCAAAGACAAACTTTGAAACATTAAGAAGTAGAAGAATGACACTATTTCACATTATCTCACCAGATTTATACAAGTTCAAGGTGAGCTTGGAGGGGTTGTTTTTAATGTTGTTGAAGATGACCTGGTGATCCTAGCTCTTCTAGGCCTTCCCAAAAGCTGGCATAACTACCAAGACTCGGTGAACAGGAGGGAGAAATTACTGAATTAGGAACACTTATTGTTCGATTTGGTGCAAGAAGAGATTAGACAGAATACTGGAGATGGAACCTCATCCAAGGTAGAGGATGAATAAAATTTAAATTGGTTGGAAAGGGAAAGAAGGACAAAGGGAATAAATCTCAAACCAAACCAGAATCTAGTCAAGGGGGCAAGAAGAAATACTTGTCCAAAATAAAATGCTTCAATTGTCATGAATTTAGGAACTATGCTACAAAGTGTCCACACAAAATGTCTAGAAAGAACAACTCGATAGGAGAAACAGGTGAAGCTTTAGCTTCACACTTTGAGCTAGACTTCACCCTTATTACATGCATGGCCAGCACTGTGATGGGTGTGTGTGGTACTTGGACTCAGGTGCCTCGTTCCACATGACATGGTGTAGAGAGTTTTTTAGTGACCTGGAGGAGAAAGATCTCTAGATGCATATTGAGCTGGGGCACAACGGAAGGTACAACGCTATCGGGATTGCTACAGTAACCTTTAAGAGGGATTTGGGATCCCCTCTTCATCTCAAAGATGTCATGTTTGTGCCACATCTAAAGAAGAACTTCATCTTTGTAGAAGTCTTAAAAGATCGTGGCCATGATGTAATCTTCAGTAAAGGTAAAGCCATTCTGAGGTACATAACAACTGGATAGGTGAAGCGGATCAGGGTTTGTGTGAAGAACCTGTATAAAATCGATGTGGAAGATTGTGATGCATTAAGTAGTAAGGCCGAGAAAGCGTAGAGTCTCGATCTTTGTGAGGTCTGGCACAGGATATTGGGCCATTTGCAACATGGTTCCCTAAAAGTTAAGCAACAAATAACCATTGGCCTCCCAAAAGGAGCACTTGAGCAACAAGATATCTGCAATAGTTGTACTATGGGGAAGTATGTGAAATGCACATTCCATGATCAAGACAACAATGCACATACAGTCTTGGAAAGATTCCACTCTGATGTTTGTGGACCTTTCTCGGTAACCTCCGCTTCCAGACATAAATATTTTGTTATTTTTATTGATGATTTCTCAAGGAAGGGTTTGATCTTCTTCATGCGGAAGAAGGATGAGACATTCTCAAAGTTTGTAGAATTTAAGGGACTATATGAGAAAGATACTTACAAGAAGGTGAAAGCTCTTAGGAGCAAAAATGATGGTGAGTATGTTTCTAATGACTTCAAGGAGTTCTATGCGAAAGAAGCCATTCAAAGAGAGATGATAAGATCCCACAGCGTGCTACAAAATGGGGTAGCTGAGAGGAAAAACCTCAGCATTGTAGGAGGTACGAGAGCTATGCTCCATGACCAAGAACTACCATTGTATTTGTGGGTAGAGGCATGTAACATAATAGTCCACTTGTAAAACGAGAGTCCCCATCAAATTCTTGTTATGATTACATGGGAGGAGGATTTATCGGGGTAAAGTTGGATGTGTCTCACTTTAGAATTTTTGGAGCCTCTGTTTACTACCATGTCTCCAAATATTTGAGGAAGAATCTTGATTCGATAGTAGAGTTCATAGTTTTTGTGGGTTACACTGAAACTCCACACAATCACCGTGTGTAATTACCTTCCATCAAAATGACAGTTGTACAAAGGGATTTAAATTTTGGTGAGGAGAAAGTGATGTGGTACTGTCTTGAGAGGGAGCTTTATATCCCACCAGAAGAGAAGATTTTACCTCCAAAGCAGGTGTTAGCACTCCACAGTGTCCCAAGGCTGAGAAAGGAGACCGACAGAGGTAACCTCAAACCAACTTTGGATCTGGTAGGTAGCCCTACCAAATTAGAGAGGGATCTCTATGATCTCACAACTAATAAGTGATTGGAGAGGAATATAAATCTTAGGCTAGATATTAAGCTCACTAGGTTTTGATTTTAGGGTTTGCTGGATGAAGCTCATAGATTTAGGAACTAGGCTAGGGTTTCAAATGATCAATTGCAGAGATATAATGGGGCAAGGTAGGTATGATCAGTGATAGAAGTAGGTTGTCATTGTGGTATAGGGATGAAAAGATAGAGGATTAGAATGAGCATGTAACCATGAATTCACTCATTAGAAGAAATAGAACACTAGCATGAAAATCTCAGCAAAACAAAGCATATAACTTATGAATTCTGCTTATAAACTCATGATATGATCACATGAAAGCATACATATGGTAGAAAGGATAATTTAACATGTAAAATAATGATAAAACTAAGAAAAAACATTGTCACTCAACATACCATAGGAATCCCAAGATAATAGCTTCAATTTCCTGTTGTATTGCTACAAAAAGTGTACACTATCTCCAAGCTATGATTAGCAAGCATCCAACCCTTCATTTGACTTAGGTAAAGCTACATATAGATGAGAAAACACATTCCCCCTCTCAAGGATCGAATCCATCATCCTAGGAACTAATTACACCAAAATCTCTAACCATAGCAAAAACTAGGGAGGTTAGAAACCAACTCCCTTTTTAGACTAACTAACTTAGTTTGACTTTGAAATAATTAATTACAATAAAATTCACTCTTACCATCCCTAGAAAAATTAACTACATCATTTAGAATTATCTCAAGATTAATTACATCAAGAAAAATCAACTCTTGGCCATGAAAACTTCGAAAATAGGTTTCTCCATAGAAGCACAGTGAAATTTGCAGAAGCGTAGCAAATTTTGTCAAGATGTTTTGGAGGCCTTCCTGGAGGATGTTTTCCCTGAAAATGGTATCGTTGGAAAGCTTGGGTTGTATACTAGGCCTCTAAACATTTAATTCTGCAAACATCCCTCTCGAAGACCACTTAAAACTCAATTTTTGACAACTACTCTAGAAACGTAGCGTGAGGTCCAAAAACGTGGCAGAAACATGAAAATTGGCTAGTTGTTTTACTTTTTCTCCCAAACTATGAGTTGAAATGAAAAAGAAAGTTGATATATGTGATGTATGGACCAAGATATTTCCATACATGTAAGCTATTTTTCATTTGAACGCCCAGCGAAAAAGCGCAGTCTGGCCATGTTGCGCTTCTGGAGGGTCAAATTTCTGGGTTTTCTGCAAAACTAGGGCTCAAAGATGGACCAATATCTCTCTAACAACAACCGTTTTTACAAAACTAGGAGAGGGTTTTGTAGATAAGGTTGTTTTGAAGAAAATTGTTTCTCCATTTTCAAAAATAATTTTCCATTTGTTCATAATCCAATTTTGAGGTTGGTCGCTAAAACGCAACGAAAACATTGAAGAAGCGCAACGAAAGTTTGGAGAGTGATTTGGAGGCCTTCCCAGAGGCGTTTTGGGCTGAAAGTGGTATGTTTGGAAATATTATGATGTATAATACACAATAGAGTCATCAAGCACTACAAACACGTGCTCCAAACCCCTAAAAAGCTGACTTGAAGTCAAGATGTCAGGAAGTGCAACAACTATCCTATAGCAATTGTGTGCTGGGCATTTCTCTCAAATTCATCTTCATTACTTCAGAAACCTGTGTGCATCAAATGAACTCAAAACATAAAATCATGCCAATCACCTATGCTGATACCAAGAATTCCATCCCTGCTATGGAATTTGTCTAACTGAAATGATGCAAACCTAGGAGAGGGATTTCACCATTTGCTGAAGAAAATTCATTGAAAGAGAGCTGATGAGAGATTACACTTACTTTATTAGAGCCTCTTGAACCTGTAGAATGATAAATAAACCCTGTGGAAGCCTCCTTTTATCTCCAAAACCAAAAACATAGCGTGCTGGTCAAAAGTGCAGCGTGCTAGCTAGTTAGGGTTTGATGATGGAGACATGGAGGCTCTAAAGGATGAGATGAAGTTGAATGGTGGAAAGGTTCTCTATGAAGATATAATGATATGTTTGAATGCCTTAGATGGTCTTTTATAGCTTGAAAAGTTGATTTTTCCTTAGGTAGTGATGTGACATCATTTGTCTTTTCTTTTTAGGAATGACGAAATGTGATAATGTACTACAGTTTTGTAGCTTTATTAGGAAAGGTTACGTCTCCATGAGGGGTACATGTACTTTTGGAATATCTTTAAACAATTTTCGGAAATTACTACTCCCATAATGGTGACATAAGGTGATGGCATGACCCCTATATGTCTCATTTGATGATATGACCTTATGATGACACCAAATGGACATCTAAGACCATGATTTGGACATTTAGACCTTTGTAGTATGCATGATAATGTTATGATGGCCAAAATGATGACTAAGAAACTCTTTGATGACCTACTTCAAGGAATGATGACATGACCATAATGGCAATTTATGACCTTGGATATGGAGGGAGAAGTAATGACGTAGACACTGACCAATGATCATTTGAAAATCAAGAGGTGTCAATTTTTATTTGAAAATATAACAATTTGACCTAAGACGCTATCAACCACATGGAAAGAGTACATTTGATCACTGGTGACTCATAGACACTAACATCGGTGATCTGAAATGGAGCATATTTGTGATGTTGTGCTAATTCCCCATTCAAAATAAAACCCAAGATGATTATCATTTTCTTATCAAGTGCTTAAGGATTCACCATGTTTGCTTAATTAACTGATTCCCATGAGATTTTCATATGTAAATGTTATGAACAATTTTACATAAAAACATATGTTGAACAACAACAAAATAACAACAAGAAACATCAAAATACAACACACAACATAGAGATTTGATGAGGAGTTAACCCCTCCTAGGCTACGTCTCCTTGGTCCATCTTCCAATGCTTGGGCCTATTGATTATGGTCAAAATTACAACAAAAGTGTGTTTAAAATGCTCAAATGCCTCTGAAACTTGTCTTAATAAGTTCAGAATACTAAAAAATGGCTATCTAGCCTCTTTTTGCATCTAATTTGGATAAGACCTCAAGAATTTATGACTTCTCCTAGTTCTCCCACTATTTGTTCCATAAATTGCTCCAAAAACTACAAATTCGCTCCAAAATCTGCTAACTGAGTGAGAATTTGGTCGCGCTGCGGGCCATAACTTGACGACTATATTGCAAATCACAATTGGCAAGTGCTACGGGCTCTTATGGTATGTGAATAGAAACAAGCGATTTTTGTTTGCGATAATTGGTGAAGTTTGGTGGGCTGAGGGTCTTGTTAACACGGCGGAATGTTGTGATTGCGATATCACGGACCCGACAGGAGTATAAACTGCAACATATAAAATAACACATCTGAGGTCTTACTACTATCGGAACTCATCACATTTTGCTATCGACGGATAATCCCTGTATCATATATATATCAGTGGGTACTGGGTGTGATATGCGATTGTAATATATCAAATGGAAACCTTGACTATGTCGGGGGCCAATTCTATAACTCCTCCTTTCCTGCAATTGTGATATACGATATCGTAAATTGCAATCGGCACTGCCTGGGGGCCGATTCCTAACCAAATCCACCTGCAACCTGCGATACGCGATATGCGAGGTCCAATGGTGACATGCCACTTGGCACCTCCTCATTCATTGGGACCTTTTCCATGCCATCCAATCCTGCCATGTAGACAAGTCAAACTTGAACTTTGACTTTCTCTAACTTTTGCATACGAGCTTGGATTTGAGTGTCGTTCACACCATTGGATTTAGAATGAGGAGCTCTTTGATTTGAATTTGATTTGAACAAGATTCTAACACTTTGATTTTTGAGCATAAACTTGAGCACCTGATCACTCCTCCCCACTGGAAGGCTTTTGGACTCCAAAATATTATATTCAATTATTAAAAAGATGAGGATACTGTTCCCTCACCAATCCATTTAGACTTTTATGGATTTGTACCTTTGAGATCCACTCGAAGATAATCAAGATTTCCCCATTTTGATTACCTCGTTCTTCTGTCAAGTATGGTGTCTTACTGAAGTCCATCAAGAAATTCTGGAGAAAAATATTCAATTGATGGAATCTGTACACTTTCTCAATGATCTTGAATTAAAGGAGGCTCATACAATCTCAAATTTTCAACATTAACAATGGAATAAATTTGCATATATGAAGGCAAATCAAGCTTGAAACCATTATTACCAATCTTTTCCAGAATTTTAAATGGACCATAACAGATTGGTTTCAACTTTTTACCTTCATCTTGAAGCCTTTCCTTGCTAATGTAAAGTCGAACTTCATCACCTACTTGAAACTGATGATCTAGACGATGCTTATCATGCCTCGCCTTATACTTGCCTTAGACTCTTTTCTAGTTGTTCTTGAACTGTTTGGTGAATCAACTGAATTTTCTCAATGATATTCTTTGTTATGTTTATGTCGCTATGTCCATGTACAACTACATCTTTTTCAAAGATGAAATCCAAAGGCGATATAGGAAAATAACCAAGACATGCCTCAAAAGGAGAACTTAGAGTAGAAGAGTGTTTTTCTCGGTTGTAAGCATGTTGAACATAATGCAAATGTTCATCCCACAAGTTAGGATGTTCGTTGCAATATCGTCTTACAAAATGAATAACTGTCCCATTAACCACTTCAGTTTGACCATCTCTTTGCGGATGGAAGGTTGTACTTTTCTTCAACTTGGTGTCCATCAAGTTCCATAAACTTGACAAAAAATTCCCAACAAATCGGGAATCACGATCACTTACAATAGAAGTAGGTACTCCAAAATCAACCCATACATTTTGAAAGAAAAGTTGAGTTGTTTGTTCAGTTGTAATTTGTTTTTTACAAGGCATTAATATGCACATATTTCTAAACCTATCCACAACTACGTACAAATAATCATGACCTTTTCTTGATAAAGGAAGACCTCCTACAAAATCCATAGAAACAATTTCCCATGGACGTGGAGGCACTAGAGCTGGTGTGTACAATCCTAGTTTCCTATCACTAAGCTTACTCACTACACACAATGAACAACCTCTGATAAAACGTGACACATTTTCAAGCATACGAGGCCACTAAAAGTCCATCTGAAGATTTGCCACTATTTTACTTACACTGAAATGTCCAACAATAAGAGAAGTGTGTGCTTCCCTTGTGACATTTACTCTCTCTTCCTGTGGGACACAAATTTTTCCCAATTGGTACAATATATTATCATGTACATGGTAGTCTAATTCCTCAACTTGGTGGCCTTGACTCAAGTTTAAATATACCTCTTAAAAGTCAGTATCATGTGCGTATTGTTCAACATAACTTTCAGGTAAAACAAAATTATTCTGGAGTAAAATGGCTACATTAACAACTGGTCTAGAAAGCATATCAGCAACTCTGTTATGAATACCTTTCTTGTACATGATTACCAAGTGGAATTGTTGTAAGAATCCCATCCAATGAAAGTGCCTTGATTTCTACAATTTTGTTTGATATTGAAGAGATTGCAAAGGTTGATGATCGGTGTGAATAATGGTTTGTTTACCCATCAAGTAGCACTTCCATTTCTTCACACTTTTCACCAATGCATAAAGCTCTTTATCATATGTAGGATAATTAATAACAACACCATTAAAAATCTCAGAATGAAATGAAATGGGCTTACCATGTTGTAAAAGCACTGCACCCATTGCATAGTCACTTGCATCTGTTTGTATTTCAAATGGTTGTTTCAATCTAGAAATGCTAAAACTGGGGCTGAACTATTCTTTTGTTTTAAAGTATCAAATGCTTTTTCCTATTTGCCTCCCCACTGGAAGGCAACCTTCACACTACTCAAAGCATGTAGTGGAGCTGCTATGGAAGAGAAATTGGCAATGAACATCCTCCAATACTGCGTTGCTCCCAGAAAACTCCTTACTTCTGTGACTAATTTGGGTATTGGTCAATTCACAATGACCAAAAATTTAGAGGGGTCAATCTTCAGCTCACCTCCTCCAACTATGTGGCCCAAATACACTAAGGAAGTTTTCCCAAATTCATATTTAGACATCTTCAAAAATAACTGTTCTTTTCTAAAGACATCCAAAAGTTTCCTCACATGCTTGACATGCTCTTCTCGTGATTTGCTGAATATCAAAATATAATCTAAATAGACAATTACAAACTCATCAAGAAAGGATCTTAAAACATCATTCATAACTCTCATGAATTTAGCTAGAGCATTGCAAAGACCGAAAGACATAACCAACCACTCAAACAATCCATCTTTGGTTTTAAAATAAGTCTTCCAAATATCCTCCTCAGCTATATTCTAACTTGATGATATCCACTCCTCAAGTCTAATTTAGTGAAATAGTATGCATTCTTCAACTAATATAGCAAATCACCTATTCTGGGCAGTGGGTATCGATTCTTTATAGTAATTTTTTTCAAAGCTCGAGAATCTACACACATGCGCCAGGTTCCATCTTTCTTGGGTACCAAAACAATTGGTGAACCACATGGAGAAGTAGGGGGAATAATTACACCTTTATCTAACAATTCATGGACTTGTTTCTTAATTTATAAGCTTTTCATAATTGACATTCGATACATACTGATGTTTGGGAGTGGACAGTCTTGCTGTAGCTGAATTTTGTATTGAATTCTCCTTTTTGGTGGCAATCCCTTTGGTTATTGAAACATTTCTCCATATTTATTGAGCACATCAACCAATTCAACTTTCAGCTTCACATCATGGCTTGCAAAGGATTCATGCTCTGTGTCATTCTTCTGGTTGATCATAAGGAGCATGAGACTCTTACTGGAATTGACCAGTCGCTTCATTTGCCTTGCACTTACCAAGGGAAGATTAAGCTTTCTACGATGGCCTCTCACAATATACTCCACTCCGTCTTTGAAAAAATGGTATTTTTTCTCAAATCTATGGAAAACGGCTTTCCTGTCATACAGATACGAGCTTCCCAACACAAGTCCAGAAATATCCAACGGCACTACATCTAATTCGACTTCATCAACAAAATTGGCAGTAATAGGAAACCTAAACACACATTTCCTTATGACCTGAAGATTTGCATCCTTGGTTATCCAACCCAATGGATACGGTTTATGATGAGGTATGGTTTCTAGATTCAATTTCTTGACCAAGTTTGTAGATATTAAATTTGGTTGAGATCCACTGTCAAACAACGTATCAATCTTGGTGTGTTTGGAAATAACTCGGATATGGAACAACTCAATTTTGTTTTCTTCATTTGAAGTGTTATTGGAGCTATTTGTTGTGCTGGTGCTTGCCACAGCTTCCTCTTTGCTTACTTTTGCCACGACTTTTCCCTTAGTGATTGTGGCTGCAATCTTTGATTCATCACTTGAGTCAGAACCCAAGTCTTGTTGTACAACAACGTTTTTCTTCTGTTTCCCTTTATTGTTAGATTTCTTCGGTCTTAATTCAGGATGAAGCTTCCAGCAATACACTTCATCATGACCCTCTTTGGAACAATTTTGGCACATGGGTTTCTCCCCTTCTTTCTTAATAAAAGCATTTTTCCTCTGCTTTCCTTTGAAATTCTTTCCTTTCGTACCACTCTGGAATGGCTTCTTCTTACCTTCTTCTTGTACATTTTTCCCTCTTGCTTCGAGGTGTGCAGATTGAATACAAACCTCATCAAGATTTATGGGATTAAACATAAGAATGATGTGTCGAAGATAGCTATGCAAACCTCCTATATATTTAAGCAAAGTATCTTGTGACTGCAAGTCTACTCCTAGCATAAGAGCTCTTCTCCTAAAATCTTGAGTAGAGTCTTGCACATTTTTACCTTTTAACTTTTTGAAATTTTTCCAATTCATGATAGCTTTTTACATATGGGCTAAAGGGTAGAATTGTATTTTTATAGCAGCAATGAAATTAGACCAAGTAATAGAGATCTTACCATGTTTTTTAATCTCCTCTTGAGTCCTTTCTTCCCACCAAATGAGTGTTTCACCCTCCATTCTCAATGAGGCCAACTGAATTTTGATATCATCCTCTTGAAGGTTCTGAATTCTACAATACACCTCCAATTGACGAATACAGTTATCTAGCTTTTCTGCGTTAACTTCTCCATTGTACATAGGAAACTTGAATTTAACATCAAGCTTTACAAAAGTTGATTTACCAGTTCCTTTTGCAGAATGATGATGAGTATGAGTAAGGGTTGTATTAGGGGAAGAGTGTGAAGATGATTCTAAAGAAGAAGATGAATAAGATGGTGGAGAGGGTGGAGGCTTGTCTCCATTCCCATTACCTCCTTTTCCATTACCTCCTCCTGAAGAACCTTCTCCGTTGGGAGGTTTGAAACTTTCTCCTTGCAATCTGATATTTCTCTCTTCATAGAGGACCTTCATGATCTCTGTCATATCAAAGAAACACTTTCTGAAGGACTTCTCATCTCCTATCATGTTTGTAAGTTCTCCTTCATGAGACATAGTCTCTAAAGACTCAACTGTAACTTCTACAACTTGAGGATGTACTGGTGTAGAGGAATTTGACAACATTTCTCTTATTCCCCTTGAGCCAACTATAGGGCTTTCAACCATCTTCCCTACTCCTATTTTTAGTTTTAACCTTGTTAACATGACACCAAACTAGCAAACATTTAAATCCTTCTTTGCACAAGAAAATTTAGTAAGAAAAAACCAGTGTTCCGATACCAACTTGATCTAAAATGGAGCAGATTAATAATGTTGTACTAATTCCCCATTCAGAATAAAACACAAGATTCTTATCATTTTCTTATCAAGTGCTTAAGGATTCACCATTTTTTCTTAATTAACTGATTCCCATGAGAGTTTCTTACGTAAATGTTATAAACAATTTAACATAAAAACATATTCTGAACAACAACAAAATAATAGCAAATAACATCAAAATACAACACACAACACAAATATTTGATGAGGAGTTCACCCCTCCTGGGCTACGTCTCCTTGGTCCAGCTTCCAATGCTTGGGCCTCTCTATTATGCTCAAAATTACAACAAAAGTGTGCTTACAAGGCTCAAATTCCTCTAAAACTTCTCTCAATGAGTTCAGAATACTTAAAAATGGCTATCTAGCCTCTTTTTGCATCCAATTTCGATAAGAACTGAAGAAGTTATGACTTCTCCTAGTTCTCCTACTATTTGTTCCACAAATTTCTCCAAAACCAGCATATCCTACAAATTCGCTCCAAAATCCACTAACTGAGAAATAATTTGGCCACGCCGCGGGCCATAACGTATCGGTCGTATCCCAAAGCGCAATCGGCAAGTGTTGCTGACTCTTATGGTCTGTGAATAGAGACGAGCAATTTGTGATCGTGATATCGTGGACTTGACGGGATATTAAATCGCAACCTATAATGGCATCGCATCTGGGCACTATCACATTTCACAATTGTTGAAGTTTGGTGGGTAGAGGGTCTTGTTAACATGGCAGAATATTGCGATAGCGATATTGCGGACTCGATGGGAGTATAAACAGCAACATATAAAATATCGCATTCACGGTCTTATCGCTATCGAAACTCATCACATTTCACTATCGTTAGATAATCCCTGTATCATATATATATATATATATATATATATATATATATATATATATATATATATATATATATATATATATATATCAAAAGGTAATGGGTGTGATATGCGATTGTGATATATCACATCGCAACCTTGACTATGCGGGGGCCGACTTTATAACTCCTCCTTCCCTGCGATTGCGATATACGATATTGAAAATCGCAATCGGCACTGCCTGAGCCTCGATTCTTAACTCGATCCACCTGCGACCTATGATATGCGATATGCGATATACGATATGTGATATGTGATATGCGAGAATCAAATGACTGACTGACTAAAATGAGAAAAACAGAAACTGATTTGACTTGACACAAAAACTGACTTTACTCACACATGGCAGCAGACCATCGGCAGCTTAGGGCCTTCACCTCGGGCTTCAAATCCTGATGATAACCACCACCTACTGAAGATATATATACAATCATGCGATATGATCCCTCGAGAGTAACCAATCTAGCAAATGGCTACTTACTTGAATCTTGCTCGTACTTTTCTTGAGTAGGCAGTAAAAACAAAAGATAGGCAACTCAAATATTCCACTGAACATGTGCTCATGATCCATAAATACAAGAAAATTCATCTCCCCAGATGGCTGCAAAAAATTGGAAATAGGCTCTTCAATAATCTGGAACATTACCATGTCTTGAAAGTCATAAAAAATACAAGGACACCCCTCATTTTCCAATGATTTATTTATTTATTTATTTTTTTTTATTTTTTTTTTCAGGATGAAAGAAGAAACTATGTTCAGGAAGTTTTTCATTCGCATCAAGAGAAAGGGAAATTTTTTCTTGAAAGCTTGTGTTTGAGGCAGCCATATTATCAATAGAAAAAATTTCCACATCTATAGGATCTGAGACAAATTGCTCTTCTTCAACAAACTCTTCATTTTCTGATCCTTGAGGAAGATCATCCTGTGCAAGAGGATCTAAAACAAACTCTTCTTTATCGTTGCTCTCTTCTTCATACTCTTCCTGCAATGTTTGATGATTATTCTTTGCCATAATTAGATTTTATGGAACCTCCACCCATGCCAATTCAAAATTATGATTTGTGCGAATCTGCCCTTTAAATAGTGTTTCAGAAAATGGATGAGATGGAGAGAGATATGAGTGGTGAATGTCTAGAGATTCTTATTCATGAATTTCATCAGAAACCTCATCTTGGTATTCACAAACCTGATCTTGAAATAAAAACCCAGAGAAGGAACAATCTAAAACAATAAGTGAATGACTATCTTCAAACCTTTTTTTCATCAAAAGGCTGACAAGTCTGCTACAAAGATTCATCAAAATCACAGGATGGAACATGACTATTATAGATAAGCACCGTCTCTTCATTAACATAGGGCTGAATGCTCCCTTGTTCTTTTGAAATTCCTACAGGTTTTTTAATGTCATCACTGAGATCCTACTCAGTTGCACTTTCATCCAAGGGAGAAGACACCAGTTCTTCTTGGTGATGGAAAGGGTTCTCATACAAAGCCTCTAGGATCTCTTCATCCATGAACTCTTCATCACCATAATAATTCTCTAGATTTTGAATGAAAACCTCAAAATGTTCACAACAATCCTCAACCAATGACAAAGAAGGATGAGATTCTCTATATTTTTCAAAAAATGTTGAATGAAAATCTTTAAGAGAATAAATACTAGTAGATGGAAGACCTTCATACCAAGATCATGCTTTTCCTTCTAAGGTTGCCATGAACATATTCATCATACAATCTTCAGGAAATTGAGCCCTCAACTTGTGTGCATGCATGTGAAATTTAACGAGATGTAGATTAGAATCATCTCCTTTCTCGTCTTTGAACTTCGACAAATAAGTCTGCCAATCTACAAAAGGCATGCGGTTCGTTTTAAAAGAGCATACCTTCCCAATATAGAAGTCATCTTGATTTCTGGATCCTGCTAACAGTGGAGTCTTTCGATCAAGTTGGAGTCTCGAGGTGAATGTTTTAGCCTTCATATGTGTCTGACCGTTGTCCACCATCAGCCAATCAGATCTAAACTTTGATGATCTTTCCCGGGGAATATGAAAATTTTCACTTCCTAGTATGGTTGCCAAAAATGTTAGCACTCCATAGTGTCCCAAGGCTGAGAAAGGAGACCGATGGAGGTAACCTCAAACAAACATTGGATCTGGTAGCTAGATCTACCAAATTAGAGAGGGATATCTCTATGATCTCACAACCAATGAGTGACTGGAGAGGAAGATAGATCTTAGGCTAGAGATTATGCTCATTAGGGTTTGATTTTAGGCTTTGCTGGATGAAGCTCATAGATCTAGGAACTAGGCTAGGGTTTCAAATGATTAATTGCAGAGATATAATGGGGAAATTTAGGTATGATCAGTGATAGAAGTAGGTTGTTATTATGGTATAGGGATGAAAAGATATAGGATCACAATGAGCATGTAACCATGAATTCACTCATAAAAAAAATAGAACACTAGAATGAAAATCTCATCAAAATAGAGCATATAACTTATGAATTATGCTTATAAGCTCATGAGATGATCACATGAAAGCTTACATATGCTAGAAAGGAGAAGTAGACATGTAAACAGATGATAAAACTAAGAAAAAAAATTGTCGCTCAACATACCACATGAATCCCAAAATAATAGCTGCAATTGCCTGTTGTATTACTACAAAAAGTGTACACTAGCTCCAAGCTATGATTACCAAGCATCCAACCCTTCATTTGACTTCGATCAGGATACATATAGATGAGAAAACACATTGCCCCTCTCAGGGTTCAAATCCACATCCTAGGAGCTAATTACACCAAAATATCTAACCATACCAAAAACTAGGGAGGTTAGAAACCAACTCCCTTTTTAGACTAACTGACTTAGTTTGACTTTGAAAGAATTAATTAAAATAAAATTCACTCTTACCATCCATAGAATAATTAATTAAATAATTTAGAATTATATCAATACTAATTACATGAAGAAAAATCAACTCTTGACCATTAAAACTTCGAAAATAGGTTTCTCACTAGAAGCGCAGCGAAATGTGCATAAGCGTAGCATTCTCTTAGGAGAAGCATAACAAATTTCAGCAAGATGTTTTGGAGGCCTTTCCGAAGGTGTTTTGGGATGTAAATGGAATCGTTAGAAATATTGGGATGTCTACTAGGCCTCTGAAGCTTCAGGTCTGCAAACAATCCTCTCCAAGACCAATTAAAACTCAATTTTCCACAAATACTCCAGAAGCGCAGCGTGAGGTCCAAAAAGGTGGCAAAAACATGAAAATTGGCTATTTTTTGACCTTTTCTCCCAAAATATGAGCTGAAATGAAAAACCAAGTTGATATATATGATGTAGGGACCAAGGTATTTCCATACATGTAAGCCATTTGTCATTTGGAGGCCCTAAGAAAAAGCGCAACGTGGCCATGTTGCGCTTCTAGAGGGTCGAATTTCTGGGTTTTCTACAAAACTAGGACTCAAACATGGACCAATATATCTCTAACAAAAATGTTTTAAAAAACTGGTAGAGGGTTTTGTATATAAGTTTGTTGTGAATAAACTCCTCTATCCGTTGTCAAAAATACTTACCCATTTGTTGACAAACCATGTTTGATGTTGGTCATTAAAATGCAACAAAAACATTACAGAAGCGCAGTGAAATTTTGGAGAGTGATTTGGAGGCCTTCCCAGAGGCATTTTTTGCTGAAAGTAGTATTTTTGGAAATCTTATGATGTCTAATACATAATAGAGTCATCAAGAACTTCAAACACCTGCTCCAAACCTCTGAAAAGCTTACTTGAAGTCAAGCTGTCTATAAGTGCAAAAACTCTCCTGTAGCAATTGTGTGTTGGGCATTTCTCTCAAAAAATAATACTTGTGCATAAACGGAAGGAGGTTTTAGTTCTTTGGTCTATGATTGACAAAAAAATCTTTCACTTTTGTGAAATTCATGTTCATTACTTCAGAAACTGATTTTGAATTAAGACTCTCCCTGTGTGCAGTAAATGACCTCAAAACCCTAAAAATCATGACAATCACCTCTGCTGAAACCAAGAAGTCCATCCCTGCTATGGTGGTCTTGTTCCTCTTGAAATTTGTGGCAAATAGACTGGTCAACTTAGCATGGAAGCCAATTCTTGAAATCTTTCACTAAACCTTAGGTAGCCAACATCTTCAAATGATCTTTTGATGAATGGTGAAGCATTGATCTCCTTCATATTGGATGGTTCAAATCTAGAGATGTTCCCTCCTTTGTTATATTTCCTCTTCTCACTAGCCATCATATCAGTTTGCATGGTAGAAACCCTAGCTTGCTTGGAGGGAAGGGAAGGGTAGGACACAGAAAACAAGGGAAAATGGGGAAGCCATTTTAGGTAAGGGATTTGAGGGGATAAGGATTAGGGAAATTTCTAGGAAAATTCTACGGGGTAGGGATAGATGTTAGGGGACTTAGGAGGTGGAATCACTTGAAATGAGTGAGGGGAGGTGGGGAAAAAGGCTAAAACACAGTACTAACTCAGCATTTGGCAAAAACATAGCGTGGGCGAGGGTTTTAGGGGAAAATGATGGGAATGAGGGAGATGAGTGTGGGAAATCTTTTGGGGAGGTGTATGGAGTGTGTTCAAGGGTGTTAGGGTAGGAAACTAGGATTTTTTCTAACTGAAATGATGCAAACACTAAGATAACCCAAAAACGCAACATAGAACCCTAGAAGAGGGATTTGACAATTTGCTGAAGAAAAATCAATGAAAGAGAGTTGATGAGAGATTACACTTACTTGATTAGAGCCTCTTGAACCTGTAGAATGCTGACTAAACCATGTGGTAATGTCCTTTTAGCTCCAAAACCAAAAACGCAGCATGCTGGTCAAAAGCACAACATGCTAGCTAGTTAAGGTTTGATGATGGAGAGATGGAGGCTATGAAGGCTGAGATGAAGATGAATGGTGGAGAGGTGCTCTATGAAGATAGAATGATATGCTTGAATGATTTATATGGTCTTTTATAGCGTGAAAATTCAATTTTTCCTTAGGTAGTGATGTGACATCATTTGTCTTTTTTTTTTAGGAATGACGAAATGTGATAGTGTACTATATTTTTGTAGATTTATTAGGCAAAGTTACATCTCCATGATGGGTATATGTACCTTTAAAATCTCTTTAAACACTTTTCCCATAATTACTACTCCCGTAATGGTTACATAAGGTGATGAAATGACCCCTATATGACTCATTTGATGACATGAACTAATTATGACACCAAATGGACATCTAAGACCATGATTTGGACCTTTAGACCTTTGCAGTATGCCTGATAATGATATGATGACCAGAATGATGACCAAGACACTCTTTGATGACCTATTCCAAGAAATGATGACATGACCATAATGGAAATTTATGACCTTGAATATGGAGGGAGCAGTAATGACCTAGACACTGACCAATGATCATTTGACAATCAGGATATGTCAAATTTTATTCGAAAATATAACAATTTGACCTAAGACCCTATCAACCACATGGAAAGAGTACATTTGATCACTGGTGACTCATAGACACTAACAGCAGGAGCCTCAAGAAGTTGTGGACTAGCCACAAATAGAGGATCAGAGAGAAGGGAGAGTGGAGACATCCACTCAAGAAAAACAATTAGAGAAGGGAGAAAAATAACTAGGGAAGGTGATAGATTTGTGTAGGATGCGAGGGAGAATGTGGGAGCTCCTTCAAATTTTTGTAGGCAAAGGAGGTCATGTGAGAGGTACACTGGCTACATGTTTCTAATGATTGATCCTGTAGAGACTGAGCCATCCTATTTTGAGGAAATAGTAGTGCAACCTGTTTGAGTTGATGCAATGGTGGAAGAATACGAATCCATCATGAAAAACATAATTTGGGAAGTGGTGGCAAGGCCGACAGATAAATTAGTTGTGGATTCGAGATGGATCTTCAAGGTTAAGCATGTAGTAAATAGAAGCATATAGAAGTATAACACCATATTTTTTGGCAAAGTATTCTCTCAAGTTGAGGGAATTGATTATGAGAAAACATTTGATCTTGAAGTAAGATATTCATCCATCATATCAATTCTTGTACTGGTTACACAGATGGCATGGAATATCCACTAGATGGATGTAAAAGTAACATTTTTCAATGGTACTATTGAGAAGGATGTGTACATCAAGCAACCAAAAGGTTTTGATACATTTGATCAGGATTCTCATGTGTGCAGACTCATGCAAGCATTGTATGGCCTCAAACAAGCACCCCAAGCTTGGTACACCAGGATCGACAGTTGTCTCACTAGTTTGGGCTTCAACAAAAGTGAAGCGGATGCAAACCTCTATAATGTTTTGGTAGTAGGTAAATTTCTTATCATTTTTTTATATTTTAATGATTTAATATTAATAGGTAATGAATAGTTGATCAGCTCTCACAAGGAGGAACTTGCAAGGGAATTTGAGATGAAATACATGTGTCTCATGCACTACTTCCTCAGGATAGAAGTATGGAAAGGTGATGGGGAATTGTTTGTGTCTTAAGGCAAGTATGCCAACAAGATACTGCAAATATTCGTATGGAGAGTTGTAAGCCCATGGAGACACATCTAGTGACCAACTGGAGGAAGGAGAATGCCACTTTAAGTAAAGAGGTTGATTCTACCATTTACCAATAAATAGTGGGTTCACTGATGTATCCTATGAACACACGACCAAAATATGTGTTATGCAGTCAACCAACTGAGCCAAGTTACAGTTAAATCAACCAAATTTTATTGGAAGTAAGTTAAGCATGTTTTACGATACCTCAGAGGCACTACCCAGTATGGATTATGGTACAAACAGACAGAGGGAGTGAAGTTGTATGGCTTCACAGATGAAAATTGGGTAGGGAGTCCATCCGACCAAAGGATTACATCAAGTGGAATTTTTAGTTTTGGGTATGTAATGGTTTCCTGGTATAGTAGGAAGCAAAGGTCTGTGGCATTGAACTCGATAGAAGCTGAATACATGGTTGCAAGTCAAGCAACATGTCAGGCGATCTACATGAGAAATTACTTGTGGGACTGTTTGTTCAGATGATGGATCCAACTATGATTTTTTGTGATAATCAGAGTTGCATTAAGCTCTTTGAGAATCCAATATTTCATGATTGATCCTAGCATATAGATATCCAATATTATCATTTACGAGACTATGTGCAGAGGCGGATAATGTTTCTACAATATATTCTGATGGAGGAACAAGATGTTGACATCTTCGCAAAGGCTTTCTCAAGAGGGAAGTTCAAATTCAATAGGTGCAGGATACGAGTGGTTGATAATCTATTTCTTGCTAAGAGGAAGTGATGAGAAGTGTAGCAAGAAAGTCTCAATTTGATTTTACCTTGGTCATATTGAGAAAACTTGAATTTCCACATCAATAGAGAACTTGGAGGTTGTTAAATGAAGTGACATGGCTCTTGTCACTCAGTTAACTCAGTAAAATCGGGTTAGAGGGCTTAGAGTTCAGTTAGGCATGTGTGATTGCTAAATTTTAGTAATCCAATTAAGTTATATCCAATTGTGTTCATTTAAAATAGTGTTAACAGTTAATGGAAGTAGTGGAAGGTCAGTTGTGCAATGGGACAACAGTCTAACTCAATGATCACCTAATTAATTGATCAATCAACTCAAAATATCTAGTGCATGCAAGGAATTCAAGTTCCTTAGTTGTGGTGGAGATTCCAAAGCAATGTAACAAGTACTTGTAGACTAGTTTGAGTAGTCAGATGATCAATACTTGGGAATTGCGCAATCAATTGGAGAAAAAATCCTAAGAAATAGGGGCTAATTCCTCAAGATTTGCACAAGAAAATAGAGGCTCAAGCTGAGGGAGAAATTGACTAAGTCTAAGCTAGAGCTTCTCAATGAGCAGAGGGATAGGTTATTCTCTTGGAGGTTGTGCTCAGAGCAGGAAACAATTGTAATACATTCTCTATTCATTTGATTAATGCAAAGAGGCTTGAGGGGTTTTTCTCAATTGGATTCCCCAGAAAAATATTGTTCAAGTGTGGTTATTCGTATTCCATGTTTGTGAATGTTGTTCTAAATTGTGAACATTCCGAATACAGTGACTTGGATTAATGAAGAACATGCTGTGCATATTTATGAATTTACTTCTAAGATTATGGTCAAGCCTAACTTATATTATTCAACCTATACTGAGTGATACATACCGAACACAGTGACTTGGATTAATGAAGATCATGCTGCAAAAATTTATGAATTTACTTCTGGGATTATGGTCAAGCCTAACTTATATTATTCAACCTATGAAACCAAGCATATTGATACAATTTTCTTTTGAGATTGCGGTCAAACCTAATAAATCTGAACTAAACAAATCTTAATCTTATCACACAAGTCGCTTGTCCAATAGTTAGGTTCCTCACATGTTTTTTCATGTGAAATACCAACGACATTAAAAAGCACTGCAAAAGTTTCGGACGCACTAGAAAATCTTTAACCTGTCGAATGCAATGCTGTAATGGACACCAAAAAATTCAATTTAACGATCAGACATGAAGGCGTCTGAGGTCCTACCAGGCTTTAAAGAACGGACTGTGGCTCCAGTTTGATGCATGTGAGGGACTACATGCTACCCGGACAGAGTCCCTGCTTACATTACATGTGAGGTTGTTGCCATCATCTTTTTTTATTCCAAAACAATCACAAATACAAATTTGTTTCATATACATTTGTAGGCATATGCGAAGCAAAAAATTCTCTACTTTCAAATATAAAACTCTAACCCGTGAATCTTAGTGGCGCTGGAGTTGGTGGGTTTTTTTAGTTATACAGTAGAGCAGCTTTGTATTTATTTCCTCAGTAGTTATCTATTTTGCCCATAAAATTTTAAGATTGATTTTCATGAATTCTTATTATAAATAAAGAATTGAGTATCATTTATGTTGTTTATTTCTCTAAAATGTTTAGTAAAAAATTGGAAATTTAAAAATGAAAACTACAAGTATAAATAAAAAAATATGTTCTAATTTATTAAAAAATGGTAAAAAAATATCAAAAAATGTAAAGTTTAAGGTGAAACAAATACGAAAGATAAATGCCTACTCTAAATTATCAAAGATTTCTCACTAAATCCTCTCACAAAAAATGACAAATAACTTTCTAAATTTTTTCATTAAAAAAATAATAACACCATAAAATTTTGGATAACCAAACTACTTTGTCATAAATTAACATATATCTTGATATTCAAAATTTTTAGATGCCTTCACTTCCATTTCAAAAAAATTATCAAAATCAATATAACTTCGATTTAGAGACATTGGCATTGATTTCGATTGGAGGAGCTCCAGATTCGAAAGTAGTCGATGGTGTCTCCAAAGGAAGCTACGTTCTCTGCAGCCAGCGACTCAGCGACTCATCCTCCAGTGGAGGATGAAGGATCGCTTGGATTCGAACTCGTGCCCTTGGATTAACCTAGGTGAGACCTTATCTTTAAGGTTTCAATATTGGCTTTTGGTCGATTTAAATATAGAGCTGAATTGTTTAATGTATTTTCCATTTTAAATGCTTATTATTAATGTAGTTTATTTTTTAGTTTTATTTTTAATTTAATAATATTTAATTTAATATTATAACCATCAATTTTATATTATATTAAATATGGTATTATTATTATTATTATTATTATCTATATTTTAGGTCACGGTTAAGCCAGATCCAAATTAGTGTATGAGATATCCTTGTTTGTGAGACAATGGATCTACTTTCACGCAGTGATTTGACTGCTAAGTTTACAAAGGCATACATATTCTACCCCCCTCTCGTTTTGAACCTGTGACCTCTTAGGAGGAAACACATGCTACATCTATAGTTTTGAGATTAACTACATCAAAGGAAAGGAGATCAAAGTAGTAGTTGCTATTAGATGGAGAGTGCATATGATGCATGGTGTAGCAATAAGTATATTTAAATCAGATATATTAACAGTTAAAGAAGTTGTAAATTTGGATGAGTATTATTTGACCATTAGGAATAGTTTATGAAAGGAGGATAAACAACCAAAGTATTTGGATTACGAGCTTGGAGAAGTTGAAGTTCTTTAAAAAGGTTGTATATATGTGCCAAATGTGCAGGAGGTGAAAGAGTTAATTTTAAAGGAAATGCATAAAATTCCTTATGCAAGACACACAAGATATCAAAAAACTATTACAATGGTCAAGGACCATTATTTTTGGCCAAGATTAAAGAAGGATGTAGCAAATTACGTAGTCAGTTGCTTGGAGTGTCAAAGAGCTAAGGATGAGCACAAGCACCCAGCAGGCTTGTTGCATCCCATACCAATTCTTGAGTGGAAGTGGGATGTTGTCTCGCTGGATTTTATTACTAAATTTCCTAGGAGAGTTAAAGGGAGTGATGAGATTGTGGTAGTAGTTGATAAGTTGTTCAAACGTGATCAATTCATACCAATGAAATTGATTCATATAGCAGCTAATATACCTTATATTTTTATGAGAGAGGTTGCAAGGTTGCATGGTGTGCCTAGGACAATTATTTCAGATAGAGATCTTAAGTTCACACCTAATTTTTGGACGAGATTATTTAAAGGGTTGGGTACTATTGTTGCTGCAAAAAACACTCTCCAAAATTTTGCATACACTCAAATTTTGGAGCCTTCTATGGATCTTACGATTGGTCGCTCCATAGTCACTTCTTGGTTAGCTGATGCTTTTTGAGCTCCCTCTTGGATTGGAAGTGCTGGAGTCACTTGCTCACACATTCTCAGTCCGTAACAAGTGCATGAGCGAATTCTCTTACGCAAGCTTGGACAAGTATAACACTTTCCTATCAAGACTCTTTTTGTGCAATGTCTAATCCATGTCGACAGTTAGTGTGCACTAACAACGACAATTTATCACATTATAGCTATGTTTGTACTTCTTCTCTGGTGAGTTTTGCAAACTATCTCTTTTGCGCACCTTTGCTTTCAAATATATTGTTTTCATGTTTGTCACTTTTTTTTTTGCTTGTTTTCCCTTTTATTAATTTCATTTTCATGTTATCTTCACCTTGGAATATGTTGCTTTCACCATCGTTCACATATTGCAAGTGTCGTTCACACTTTTATCTTCATATAGCAAGTGTCGTTCACACTTTTATCTTCATATAGCAAGTGTCGTCTTCGGCATGAGAATTACGCTTATCATGAAAAGCAAAGTTTTGGTTTGTTTTAAGGGGAGAATTTTGTGATAATGAGTTGTTATTATCATGTAGGTATGTTTCATACTCATTTCCAAAGTTTCACGCACTATCACACAAGTGTCGTCATTATCATCACAAAGTTGATCTTCAGTGCCACACTTGTTGTAAGTTTCCGCAAAGGTTGTCGCACTCAAGGAAGTATCTTAGAATATGTTTTGGTTGATCTAAGTTGTGTCACCAAGTGTCTAAGTGTGTGCTCACATCAATTTTAGTGGTCCCACACTTAGCCAAATTTTCGAAAGTTCCTAACAACCTAGCCTCATCCAGCCCTCCTGAACTGTGCATTGCGCAGTCTCAGCCCTTAAACAACAATCTTATCTCTTGGCACTATGTAATGTGCACTTTCTTCTTCTAAGAACTGCACATTTTGTAACCTTAGTGCTCAAGTGTAATCCTCGAATCCTAGAACTACGCAATCACCTAGTCCCCTCTATCTTCTGAACTATATAGTTGGTTGAACCAATGCCCAAGCCCTCATCCTAGCTCACTGAGCTCCCAAATTGCGCAATATTCTTCCTCATCTCAGCCTGAAATGCCCATTGTGTAGTCTCAGATCTGAACCTTTTCCCCTGACTTCCTGAGCTGTAAAAATGCGCAGTCACTAGGCCTTTCCTTTGGCCCACCATTGGTTTTGCCTCAATCAATAGATCATCATGCAACATCTTAAATAGGGGTTTATCATATTGATGTCCTCTTCTCATGAGTTCATTGCAGACATAGGATATCTACCATGTTATGGAAACATGATAAATAAGGAGATGGAAAAGTAAGACATGTTAGATGACACCTAAGAAGCTAAGGACAAAGGATGATCATCAGGAAAGAAGATGAAGGAACACTGGAATATGATCAGGACCACATGAAGACTCCATCTAATTTACATCCCTTTGGAGGATATATATTAAAAAAAAAGCACATCTCTCATGAAGTTGACGTAAGAAGGAAAACTTATCATTGCCACATCATTATGTCTTCAATGTCATGTATTGTCAAAAACATTAAAATTCATTTCTTGTATTTTCCTTCAGTGTTTTGGTCCTGTTTGCAATAAAAGAAAAGTTTCGTATTTTCGCATACTAACTATCGCACAATGTAAAACCCTATTATGATGGTTTCAAGGGTTTAACTTTGTGTATATGATTTGTCCTAAACATGTAAAAATTGCTTGCACTAATTCACAAATTTTTGAGCACTCTCTCACAAGTGCCATCATGGTTGTCGCAAAGTGTATCTTAAGTTTCGCACTTGTCGTAACTGGTCCTAAAGTTGTCACATGGAGGGAAATGTATTTTTCATCTGTCATGGGTGATCTATTTTTTTGCGTCCTCAAGTATTCTAAATGTGAGATCTAGTTGAATTCTTATCACTATACACATCAGTCTCACTGGTCTCACACTTAACCATTTTTGAAGAGGCTTCCCGACCAAGCAAATTGGCTTCACCCAACCTACTTGGACTACACATTGTGCTGTTCCAGACCTCAAGGTATGACCTCCCCTCTTGGAGCTGAACAATGTGAAGTTCCTACCTCCCTCGACTGCTTCACTATGCAATTTTTCTGCCCAAGGCCCGACCCTCACCTCCAGGATTGTGCAATCATTCCTCCCAGCCTAGCACTAATTGTGCACTGCATAAGGAAAAGCCTCAACCCCTTTCCCTAGGCCTCTGAAATGTGTAGTTGGGAAGTAGCTCAATCTCCCTTTCCTCCTAGAAATGCACAGTATGTCGTCCTAGTGCCCATCCCCTCCTTTCGAGTGATGTTTCCCCTCATTGTGTCGTCCTAGACTACCCTTATGAATGTTTGACTTCCTATGACCTTTTAACTTACGTGAGTCTTCATATTCCATGTGTGTCTCTTGGACTTCCACTTTAAAATACACTTGAATATACTTTATCCACAATGATGATGTGGCCTATGAAAAATCATGAAATGACATAACATGGCACTGCTGACATGGAATCCTTGATCATGTCGTAGTTTCAATCCACTGCTACTATTGAGTCTCAGATATCTGCTTGAGAATGCTTTTGTCTTCCACCTCCTCATGGCTTGGTGATAAGGAATCTTCAATCATCTCACATCTTTAGTTATGGTCGCAAATTGGTATCACTTTTCTTTGCTTTGATTGACCAGATTGCATCTCCAACTACAAATATGTATTTCAGCATGCTTCCCTTTTGCATCTCCTTATTCATCATCCTTTCATGGTGTGAAAGAGTACTTGCATTTGCAATTCACTCATGACGAGACAACATCAATCTCAAAACCCCTTACTCTGAGATAGTGCATTTGGATACACTAACTAAGTCGGGACCGAGTGACATGTCAGGAGATAGGGCTCAATGAATTCACAATTTCACATTTCAAGTAGCCACGGGTGAGGCTTGATCATTGAGACTTTGCAGAGTGCAGTTCAAGTTAGACGGAGGGAAAAAATTACGCAGTCTTGGGTGACAGTGAGGCAGGCTGAGGGGATGGGCACTATGACGACATACTGTGCATTTCTAGGAGGAAAGGGAGATTGAGCTACTTCCCAACTACACATTTCAGAGGCCTAGGGAAAGGGGTTGAGGCTTTTCCTTGTGCAGTGCACAATTAGTGCTAGGCTGGGAGGAATGATTGCACAATCCTGGAGGTGAGGGTCGGGCCTTGGGCAGAAAAATTACATAGTGAAGTAGTCGAGGGAGGTAGGAACTTCACATTGTTCAGCTCCAAGAGGGGAGGTAATACCTTGAGGTCTGGAACAGCACAATGTGTAGTCCAAGTAGGTTGGGTGAAGCCAATTTGCTTGGTCGGGAAGCCTCTTCAAAAATGGTTAAGTGTGAGACCAGTGAGACTGATGTGTATAGTGATAAGAATTCAGCTAGATCTCACATTTAGAATACTTGAGGACGCAAAAACATAGATCACCCATGACAGATGAAAAATACATTTCCCTCCGCGTGACAACTTTAGGACCAGTTATGACAAGTGTGAAACTTAAGATACACTTTGCGACAACCATGATGGCACTTGTGAGAGAGTGCTCAAAAATTTGTGAATGAGTGCAAGCAATTTTTACATGTTTAGGACAAATCATATACACAAAGTTAAACCCTTGAAACCATCATAATAGGGTTTTACACTGTGCGATAGTTAGTATGTGAAAATACAAAACTTTTCTTTTATTGCAAACGGGACCAAAACACTGAAGGAAAATACATGAAATGAATTTTAATGTTTTTGACAATACATGACATTGAAGACATAATGATGTGGCAATGATAAGTTTTCCTAGTGCCCATCGAAAGAGATGTGACGGTCACAAGGAGGGGAAACATCACTCGTTTTTTATATATACACTCTCATTGTATGAGAAAAATTATTTTCACCATGGCTCCTCCCGCAAGGCATTAGAGAGACATATCAGTTCTTTTGAGGAGTAAGGAGTGGCTCCAACGCTCTATTATTGGAGCTAGTAATTTTCATTGTATACATGTGTCTTGGAACTTTTACTTAATAAGATAAGCCCTATGGGCCAATGCGTTACTCATGTATGGATTATGGATATTTATAAGACTATTATGTGAATGTTTGTATTTCATGTTTGCTTTAATCTGTGCTAAAGTAGTTAAACAATTTCGGTTACTTTGGTACTTATCATAGTGAGAATGTGATTTAATTTATATTATCATTGTCACATAGTTGTGGACTATTCCACTATATATTAGATATATCTTCCTTGTTATATTGGTTTCAATGACTGTCACATCTCTTTCGACTATTATGCTTGATGTTGTACGAACCCTTCTTGTTCATGTGTGTCTTTACTAGGGTGGTACTACTACCTTTCTCTAAGAGGCTCACTCTTCTTCCCCTCTGTAGTGAAAGAAATTTGACACACATATGATTGAGCACTCATGAGGCACACCCCCCTTGATTTTCGAAGGCACCATGCACTCCTCTCTCTTACTGATTGTTAGAGCCAAGGCATATCTTTAAGATATATGACAACCAGGCCGATATTCTGGATGGGGCACCTACTCCAAACAGTGTGAGGTGTAATTGGGAATTCACATCGGGGAAACCCCTTGGTTGACAGATTTCCAGCACTGTCAATAATGGTGCTAGAAGGAGGGCCAGATGACAAGACGAGCCCGTTGAATCTATTTTGAATCTCTTATATAAAATGGATCACCCTCAAATATTACTCCTAGGGTGTTTTTCAAATTTTTCCCTTTATCAATTTTCAATCCTCAATGAGCCTCTCTATCACTTGTCCCAGTTAAAGTTTCATGGTGAGGATGGAACATCTATAACTGAGCACATTTATGATTTTCTTAAATTTTTTTAATCTTACGAATTCAATGTTGAAGAGTTTTCTTGTGTGTTTTTCTCCCTCACCCTCGAAGGTTGTGTTAATTGATTGTTCCATACCTTGCCACCTACTGCCATCAATTCCCCTCCTCATTTCCTCGAGGAGCTTCATCAAGCCTTCGATAGGTATAATTACCTATATGTTTGTAAAAGAAACAATCTCTTAATAATAAAGCCCAATGAGTTAGTTGAGTATGTTGTTGATCGATTCCTTGACATTTATTGTGAAATTCCTGAAAAAGACATGAATCAGGACTTCTTGAAGCAAGAGTTTGAGAACTTGGTTCTTATCTCTTTACACGGTGAACCTAAAACCATTGATTTTCCTACTCCCCCAACTCTTGTGAATCATGAGACACCTCTAAATTCAAAGGAGGAAACTACTGCCCCTTTTGTTCCTTATCCTACTCCTTTTCCAGTCTTGATGTAGGTGCCTCCTTGTGGTGGTTTCAGAGTTGGGAAATCTTCAAATAAATTTCCTAATCCATCTTCTGATTCTGCTTCCACTTTTCATGATTTAGATTCAATGGAGGAAATTATAGAATGGCTCATGAAGCCTACGGTGAACACTGACTCCTCCATTCTACAAGATGTTGTCACTCTTCATAGTTCTAGTCTCAAATCTGATCTAGATTTTTGTTATCCTCTATCATCTACATACCATGACTATTTGTACCACGACCTGCTCGATCAATCTACTCCACAAGCTAGTTTTTCAAACTCTCCTAATTTTCACGTTTTGGTCCAAATTGTGATCAGGTACAAGGTAGTCACATTATGTAGGTAGAGGAGCAGGAAGATGGAGATGTCAATCTTTCCTCTCTTTTTCAGAATCCTCCATTTCAAAACAATGGGCTTTGATTCTTGGATGATTCTCAATTTTCTAATCTCGGTAGAAAATCAAATGTAATCAATTCTTTCAATCAATCCATAGCCTTGGGAAAAAATCATTCCAATGATGATGAATTTATTAACGCATGCAATCACGAATGCCTAGGTGCATCAGATGATCTTTTGGTTTCTCATGAAGATTTTACTTTAGATCCAGAATCTGATTCGATCAATGAAGATGTGCTTATCAAAATTTCCTCTTCATCTCACTATCCCTTATGCTCTATCGTATGTGATGCATCTACTTGCAACGGAGACACTCCATTTTCTTCAAGTCCATCATCCGATGAGTTAACCTCTCAATTGGCACAAGTTGGTGACATTACCCATGATGAAAATAAAAAAAATCAAGTCTTTGATCAGTCTTCCCAAACCTCATCATCCCTTCTATTGCATGAAGAAAAATCCTCAAATCAACTTTTTCACGAAATTTCCCCTATTCATTCATCTTTGGATTTGTGATCAGAAGAATCTTTCGACTTGAGTAATCTGGTTGTTGAAGTTCGAGAATATATTCATATCAATGATAAAGATGGCTTCTGTCCAGTGATAAATGGTCTTATGAAACCAGTGGTAGCAGTTATCCTCACACCATGGACGATCTGGATCAGTATTCAAAATGTGATTTTACAATCCTTGAAAGTTTCGAGACTTGTCAAGAAGTCGAGGAACTTCAAATTTTTTTGATGTCTAGTAAGCCCCCTGAACTAAGTCAGATCTGGTTTCTCCTGTGCAATCCTTCTCTTTACATGGTTTCACTCGATGAAAGTTATTTTGAAATTTTTTTGGCATTTCAAATATGATCTTTCAAATTTTCAAGGTTTTACTTCTCACCATATTCATGAATCTTTTTCAGTTCATTCATCTTCATGAAAATCTCTCGCATCAAACTCAGGTTTGGAATATCTATCTCTCATAGAGTCATGGAATTGCAAAGTTGAACATTCCAAGGACTATATTTTTCCGAAGAAATTATGCTTATCAAATTCATTCCTTAATAGTCAGTTCCTGGTTCTTCTTGTTAATGTTATATAGCAAATATTTCCTTTCATCACACTTGAAACCCTCTTGAGCAATATTGAATGCACGAGTTATCACACAAATCAAATTCTTCTTCATTCATTGCTATTGATTGGTTTCACGTGTTTTATGTCCTTTCATTCTTTATAAATTATTTCAATGATTATGATGCTTGTACAGTTTTTTACCAGTTACAGGAAAATGGTTTGTCACATTTGGCTTGTGAGGAAGTTGGTTCGATTGTTCAGAGCATTCAAAAATTTGTTAAAATTGATTTATATTTGATTACAAAATGGGAAACTGATGCTTTAATCAACCCATCTGATCATTATTTTGTCTCTAATGACTTCCATTCAACTTATCATTTTCCCATCAACACATCCACTGACATTTGTTTTACATACGTTGATCTTCATAATTCAACATCTCACTATTCGGATTTGTGTCGAGCGGTCGAGGAACTTCAGACTTCGCTAATGGTTATTCGATGTCCTCATAGTCTTGACATGAATATTGAATATGATCAAATCTATTTTCCCTTACAATATTGTCATCATAAACCCCTGCCTCTAATTGAAAATTCATCTTTTCAAATATTTTTGGGTTTTCAAGAGGATTACTATGAATTTTATGATCCAATCGCTGAATGGTTGGAAAAGTCTTACTTGGAAAGCTCCGTTGAAAATAAAAGGTTTCAATATTCCCTCATGTTTACTAGGGAGTTCGGTGTCGATGCAGACACACCCATGAGAAGGTTCCGAGGTTTGTTGAAAGATGGTATTCATCAAAAAGTTAAGAATGTGAATTGGATGAAAGTAGTGGTGGTGGCACACCTTACTGCCCACAGGAAAGACCTTCCTTTTGTTGCGCAAGCCATTCAAGCTCTTACAAGTTATTCAAGTTATTATCTTTTTTGTTGCACATTACTTTATGTCTATTTTAACTGTTCGTATATTTGTGGATGCATGTTAGGAACAAGTACGGTGGGTTCACTAGAAATTTCATTATACGTGATCTCAACCTTCTAGATATTAAGTTATGAGAACGATTAGTTGCATCCTAGGTTTTACTCTCTTGCAGTCATCTTGTGCTTGTTCCCTTTTGTCTCTCTTGTATTTTCTTATTTCTCTTGCACTATGTTGTGGTTTAGTTTATTTTTCTTTTGCTTTAGTTTTCCTTTTGCTTTAGTTTTCCTTTCTTGTTATGTTGTGTCTTTTCATTTTGTCCCATCAATAATACCTTGCATGAAGATGCTCTGTTGGCATAGAAGGGAATGTGGAAAAATAGAAAAGGAATTTGTAAAACTCCAACATTTGGATACCCCATTTTCCTTCTTCCTTGTCTGGGTTAAATCTTTTCGTCGATGATGTTCTGACAAAAAATACAATATTTGTGTTAAGAAAGGCTTGTGTCGAACCATGATCTCCATGTCTATTCTGGAGACCTCATGCCTAAACTTGGGTCTTTATGTTTTGGTTTTTTTTAGGCTAAACTATTCAAGTAGAGAAGGACAAGGGGAAAATATAAACGAGCAAACCAATATCAGATGTATTATATATTCTTCTCTGAAGGGACAACCTATCCTTATCTCAATAAGTCGGGATCCCTATCCCACCCATGAAATAAACAAGTGTCGATGCACAGTCCTATATAAATAAATAAATAAAGGCAAAAGAAGAGAAAGGCTTCCTGCACAGAGAGGTGAAGAAAGAAACTCCGCTCGGGTATTGTCCAGGCTTACTGGGAGCATAGTAATCTTTATGTTCCTTAAGTGACTCTATGAGGGTACTGTCCGGGCCTACTGGCTGTGGAGAAACAAAAGATATGAAAAACTATACTCTGAAAATATAAATCTCCCAAACTTCATTACCCTATCCTAATTCGAAACATTGTGTGATTGTCAGTCTTATGTTTATGTTCAATCGAGTAAAGGAGCGAAGGGGACAATGTTTATTCATGGGGTAAGTGGGGAAGCCATGGTAATATCAACAATGAATCAATGCTTCTTGAAAAACTTTACCCTGCACAAAGGATTTGACCAAGGTAGAGAAGTTGGTGTTATACTAGTGTGTTGCCAAATGTTTTCGCTGCGACAAACACCCTCCAAAATTTTTCATACACTCAAATTTTGGAGCTTTTTATGGATGTTACAATGGGTCACTCCATAGTAACTTCTTGGTTAGCTAATTATTTTTTAGCTCCCTCTTGGATTGGAAGTGTTGAAGTCACTTGATCACACACACTGAGTCCATAACAAGTGCATGAACACTTTATCTTACGCAGGCTTGGACAAGCATAGAAATTTCCTATCAAGAACGTACCTGTGTGATGTCCAATCCATGTGAACAGTCAATGTACACTAAGAATGACAATTTGTCACATTATAACTATGTTTTTACTTCTACTCTGGTGAGTTTTGCAAACTGTCGCTTCTACACACCTTTTCTTTCACAGGTATTGTTTTCACGTTCATCTATTTCGATATTTCTTGATTTTCCTTTTATTAATTTCATTTTCATGTTATATTCACATTGGCATGTGTTTTTTTCACCATCTTTCGCATATCGCAAGTGGCATTCACACTTTTATCTTCATATAGCAAGTGTCATCTTCTGGGATGAGAATTGTCGTGTATCGTGCAAAGTGGAGTTTTGGTTTGTTTCAAGGGAAAATATTTATAATAATGAGTTGTTCTTATCATGTAGGCATGTTTCGTACTCATTTCCAAAGTTTCACACACTGTAACACAAGTGTCTTCATTGTAATTACAAATTCTATCTTCAGTGTCGCACTTGTCGTAAGTTGTCGCAAAGGTTGTCTCACACAGGGAAGTATGTTTTCATATCTTATGGATGATATTCATTATGTAGCCAAGCATCTAAGTGTATCGTCACAACCAAGTTCTATCAGTGCTCACATTCATTTCACTGATCCCACAGTTAGCCAACTTTCAGAAAGTTCCCAGCAAGCTAACCTCATCTAGCCCTCCCCAACTGCGCATTGCATAGTCTCGTCCTTTAAGAAACAATATTATCTCTTGGAATTGCGCAAGACATAATATTTTTCTCCTAAAACTGCACATTTTGTAGCTAGAGTTCTCAAGCCCAAGCCCTGACTCCCAGAACTACGCAATCACCTAGTCTCCTCTGTCTTCCAGAACTACGCAGTTTGTTAAACTAGTGCCCAAACCCTCATCCTAGTTCACTGAGCTCCCAAATTGTTCAATCTTCTTGCTCATCCCATCCTAAAATGCACACTGCATAGTATTAGAGCCCAAGCTCTACCCCTGACTACCTAAGCTACAAAATTGTGCAGTGACTGGGCCATTCCCTTGGCCCACCACTGTTTTTGGCTCAATCGACCGATTATTATGAAACATCTTAGATAGGGGTTTATCATACTGATGTTATCTTTTCATGAGTTGATTTAAGACATAGGAACTCTACCATCCTATAGAAAGATGATAAATAAGGAGATGGAGAAGGAAGACATGTTAGATGGCACCTAAGGAGTTGAGGAAAAAGGATGATCATTAGGAAAGAAGATGGACTAACACTAGAATATGATAAGGACTGCATGAAGACTCCATTTGGTTTACAATCCTTTGAAGGATAGATATGAAAAACAAATAACATATCTCATCAAGTTTAAGTAAGAAAGGAAAATTATCATTTCCACATAATTGTATCTTTAATCTCATGTATTGTCGCAAACATTGAAACTCATTTCATGTATTTTCTTTAAGTGTTTTGGTCCCATTTACAACGTAGGAAAAGTGTTGCATTTTCGAATACTAACTGTTGCACAGAGTATAAAATACTATTCTAATGGTTTCAAGGGTCTACCTTTGTGTATATGAGTTTTCCTAACCATGTAAACATCGGTCACACTCATTCACAAAGTTTTGAGCACTATTGCACAAGTGTCGTCACGGTCATCGCAAAGTGTATCTTAAGTGTCACACTTGTCGTAACTGGTCATAAAGCTGTCACACAGAGGGAAATGTATTGTTCATGTGTCATGGGTTATCTATGTTTTTGCATCGTCAAGTATACTAAGTGTGATATCATAGTTAAAGTCTTATCACTATACACATCAATCTCACCAGTCTCACACTTAACCATTTTCGAAGAGGCTTCTCGACCAAGCAACTTGGCTTCACCCAACCTACCTCAACTGCACATTCGATAGTTGTAGAACTCAAGTTGTTACCTTCCCCCTTGGCACTACGTAATCTGTAGTTCCTAACTCCCTCAACTACTGTATTGTGCAGTTTATGTAATCATGGCCCAACCTTGACTTCCAGGATTGCGTAATCATTCCTCCCAGCCTAGCCCTAACTGCACATTACACAAGCACAAGCCTCAATCCCTTTCCTGAGGCCTCTGAACTACATAGTAGCACAATCTCCCTTACCTCCCAGAAGTGCGTAGTATGTCCTCTGAGTGCCCATCCCCTTAGCCTTCTCACTATCACCTAGTACTACATAATTTTTTCCCTCAATCTAGCCTGAATTGTGCTCTACGCAGTCTCAGTGATCAAGCTTCACCCTTGGCTACTTGAACTGCAAAATTATGTAATGAATGAGGCCTCTCTCCTGACCTAGTACCCATTCCTGACTAAGTTAATGGATCCAAATGCACTATCTTAGACTAAGGGGTTTTCAGACTAATTTCGTCTCGTCATGAGTGAACAGTAGATGCAGGTACTCTTTCACACCACGACAGGATGATGAATAAGGATATGTAGAAGGGAAGCATGTTGAACTACATCTTTGCAGCTGGACATGTAATCTGATTAATCAAAGCAAAGAAAAGGGACACCAATTTGTTACCACAACTAAAGATGTGAGATCATTGAATATTCCTTATCACCAAACCATGAGGAGGTGGAACACAAAAGGATTCTCAAGCATATATTAGAGACACAACAACAACATTGGCTTAACACTTCGACATCATCAAGTAGTCCATGTAAGTAGTGTAATGTCATTTCATGTCATGAGTTGTCATAGGCCACATCATCATTATGGATCATGTATATTCAAAATGTATTTTAAAGAGGAAGTCTAAGGGACACACATGGAATATGAAGAGTCACGTAAGCTGGAAGGTCATAAGAAATGAAACAATCATGAGGGTATTCAAAGAGTCACAATCAGGGGAAACATCACACCTTGGTTATATATACACCCTCATTGTATGAGAAAATACTTTTCACCCTTAGAGAGACAAATTAGTTCTTTTGAGGACAAAGGAGTGGATCCAATGATCCATTATTGGAGCTAGTGATGTTGATTGTATTCATGTGTCTTGTAAATTTTACTTAATAACAAAAGGCCAATGGGACAACATGTTCTTCATGCATGGATTATGGATATTTGTAACACTATTATGTGAATGTTTGTAATTCATGTTTTCTTTCATCTGTGCTAAAGTAGTTGAACTATTTTACTTATTTTGGTACTTATCATAGTGAGAATTTGTTTTAATTTCTATTATCGTTATTGCATCCTCATGGGTTATTCCATTGGATATTAGACAAATATTCCTTGTTATATTTGTTTCAATTATTGTCGCATCGTTGTGGACTATTCCGCTTGATGTTGTACGAACCCTTCTTGTTCATGTATGTCTCTACTAGGGTGGTACTACTACCTCTCTCTTAGAGGCTCACTCTCCTCCCCTTCATAGTGAAATTAATTTGACACACATACGATTGAACACTCACCAGGCACACCCCCCTCGATTTTTTATGGCACCATGCACTCCTCTCTCTTGATGAAAGTTAGAGATACGACATAATTTTAAGAAATATGGAAACTGGGTCGACATTCTAGATGGGGCTCCTACTCCAAACAGTGTGATGTCTAATTGTGACTTCACATCGGGGAGACCCCTTGGCTGATGGATTTCCAGCACCGTCAATAGGTACTAATTTGAATTTTGGTACTTCATATCACACCGAGCCTGATGGATAGACTAACCATGTTAATTGGGTGATTGAGGATATGTTATGAATGGATTGCATGGATAAATCATCCATATGAGAGGACTATATACATCTACTAGAGTTTTTGTATAATAACGAATATTAGGCCTTCTTGAAAAAGAGTTTGTTTGAAGCATTGTATGGTAGGAGATGGCGTACTCGTATAGGTTGGAGCAATTTGATAGAAAATCATGGTTGGTCTAGAATTGTTGAAAGAAATGGAAGAGCAAGTTGTGAAGATTAGGAAAAATCTTAAAGTCGCACAAGGCAGGAAGAAAAGTTTCAAAATATGCATCGATTTCACTGAGAATTAAATCATGGATATCATGTTTCTTTTTTAATTTGGACCAGAGAAGCACTCTGTAAAGCTGGCCAACTCTTGAAAATTAGTGGCAAGTTATTGTGGACGATTCAAGATTAGAGAGATGATTAGTTCAATTGCTTATAGACTTGCTTTGCATGCATCCATGCATTTTTATGATGTATTCCATGTATCTCTTATTAAAAATTATATTTTACTATTGATCATGTGATTGATTGGAATATGATCTAGTTGGAACCAAAGGGTGCTTTCTAGGTCTAAAACATATAGATTTTGGAAAAATGCTCAAAGTGATCTAGAAATGAGTTGTTGGCATGGAAACAATACAATGGAACCTACTCAGTCCTGATGAGGCCACTTGGGAGAAATAATATGTAATGAGGGAAAAATACCCTCATCCTTTTTACTGATGTATTGTATATACATATATATATGCAACACTAAGAATAGTGCATAAAATAAGAGGGAGAGGAATGTAATACCCCTGCCAGCTTATGAAATAAAACTGTGTACCTTGATATTAGGTTGGTGAGCTGGAAACATTTTTGTAGGCTTACATTCCTATGTACTTATGTATTGCATATTTTTGGGGTTAGCATGCCTAAGCATAAATGCCAATTTTTTATTATATAGCTAGAGAGCTAAGATTGTAATATTACGTAACTGATGTACATATTTATAATAAAATAATATAAAATAGGTTGGTTGTGGATCCCATTCCAAGGAAAGAGTATCGGGGGAATGCAAGTCCATGATAATAAGGGGAATCAATGTTGGATGATTAGTGTTGGTGATGTAGATACTTAGGGCCCACATGTCTTTGGGGTTTGCCACATGGTAGAGAGGCCATACAATTATGGGAAATGTGTATATAATACATGTGTGTGTGTGTTGTGTGCTGATGAGCCCTAGTATTGGAGGAAGGATGTTGCAACTTATAGGGCTACCAACTTTACTTTATCAACCCGAGGTTCGCACAAAATTGGAGGTGATAGTGCTATATGCAGTAGATGCAACAATCTACTCTTATCACTATTCAACTGGGGCGATAGACTACTAGGGTTTTTCAAACCAATCTTCTATTGACTAGAAGGAGTTTGACTACTGATAGTGAATGTAAAGTTATATTTAATGTAGAAAGTAAATTCTTACCTATTTTAGGAAAATGAAAGTGTTGAATGGAAAGTTCTTATGAAATGACACGAAATCATCTAGCTAAGAATTGACACACATTACTTACATAAGACAACTAATCTAACCCTTCATTCTAACATCTAGCTATCTAGACTAAGTAGGCATGGCAATTATCCTAACACTAATATGACTGATGTATGCATGCACTAGCTATCTTCTCTTAAAATTGCAAAAAAAGAGTTTTGATTTTCAATTTACAAATGTAAATGCTAAGCTAAACAATATGATCTTTTGTAGGCGAGAAAGGCATGGAAACATGGTCCAAACTGGCATTGAGGGGCATGGAAGTCAAGTGGAGGGCCTACGTTATGCTCATATCAACATTTCTCCTCAAAACAGGCTAAAATAGGTTGCTACAAGGTGTCTTGTAGTTACAATAGGATGTCCTAGTTTTCTACAGGAAACTAGCTGAATGCTATAGGAAGGTAGGGAAGGTGAAATGGAGTGCTGAGAAGATGTTTTCCGGTAGGCCTTGGAAGTAGGTGGAGAAGGATTAGATGAGGCTGGTGGAATGAGTTCCTCCCTGCAGATCAACAAATCCTACAACAACACATGTTCTTCTCTTCATTTATGCATAACTTCATGTAAATATGGAAAAGATGAGTTGAATTTGAGAAAACTGATTTATTGATGGATAATGACTATATCTATGGAATTAAATGCCTTCTTAAGCTATAGAAAACTTAAGAAACAAAATGAAAACTACAAGTGCTTCCAAGAAATTATAAATAATGATCTTTTCAACAAGGAGCCCTAAGCTATGAAATGATCAAAAGATAAATATGTTTTTGGGGTTGTGAGAGTGGGGCCCTAAAACCATGATCCCATGAGGGAGATGAGGAAGAGGCCATTGTCACAACATTTTTTGAATTATTCTCTTTCATTATTGTACCATTGATCTACTTCTTCAACTAATTGAAGCAAAACTAAACAACCATTCAAATACTTGTATATTACGCAAATCAGGAATAACTTCAACAACTAAGTATGATTTTAACCTAAGAGTACATACAAAAAGAACTTATGTTGCTAGGGTTGGTCTCTAACCCAAGAGCTTTAGCCCTCTAAGTCAACTAAGTGCTGGATCAAGGTAAACCTTTTCATTATCATCAAAATGTCAATAATAACATAAGATTAACAATCACAATGTCTTAGCTCCAAATTTCCTCTTGGCTACAACAAAGAGTTGAATCCTAATGAGGCCCTTGGCCTTCTTATTTATACAAACTAAAGCTACCAAAAAATTCCTAAAAATTAGGGAGAATTGGCTCTCAAACTTGAGAATGACTTGTCTTCACTGTCACTGGCTTGGCTGCTTGTAACTCTAAGCTGGTGAGATCTCGTGGAGGAATCTTCAAGTGATTGAGGAGTAGAGGAGGGAGACCAAATCTCCTAAAATCCCTCTTTCTTGTCCACTTCGAGTTCCAGCACTTAAAGTAGCCCAAAAATGCTACAATTCCTGCATTTAATAAATATTATGCTACATGACATAACATCTCACATTTACCCTTCTAACTAAGCAAAATATAATAAAATATGTAAAGAAATGTGTGAAATGTTGATTTTAATAAGCTGGAGAGTGGCATTAAGACCCATATAATTTACCTATTCATGACCCTCATCATCACCCCCTACTAAAGGTATTGCTCATTCTCTGAGAAGCTTAGTCTATGTCCATATCTTTCATATCTCTTGTGGCCTCTCTACATCTGAGGCCTCTGTTGATGGATTTTCCCCTTGAGGATAGAACCCTGCATGTTTCACTATGTCTTCCCACTGCTTTCTTTCCTCCTCTTCCTTCCTATCTTCTGTCAGACCCAACAGGAAGGGTGAACTGAGTTTGAACCCAATCTAATTGATTTTTGGTCTCTGCATGGCATTCTTATACAGTGGGGTCCTTTCTAGTGCATTCCTCAATCTCTCAGGGAAATGGTACTCTCTAATACTTAGAACGTGTGGTAGGTTTCTCCATCTCCTATGACATGCTTGTTGGCTTTCATTTACCAACAACCTCAAGGTGTCTTCAAAGTGGGTGATGGCTTGTTCTTGTGTAGCTAGGTATCTTGGTGCAAGCTGGGCATCATTGGAGATGATGTTATGGGTGCTAGTGACAACCATTGAATTCATCTCTTTTGCTCTGATGTAAAGGGGTTCCCCTTCCTCCTTTTCCAATATTCTCTTCACGTCCTTAGCCTTAGCCTCCTCATGACTCATCCATGATGCAAGGGCCATTAGTTCTAAATCGCCCAACTTTGCATTTGGTTCCCACACATTCAAATTTGTTAAGGCCAAGTTGTGTAGGTAAAATTTAGATATCTTGGCCTTATCTTCTAGGGTGCTCTTGTCACATAGTTCAATGAACTACCTATAGAATTGGAAAGGCATAGTCGCCTGTTGACATAATGTCTTGATCTCAAAATTGCAGCCATTGATCTTTGAGGTATAGTGAATATGATCTTGATGGCATCCTGCACTGAAGTTCCTCCATGGAGAGGCTTGGTGTCCAATTGGCTCTGTTTTTCCTGTAACTGCCTCCTTAGCCATGTGTTTTTTCCTATAGCTGAGATCTCATAATTTTTTCCCTGCCTCTTATCTCACTCAACTCCCTACCCATCTCTAGGAGTTTCTCTTCCATATGGCCCACATCTTCTACCTTATTTGACTTGGAAATTTGCATCCAATGATGTGTCCTTCCTCTCTCTTTTTCAAGCTCAAAGAAGAGAGGGATTGCAAATTTTTGTGGTATTACTCTGCCCCCCTCAATGAACTTGTAGTAAGAGCTCAAATTTGGCTATGGGCTAGGCTCCTGCAGCTCTTGGAATTCCCCTCAGATTTTTTTGGAGAAGCTAACCCCTCCTGCACTTGTGGTGTTTCTTCCTTGTCTTCCCTTTGCCCTTGTTGTCCTTCCTATAGCTTTTTTTGTGTTTCTTGTAGGATTGACAAAGTTTCCTGTAGAAGGATTTTTCCACTCTGTAATGGTGTCATAGGTGCCTTATCTTGCTTTGCTGATGTTGAGTTGGTGACAGGCTTACTAGCATAGGTGATGAGAGCCTATGGGGTAGCTTGTTTTGATGTGTCCTCTTCAACTTTCTTTCCTAAGGAAACTAGCCTTTCCTACTTTTTTGGTGACTTCTAAATTATGATGGGAGTTTTTGTGGGTTTTTGTGGCCTCCCCTGCTTGATCCTGGTACTCCTTGTTCTTTTGAAATAGGGGGGAATCTGCCTCTATCTTTAACCTTTTGACTTGATGGGTGTGCTTATGGCAGTCAAGGCAGAAACTGCCTCCTTCTTAGTGGGTTTAAGGGATAGCCTTGGAGATTCCTCCCCTTGTTTGGTATGTTCATAAGGACTTGCCTCTTCCTTATGCTCATACTCTTTACTTTTTTTTCTTCTCCTTCTTTTCCTTCTTCTTCCTATGTTTTATGTATTTCTACATCTTCTTCTTCTTCTTCTTCTTCTTCTTCTTCTTCTTCTTCTTCTTGTGCCTCCTGTTCACCACTATGGGTTGGGTCCCTATCATATTCAAGGGCTTGGATGTCAATTACAACCTCTTTGTCCAAGTCTCTAAATGTGTACCATAGAATACGGATTCTTAACTAGCTCAAGGCATCCTCTAGTATTATCTTAATGAGTCAATGATGTGCCAATTGCTGATGTTTTCCCTCTTGTACCTTCACACTCATGTCTATTATTGATAGCAACAAGAAGTAGGGTACAGTTAGCTTTCTGTCAATAGGTAACTCCTCTCCAAATATCAACTGATGGAGGAGTCTAAATGGGTAGCCATAGACTATACTGAGCCTCCCTTCACAAGAAATATATTTGAGAATCTGATAGCTCACCTCATTCGAAAGATAGGGAAGGCTCTCCCTCTTGATCCCATTTTTGTCCTCAATTGGCTCTTCATCTTTTAAGAAAAAAATTCCTAGAAAAAGTGTTGCTAGCCTTATCCTCCTTTCTCCATTGCACCCCTTGAGGAAGTTTAGTGATTTTGCTAATTACCTCAAGATTAAATGTAATTTTCAGTCCTCTTACCACAATAGTAGAATTGGTTTTAGCCTGAGGGTTGGGTCCATGAAAAATTCTTAGCTACATCATCATCATACCCTCTGAGTAGCTGAAAGAATACCAACAAGTGATGCCTTCTAAATATTTCTACCATAGGGGGATGTAGGTATATCCTGGATGTGTTTGTGTGTTCCTTTCTGTTGAATCCTCTTTCTCTTCTCTGGTGAGATGATTGTAGGGAGTTTGGTGGGCTAGATTTAGTGTTTTTAAGGGTGACTGATAGTTTAGAATTTTTGGAGGATGACTACAATTTTTATTTCTATCCCCACATAATTTTCTTTCACTTCACAAAATTTTGTCTAGAGCCCAAGCCCACTGTAATTACTAGAAAATTCTGATTTGTTTCTCTTTTCCCTTCCTAGCTATCAAATAAAAAAACAGGAGATACGGGCCACCTACCTTTTGCTGTGATGCTCTAGATAAGAGAATTGTTGAACAACTAGACCCTAGTCACCCCCTTACAACGTTCTTTGTGAATTTCCAATGCTTCCTACAACTCTCTGTGTTTCCTGTAGTTCGGTTCCATGTAGGCTAGCTAAAATAGGTTTTCTTCCTCGATGGCTATCCAAGGTGGTCCTGGTCTCCCTGATATTGAAATGAATGATGGGTGCATGAAAGTTTGGATTTTTTCTCTTTTTGGTCGATTTCTTGGAGCGTTGTATTGGTTGGTAGTGTATGAGATTTCCTCATTGGGACTGTTGGCCCACTGTTGGTTATCATGCAGCCTCCCCTCGTAATCATCACCCACTCTCACACAACTTAACTCGACCAAATTTTCAACTAATGCTCCTTGATGTGAAATTGGAACATGGCATGCTGACTGGGAGTTTACTCTTTGTCTTTGAGCTGAGGGTGGCCAAGTTAGATGGGGTGGCCAAGTTAACTAGCCATCTCTAGCTTATAAAAATAAACTTTTTCATATTCCTACACTTTTATCATATCGTACTTGGGAAGAGTTTGGATGGGGTTCCATACTTTTGCCTTACTTCACTTGGTCGATGCATGCCTGAGAGTGACTTTTCTATGCTTTTTTTTGTTCAGGTAAGTGCTCTCCCTTGGTCATATTTTTGTTGATTTCTTCTTATTGATGTAGTTGTCTTCTTTAGTGTGGTGTGCAGGTGCTTGGTCTTTGCTGCTGTTGTGGAGCTCTGCATAGGAGTCACAATTCCTGCAGGGATGCTGAAGCTCTCTATTTTCATGGGTGGTGAAGGATAATGAGGAGATAATATGTTGTTGTCATAACACAGGCTACTACAGGGGATCCTGTAGTTATTAGAGGAAATCCTCTAGCTTCCTTTTCTTCATTATTTTTCTTTTCACTTGGAGGGGGGATGGGTGGTGACATAGGAGTGGAGAGATGGTAATGAAGTAGCTGGATTTATAGGTGAGTGATGCAAATGATGGCATCTCCCTTGGACTCGTTTTTTGTATTTTTTCATTTTTCCAAGTTTTTTTTTTGTTTTGTTTTGTTTTTTTTTTTTTTTTATGGACACAGAGGTGGGTATGGTCATGAGTTGGTGTTGGGTGAGATGTGGTGAGGTATAGGGTCCTCTCTTTCAACCTAGAAAAGGCTTGCATCATCATTTTCCAATCAGGACTCCTTTCCTGTAGTGTTTTAGGACATTGTGTAATACTATAGGATCTCCCTATAGTAACTACAGGAAATCATGTAGAAGCTACAAAAATGCATAAAAAAAGGTTTTTGATGCCCAGAAGTGAGGATGGGTGATGGAGACATGGTAGTCATGGAAGATGTGAAGTGAATGGAGGAATAATTTGTGTGATGCTTGGTTTTCTCCTTGAACTTTGATTCCTTTGTTGTCTTTAAAAACCTACAAAAATCACAGAATTTTATTAGTGGGCAGGTTTGAGGTCGCTGCCATGGCAGTTTTTTTTTCTTTTTCTCTCTCTGTTTTTTTTGAAAGACACAGAGGTCGCCTCAAAGGAATTTTTCAACCTGTTTGCTTGCCCTAGGTACCTCAAGAGAGGTTTTTAGCTAGGGATCTTTTATTTTTCTTTTTTCACTCCTGGGTTGCCTCAAGGAGGTTTTCAACCCAAAAGTTGGCCTTAGGTGTCTCATAGAGGTTTTCACCTAGGTCCCTTATTATTTTTTTTCTTGTTTCTTTTTTCTCTTTTTTTTTCAAAAATAAAAACAGTTTTCAAGATTTTGGTGAGCTGGAAGATGAGACACTTCCAAGCACATTCACTTCTTTACTGATGGTACTAATGAATGCCTCCCTTGACAGAGGTCTTTTATAGGCTTTCAATCTGTATGCATTTACCAGCAAGGGGATACCTTCTTCATCAATGATCCTGATTTGCATAGCCCCATTGCCATGGCACTTTTCTATCAGATATGGGCACAACCACCTTGTCTTCAACTATCCTTTGAAGTCCTTGAACCTAGAGTCATATAGAAAATCCAAATATCCTTCTTGAGAAACCATTTCATTGATGTTTTTTTCATGCCAAACCTTTCTCTGTATTTGAACAACTTCAATGTGTAGGAGGGCCTGCATCCTCAATTCTTCCAAACCATTGAGTTGGAGCAGCCTCTCCTACTGTGCCTTTGTAACATCCAAATCCAACTGTGCTACTATTCTCAAATTATTGTACTCAAACTCAATGGAGAGAAGATCCGTATTTCCATATACCAAATCATAAGGGGTGAAGCTAGTGGTTGTCTTCCACATTATATTAAAGGCCCAAGTGGCCTCCACTAGTCTGTCAGCCCAATGCTTTGTTAGTAGCATGTACTTGTCCATTGGCCTGAGGATGATAAGCATTTGATTTCCTATATTTGATCTTATGCTACTCAACAAATTCTCAATCAGGTGTGATGTGAATTGAGCTCCGTAATTAGTGACTAGTTCTCTAGGTACCCAAACTTGTAGAATATATTCTCCCTTAAGAACTAAACCACTTTCTCTTCTATTGGTACCTTGACAGCTTTGGTTTCAGCCCACTTTTTTAAATACTTTTTTCCCCTGATGGTGGATCAATGGGCCCAATTAAATCCATGCCCACTTGTCAAATGGCTCAAGAGTCACTTGAGTTTGCAAAGGCATTTCATCCTTGGGAGTAGGTTTCCCCATTATTTGGCACTAACGACATCGAATGGTATATCTTCTTGCATCTTGGTGGAGAGTGGGGCAGTAGTAGCCAGCTTGCAGTACCTTGAAGGTTGTCCTCTTACCTGCAAAGTGACCCCCAAAAGGCCCATCATGACAGGCCAAAAGGATGTCAAAGACTTCCTCCTCCCCAACAAATCTCCTCAGAATTTGATCTGGGCCTAGCTTGAAGAGATTTCTGCCAATCCAAGTGAATGGAGGACTCTTTATTACAATTCTGCATTTTTACTTGGAGGACAAATTTGGAGGGAACTGTGTAGCCACTAGGTAGTTGGTTATGTCAACAACCCATGGAGAGAGAACTAAAATAGAAAATAAATGCTCATCTAACAACTAATCATCAACCATTCCTTCCTCACCCGCAGGCAAAGCAAGTCTAGACAAAAAATCTGCAACTACATTTTATCTACCAGGCTTACCAATGATAGTTATATCAAACTATTGTAATAAAAGAAACCATCTAATAATTCTGGCATTCACATCAGGCTTGTTCATCAAATATTTAGTAGCAGCATGGTCAGTATGTACAAAGGTCTGCTAACCAGTAATGTAGTGTCTAAATTTGTTCAAGGAATAGACAACAACTAGGAGCTCTTTTTCAATTACAATATAGTTCAATTCAACCTTGGACATATTTTTGCTAATGAAGAAAATGGCAGAAGGAAAATGGTCATCTATATGGCCTATGGTTTCTCCTATATCTTTTTCAGAGGCATCAACATGGATGTGGAAAGGAAGATACCAATTTGGGCCTCGGATTATGGGTGTAGTAATCAACTTGTCTGTTAAGGTTTCTAGGGCCTCTTGGCAGCTTTCTGACCAAAAAAAGTGAGAGTCCTTAGCTAGTAGTCCAAACAATGGTGAGGCTACTTTGTTGAAATCCTTTATGAATCTCCTATAGTATCCACCTAAGCCCAAGAAATTTATGACATCCCTATGCTTCTTAGGAGTAAGGAACCTCGTTATGATAGAAATTTTGTTTGGATCCACTTGTAGTCCTTCCTAGGATATTGAGTGACCTAGAACAGTCACTGCATTCATCAATAACTCACACTTCTCAGGACTAAGGTATAGGTTCATTTCAATGCACTTATTTAATAATTTTTCCAAGTTAGAGAGAGCCTCCAGGAAATCACAACCATAGGGAGTGAAATCATTCATATAGATTTCTACAAAGAGATGGACTAGCTCTGTAAAGATGCTCAGAACTGGCCTCTAAAAATTGGCATGGGCATTACATAATCCAAAAGGAAGGACCCTATAATAAAAGGTACCCCAAGGACAAGTGAAATTGGTTTTATCTTGGTCCTCTGGGCTGATCTGGATCTGATTGTAACAACTGAATCCATCCAGGAAAGAGAAGAACTTCTTCCCTACAAGACCATCCAAGACTTGATCAATGAAAGGTAGAGGGAAATGGTATTTTTTAGTGGCTTTGTTTGACTCATTGTAGTCCACATAGATCCTCCATTTTCCATTTTTCTTTGGGACCAAAACTAGAGGATACGCCCACTCACTATCTGAGATGGGATAAATGAACCCTACATCCAACAATGTCTGCAATTCTTCTTTAACTATGTCTTTAAGCGTTGGGTTCATTCTCCTTTTAGGTTGGCACACTCACTTGAAACCTTCCTTGATGTAAATGTCGTGAGTACACACAGAAGGTTGCACTCCCTTCATTTCCCTCTAACTCCAGGCAAAGGCATCCAAATGCTCTCTTAGCATGTCACATCACTCCTTTTCCCGATGTGCAGAGAGAGAGTGGCTGATTTTCAAGGTTTTAGCTGGACCAAATTCTATCATATTGACATGAGTAGGACTTGAGTCAGGTAGGCACAAATAATTCCAAGGTTTATCTTCAGATTTCTTTACTAACTTGTCAAGAAACATGGTTTCGGGGGGCTGATTCTGGAGGATAGGATCAATCAAGTCATCTTCATCAAGTTCCCCCCTCCTATAATAGCATATATGGTACAAATTAGGTAATATGTGGCATGGTATACTTCATATTCCTCCTCCTCTTCCAACCATAAGGGTAAGTCATGCTCTAGAGATGTTTGAGCATGAGAGTACAAGACCAATTGTTTGGAAAATGCCCATTTTTAATGGTAATATTCCTAGACCTGAAACTTATGTAAGCATCAGTAGTGGCTAGCCATGGCCTTCCAAGGATGAGAGGATAACCATCGAATTTGGTCGTAGGTTGGAGAACTAAGAAGTCAACAGGGTATTCCTAGGAATTAATGGAGACCATCACATCCTCAAGAACACCCTCAGGAGCTACCATGGATCTGTTTGCAAGATGCAAGACTGTTGTGGTCTTAATGATTCTTGGAGATTCAATTTAAGAATGGTCTCCTTAGTCATCACATTGATGGCAACCCTAAGATCAATCAAGGTATGGGGGAAAATGATGCCATCAATGTGCACATCTACCATGGGACTTCCAGGGTCTAGATACTTCGGGAAAATCACTCTCCCCAACATTAAGTTAGACAGTTGTCAAATGACATTAATGGTACGGATGTCTTTTTTTCCCTTCCAGGATGTTTGAAGAATTTCTCCTTGATTAAATTGTTGTAGACGGGGACATCCTTGATAGATTCCAGGAGTGGTATTTTAACACACAAGTTTTTTAATTCACCCAGAAGTTCAGTCTCTTCTAGGGTGTTATAGCTAGGATGGATTGGTCTCTTAGGAAAAGGAGGTGAATTGGCTTGAGGAACACTCTCTTCTGTTTTCTCTTCAATCTCCTCAGGTGGAGGTGGAGATTGGTTATCTGGAAGCAATCTTCCAGACCTGAGGTTGATTTATTGAATTTCCACAACATAGGCATGGTAGGATGTCTCTCCACTATAGATCTGTTGTGCCTGCTTGTTATTTGAGTTGAGATTTGGCTGAGAAAGCATCTGAGGTTGCTTAGGTGGAGCAGTGTGAGGGATTTGTGGTTGAGATGGATATGGAGGCAGAAGGCTAGAGATTGGTTGTATGGGGGCCTACACCCATGTGATGGGGTATTCCACTAAGGTTGTGGGGGACCATATGGCTGAAATGATCGATTGGGAGGTTGGGAATGGTATTGAGGTGCATAAGACCAGGGAGAAGGTGTGGACCATGAAGGATGATCAGGAGGAAACCAAGGGGGAATGGATGCATTCTAATTGGGGTTGTAATATGAATAGGACCCTTGCATTCCCTACTGGTATAATCAAGGTCCTTGAGGCCTCCATTGGCTAATATAGCAGAGTTGTTCAGTCACACCTTCAGTTATTTGATACACAACTTTCAATCTACGAAGAGAAGGGAACTTGTCTCTGGAGTGGTTTTCCTCACAAACTGAGCAGACCTCCATAATGTTCAATGGACATTCATTTCTAGGGTGCCTCTTGGTGCCTCTAGGGTAAAAGATAGCTAAGGATCTTTCTGATTCCTCTTGCTTCCTCTTGATCTACATGGTGTCCATTTGTAGAGCAAGGTATGCAACATTTCACTCTTAAAGTCCTCCAACATGTTGCCAATTTCACTTGTGATGGATGTGTTGGAGGAGGATGAGCTGGCCAAAGCTTGACTAGCCCTACCCTTCTTTCTAGCTGCCTTAGAATGATTTTTGAAAGCTATCTTTATATCATCATAAGATAACTGGTAGATGTCCCCTCTAGACCACATGTTTAGGGTTTCTAGGATATCTTCCCTGATCCCTCTAAGAAGGACTAACTTGAGTGATTCAGGATAGAGGGTCTGGTCCCTTTTTAGCTGAGTTGGAACCTTTCCTTGTAATATTCCAAGGATTCATTATTTCCCAAGGTTATTCTGGAGATTTCTTCTTTGGTATCCTTGGACCTACAGTAGTCTCGATACTTGGCATTGAAGGTTTGCTATGTCTGAGCCCAAGTAGTGATGCTATCCCCAGGAAAACCCATGAACCATTGCAAGGCTACATCCTTAAGGGTGGATGGGAACAATTTCAACTTTTGGTTATTAGAGGTATAATCATAAGTTCTATAGATGACAAAAAAATCAAACAATAAGGTATCAAGGTCTTTTGAGGTTAATCCATGGAAGTGAGGAAGGGCAGAGGGTCTTATGTTTCTCATCCTAGCATCTCCATTAGTCTCTCTAATGGGAAAAACACCTTCATTTCTATTTTTAGCCATGTTGTAAGTGTGTGGAAGGGTTTCTTCTCCTTCTTCCCCAATAGGCCCTTCAAAGATCTCTGGTTGTTCACCTAATGGGTCCTCTAGCTCCCTTATAGTCAGAGAGGGAAGATGACATCCACCGAAGAAGAGGGAAGGTTGGATGTTTGATGGTGTGGGGGTATTTGGAATTTTTTTTTCCTAAATTGACTCTACTCCTACGAGGCATGAAATAAATTGCCTTTTTTTTAGTTTTTTTTTTTCCAAAATTACTTAAAAAATAGAAAGAAAGCATCAATTGTAACTATTTTATGAATGTCAAATAGAAATGAAAACAAAAATTACAACTACTTACTGAATGTGAAACAGAAAGGAAAGAAAAAATTGGAACTACTTAGACATCTCCCTGGCAACAACACTAAAAAGTGATGAGCCGTAGTATTGTAGCAAGGATGCTGCAACTCCTATGGCTACCAAATTTACATTATCAACCCGAGGTTCGTACAAACTTGGAGGTGACAGTGCTATATGCACACTAGATACAACAATATACTCTTGTCACTGTTCAACTGGGGCGATAGATGACTAGGGTTTTTAAAACCATTCTTCTATTGACTAGAAGGAGTTAGACTACTGACAGTGAATGTAAAGCTATCTTTAATGCAGAAAGTAAATGCTTACCTATTTTAGGAAAATGAAAGTGCTTATGAAATGACATGAAATCATCAAGCTAAGAATTGACACACATTACTGGCAGAAGAGAACTAATCTAACCTTGCATTCTATCATCTAGTTATTTGGACTAAGTAGGAATGAAAATTATCATAACACTTCTATGGATGATGTATGCATGCACTAACTATCTTCTGTTAAAATTATAGAAAAAGAGTGTTTTTATTTTCAATTTAGAAATGTAAATGCTAAGCTAAACAATCTGATCTTTTGCAGGGGAGAAAGGCATGGAATAGATTATCCAAAATGGAATTGATGGGTATGGATGTCAAGTGGAGGGCCTACCCTATGCTCAAATCATCATTTGTGCTCAAAACAGGCTAAAACAGGTTGCTACAGGGTTTCCTGTAGTTACTACAGGATGTCCTGGTTTACTACATGATATCCTGGTTTTCTGCAGGAAACTAGTTGAATGCCATAGGAAGGTAGGGAAGGTGAATTGGAGTGCTGAGAAGATGTATGATGGTTGAATAAGGTGTAGGGAAGGTGCAAAGTTCCTAGGCATCATCCCAACACTTCAAGATGGTTGGATTTCTCAAGGTGGCTGCCCACGGTGGCTATAAAATAGAAATTCAGATTAGGGATTACTAGGCCTTAGCAGTAGGTGGAGAAGGCTTAGATGAGGCTAGTGGAATGATTTCCTCGTTGAAGACCAACAATTCCTACAACAACACATTTTCTTCTCTTCATTTATGCATAACTTCATATAAATATGGAAAAGATGAGTTGAATTTGAGAAAATTGATTTATTGATGGCTAATGACTATATCTATGGAATGGAATGTCTTATTAAACTACATAAAACTCAAGAAATAAAATGACAACTGCAAGTGCTTACAATAAATTATAAACAGTGATATTTTCAATAAGGAATCCTAAGTTATGCAATGATCAAAAGATAAATCTGTTTTTGGGGCTGTGAGTGTGGGACCCTCAAACCATCATCCCATGAGGGAGATGAGAAAGACACCAATGTCACAAGATTTTGTGAAGTATTCTCTTTCACTACTGTACCACTGATCTACTTCCTGCACTAATGGAAGCAAAACTAAACAATCATTCAAATACTTGTAAATTACACAAAGCAAGAATAACTTTAGCAGCTAACTATGATTTTAACCTAAGAATACATGTACAAAAAGAGGAACTTCCACTTCTAGGTTTGGGCCCTAACCCAGGATATTCAGCCCTCTGAGTCATCTCAGTGCTCAATCAAGGTAAACCTTTTCATTATCATCAAAATGTTAAAAATAACATAAGAGTAATAGTCACAATGTCTTAGCTCCAAATTTCCTCTTGGCTACAACAAAATGTTGAATCCTAATGAGGCCCTTGGCCTTCTTATTTATACAAATTGAAGCTACCAACAACTTCCTAAAAATTAGGGAGACTTGGCTCCCAAACTCGAGAATGACTTGTCTTCACTGTCATTGGCTTGGCTTCTTGTAACTCCAAGCTGATGATATCTGGTGGAGGAATCTTCGAATGATTGAGGAGTTAAGCAAGGAGACAAAATCTCCTAAAATCCGTCTTGCTTGTCCACTTCAAGTTCTTGCACTTAAATTAGCCCAAAACAGCTCCAATTCCTGCATTTAATAAATATTAGGCTACATGACATAACATCTCACCTTTACCCTTCTCACTAAGCAAAATATAATAAAATATGTAAAGAAATGTGAGAAAAGTTGATTTTAATAAGTTGGAGAGGCATTAAGACCCATATAATTTACCTATTATGAGCCTCATTATGTGCCCACACTTGCCTACACACATTATTATTATTGTGAATATTATGATAATTATCAAGATGATGATGATGATTGGAATTCGGTCCTTACCAACCAGCTAGTGAGCCCTGAGCTTGGGTTATGGACTAGTTGGGAGTTATGTCGGTTCATGGCCTAATGGGTGCCTAAACCCCTGGAAAAGCATGGTTATTGAGTTGGCACCTTGGTAGTTAGTTTGGAGGGTGCTTAGAGCTCCAGAGAATCATGAATGTTGGGTTGGAATCTTGATGGTCGAGGTACAAATTATTGTTGGGTTATCATTACTTGTGGAGTTGTAGCCCTATCTCAAGGGTGGCCCATGGTTGAAATTTGACGAACGACATGGTTGATGGTAAGGAAGAACGTGGAGAACTCGTCACTAGTCTGTTAATTTAATCAATTAAGTATTCCATGTTATGTGACATTCTGTTTATATGATTTTGTTGTTAAAAACCTAGCTTCGGGGTTAGTGTGTAAACGCTTATAGGGTGAATAATTTCACTCTGCATTCCAGTTATGAGCCTGATTTTTTGTATATGAATATTTATTTGTGTATATTGAGGCACTTTATGTTTAATATTTTCTTTTTCATAAGCCTTAATCGGGGTTTTGTGCTAATATAATAAATGTTGCCAATTATTTGATATTTTTGTTATGTAAGGTTATAATTCTAGTTTATATGTGTTAAAATTGGAATTATAAACATTCTATAATTATAACCATAAAAAAAAATACCAAAAAGTGTTAGGTGTAGAATTGACTGAGTTATGGTTAGGGTTTTTCGAGTTACAAAGGAATTGAATATTTTAAGCATTGTGGTTATGGTAGTGTTACCCAATAGGAGGCTAGGGATGTTACAACACTTATAAAGTTATGTTTTAATCCTTGGAGTAAAATAAATTTGAAGTATTATTATTTTTACCTTCTTTAGTATGGACATTGACTCTACCCCCACCAACAACACTAACAACACTGTCATAACCCAATTTGACTTCAATCGTAACATAGTTGACCGAGCTTGCAAGTAGATTTTTGTGTCTAGCCATATGATTACTGTAACCACTATTTAGTAACCAAATGTCTATGTTACTACCTTGCGAAGCATCACAAGTAACTCAAAACTACTTTTAGAGAGATTAATAAATTATCTTTATTTATGCTCACATGATTTTTCTTACATGCATTAGTACAATGATGATAAGCTTTGCAATAAAAGAATTGGACTTTGGATTTCTCATACTTTATTGTTTCTTGATGACCTTTGCATATCCACCTTATTCTTTAAGGGTTCTTCTATGCAACATCTCCTTGATTTGAACTTCAATTTCCATCTCTTTGTGAGTTAGCTCTATTATATATACCCTTACCTATGTCATTCTTTCCTTTTACTCTACTAGCATATGCCTTTTTTTAAAGAATTATCCATGTTGTCATCATCCTTATTCAACCTTTGCTTATGGGATAACAACAATCTCATCAGCTGACTTATAGAAAAAAAATTCTTTCTATTGATTCTTAACAAAAACAACTACAACATCAAATTTGACTGTAATCCTTGTCAAAACCTTCTCAAAAAAATTTAGTCTATTATATATTTACCTTGTGTTATTAATCAATTTAGTTCATTCATCATTTCAATCGTAAATTATTTAACATACTTAGAAATCTTTATCTTCATATTCTCCAAACTCCTCTTAAGAATCTATTAATTTGCTAATTTTTACTTTGTATGTTCTTTGATATGATGTCTCTAAAGTGTCCCATATTTACTTGGCATCATTTTTTATTACAACTTTTGTAAAAACTGGGTCTTATAATCCTTGTGAATAAGTCATAGTTCCTTTGAATCCTTCTTTCTATTTTTTTTAAACTTGGTCTTTGATTATTTTCATAACTTTAATGGATACTTGATCTATTTTTGTGAACCCATTTACAACAATATCTAGAGAATTCTATAAACAAATAAAGTATTTCATTTTAATTGACCAAATTTCATAATTTTTACCTGTCAAAATGTGTTTTTGAGTTTTTTCCTAAACTGTTACTGGATTTCATTCATTTAATTACGTTTATTTTTTACATGCAACTGTATCAACCTTAATTACCAAATCGAAAATTACATATTTTAAACTATGCTTACTTTTATTTACTCTTCAAACCAAAGGCTCTATAAATATCAAAATACCTATTGCTAGAATACATAAATCACTAGCTATACATCTCATGAATCTATTATAATTTTACTTTAAAAATGTAGCGTTTAATTGATTTAAGGTCCTCTATCACAAATCCCAAAATAAAACATGGATTGTGACAAATTTATAATAAAAATAATTTCCCACTTTGTAACTAACCTAGAATGTTGTGTGATGGAGTGGTTTATGGAGTTGATCCACTCCTACTTTTCCATGTCACTCTATGCAATTAATGACATAATGAATGGCACTATGAGGATTATAATCCCCATTTAATTAAAATAGCGTTGTTTTATGAATTGACATTCCCACACTTGAGTTTCCCTATCTAAATTCTTCAACACCTTTCTCTTTCCACTACTATGATTACCTATGAATGACTTATTCTCCTATAAATTGGATGAGCAATAATACAATGGAATAAATAAATAATAGCACTTATCGGCACTCAAGCCCTAACCTTATGGTGTATTTTGCATTTTCCATGGGTACATTGCTATATGCTCCTCTCAACACTAACTTATGCATAAATACTTCATTTTATTGGTAAAGTATAGATCCAACCTTGCTTTAATACCAAGATTATGAAAGGACATAGGGAAATACTAACATAAAACAACTGCTACAACATATAAGAAAAAACACCCCAAATGTTCTAGCTATTGATATAGTTAAATGATTTTAAACTATCAAGCCCTACATCGCTTCTACACACTTTTCCTTAAATTCATGAAATTATATTAAATACATCAAAGAAAATATCTTTACAAATAACTAGATGCTAGAACTATAAATATGAAATCCTAAATCCATTTGTTATCTAACCATATAAAACTAAAGATGCACAGATAACAAATAACTGAACTAACTAGGCAGATGTGAGTAACTATATTATTATAATAGTTTTACTTCTGTCATTTGGTTAGAGTCACCATATTCCTTTGAGCATTATGATGTTTGAATGGAAGGTGTCTAGAATATATAAGATTCTTTAATATATGCAATTAAAAATGGTTTTTTTTGTGATAGTAGAATACTTAAGTTATATTGATTTTAACAATAATGTAAACAATATTAAATATTATGATCCATATATATATATTTCTTTAGCAATGTGTTTCGATTGCGGATTTTTACTTAATTGTTCTTATAAAATGCTTGCACAAGATGCTACAAAAAAACCTTGTCTAAGATTTAATCAGAACTGACCCCCCACTAAGACCATAGGAGGTATCAAATTTTGGGGTTTCTTACCTCAATCTTTTCTTCTTCTTGTAGATGGAGGGGAAGATCATTTTTTTCTTTTTAGAACTTTTGAATAGCAAGGAGAAGAAAGGAGGGATTGGCCTCCTTTTCTTACTCTAAACTTACGTCTTCTTCCTACTTATCTCAAGGAGGGATTTTGTTAATATCCCTAGAAGAAGTATCTTCCTAAAATGGTGAACTAATATACTTTGAAGACACTTAATATGGATCTCACTAATCTGCTTCATCTATGTCTTCGATGTCCAATGTCTTCAATGATTCATATATATTACTAGAGGGAGGATGTTGATGGGATTCATACCTACTAGAATGATGCCTCTCAAATGGAAAATTCTTGTGCTTCCTTGACATTGTTTTGAATGCCCATTGCTCATCATTAATTCAAGAATATGGAAAAGGGATAGGCAGAGACTGAGACGTTGGAGCTTTTGGATAATTTTTTGCAAAGTTCTCATATTCATGGAAAAAATTGCATTTAAAAGGAATATGTTCATAATTGAAGCGTAAGTATGGGACTAGCCCTTGTATTCAAGCTTAATCATCTTCGAGACTCCTTTTGCAACATCCCTTTAAAAACAAATTTTGCCATACGATAAGTTATTGTTCTTTCCTTGAGAATTAGTAATGTATTAGCTCAATCTGTCACCTATGCCTTTGAAAATGCCATCACCATAGGAAAGAAGGGGAAGATATGGAAATGTAATCTAGATAGGAGCAGAAGAAAATTCCATGATAAGATTAAAATACAGAGTCTAGTGGGTGAGAATCATTCCCGTCGAGCCCAGGAATAGACCCTAAATATATGGATCATATCCCTTTCCTCCTTACTTTCAAAAATAAAAGAAAAATAGCCATTTCCACAACATAAAATACTAATGGGTTCATGATCTCCAAATTTTTAGAAGTCCATTCTAAAACAAAGTTAAAACTAGGCGAAAGACTCGTGAACTTACCAATCAATCCTCTTTCTTTAAGGGTATCAATGTTCTTCTGTGCAAAGGCAACAAACCCCAAATCAAGAGAAGGAATTACATCCTCCCTTTTTACAAATATACTATGGGGAGGAGATCCATGATTATCCACATTAGGGTTGGAAAGACCACCCATTTGATAAGAAATGAACTTAGTAGAACTAGATGAGAGAATAGATCAGCTAATCTAGTAGTAACCCAAGGTAATAGAAATCCCAAAACAATAATATAAACTGCTCACTTTCCACAAAGATTGAAACACTCTTCCTGCAACCATTGCAAATGACCAAGTGAGTTGCACGAGCTAAAATTGAAATGCCAAATCTGCAACAAAACACTAAATCCATCATGATCTCATATAACCCACTACACATGTCTGCACAAAGCAAGAATGAATAATGGTGGCTAAGAAACTCTATCCATAATCTCATATAACCCACTACACATGTATGCGCAAAAAGAGAATGAATAATGATGGCTAAGAAACTCTATCCATTTAGTCCCAATATATATTTGAAAAAAAATATATATTTTCATAATTATATTGTATAAAAATATTGGATCTAATAATATGAAAATATTTTTCTAAAATTTTTCATTTTAAAATTAACATCAAAATATACTTATCTCAACTCATGGACTTGAAATGATTACTTAGATAAATGTAAAATAAAAATATAAAAAAATTGTATCCAAACTCAATTCCATTCCTACTACAAAACTATTCAATATAAAATTTACCCCCTTAAATAAATGTATTATTATTATTATTATTATTATTATTATTATTATTATTATTATTATTATTATTATTATTATTATTATTATTATTATTATTATTATTATTCCTACTACAAACTATTCAATATAAAATTTACCCCCTAAATGTAGTTGTAGTAGTAGTAGTAGTAGTAGTAGTAGTAGTAGTAGTAGTAGTAGTAGTAGTAGTAGTAGTATCTGCAGACAACCAATGAGAGACAGTCATAATACGCCTTATAAATCGTTCTCAGATGTGATCGAAGGCAAAGAGGGAAGATTTCGTGAAAATTTACTAGGCAAACGAGTTGATTATTCAGGTCGTTCCGTTATTGTGGTGGGTCCCTTTCTATCATTTGAAACCAATTCGCAGACGTTTGAAACCAATTCGTAGATATTTGAAACCAATTCGTAGACATTTGTCACCTATTAGGTCGGGAGATCGGATCGATTATAAAAATATGAGCCTAATTAGTCGATTTATTAGTGAGCAAGGAAAAATATTATCCGGCCGAGTGAATAGATTAACTTCAAAACAACAACGTCTAATGACTAACGCTATTAAACGAGCTCGTATTCTATCTTTGTTACCTTTTCTTTATAATGAAAACTAATTTGATCCATGGGAAATAAGCCTACTCCTTAATCAAATCGGAGCTGGAATATATGTTCGATAAAGATGCAGATCTTGAGTCTATTGTTGAAAAAGTCAACAGGATTTCATTTTTGGAAAAGAATTGGATTGAATTCTTTTCGTTCATTTCCAATCCAATATGAAAAAACTTTTCAATATTTCGACCTTCCCGGAGCAAAATTTTACGTAAAGAAAAGGGTGGATATGAGATAACTATCGATAATACATCAGATGGTGGGCAAGTGGTTGACATTGTACCTCCAGGACCGGAGCTTCTTATTTCAGAAGGCGAATTGATCAAGGTCGATCAGCCATTAACGAATAACCCTAATTTGGGTGGATTTGGTCAAGGAGATGCAGAGATAGTACTTCAAGATCCATTACGTGTTAAAGGTCTTTTATTATTCTTAGCATCTGTCATTCTGGCACAGATATTTTTGGTCCTTAAGAAGAAACAATTTGAGAAAGTTCAATTGGCCGAGATGAATCTTTAGGTCCATAGATTTTTGAACATGAAGTTTACTTATTGATTCAAAAATTAATACCCCTTCGGAGCCTTTTATCCTTCTTCTCGTATCTTCTTCTTCTTATTATTATTATTATTATTATTATTATTATTATTATTATTATTATTATTATTATTATTATTATTTTATTATTATTATTATTTTATTATTATTATTATTATTATTATTATTATTATTATTTTATTATTATTATTATTATTATTATTATTATTATTATTATTATTATTATTATTATTATTATTATTATTATTATTATTATTATTATTATTATTATTATTATTATTATTATTATTATTATTTAAAAGTAAGAATTCATATTTATTTCATATGAATTCATAATATCTCATATAAGAAATATAAAAAGGATGTACCATAATACAGGAGGTACCATAATATTATCATTTTTCATTGCCAAATATACTATTATTTTCATTGTCGAAAACATATGAACTCCATGTACATCATAGTAAATGTTATTCCAATGCATAGCGAGTAGAGGTCCATTATCATGTTCGTAAAGAAAAATCTTGAATTTGTATATGAAAATATTTTTCTAAAATTTTTCATTTTAAAATTAACATCAAAATATACTTATCTCAACTCATGGACTTGAAATGATTACTTAGATAAATGTGAAATAAAAATATAAAAAAATTGTATCCAAACTCAATTCCATTCTTACTAAATTTACCCCCTTAAATCAACTCATGGACTTGAAATGATTACTTAGATAAATGTGAAATAAAAATATAAAAAAATTGTATCCAAACTGAATTCCATTCCTACTACAAACTATTCAATATAAAATTTACCCCCTTAAATAATACATCATTTATTATTATTATGATGATGATGATGATGATGATGATGATGATGATGATGATGATGATGATGATGATGATGATGATGATGATGATGATGATGATGATGATGATGATGATGATTGTTGTTGTTGTTGTTGTTATTGTTATTATTGTTATTGTTATTATTGTTATTATTATTGTTATTGTTATTATTATTATTATTATTATTATTTTTATTATTTCATATGAATTCATAATATCTCATATAAGAAATATAAAAAGGATGTACCATAATACCATAATATTATCATTTTTCATTGCCAAATATACTATTATTTTCATTGTCGAAAACATATGAACTCCATGTACATCATAGTAAATGTTATTCCAATGCATAGCGAGTAGAGGTCCATTATCATGTTCGTAAAGAAAAATCTTGAATTTGTAGCTACCATTTGTTGGTGAATTGAAGGTATCAAAGCTCAAAACTAGGATCACAAAGTCATGAGGTTTGGTTCTGGTTTAAAAGATATGATGGTTATCGATACAAGTGCCATGTAGAATGGGTGGTTTTAATCAAATAGCTTAGATGCAAACGACTCTTCTCGAAGTATGGAAAGCTAAATGGTTGAAATTCTGTCCAAAGGCGACTACAAATAGAGGTGAAGACAATATAGTATAATTTATGTTTCAAATATTTGATTATGGGAATTACAATTTTTTTAGGTAATATAATATAATTTACTATTAATCCAATAATATTTATTATTGAGACAATAATCTTTATGTATGGGATTTCATTTAATGAATTTTTATTTTTATTTTGATTATATATTAGAAAATACATTAAAAATCACATTATTCAACCGCTATCAATATAAACCCAAAAAATCTTTATTTTCATTAGATATTGTAAATACTCATTTTTCATTAACATTTTTTATATCTCTTTATATTTTTTTCATTAATTTTGAGTTCTATTTTTTATACTCATCAATATAGAAACTTTTTACTCCTATATATTTCCAATATATTATGTCATTTTTTTCTCAATATATATCCTCTCCCTTTACCCCTATATATCTCTAATATATTATATCATTTTTTCCTCACTATATATCCTCAAATATAAATTTATGTAATATGGTATCACTCCCTGATGAAACCCATATTTATGTAGTGAATTATTTTAACATTTATGTAGTGAATTATTTTAACATTTAGAGAGTAAATATACTTTAATGACACAATATTAATATTTATGGACTAAGCTTAACAGTTCATTTCATAGTACATATCTCAACAATTACGTGTGAATGCGAAGGAAACCCACAAGTTTCGTACACGTATGTGCATTCTTCCCGTTATGAGGTAAACTAGGTCTGCCTAGTTTTTCTCTGTTGGATGAATTGATCATTTGTGAAACGAAAAGAATGCTCATGGGGTTTATCAATGTTTAAGGGCATGTTGGTCCTCATAATTTCGACCTCGCAACTGGTAATATTTCGGATCAAGACGTTGTATAATTATACGCAAATAGTAAACGTTGTAGAGCGTCTCATCCGCTTATCTCCATAAACGTGTTTTTTCTCAAGGAAGAGGAGCAATTGTTGTTCGAAAGCTCCGGAGTATGTGTGCAATAGTTTGAAGATCTACCTTGATTAAAAATTGTGGGTGCGATGTTAATAGAACTGATATATTGATCTTTTATTTTTTGATATGTATTTTTGGTTGTATATATAGTTATAATATTCAGATTCTGAATAGTTTATAAGTCAAATACGTTATTCAAAGAAATTCCAGTTTACAAATCAAACTTGTTATTTAAACAAATTCTAGTTCACAAATCAAATTGTCCATTCAAACAAATTCCTATTGGGATTTTGGACAAATTCAACCAAAAAAAAACTGCCCAAAAAACCTATAAAACATATTAGAGATAAACTGCGACTAATGTGTGTAGAATTTGGGATTCACTTGTGATATTGTTCATGAAACATACATGGGAGCATCAGAGAGATATTGCACAATGCTGCTACATTTTGTCATTATGTATAGTAGTAATTTTGTGACCTGTGTGAAAGAAGTGTTTAACAAAGTTTGCTGGAATGTCTTGAGAATTTTGACCGAGAAATTGTTTAATTTGTTCCATTGCCTATCGACGCGTATGCAAGTGCATTTTCAAAGGCGTTTTATTGACAATTGCAACAGGGAGGATAACCCAAGAAGCGTTGGGGTTTCTATCTTGTATGCAGTGTTGTCTATTATGTTCTTCCAAACGTTTGGCTTTAGAAAAGGTGTACATCAGGAAATCGGTGCGGGAGAATGAACCGGAAATCCAATGAAGTCGGGTGTTTCATGAAACAAAATGGAGGCTTGAAGTCGGTTGTTTCATGGAAGAGTTAAAAGTTTTAAATGCCACCTGTTTCATTTGCTCGTTGAAGAGGAAGATTGTTTTGTTATAAATAAATAAATAAAGTATGCGTATCTTACAACTTAGTATAAATCAAATCAATATAGAGTAGATTATTATTATGTTTATTATAGGTTGAGTTTATATAATAGTTTAAAAATATGGATAATGATGAAGAATTTATTTTAAACATAAATATTTTTGTTAATTTTTTTCAGAGGGAATAGGAGAGAAATAAATATAATAAATATATATCTAGCAACAAGACATCCAAATCATGTACACCATTATTTATCCTTGAAAACACAATTAGGAAAAATAGGGAAAGCAATAGATTCATTATTATCTTTGGCTAAAACACAACTAAGTGGGCCAACAACCTCAGCTTTCACTGCTCAATTTTGGGTCAATAGATTCATTATTATCTTTAGCTAAAACACAACCAAGTGGGCCAACAACCTAAGGTTTCACTGCTCAATTTTGGCTCAATACAATAGAATATCCCCAAGCCTTTTAACTGCTTCAACTACATATAATACCATGAGTCACCACTTATGCTCAAAACCACAACTGTTAACTACAATTGTTGACACAACCTCAACTCCACCACTAAATCAAGTTTATCTAATATTTTTTTATATACATTTAATATTATAAAATTATATTATATTAAATATATAATAACCATAATATAAATGTAGATTTCGTTCGAAAACTTCTGTTTCGAGTTTAATTGAATATTAATTGAGTATTTTATGAAAGTATGTGTGATGTAAGGATTTATCAGTGAACATGACTTTCATTTATATATATATATATATTTGTGAATTAATTATAATTATATTAGAATAAAAGACAACTCTTCGTTATTATTCATCTATTGTCTGTTTAAAGAAATAAATATTTATTTATTGTTTTTTAAGTCATTTGTTTATGCGGTGGAAAGACAACAAGAAAACCAAGAGAAACTAATCCCGTTGAAATTTAAACTTCAGAAGAAATCATTCTTTATAAATTTTAAAAATGGGTTTTCTTATCAAATATTTCTATCTTTGGAGTAATGATAATATTACAGTGATCTTAAGAACTTATCATCAAGGTGTATAATATGGGTTAAACTAGTGGCAATGGTTTAGAGCCCCAAAATAGGCCAACTATCTTTTCCACCTCAATGAGAGTCAAATCACACATTAACCATGGGAGGGTAGATGAGGAGTTTGCATATTCATGGAGGACCCTAATTAGAGGGTCAATTGATTTGGTTCTTGATAAAAATATTTGATGATAATTTTTTTCACATAGATTCATCTTTCCATGAATAAAAGCCGCTAGAAGAGTGAACCCTTTAATTATTGGGATCGATCATTAAAGTGTTTGGATAATACATTCTATAAGTGAATAGAAATAAAGTGTTTTCCCTTTTATATTTTCTCAGCTACAATCCATAAGAGGCATGGGATTAAAAATGGACCACTCAAGTTAGATTGGAAGGGAATAATGGCTTTGATTTCAATTGTAGTTGATCCAAGTGATGGATCTATTGAATTCTGTTTGTCACAAAACTCCACTTCATGTCATGAAGAGGGTTTTCTAGTGGAGGAGATAAGTGCAAACCTTTCCTTTATTAACAATATATCGGGTGTGAGTTGATAAGTGGTTGTTCTTATGTGATGAACTAAATCCACTTCACTGAGTAACACAACCAGGAGTTATGGAGGGACAAAGGAGGAACAGGAAAGGAACAAAGTGCAAGGTGAGGAAACCAATCTAGTCTAATGAGATGGAATAGAGCTTAATGTTATCTTTCATATGGAGAATATGCCTATGGTAGGCATATTTGTGAGCAAGAATATATGGAACCCTAGAACCATACACACAAAAAAAAAATCTTAATCACTTACAAACCTAGGTGTATGTTATCAATAAAGGGATGGATATTATGGGTCATGAACTCAATGGAATTTGTAAATAAAATTATCATTTCACGTTGGAAATGGATAATGAAATCACTATTTCTCAAAATATGGAAGGTCATTTTGACTTCAACTTAGAAAAGCTTGAAGTAATTCTGACGTGGGTTCATATTTTGAAAATGCTCTAGGATTATTCTATGAAGTATATTTTTCATTCTACTCCCCTCGATACATGGAAAATTCATGCATTTTTGTCAAGTTAAATATTTAAGGAGTGTTTTCATATACTATAATAATTCAAAGAAATATTGCAAATATATTCCAAGAGTTTTACCATGAACGGACCTACTTGAAATGTGGGAGGTGCCATTCCTATGGCCAGCTAGTTAGGGATTGCTTGAAGGTTATGAACCATACATGTGGGTAAGGAATATTATATAGAAAGAGGAACACGACCATTCTCCCAACGAAACTCCTTTGGATGAGAAGCTACCAATAGCCACATTGATAAATGGATAATTGGAGAAGGATTTGGATAAACCTATCTTTAAAATTTAAGAATATTGAAAGTTAGTTGAACTAAACTCAAACTCATGTAAGATAAACATCCTCCCTCCTATTTTAAATTCTAATTCATTTTGTTTAGAACCTTAGGAACTTTGAACAGTACTTTAAAATGGGCCTTAGGGAATTACATTCTTTCAAGTTCTTTATGTATTTCAAGCTCTCAACCTTCAACTTTAATTATGTTAAAAACATCTTGACCAACATTAATTTTCTCATATTTCAACCTCTCTCAAGGTTCTTACACTGGGTCTCCTTATTAGTCTACCTGCATAGGATGCTCGTTCATTGAAATTTGAATTAAAATATAACCTTCACTCTTAGATTTGAGGCCAACATTATCTCCTGGAAGGAATGGATTATGGGATATGTGATTTTGAGGATACTGAACTAAATACTCAAAGAGTTAGAAAAAAAATGTATCTTTTTATAAAATACATGAAAATTCTTAATTATGATCCACAAAATAGAAGTTTCTTATGAGGCCCTTTGAGAAAATTCCCTAGTTAAATACCCTTCATGATCACGTTCTTTCCAAATTGTAGAGGGTTGGAAAACCCTTCAAAAAATTGGTCATCAATCAATTGATGGATACTCATAATCCATCAATCATGCTAGTAGAAAAAATCGTGATGGAAAGGAAGAGAGATCAAAATGATTTTTATAGCTCTTCTTAATTTATATTTTAGGCATGATGCACAAGGGATATTAGGGGGACTATTAAAAATTTGGGAGAAACATTCATGAAACTAAAAAACCCGTAGGATATATAGGATAGACTACATATCTCCTTCATTTTAAGTGATTTGAATTTAGAATTTTTATTCCTTAACCTATATGGGCCTTACTTTTATCATATAAAATTCTAGTATGTCACCCTTTGGAACTCTTTGTTATGGAATGTATTGGTGATGACTGGAGTTGATCTAGATTTTTTTCTAGGATGTTGTGAAATCTACTGATTGACTACATAGTTGGATCTTATAGCTTAGTTCTTTGTATCAATTTCGGAAGAAACTAGGGTATACGACATTCAACCCACCAAGATATTCCCCATTTGGAGAAACATATGTATAATGGAGGTGACGTGGCAAAAATACTTAATTTATTCATCATCTATGAATTTTTCTTGGAATAAAACCTTTAGTTAAAACAATGGTTTTCATAAATATGGGACTTGGGTCATAGCCTCATTTTCTTAAATCTAGTCCCTCAAATAGACAAACCTTTGATCCCATTAAGTTTGAATCAAACATCATATAAGACCTAAATTTTTTTTGAAATGATAAATGGTTGTTAAAGGCCTTATGATCCATCCTATCTAGAATCCCCTTCCCTCAACATTTTGTGAAATTTAATAAGGGAGAAATTTAAAGATATATCTTGGAAAAACGAAATGAAAAAGAGAGAAGATAATGCCTTACTATCCCTATAACCCATGCTCTAGCAATGGCTCAATCTAGAAAGGAAATATCTAACATTAGAGTAGCAAAAGGAAGAAATAAAATCCTTGGAATATTCTTAATGGAAATGGAGAATGAGAAGTCGATCTATATGGCTATAAGAAACAATTGAAAACAAAAATTCTTTGACAAATTCATATATACCTAATAGGAAGGTCACTAATACCATTTGCTCGATTGATATAAAAAATGGGACAAAAGCTACATATATTTCCAAATTCATTAAAGAAGGGACCTTAAAATTTCAAATCTATTGAAGGTATACACAAGAGAAATCATAGATACCATTCTTAACATTGTCAATCATTTTCCCAGTTTCATTGATCAAGAGGGAAATGACTAGTTAATTCTAGTTGAAGAATCAAAGGAAGAACCCTTGGGATTATTTTATTGTATAGATTTTTAAGGATAAGAACCAAGGTCCTCATGATATACTGAAAGTAGTAAAATGTTCTAATACATTTGGCCAAACCTTGGCATATTTAAATGTTACCCTTATCTACTTGATTCCCAAATATAACAATGCAATATATTTTGACCTATTTTTCTCTACAACAATATCTACAAGATAATCTCAAAATTAAAATATATCCACTCCAACCAATTCCCATCTAAATAATTTAGGTATCTATGAAGGTTCCAATCAATGAAATAACTAAACTAGCCCAAGAAGGTCTTCACTCCATTCACAAAGTAAAGAAAAAAGATATCACCTTCAAAGTAGACTTATCCTATATATGTAAGAGTTTTTTGGCGTGGTGAATACATGTGAGTGTTTCGGTGCATTTTCCTGAGTTAGTTATTGTGTCACCAAAGAGTTGCAACCTTTCTTCAATTTTGTCTTTCAATTTTCCGAGTTAGTATGAGAGCAAGTTTAAAATAAGTGAGGATCATGAGGCTAGTGCGAGAATCCAGGTGTGTTCAAATGGCATGTTGTGTGTTTCTAAATGGGTAGATGAGAGTAGGACCTATAGAAATTCTCACTGTAGATTAACCTGATTATGCAATGTACTAAACCAAAATACTTAATCTACTTCTTCAATCAAACTTGCGGAAGCTTAAAATATTTGAGCAAGATCAAGCATAACACATATAACCAAAAGAAGAATCAATACACATGAAACACAGAAAATACTCAGGGGAAAGCCTCAGCTAAAAAACCCCGCTATCTGTATTATCATACAAGTGGAAATACATCAGAAATACATAAAGCTTTAGCTCTCACAGCTATCCAACTCTTAGTACAATCCCTCACCACTGTTCATAGAAAGAATAGACAACACATATGCCTTCTCCTCTGTCCTCCAAGCCTCCTATTTCCTTGAGCATTTTCTCCTTGGTCCTCTAGCTATAACCTATGTCATTCTCACCTCACAAACTGCTCTGACCTCTATAGTAACTGCACAATCCTCAAGGAATGAATTCCTTCTACATGCAAGAGATATTCACAAGGAAATATTCTAACAATTGATAGTACACTGTCCCTGCCTTTAATCTCAATTGGGTCTTTGTCTGAACTGACATGCATGAGTTATTTATGAGAGAATATTCAGTTATCTGGAGTACACTAGTTTCATACATGCATGCATTAACTGACTAAACTCACAATTAGTTCCTCCAACTGTTTGGAACTAATTTAACTTGACTTAACTCAGTTAACTGAGCTAACTAATTACAACTCAAATACAACTCATCCTTATCTCCTTAATTAAGGGATAACTTCCTCAATCAAAGGGACAACTGTTGCATGAATTCACAAAGACTTCATGTTTGAATTTCTCCAACTAATTAACTCAAGATGAATTAATTAATTATTTTTCAAACAGCTGGTGAGACTAAATTCGAATTTTAACTCTCAATTTTAATTCAAGGACAAATTAAAACTGGAATATATCCTGAAATGCTATCTATAGCAATGTTATTTATAGCATTTCTATTTTTAGCATTTCTTGTTGCTATTTTCAACACTCCCTCTCATCAAGAAAGGAATTCAACTCGATCCCGATCCTGAACCTTTGGAATGTGATGCATGCAACACTACTCTCTAGTGTTGTTGCTCCAGCAAATCCAGAAACAAAAAAGCATCCAACCTGAATCAGTATGATGCATCTGTCATCAAAGTCTCTGACTGCTAAAGCCTCTGTGAACTAAAAACTCTGCGCTTCGGCTGACTCTTCCTTTCTACACTGTTGCCAATCCTTCTTTGCACTCTTCAGTATCTGACTGCTCCTGCCTTTGTCGCTTTGATCTCTGACTACATCAATCCCAGTGATTCCTCCCGCTACTATGTACTTTGGGCTCCCGTAGCAAGGTACGATCCATGAGATAAAACCTCTCAATGGACCTTGCCCAATTTCAGCCTTCTTGGGTCTATCACTTCACATCGCCCCACCTCACACCTAGAGGTATGGCTGCATGTGATCCCTCTGCCCACTTGGCTCGAAATTTTCCCCTACTGGAGGTCTCTGCATGAGTGGATGCCTCCACTCGGTCTCCTCTCAGCTTCTCCAATTGTGGCTGCTCCACAATTGTCTGAGACTTCTTCTAGCACTGCATGTTGAGAGATAATGTACTCTCCCTCTCAACCACCAAGTCTCCAACATTTGCCTTGCTCCTCAAGGCTTTTCATGCATCTTGAACCTCAAGAGCATACATGTTCTTGACTCGTGAACCGATCTGCTTCACCTGTCCTGTGGTGATGTGTCTAAGGAAAAACTTTCTCTTACTAAAGACTACATCATAGCCTTTGTCTTCCAACATCGCGACCGATACCAAGTTTTTATTCAGTCCAGGCACATACTTTACATCTGTCAAGGTAATAAGAGCTCCATGCTTCCTCTGAAAAGCAACCGTGCCCACTCCTGAACCACTATACTTTTCATCATTACCCATCTCTATGAGTATCTTGAGGTCTTTCTCCTCCAAGGTATTGAACAAACTCTTATCGCCAGTCATTTGGAATGAGGCTCCACTGTCAAGAAACCAACCACAACCCATCATCGATGAAACCATGCATGCGATGAGGGTGAAATCCAATTCGAACTGAGAGGCTAGGGCCTCACCTTCAGATCCTTCTGAGGATCCCTTCTTGGATTTCTTCAATGGACAATTAGTTGCGTAATGGCCTACCTCATGACAATTAAAGCATCTCACTTTAGATTTGTCAATCTTCTTCCCTCCATGAGAAGAACTCGATTTGGGATGAGAATCCTTCTCCTTCCCTTTTTGCACCTTACTTGCTAAGGCTATATTTTCTTCATCATCATGCTTTGATGAAGAACCATCTCTGGTGCTCCTCTTGATCTCCTCCTGTATCAGATCCGATCACAGTCGTTCCCAATCTGGCAGTTTCTCTCTTCCATTCACTGAGTCTTGGTAGCTATGCCAGCTCTTAGGAAGACCGAGGAGAGCAAGACTCACCATATCATCATCAGTTGTCATGATTCCTACACTTCCAAGCTCATCTCTGCAGGTGGTGAGCTTGTTCAGATATGTAGAGATCGTGTCACCCTTTTTACACTTGATTTTCCGAAGCTTGTCCTTCAGTGCCAGCTTCCTCTGGTCATTGTTGTTCTGATATAGGTCCTTCAATGTCTTCCACATTGAAAACAGAGTCTCCTTCCAATGGAGACTCGAGACAACATGGTCTCGAACTCCCTCCAGAATAATCCTCCTCGCTCTCACCACACATTTCTTCCATTCCGCCAATTCTTGGGCATTAGCTGTTGTTGGATTGGGGACTTCTTGATCAATGAAGTCCTTCAAACCATTGTCCTCTAATACCACTTCCATGCGATCCTTCTATGCTATGTAATTTGAGCTTCCATCCAGGGGATACTCGAGTCTCAAGCCATTGAACGCCATTGGTGAACTTTGAGATGTGATAAGAAATCAATTTTGTACCTACAATCAAGAACTTCAAACTTCGAACTTCTCCCTTCTTTGTATACTGTTCTCCGCTTTGATCACCTTTGCTCTGATACCATGTAGAAATTCTCACTGTAGATTAACCTGATTATGCAATGTACTAAAGCAAAATACTTAATCTACTTCTACAATGAAACTTGCGGAAGCTTAAAAGATTTGAGCAAGATCAAGCATAACACATATAACCAGAAGAAGAATCAATACACATGAAACATAGAAAATACTCAGGGGAAAGCCTCAGCTATCTGTATTATCATACAAGTGGAAATACATCAGAATTACAAAAATCTTTAGCTCTCACGGCTATCCAGCTCTCAGTACAATCCCTCACTGCTGCTCATAGATAGAATAGACAACACATATGCCTTCTCCTCTATCCTCCAAGCCTCCTATTTCCTTGCGCAGTTTCTCCTGGGTCCTCCAGTTGTAACCTATGTGATTCTCACCTCACACACTGCTCTGACCTCTGTAGTAACTGCGCAATCCTCAAGGAATGAATTCCTTTTGCATGCAAGAGATATTCACATGGGAATATTCTAGCAACTGATAGTACATTGTCCCTGCCTTTAATCTCAATTTGGCCTTTCTCTGAATTGACATGCATGAGTTATTTATGAGAGAATATTCAGTTATCTGGAGTACACTAGTTTCATGCATGCCTGCATTAACTGACTGAACTCACAATTAGTTCCTCCAACTGTTTGGAACTAATTTAATTAGACTTAAATTAGTTAACTGAGCTAACTAATTACAACTCAAATACAACTCATCCTTATCTCCTTAATTAAGGGATAACTTCCTCAATCAAAGGGATAACTGTTGCGTGACTTCACAAAGACTTCATGTTTGAATTTCTCCAACTAATTAACTCAAGATGAATTAATTAATTATTTTTCAAATAGCTGGTGAGACTAAATTCGAATTTTAATTCTCAATTTTAATTGAAGGACATTAAAATTGGAATATATCTCGAAATGCTATCTATAGAAATGTTATTTATATCATTTCTATTTTTAGCATTTATTGTTGCTATTTTCAATAGGACCATGGTCAAACCTAGTTTGGTAGAGTTGTTTCCAACCTATAGGAGCTTTCATGTAGTTGTGTGTTAGACTTGTGTGTGGCACCAATGCTAGTGAGGAATCAAATTGTGTGATTGTTTATGTACTGTGTGTGATAAAGGAGAGCTTGCTTTGCACTACAAGAACTCTGCAGGAGTTACTGTAAAAGGATGTGAAACCCTTCCCTACCATGTGAGCTAAGGGCACTATGAACCGTGGAGCCACCAGCAGTGTTTTCTATTCTAGAGTACTATACCGAGATAATCATGGAGAGGGATTCCATGCTGAGTAGAAGCCCAAGTACATCATCCTACTAGGTAGAGTGAATGGCCTAGCTGAAAATCATCATTATATACGCCTTCTTATATTGAATTTTTTTACATAGTGTGAGATGTTATAAAAAAATGACACACTAGTCACACATATCTTCAAAGAAAATTGTGAAGAGTCAGAGTTGAGGAGTCAACATCCCTACTTTTTAAAGTTTAGTTTTCTTATCGTAATTGTCTCGGATATTGATCCTGCGTAAGAGGATGTTATTCCAAACTTTTACTCTAAAGAATCTCTTTTAAGCTCGAACCTTGACTTGAGTGCACATACATCATCCACTCCATTGAGTCTAGGATAGTTGCATAAGTATTATTTAACTTCTACCTTAAATATTTTTCCAACAATTGTAATGTGTATTTAGAGGGACTCTTGAATGTTGACAGATCATTGTTTATTCATACAACCACACCATAAAAAATTGAGTTGCAAATGTTATGTGTATTATTCAATTTTATGTGGTCTGTGATATTGATAAGAGAAAGGTAAATCATGGCTTAAATTTAATCTTCTTAAAGATAGAGTTATAGACAAGGTTTCATATTCAACAATATAACTTTTCAGGTCATGCAAATTATGGATTACAGATTAAAGTGTGATATATAAAGTGTGATATCCATGATCGAGGAAAGCGTTGAAGTAGCATGGAGTTGCTACGAAATTAGTTGCTACAAAATTGTGTAAACTTGGTTTGACTTTATTTGAAATTTTGTTTTACACTAATCTATTCACTATGTGAGAGCTTAAATCCATTGATTGATTTGAAAATGGAAAAATTTATGTTTTGGAATGGATAATCCTCTAGTAGAATCAAACAAAAATGAAGAAGCCATGTTGGATAGCACCAATTAAATGAATTGGAAATTTAAAATGAAGAAATTGATTGAAGGATACACTATTTGGTCGATGGTGACTGGTAATGAAGTGAAGCTAGAGGTAGCTTGAACACCTACAAGTGCATCAATTCAAGATTAGGAGAAGCAAGAGACTAAGGTGAAAATGTTGGTGTGAATGTTAGTTCAAGATAACACTATACCACATATCAAAGACTGTCAGATGTCGAAGAAGGCCTAGACAACGCTTAAGGAATTGTACGAATCAAGGAATACAAATCAACTCCTATCCTTGAAGATTATGCTTTTGTCTATTAAAATGAAAGAAAATGAAATCATGGCAATTTTATTTCAAGAATTAGGGACTTTGAAGATAAACTTGGAGATATAGGTGTAGTATCTAACATTGACCTAGTCAGTATAACCTTAAATGGAATGTTAGATTAGTATCACATAGTCATCACAAGGCTTGTATCAAGGTAAACTTTTCCCACTTTTGATGACTTAGAAGGTATACGCATGCAGGTGGAAGAAAGGCCAAAGAACTCTAAGCCTCAAGGTTTTGATTTGGTGCTAATGGAAAAAGGGAAACCACCATTGAAGAGGAAACCTTAGAAGGTAACAAGGGAGGAAATCCAACACATGGAAATCCATCATTTGCTAAGCCACCATTTTCAAAATCACAACCAGGTATGGAATTTCCAAAGGTTGATATTAAATTTCATTGCCGTGACAAGTTTGGAAACTACACTAGAGATTGCACAAAAATGAAATATCACGAGTGTAAATATTGAAATAAAAGGCACACTCTAAACTTTTTGATAAATTATAAACATTGAATGATGGCATCAAAAACATTAGACTATTTTTTACAAATTTTGCACTATATTTGGAAATAAATGATCAAAATACTTGGTTTGTTGATTCTGGAGCTTCCATCCAAATGTCCTATAATAGGGACTACTTTCAGAACTTAATTGAAATTAACAATGGTACGAATATCATATCTTGGAAGTGATCATGCACATGAAATTAAAGTGTATGGATATGTATTAGTGACATTACCTAATGGTCGTGTTAAACTAATCCACAATGTGATCTATATGCCTAGTATTAGGAAGAATCTAATATTAGTTTCTACTATAATAGATCAGGGCTTGAAGGTTGAATTTGTAAATTCACATTGTGTGGTGAAAGATATGCAAGATCATTTCAAGGTCATTGCAACAAGAGTTAGAATTGGAGGTTTATATAAGCTCAATGTGACAACCAAAATCCATCAAGCATTGACATCCACGACCATGATGATAGAAAATATTTGGCATCAAAGGTATGGCCACATTAATTATCATGATCTATTACTACTACAAAACCGAGGAATTATAGAATGGATTCCAATAATTAAAAATGAATATTTTGCATGTGAAGGGTGTGCATTAGGTAATATGCATAGGGAAGATTTTCCTACTCAAATATATAAAAGGAAAAGGGGTATTCTAGAACTTATGCATAGAGATGTGTGTGGTCCTATGTAGACTAGATCATTAGGTGGAGCATATTACTTCTCAATCTTTATTGGGGATTGTAAGAAATATACATGGGTATGCTTCATGAGAAAGAAGAGTGATGTATTTGAATATTTTGAGGAGTTCAATATATTGGTTGAAAAGTAGGTAGGAAAATACATCAATATCCTCTGATCAGATCAAGGGGGAGAATAGATTTCAAATGAATTCATCAAGTATTGCAAATCTCATGGAATTGTACAACAATACACAGTACCATATACTCCACAACAAAATGGAGTAGCTAAAATGAAGAGTAAAACCCTGGTAGAATATGCTTGGAGCATGTTAAAAAGTAGGCACGTTACCCATTCGTTTTGGGTTGAAGTTGTTAACACTATTGTTTACTTAAAAAATAGAAGTCCAACTAAAATTTTAGATCATAAGACTCCTTTTGAAGCACTTTATGGTTATAAATAAGTAGAAATCCATTGGAGAATATTAGACAACAAATCCTTCTCTTATGTTTAGAAAGAAGAGAGGAGGAAGCTTGATGTGAAATTTATTAAGTGTATTTTCATAGGTTATAGTTCTAATCATGAATCTTATAAGTTGTTTGATCCCTGCACACATAAAATATTTGCAGGCAGAGATGTATTATTTCATGAGCTTGCAGATGAAGGCTATAAGAATGACAAGTATGATGCATGACATATCCCTTATGAGTATGATGATGTCAAAGAGGAAGCAAATGATAAGAAGGAATAGAAAGAGGAGGAAGAATATAGCGACATGAACACCTCTAGAAGCCACAACACATCAAATTGAAAACAAAATATGAGAATAGATGAAATCAACAAAGCACCAAGAAGGTCATATCATAAAACTCAACCACCAATAAGATTTAAAGATTATGGCTTAATAACTAACGTTATGAAGAAAATGAATGAGGATGGCTAGGTTTACGTTTTCCTCCTGTGTTAGTCATGGCGCTGAAAAGGATATAGATTTTGAAGTTGGGGCCAATGGAGTTCCAGGACACTGGATTTGGTCCTTGACATGATCACAACCTAAGATGGGGCCATACTATGCTTATTATCGAAATGGATCAAATGACCTTTTAACGATTAGGGATTAGGGAGCCAAATTGAGGTGGGGGTATTGTCCATGTGGTGGCTCTTTTCTTCTCGTTGGACGAGTTGTAGCTTGGTGACAAGAATTTTGACTCTGTGGAGGTCACGATGTTGTCGATTTCTCCTAGGTCTACTTGCAAGAATAATAAAGGTAACATTGATTGGTTGCGAGGCAATATAGGCACTCCTTTTCTACTGTATCAAAGATTTGGAGATACTACTTTTTTTATCTAGTGGGGCACGTGAGATTGGAGCCACATGTCATTTAATTATGGGGTGTATGGCCATTGTGTCTATTGTGTTTCTTTTGAGACATCATTCAAGCCCTTTCAAATGACATGTAAGACTGTTGGACCTAATTACCCATTTTATTTTCATCAAATGGTGTGTTACGTCTATTACAAAGACTGTGGATCGTGGAACGAGCCTCCCATTATATGGATTCTTTCGTTGGTTATTAGATGCAATTTATAGGGTGTCGACAACCCCAAACTTTCCTCCGACGGTGGATTTGAGCTTCATGGAAGATTTGGTAATAGCCACTCACAAGAATAAAAGAATGCAGAGGCGTATAAGTAAGTGGCAAGGTCTAGGAAGCTGATCCCCCGGGCACAAATTTGTACAAGAAAAGTATTTCAAATTTTCGCTCAAACCCCATCTGGAAGGCCAGTCATCATGGGATTCAAAAAGGATTTTTTGGTTCTAGTTTTGAAAAGGGAGATCCATATCATATCTAGTATTCCAACGGAGTCACAAAGTGTGATCTATGTTGGTAAATCTATGAAGGATGATCAACATCTACAAGCCTATGGCGTAGATCAGAATTCCACAATTATCATTAACCTGAGATTGTGGGGAGGCTCGTCTGGACCAATCCATGGATCTACCTCATTCAAAGACACTCTTAAAGGTAAATCTGGTGCATTAGGTAGATCTAAACATACTCGAAACATTCTTGGGCCCTACATTGTTGAGCATAGAAACAAAATTCCGGCAATGACAATAGATGTACCAGTGTTAACTAATCTTCGCACAACCTATCAATCCCAGGAAATCATTTGTAGATTTAATGGTTTTTGGCCAAAACCTATGGATATATTTTAGTGGATTTTTACGACATGGACAACAAACTGTGAGATTCATCTATTCTCCGAGGGTTTCTTCATAGTAAAATTTGAATCATCAGAGATTATGATCATGTTATACAAGAGGGTCCATGGTTCTAGGGTAATGCAAGACTATTTATCACCCAATGGTTCCCAAAATTTGATGCCAACTCAATGGTGGTCTCCAAAATTTTGTGTGGGAAAGACTACACAATTTACCTGTTCATTAAGTCTTAGTAGGAATTGGTAACCTACTGGTGAGATACATTAAGATGGACTAAAAAGAATATAAGAAGCAACATATACGTTTTCTCGAATTTACGTAGAGGTAGAACTCAGCAAAGGACTTCCTGATCATATCCTTCTAAGACACAACAACCAATGTTGGACTCAGTTCTTAGATTATGATAATACGACATTCATATTTCACTCTTGTCTACAAATTGGTTATTTACAAAATGCATGTCCTTTGACAAAGAAAGATCCTAGAAAGATAAAGCAACCAGTCAAGAATCTTAAGGGATGGAAATCTCCAACCCAAAAATCTGATGAAGAAGAGGAAGAGGATCCCATAATTGAGGATAACTCAAATCCACAGGCCCCCAACAAGTGAAGGAATCAATAAGGAAGGAATGGTGGCAACAAGGTTGCACAATCCAAATGCAGAAGGGAATCTTGATCAAGAAATGCAGAAGGAGAAGGAAATCGAAGGATTGATATGTCGTTATTCCTCTAAGAGCTTAGACTCAGATAAGGGACATCCAAGGAAAACAACAGACAACCAAGGTATCATTGTTACATCCACTCTTGATGAAGTTGGATGGTGAAAAGTAGAAAAGAAGAAGGGTAGAAAATGGTGACTATGCATTTTTTATCGGTCCCTATTTCTTTCTTTCTTGTTGTTTTTGGATTTTTAGGCACTAGCTATTGACTGGCCATGTATTTTTTTTTTTTATTTTTTGGGGTATAAATCTAAAGGATGATCTAAAGGAACTCTTAGAGACATTTGCAAAATGTAATTTTGTTCCTTGATTCTCAGGTTGAATAAAATTACAATTTTTATTTTCCCAAAAAAAAAAAGAACTAAAGTTATGAATGTCATAGAACTTTTGAATTTCAAAGAGGTTAATGAGAATAAAGAGTAGATAGATGAAATGAAGGAAGAATATGATCCTACAAGGAAGAATGAAAAATGAGAATTAACAAAATTACTTGTAAACAAGTTACCATATGATCCAAATGGTTCTTCAAAACTAAATTTAAAGTTGATAGAAGTTTAGATAAATATAAGGCCACGCTGGTTGCAAAAGGATACTCACAAAAAGAGGGAATTGACTATGAAGAAAAATTTTCACCTATAGCTAAGTTAAGTACAATTATATTGATTATTGCTTTAGCTACTAAACATAAACATAAACTATATTAGCTAGATGCTAATTTGTCTTTCTTAAATGGGGAACTAGAAGAACAAGTACATCTTGTTCAACCGTAAGCGTTTGTTAAAAAAGGTCAAGAGCATCTTGTTTGCAAGTTAAAGAAAACATTATATGGATTGAAATAGGAACCAAGATCATGGTATGTGAAGATTGAATATTTATTTCTTTAGAAAGGTTTTATGAAAATAAAAAGTGACACTAATTTATATATTGGCTCAAATTAAAATGGGATGTTATTATGATTTCTCTATATGTTGATGATCTTATTATGAAAAACAATGCTTCTAATTTAATTGATGAAGTTAAAGGACAATTGTCACAAGAGTTTAAAATGAAAGACCTTGATTAATTGCATTATTGGTTAGGACTTGAGATATGGAGAGAAGGTATGCAAACATTGGTTACGTAGAGTAAGTATACCAAGGTGTTATTGAAAAGATTCAAAATGCCCAATGTACGACAATATCAATACCATTAAAACAAAATTCCAAACTCTATAGAAATGATGGGAAAAGAAAGGTGGATGGTAAATTGTATTGTTAGTTAGTGGGAATTCTAAACTATCTCACTACAACTAAGCCATACATAGTATATTTAGTTAGCATCCTAAGTCAGTTCACAACTAAACCTCTTGAAAGCCATTAGAATGTAGTGAAGTGATTCCTTCAACATCTAAAATGAATTGTTAAGCTTTTCTGATTCAGAATGGGTTAGAAATCCATATGACAGAAAGTCAACTTCATGATATGCATTTATCCTTGGATATGGGATTTTGGCATGGAGAAGTGATAAACAACCAAACGTTTATTTGTCATCAACTAAAGTTGAGTGCAATGCTTTGTGCAGTGCCACATGTGAAGAAATTTTGTTGAGGTGGGCTCTTGAAGATGTGGGAGAAATACAAAAAATGTTGTCAATTATAAAGTGTGATAATCAAAGCACCATCAAAATAGCCAACAATTTTGTGTACCATGCAAGATGAAAACATATTGAGATGAATTATCCTTTTTTTAGAGAAGAGATGCAATCCAAGGAAATCGATATAATATATTGTAACACCAATGAAAATGAAATTGATATATTTACAAAGCCTCTTAAAAAGGAAAATATTGAAGTATGTAGGAATAAATTGGGTGTGGTAGAAAATACATTTCTCCATTAAGGGGGAGTGTTAGACAAATAATGGAGAAATATGAATATTCTCCTATAATTAGAACCAATTATGTGTTGTTATATATTTGGTTGAATTTTTTGCCTTAATTAGTCTTTGTTGATCGCCCGTTCCTATATTATAGGAATTTTTTAAACAATAATGATAGTAGTCCCATTTGGTGGCTTGCTCTAGCTCCCCAGGATTCGTCCTTCACCTCAATCGATGGCCCTTATTTTCTTTTCTCCTGTCTCTCTTCTACAATTTTCCCAAGGTCTTGTCCTCACATTTAACTTCAAAATTCTTTTATTTTTATACCTAAATCAAAATCCCAATGCCCACAAAAGACACACAAGGTCTTGCAGCCTATTATGCCCATAGTCCAAATTTCTATATAATAGAATCCTTGCCAAATTCATGGCAAAACCAAGACTCCACACACATGATTCAAACTCATGGAGGAAGACCCGTTTATTACCACACCTGAGTGGGATTTCTTAAATTAGTATATAGTGGACCTCAATAGGGCAAGTCAAGGTCACCCTTTTCTTCACTTGTGATTCTCTTCCCACTAGCCCAACATCACCAGAGGCCGACTATACTAACTTGGGTTCAAAACTGACTATTGTCCTTTGAGGACGACTGTCAGTAGAGTGGCTTAAGTTGGGTTCAAAGAGTCAATTTCCTTCGAATCCCTTTCTTTTCCATTGAGGCAAAACTCTCATTGTTGACTTATATTTTTTAGAGGCTCTCCTCTTCTCTTTTATTTGTCTTCAAACAACTTAGTTATGTTGTAAAGCTAGAATGGATTTTATTTCAGTTTATAGTGTGTCTGCTCTCTCATTCCTCAAGCTCACTGGACACCATTCGATTCACCACCATTAACGATTCACTCTTTTAGTCACATAATATTGGGCCAACATGGTAGAGAAATTCTCATTCCTCATGGTGCCTTCTTCTAATGTGGGCCTTCAATCATCCCCCCTCCAATACATATTTTCTTTACCCAATCACTATGTGGCTTTGTGCACTCTTGAATCCTCCGAGAAAACTTTTTAATCTTGAAACTTTTCCAATCTACTCCCCTTTGACAAGTCAGTATATAGTCCTTCTACCCTTCTTTATGAATACACCCTCATTATTTTAATACCTTTGGGAATAAGGTTCTAGAACTTAGAACATAGAGTATCATTCTCGCTCTCGCTTGGTCTCTCGACAAAAAATTAAAATTGTTCCGTATATGTTACTCGAAGATCATTTTAATATAAGATATGCATGCGATCAGATAGGTCTCAATTGTGTAATATTTCTCCCATGAACAATGAAACAAGGCACATTAAATATGATAGAACTCAAACATAATAATCATTCTATTAAAAATTCAAAAGGAGTATTTACAAGTACTTCATGGCTTGTTTCGAGAACTCCCATTTCTCCCCTTTTTTGAGATTCCTTCTCCTATACATAACATTTACAACTAAAGTTATATCAACTAAATAGTGATATGGGACACCTATGCCAAAACTCTAAACTAACTTACAGCTAATTAAACACTTGTTACCTTTGTACAGGCCCATTTTGGAAATTTACCAACTCATCAAAACAACTTACAGTACCAAATTCTTCTAGAATCAGGACACTTGGCTCTTAAACTAAATTATACTAATTTCTAATTTACACAAGTTTACAATTGGAGGAAATTTGGTTCCTCTTCAGAAAATTTAGGACCCTATGGGTTTGGGAAAAAATGTAATGTCCAAGAATGATGTTATTAGAAACTAGGAAAATAATGGGGGGGTGAATTAATTATAAAAAAAAATCACTCGTAAAAATAATAGGACACCAAGAAATAATTCAACAATTGATACATGTGAGCATGACAAGAAAAAATATCAATAACACAAGGAACACACAGTTTCTGCAAACTGTTCTTCAATTTCTTCATAAGGCAAGTTACAACTTGTTGTTACAATTTTTTCTGGCTACAACCAACAAGAAGCTACAACTCCCTGATTTATAACCTATAACTGAATGGAGCTACAACCGCAAAAATATTTACCACCACCTACTAGAAGGAGCTAAAACCATTGATCTACAAGCTATAGCTTGCTTGATATCAATGATTCATTTTTCATCCATTTTCAGACTGGAACCATGAATTTCAACTCAGAAAATAAAGTAATTTGTCCCTTCACACACTCACAAAAACACTTTCAACAATATATGATTACTGAGAAATATGCCACTACACTGACACACCTACAACAACAATTCACATATGCTCGCACCCTGCTAAAAAATCATCACACTAAAATCTATCTATCCTGCTCAATTAGTTCTTCTTATAAAGAAAATTGACTAATTATTTTTAGCCTGAGATTTTAGTTAATTGCACTTTGAATCTTTGCATGATTTCTAAATTTTCTCCTTTTTCTTGTTTAACAGAGTCTTCTAAATGTGTTCTTCAAGTTACCAATACTCTGATTCACTATTTAAAAGTCAATATGTGAGTTAAACTACTATTTCTAGATATTGTGGCTCTTTTACAGGATTTAACTGTTGTTTTATATATTTAGCAGGCTCTAAGTTTGGCTTAACTGGAAATTTTGCCTCTTATTCTATCCATGCAGCTAATTTTTCCTTTAGGCCCCTATTAATTGGCCCTTTGTCTCTTATCCACCCATAAGATCATGGGCTATGACCTTCGCCTTGGTCTTGAGGTGCTTAACTATGATCCCTTTGCATTTTTTTTCTCGAGGGCTTATCTCCTTTATAAACTCCTCCACACTGTCGATATTCTTACTACGTGGGACCAAGTGCTAGTGCTTGGTTCTTACCACCTTTATCCTGAACGATATGTAATATAACTTCAAAATACTTTTGGGATAGCATTGCGAGATTACATGTCTTGTGGGGCCTCCTACCCATTGCTCATTAGTTATCATAGCAAGCTTTACCACCAACATGTCCCAGCTCTGTCATCTTGGGACTTTCCCCTGTGTGCCTTAATCTCCTTATGGGGTCAACCCACAATGATGAGGTTTCCCAACGAACATCATCTTGGTGCTTCCTCTATGTTCTTTTAATTTACCTTCGGGGTTATACTGTAGGGGTGATGTGTCTCATTGGGTCCCCTACTGCAACAATGCATGAATAAATTTCCATACGGGCTAAGTAGGATTTGATGTAAGCCATGTCACTCGTTGCCCAGTCATCCCATATCTCCTTTAGATGCAGCACCTAAATCCTTATATGGTATGGGCTATGGAATGATGTCATGGTGATGTCACATGTTCCATGTGGTTCTATGTGAGTGGTCCACATGTTACCTAAAATGTCCCAGTCCATTACCTAAAAATGTTGAATCTGTATGCCACGTGTCCACTATACCTGATGTCATGCTGACATAACCTCGACCTACAAAAAGTTTCCATATGCCCTGTAAGAGAGGAGAGAGAAAGTGTCTGAGAGCCTTTGGCTTTTTGTTGAATTCCTCTATAAATAATTCCAAGGGTCCCAACCATTATCTACATTATGTTGTTACCACATTTCCTGGTTAATGTCATCCCTCTCATCTATCCTTAGCATTGCATAAAACTTCTGGGTCAGGCTGACCTATTTATGTGGGCTCCAACTTTAGCCAATAAACATGCTTTCTATTGTGCTACCGTTAGATATTTATGGTGGATTCCCCCCAACTTGCGCACTAAAGGTCGAGCAGATAGACCCTCACACACTCGTTACGATGTGTGAGTTGGCGCACGTGGAGAGAGATCCGCTACAAAACGTTCCCTCTTTCTAACTCAATACCTCCACTAATCCTTCCATGATCCACTCTACTTTGTTTGGCCAACTTCCAAATTTAACTCTAGCTAAGACCACCTTTCACCATGTTTAGCTTTGTTACTTGTCTTTGGTGTCCTCAACTTTGACTGGCTCTAACATTCAATCCAGGAGGCCATTTATGAACTTCCACATACCATTGGAAATATATTTTAGATCTTTATCCATATCCTTTGGTTCCTCCTATTCTTGAGTGATTTCTTGCTCAATAAATTCCTTCAAACCGTCTACTCTAGATCTGCTCATCTTGTAGTCACCTTGTTTGTGGCCAAATACATTTGGGTTGCTTTGCCACTTTCCATCAATGACAACACATTTCTAACATATGCTCTTGTATCAACCTCCCTAGGTGAAAAAGAGAATATGATCTTTGGGTCAGATGCCTCCTCGATCCCAAACTTTATGTTGTTGTTGACTTCTTACTCGGTTTTGATGTTGTATTTCTTCTGTTGTTTGCCGCTTGCTAGGATCCAAAATTTTATGTTGTAGTTGAGCATCCACACTTTGATACTACCTCATTCGTTATTTTGTTGTCATTTTCAACTGTCTAGGCTTCCATACTTTGTGTTGCATCCTTCTACTAACTTTGTTGATGTAAACTTGAGTGGTAAACTGGATAATATTGTTAATTATCTTCTTCTCCTGATAGTCGGTCATGTCAAGTGTCATTTCCATCAACTTCCTTATCCCTTTAATATCAGTGTCCCACTTGACTTCTTGTTGGAACATACTGCTAACAATGTCCATATGCATTTGTAAAATTTCCATGACTTCTATACACATTTCATCATCCCCACAATCATTCACACTTGCATGCTTTCTCCCCGTTGCATTATGAGAGATTGAGTCTCATCTCCTACACATCCTTTACAACAAATATCATGTCCATTGAGTTCTAATTGATCACCTTGTTTGTTTTTTGCAAACTTTTGGTTTTTATTCAAAAAAAATCCACAATTATCATTCCTCTGTTTGAAATGAAACAAATTTTCACTGTTTTGGGACAAACTTTTCACCTCACTCCTTATCCCATCTTCTTTTGCCTGCAACAATAGAAATTGTGTCTCTTTTATTGCAACTTCATATTCCTTCTTTTTCATGACAGTTCAATATGACTGTGCATCATCATCTATAGGATAACCTGTAATCATACATGAAACATTAGGTTAAAAAACATAAGACCCTTTGGCCTCATTGAATCCCTCTATCAGCATCTGTTTATGTTGATCTAAACTCTCTATGGAGCACAAGAAATATTTAGAAACTCCCTCATCTTCCATATGAGACAAACTTATCTCATCCTCCTCTTCTACCTTTAATACCATCTATTGTTCTAGCCTCGTAATTGTATTCTCAACAACCTATTCTTGATACAATTTACCATATTACTGGATGCCTCAAACACTACAACTTCTTCCAATTCCTTGGCTATATTTTCCAGGCAGTCTTCTCCACTCCTGCGCCTATCCAACTAGTCCTCTAATTTTTTTAAAACCTCTTCATATTGTGTTAGTAAATTATTTGAATGCTTCCATTCCTCTTGATCGGAAATGCTTTCACATTTTTTTTCTTATATACTCTTCTCCTTATGGCCCCTTTATTATTCTCGTTCTCCCTTTGAGCAATATCCTCTTGACCTTTATGAGACAATGGTGCATCACCCCTTTCCTCTGTGACAATTATCTGGTTCTTCTCATCATCCACGATTTATATGACAACTTCAAAGGGTTATCCATCCTTAGCAAAAGTTAATGTTGGCTCATAAGCTCTTCCTTCAATCTGTTGGTAACAATCCTCAGTTGCTTCCCTGATGTTTTCTCTTACAACCTTCTCATCGTATATCACAACTTGTGATGGTTGTCCGTCTTTCTAATTTTCACATAAACAAAAAAGAATGAGGCTCTTGGGCCTCCATTGATGCTTCTAACCCTTTTTTCAAATTTGGACTTATCCCATAGTCCTTCAGACCATTAATTGGTCCCATCTCTCCTCCTTCATCATCCTCTCTAGCAAAACTTGCATGCACAGACAAATTTTTAGTCTCAAAAATGCAAGGCTTTCGAGCTTCCTCTTCTATCAACAACTCCCTATGTTGGTTTAGACTCTTCACATAGTCCTCGTTATCATCATTGTCTTCCGCAAGGATTTTTCCTTCTTCTAGTTTGTAGAGGCAAGCATTTCTATTATCTCTTTCATCCTTGGACCATCTGCAAGTTCCTCCTCCTTATTTGCAAGGAGTGAGCCTTCTTTAGGTTCACAATAGCGAACTGCACCTTACTTAGGCTCACCTATTCTGAGCTCTTCTCTTATAAATAGGTTTTTATGAAAGCCCTTACCCCCTTTTCCCCATATCTCTATTTTTTGGGGACTTCATTTTAAATTCCTTCTTTCTGACAGATAATATGAACCTTCTCCTCATTCGTCTCTCCTTCTCTTGTAGTAGTTGCATTAATACATTAATTTGTGCCTTCAATTCAAGCATCTCCTTTTCAAATTATCCATCATTCAACATCCTCAGCATCTCCTTTTCAAATTATCCATCATTCAACATCCTCATGCCATTTCTCTTGGCATCCTTCTCTCCTCTATTGTGGCTTTTACTCGAACCTTCATTATGACCAAAAATGGTCACCTTTTTCTTCTTCTACATGAGCTCATCCATGCTCATCGTGAGCTACAACCTACCCTCATAACAAGTCTCACCTTACTTGTTACCCAAACACCTCACCTTTGCCTCGCTATTGGTGTTTCATTGGTTCCCGCCTCTAAAACCACTTGAGCACTCCTTTCTCCTTTCTGGTTATTGCACCCTTCTCACTCCTTCAGAACTTCTATTGTTCTCTTTTTTCCAACCCCATCTGGAATCCTCCCTTCCTTATGTAGCCTCTTTGCTTCAAGTTTCTTTGCCACAGATCTCTGCCTTTATTTAGGCAATCTCCTTAAATCAAAATTTTAAAGACTAGATTTCGCTGACTGGTTCTCTTTCCAGTCTCCTCGGCCTTGTTTATGGCTGGTGCTCTCTGTCTGCTTCCAGTTTTCTGCTCTTCCTTGACTTCAGTAGCAGTCTCCTTCAATATATATCTATCTCCTCCATGGATTATGGTTCCTGTATTTTTTCTACTCACGTTGTCAACTAAGCACTTCCTTATCCAGTGTTTGACGATGCTAGTAACAATTTCTTTATAATTTCAGAGGGTACTACGCTGTGATACCACTTGATAGCGGGCCCTTCAGTGATCTACTCTAATGGCCGAGGATCTTCCTTCGCATCATGCGATGCCCTTCTTTTCTTTGCTCCACTCTCTCTTCCAATTAAATTCCTTTTTATTCTACAAACTCAAAATCCCAATTCCCACCAACAAATACACAAGGTCCTTCATCCTATTCTGCCCATAGTCTAAACGTCTATATAAATAGAAGCCTTACCCAAGTCGTGGCGAAACCCAAACTCCACAAACCTAATTCAAACTCGAGGCCTTTTTCATTACAATACCACAATTAACTTTCTTAAACGAGTATATGGTGGACCCCGAGAGGGCAGGTCATAGGTCGCCCTATTCTTTACTTGTGATTCTCTGCCCACTAGCCCGATTTCACCACAGGTCGACTATACTAACCTGGGTCAGAACCGACTATTCTCCTTTGAGGAAGGGCCTCGGTAAGTCGGGTTCGAAGAGTCAATTTCCTCCGACTCCCTTTCTTTGTCGGCGAGGGCCGACTCTCAATGGTCGCTTATGTTTTTCACAGGATCTCCTTTTCTCTTTTATTTGAGTTGGCAATATGTCTGCTCTCTCATTCCTCAAGCTCACGGGACAGCATTTGACTCAGTGCCATTAATGAGTCGCTCTTTCAGTTACATAATACTACGCCAGCGAGTTAATGAAACGGTCATTCGTCATGGTGCTTTGTGACGTGGGACTTTAATCATGCCCCCTCCAATACATATTTTCTCTGCCCGATCACTACGTTGTTCTATGTGCTCTTGAGTCCTCCGAGAAAACTTATTAATCCCACAACCTTTCCAATCTACTCTCCTTTGACAAGGCGCTCTACAATCCTTCACCCTTCTGTATGAATACACCTTCGCTATAGTAATTCCTTTTGGACTAAGGTTGTGGAACTTGGAACGTAGAGTAGCCTACTCACTCTCGCTTGATCCCTCGACAGAAATTTAAAACTACGCCATATATGCTACTCCAAGCTTGTTTCAATATAACATATTCACCCATTCGGACAGGCCTCAATTGTATAATCTTACTCCCATGAACAATGCCATAAACACATTAAACCTGAGAGAACTCAAACATAATAATCATTCTATTAAAAATTCAAGAGGAGTATTTACACGTACTTCATGGCTTGTCACTGGAACTCCCATCTCTCCCCTTTTTCGAGAGTCCTTCTCCTATACATAACATTTACAACTAAAAATATCTCGCAGTGATACGAGACACCTATCCCAGAAATCTAAACCAACTTACAGCTAATTAAACACTTGTTACTTTTGTACAGGTCCATTTGAGACACTTGACTCTTAAGCTAAATTATGTTAATTTCTAATTTGCACAAGTTTATAGTTGGAGGAAATTTAGTTCCTCTTTAGAAAATTTAGGAGGATTTAGGGTCTGTAACAAAATGTATTTCCTTGGGATGATGCTCCTGCATCAAATAATCTAATCGTATATGTAAGAGTTTTTTGACTTAATAAATACATGTGAGTGTTGTAGTGCAGTCTTCTGAGTGAGCAATTATGTAACCAGAAAGTTGCCATCCTTCTTAATTGTCTTACATTTTTTCAGTGTTGTACTTTGAGGTTTACTATGTTGCACCAAGAGTAATCATTTTACAAAACACTGTCATTCGATATTTTAACGATGTCTGTGTTGCACCAAGAGTAATCATTTTACAAAACACTGTCATGCGATATTTTAACGATGTCTGGCCACAACCTTGGTTCGCTTTCATTAAATGTAATCACTTTATTACATGATTGGCATGGTCAATCGACTCAACGGGGTTGTTCTCGCAATGATCATGCGCTGATCCACGACGTTGTTTATAGAAATTTAACTTCATATCCTATTGACATTGGGGTTGGTGGTTGTGATTCGATTTCTAGTATTTGAAGTTGAAGGGTTACTGTCATATTAATCTTTCGAAATGAGAAGGAAAATAAGGTTTTATACGTGAATAAAGTGGAAAATTTTATTCGTACTTAGAAAAATATAGAATTAGTAATTTAATTGATAAAATTTAGAAAATAATACTAATTAATTTAAAATTTTAAATATAAATAATTTTTTTAAAAAACTTCTGAAATGAGTAAATAGTAAAGAATTTCATTTTTTTTAAATGATAAATCACTAAATTAATTCAACTAAAAATGGAATTTTAGAGTAAAATTTTTGGGCTGGCTGTGATTTATTTTTGTGGTTAAAAATATATTTTAAAATTTTCTAATTCAAATTTATAATTAGAATAAATAAAATAAAATGACAAAAAAACCAAAACCAAAAATATCTAAATACTTATGATCATAATATCAAAATTGGCTAAGATATTCTATCATTATTTTTAAATATCCAATATTATGATCAGGTAGAAATTTCAAATATGAAACACTAACGATTTCTGCTGCAACTCACTAGAGAAGAAAAATGTTGTTGATGTACCCGTTTTGATATTTTAACAATGAATGCATCGATGATTTTAGTGCACAAAGGTGGACGTCGAATATAGAGTCCACAGGCTGACTCCATGACATGTTGATACATATATTCCATGACCCAAAAAAAATGACGAATGGACGGAAAACCTGCTTTCACTCACCAAATCGAGTGAACTGTAAAGTATCGAGAAATGAATAGAAAAATTGAGTGCATAATCAGCTGAACAACCGGTCACAGCTGTGAGCTTATAAGATGGAGGAATTTGCTCCGATGATAGAAATCAACCCAGGTTACTTAAAGAGGATCGGCGTTGTATTAACGTAGTTCTACAGTCCACAAGAAAAACGTATTACTGGTCATTGAGAAAGAATCATCGATAAATCGTACAACGTCGAATTTATTTCTACTCATTTTCATCCCAAGTGAATGACAGGGTCTAGTGAATATGACATTCCACATTAAAATCTGTTTCGGCTGATGATCGTTACTCTTCAACATTCGTTCACATATGACAGTAAACATAATGCTAGTTGAAGTAATTTGCTTCGGTAAAGAATAATATTACACTGGAATGTTAAAAAATTATTGAAGTTTTCATGAGCATATATTTTTTTATAACTATAATTTAAAATAAAATTATAATTTAGTTAATTTTTATTTAAAAAAACAATTTAAATTGATGCTATTAATGTTTCAAGCATTTAATTTATATAATCATGTTACTAACTTAGACAATTGAATTTTTTTCTAATTCCAAAAATAAATGCATCAAATAATTATCATACATATAATTAATAATTAATTTGTAACTTATGAGAAGTGGAATTATTTTTTATGTGGGAATTAAAACTAATACTTGGAAGTAATGCTTCCATTAGGAGGGTAAAAAGATGTGATAGTTGTGAGATTATTGATTAGATTAGGTCAGAGTATATGCGTGCTTGTTTTATGTGCCTGTGTTGTTTGTTTTGCGGTGTTGAGGCTTGGGATCTGCTTGTTTCGAAACAAAGTTGAGGAGAGACTTTTATTTTGGTGTGATCAATTGTACGTGATTTGCTAGATCTAGATTTGATTTTAAAAGCTCCTTTTTTCTTTAGGAAATGTACGACTACTAGGGTCTCGAAGGTCCGTTGGATACCTGAGGAGGCACATAAGGTTTAACTACTATCTCGATCTACTCCCTGCATCACTCACAGAAATCTTCCCTCTGCGCGTTCAGTTAAGTCATATGTTGTCTATCTATCATCATTTTTTTTTGGAGTGGATTTGTTTGGTTATTGTGATTAGGTTCATGATATTAGAAGATCAGAGAGATGCACAAGAATGAAATCAAAATCAAATCTCATTAATCAAATGGCTTGGACAACCAGTACATTATATAGTCACACATAAACAACTTCTAGGACAATCTAGATCCAAATAATTCGGATCACCAACTCACAACACAAACTACAAAGACACAACTCATGACAAATAGACTCAACACTAACTACGAGAATACAACTCATCAACTCTATCTGGACATATCATTTCTACATTATTCCAACATCCCCCCTTAATGGAGAAATGGATTTTCAACAATGCCTAGTTGTTGTCTACATATTTCAAAGTTCATCTTTCCAAGAGGCTTGGTAAATATGTTAGCTACATTCTCACTTGTATTACAATACACTAAATGAATCTCATTTGATTGTATCTTTTCTCTTACAAAATGATGTTGGACTTCAATATGTTTTGTTCTTGCATGATAAATTGGATTATTTGCCAGCTTCATGGAACTCTGGTTGTCACATTTGATGCTTGTTGGTCCTCTTTGTTTTTCTCCAACATCTTCAAGAATTCTCCTTAACCAAATAGCTTCACAAGTTGCATTGGTCAAGGCTTTGTATTCAGCTTCTATGGATGACAAAGAAACAGTTGGTTGTTTCTTACTGCTCCATGATACGACCCCCGATCCTAAATTGAATGCATATCCAGAGGTTGATCTTCTATCATTAGGATTTCCAGCCCAATCTGAATCAAAAAAACCTACCAACTCAACATCAAATTCATCAGTATACAAAATACCAAAATAAAGTGTTCCCTTCAGATATCGAAGGACTTTCTTTGCTGCTTTCCAATGGATTTCACAAGGCTTAGCATAAACTAACTAAGGTTGCTGACAGTATATGCTATATCTGGCCAAGTAGTGGTGAGGTAGTTCAAACTTCCCACCAATTGACAATACAAAGTTCCATTCACTTCTTTCGATACATGATCATTGTACAACTTGGCATTCTGTTCCAAAGGAGTAGGCACTGGTTTGCATTCAAACATATGAAATCTTTCAAGGATTGTCTTTACATATTTTCTTTGTGTGATGATTGTCTTACCAGATTCCCTCCAAATTTCAAGACCCAAACAATAATGCAATTCACCAAGATCCTTCATTTCAAATACCCATGACAACTGAATTTTAATTTATTCAATCAACCTCAGTGCACTGCCTGTTATGATAAGGTCATCAACGTACAAAGATATCAAGGCAATATTCCCATCTTGATCTCTCTTGATGTACAAGTTAGGATCACTTTTGCTTCTCACAAACCCTTTGCCATAAAATAACGAATCAATTTTCCCATACCAAGATATTGGTGCTTGTTTCAAACCATACAAAGCTTTCTTTAACCTACAAACAAGATGCTCGTCTCCCTGCTTTACAAACCTTTTAGGCTAAACCAAATAAACTTCTTCTTTTGATTAGCCATTCAAGAAAGCAGATTTCACATCTAACTGATGCATTTTCCAATTTTGCTTTGTAGCTAATGCAATCATGATTCTAATTGTATTCAGTTTAGCTACATTTGAAATAGTATCTTCATAATCAATGCCTTCTTTTTGTGAATAGCCTTTTGCAACCAATCTAGCTTTATACTTATCAATACTACCATCAACATTAAACTTTGGTTTGAACAACCATTTGCATCCTATGGGAACTTTATCTTTGGGCAATTGTGTTAATTCCCATGTGTCATTCTTCGTTATTGAGTTGTATTCTTCATTCATTGCATCTCTCCATTCTTTATATTCTTTAGCTTCTTCATAACTTGAGGGTTCTACAACATTCATTACATGAGACATTAATGCATAATATTTATACCTTATAGGTGGTTGAATTTGACATGATGACCTCCTTAGAGTTTTACTGCTTTCATCCTTCTTCCTGCTTTGTGGAGTCTCTTGTTCTCTTCTTGGAGTGTCATGACTATTGGATGCTTCCTGCTCTTGAACCTGTACATGTTCCTGTACTTGTTGTTGTACATGTTCCTATTCCTATTCAAAACATGCTTCTATTTTGACATAATCATCAATATCATGCCATACACCTGTGTTATTCATTTTATCACCTTAATCTACATTTTCATGAAACACCACATTCCTACTTGCAAGAAATCTATGTGAAGTAGGATCAAACAACTTGTATGTCTTTTGATCATCACAATAACCAATGAATGTGCACTTAATTGACTTGGCATCAAGTTTTCTTCTTTCATCTTTTGGAATATATGCAAACGCCTTGCATCCAAAAACTATTAAATGATTCACTTTAGGTTTATATCCATAAAATGCTTCAAAAGGTGTTTTTAGATTTAAAATTTTGGTTGAATCCTATTTTTTAAATAAACAATAGTATTAATGGCTTCAACTCAAAAACCATTAGAGATATTTTTACCTTGAAGCATGCTTCATGCACATTCCACTAGTGTTCTATTTTTCCTCTCAGCAACTCCATTTTGCCGAGGTGTATGTGGCACTGTAAATTGTTGTAGAATGCCATGACTTTTGCAATATTGATTAAAATCTCTTGATTTATATTCTCCCCCCTTTAGATTTGAAAATTTTGATGTATTTCCCAGTTTGTTTTTCCACCATGTTTTTGAATTCCTTAAAGTATTAAAAAATATCACTTTTCTTTCTTATGAAATAGACCCAAGTGTATCTAGATCTATCATCAATAAAAATAAGAAAGTACAATGCTCCTCCAAGAGATCTAGTTTTCATAGGTCCACATACATTAATATGAATTAATTCAAGTATTTCTCTTTGCCTGTTTTCTTCATGTATAAGAAATTCCTCTCTATGTTGCTTGTCAAGTGCACATGCTTCACATTCAATATGATTATTCTTCATAACAGGAAGACTGTCAACCATTGTTTTTCTTTGAAGTAACATTAAATCATTGTGATTTAAATGACCATAACTTTGATGCCATAACTTTTCTGTTGACATTGTTGTAGATGTCAATGCTTGATGCCCTGTCCCAGTCACATTCAGCTTATACAAGCCTCCAACTCTGGTACCTGTGGCAATAACCTTATAACGATCCTAGATATCTTTAACAACACACTGTGACTTGACAAATTCTACCTTTAGATCTTGATTAGCAATAGTAGAAACATAAATTAAATTCATTTTTATGCTAGGAACATACATCACGTCATGGATCTGCCTCTCTTTTCCATTAGGTAAGATCACACCTATTACTCCATATCCTTGAACTTGAAGGGATCTATTATGTCCTAGATAAACACATGTTCCATCATTGTTCTCATGATATTCATCAAACCAACCCTTATTACAAGACATATGGAGTGATGCACCAAAATCAATGAACCAAGCATTCACATCATCACTCTCAGTAGACAATGCAGCATCAAAAACAAACAATTTGAGATTTTTAAATCTATCATTGATTGAAGTGTCTTTGTCCACAAAATTCCCATTATGCCTTTTGTTTCTCTATTTAGACTCATTATATTTTCTTTTATAGCAATCTTTAGCATGATGTCCAGGTTTTCCACAATAGTAACAATCATCATTTCTTTTATCATGAACTGGAAATTTAGATTGTTTCATACCTTTCTGCTTTGCTTGAAACTTTCCTCCTTTTCTTTTGTCCCATGGATTGCCTTTGTATGGCTTCTTACCCTTGGCTACCAATGCCAAATCTGAATTGTTTGAGCCCAAATTGAAGTTCTTCATCCTCTCTTCCTCTTGTAGAAGAATACCTATCAGTTCATCAAAAATAGGAGGCTTCTCTCTAGCTGAAAGACTTGAAACAAAAATTTGATAATCTTGCACTAAGCCATTTAATGTGATGGTGACCAAGTCAGTATTGGACACCTTTTCACCAATGTCTTCTAACTTATCACTTAGCTCTTTGACACGAAAGATGAAATTTCTTATAATTTCATTGGCCTCCATTTTAATTAACAAAAGCTTGGTCTTCAAGAACAAAATTTGGTTAGTATTAGATGTTTCATACAAGCTTTTGAGAACATCCCATGTTTCTTCAGATGTTTTACAATCCCTAATATGAGGAATGATGGTGTCCTTAACTGAAATCCCATATTTCTTTGGATGTTTTACAATCCTTAATATGAGGAATGATGTTGTCATTAACTGACATTCATAGCAACACCTTTGCTTTTGTTTCCCTTTTTCCCAATCTGGAATAGCTAAAATAACAATGGGTTTGCGTTTTTCCCTACTCAATATGGGCCACAAATTATTTCCCTCTAAAACTGTTAATACCTTGAATTTTCAATCCGCATAATTTCCTCCATCAAGTCTTGTGGACTCATTTAAATAAGTTTCAGCCAAAAAATTTGACACAATGACAAAAAAAAGTCACGAGATCTACACCCAAATTCACGAGATCTACATCCAAATTCACGAGATCCAAAACCACCAGATCCGAACCAAATGCACGGGATCTAAAAAAACAAGACTTAATCTTGCTTCCAATAAAAAAATAAAGCCAAAATTACTTCTTATTTCTCCTTTTTTTTCTACACCAAACCTTGTTTCCAGAACTTTAAGCCAAAATTACTTCTTATTTCTCCTTTTTTTTACCAAACCCTGTTTCCAAAACCAAATACACATTTTTACCTACAATTTTTAACTTGCACCCAAAAAAAACATATTTAACTCCTTATACCACGTAAATTCTCTTTCACCATGAAAAACTGAATTCCATACAACTCCTTTAATCTATTGCACTATATTCTTCATAAAAAATAAATTCACTTTATGGATTGGAAAATCGTTTTGGAAACATAATAATCAAACCAACGACTCACCATCGTGGATAGAATACGAGTTGAATAAAAGATCCAACTGCTTCTCAAAAGATCAAAGTGTCCACAATTTTATGCCACGGTTGAATAAAAGATCCAACTGCTTCTCAAAAGATCAAAGTGTCCACAATTTTATGCCACAAATCACACGTGTGCATCCAACAGCCTTGTTCTTTTATAATTTTTGCAAATCATTGATCCACAACATTTAATATAACCGGCAGCAATGAACCATGACCAATAAGATCTCATAGCTCTCACAGATCTAGGCCCTCTTTCTCTCAGATCTGAGGCCTCACTATATCTCCCTCTCTGGCTCTGATACCATATTAGAAAATCAGAGAGATGCACAAGAATGAAATCAAATCTTATTAATCAAACTGCTTGGACAACCAGTACATTATATAGGCACACATAGACAACTTCTAGGACAATCTAGATCCAAATAATTCGGATCACCAACTCACAACACAAACTACAAAGACACAACTCATGACAGATAGACTCAACACTAACTACAAGAATACAACTTGTGAACTCTATATGAACATATCATTTCTACATTATTCCAACACATGATCATTAGGGATAGACGCAGAGATTCAAAAGCCAATTCAGAAAAAGCCCCATATTTATGTGATCAAGGCTTCAAGTTTGGCTTAATTGATTGATAAAATTATTATGCAATCAAATCGTGGTTTTGATAGTCAATTAGAAGCGCGCATATATATATATACACGAAGCATGATTTCATTTCATGCTTTCTTCTGGGTTGGATTTGGGTCCCTTAACATCGAAGCAATATGTCCATTATAATATATAGAGAACAAGCGAGGAAGGCAACTGAAATGACATAACTATGGAGAAAGCGATAATAATACAGAACCTTCACAGCTAGAGCTGCTTTGACTCATATCTGAAGTTGAAAAGAAAGTGCAAATACAAATGTTGTGGGATGTATGAAGATTGCAGCAACGAATTCGATGGAAGCAGGTGGTTACGATTTAATGGACAATGCTGATTTTTGCACATATGGATTCACGAGATTGGCATTCTTGGCACAAAGAATTAATCATCCAACTTAATTTTCTCATTATATATCTTTGTGATTTGACGACTGTGTGTGAAATCGGTAGTTTTGTGATCGAGAGTGGGAGTGTAGATCTGTAAATTTAATTTGCTATTAAGGGTCATGGCATTTGGTCGAAGAAACAGACGCAGATTTTTTTGACAAATTGTTTCAAGTTAATGGTCATTTACGTTCTTCAGTGTGAGAGAACATATTGTTGACTTGGATATGCCTAATGTATTAGAATTGTGGAATCTTATTGTTTTTCGGTGTTTCAAGATCACTTGTTACAGGTTATTTATGCATATATGTAAATTTGTGTGTGTCAAAAAAGTCAATTGTATGATTACTAGATAACTTCAATATCTAGATAGGTTATTTATATAATTTTAAGTATTTATTTCGATTTAGGATGGAAGCATGTCCATAGAGAAATCCAGTATCACGATTAATTTTCAAAGTAGTTAAGAAGCACCAGTCCTACCAATAGATGAATGATGGCCAAACACAATTATATTTTAAATAGAGGTCAAGTGGTAGCTCGAAGTTGTTGTGGTGAAAAAAACAGAGTCTACCAGATTCGAGAGTGGGTGTAAATGTTGATGAACACTAGTCAAACAAAGATCATTATTGTTGTTGTAATGTGTTTTCAACATTTGTTACATATGAGCATTAAGAGAGTGACTTAGAAGAAATGCTTCCTTTTGTTTGTTGTTGTGAGTTCTAATTGTGAGTTATTAAGTTATTAGTTGTATTAGATCTTTTTAGTATCCATATCCACTATTATCCGATATTGAAGTTTCATATATTCTATTATATTTAATCTTTGCGAAAACAATAAAATATAAAGTTTGTGATTTGTGTGTAATAAAAATTTTTCTCTCCATTTTCAACTCTAATGTCATTTTATAAGTTGTTGAAGAACCTAATGAACAACCGAATTTTTTTTATGTTTATAGTTAACAAATTTCTAAATTATTAAAAAAATAATGAATTAATTTAATATATAAATATAGATAAGTTGTGTGTATGAGTGACCTCTATCATTTATCCTGGACTCATCATAAGAGACATAAAAATATATATAAATATGGCGGGGACTGATAATCTAATACACACAAAAATAAATATAAAAATGTTTCGAATAAACACACGAATTTGTATAAAGATATCTTTCAATGTTTTGATTTATAAGGAAAAGATGATAATTGTTGAAGGAGGTTAACACTGAGTTAAAAATAGAAAAAATAACTTTAAAAACTTGAGGAGATGGGAAGAAATCGTAAAAAAGGGAAAAAAAGAATAGTTAAAATTTTATTAATAAAATAGATTTAAAAATTATAAAATAAAATTTTGGTTTTAAAACTAAATAAAGTAGAAGTTATGAAGAATAAAAAATTTAAAGTGTTATAAATTAAATATTAATAAAAATTTTGAATTTTAAATTAAATAAATAGGAGTTATAAAGAATAAAAAAATTAAAAATTAAATAAAAAATAAGGAGGAAAAGAAAAGTTAAATGAAGAAAAAGAAAATCTAAATCGTTAACTATAGCTAACGAAATAGAGAGAGAACATGAAAGGAAGGCATATATGAGGAATGGAGACAAAATTTCTATTTCACGTTTTTTTTAGTATTTCGTTGGGCATAGCACTAATTTATTTCCTTTATTTTGAGTTTCTTGCTTTTTTTGTTTTTTTTTTTTTTTTTTCTTCATTGGGTTTTCTATGTTTATTTAATTGATTATTTTTTATGATCTTATTTATTTAGTTTTCAATCAAATTTTTTATTTAATAGCCTTTAGTTTTATCATTAATAAATTTTTATTTTTATTTTTATTTTTAATTTTTTTCTTTATTTTCTTAAAATTTTTAACTTATTTTTTTTGCTTAATGTATATTATTCCTTTTGTTATCAATTTAAATTATGATTTTGTCATTGTTACTTTTATAGAACTTCTTGTCCTTGATGATTGGTGGACTGTCCATCCAAAGTATTGGACTTTGTCACTCATACATTAAATTTTTCTTAAAAAATAATTAGCATGATAAACAATTATGAAAACTTAAATGCTAAAAACAATTAATTAGAAATTCAAACTTTAAAAAAATAGTAAAATTAAAAAATTTGTGTTATAATATTTGATTAAAAACTAAATATTTATTTAAAATTTTTACGTTTAATTTTTTATTAGTTAAACTAGAATTCTTATAAAAAAAATTATGAGAATGCATTTCATATAAAAATTCAAAAGAAATTAAAAAAAAAATGAGGTCAGAGAGAATAAGGTAGATATGGTTTTGTCTTCAAACCTTTCCTATTACATTACTAGTATTTAACTTTTATGTTCTTCTTATGGAAAAAGATAGAGTAGGAAGTGACACTCCTTCCTATAGTAGGATTGTTGTAGGAGACCAAGGCTCAAGGAAACCTTCTACCACCAATCCCACCTCTTTCATATTTATCCCTAATGGAGATGAGCCTAATAAACAACATTATGTTACTCAACTAGGGAAAAAGCAATCCAAGAACTACCTTCCAAAGATGCAATAGACCTTAAGTTTGAGGTCCACTCAAGTTGCATTGGAGCATATATTTTGTATATGAGGGATCATGCGCTCATCAAGAAATTTCTGGGAATATGGCCTTCAAAAAACACCTCTTTCACTGGGTCCAAATCTAGTGGAAACCAAAGGGCGAAATCAAGCTAGACTTGGGACTTAAGGGTTGCTTCACTATTGCCTTCACTAGCCTAGAAGATTGAACATGGGTATTTGAAAACAACCCATATTTTTTCAATTCATCTAGGTTATGTCTATGATTATAAACTGAATCTTTTGTGCCAAACAAGGAAGACTTCACAACAAATCTAATATATCTTTACATGTACTCACTATCATGAGAGTTCTAGGATAAAGAAACCCTCACCAAAATTGGTAAGGCTCCTAGCCACTTCATTAAAGTCTTCAAAGCAACTAGGCAAGCTAGTTATATCTCCTATACCCATATTTGTGTTTTATGAATATTTCTTAACCATTCCTTGGGTCCATTGATATCTATTACTAAGATGAGCTTTGGAAGTAGATGCTCGATCACGAGTGCATCCCCTTCCCCTCTCAGAGATGTCGTGAATATGGTCGCTTCTCTCACAATTGTCCCTTACTAACTACATTTGCAAACGTTGATTCACCTCTTGCTTCTAACAATTAGGGTTTCACCAAAGTGGAAAGCAGGTAAAGGAATCCTCAAACTCCTCTCCCATATCTCTGAGGAAAAGTCTACCAAGTCCAATCTTTACGACCCACTTGTGTCTCTTCAATCCTCATATCCTCCACTATCTGAGTAGCCTCTCAAAATTATTATTCAGGATTTCTCTTTCCCCCTAAACTTTGATCCATCCCCTCCTTCGCTATTTCTCCATAGCCCTTGTTAGTTAACCCTTCCCTTGTTACCATGTCGCTCCCCTCCTCCTCTATTTCTCAAATAATCTCCTTGATGACACTTTCCTCGGTGATGGAAGGGTCAAATAAGGTCTCAGACCAAAGTGAATATATGGATCTCGATTCGCTCAACCTATTGAAACTAGCTAAATCATGGAAGGGAAGAGTCCCCTTCTCTCTCCCAAAACATCAAGTACATCTGCTCAATCGCACATATCTCAAATCCCACCATGCAACCTTGTAGTTGAACTTTGGAGGTTCCAATATAGACTCACTTGGTGTCCAAACACACTCCATGAAGGACTCGATCAAATCTCATAGGGATGAAAAAAAACGCAACAAGAAAAGTAATATGCAGCTCTTAGATTAATTGTGGAAATGTTCGTCAACCACAGGATAATTATAAAAATCACAAAAGCATTTTGGACCTCCAATAAATCCCCAACATGAAAATTAGCTTATGGAATATAAGGCGCACTGCTAAAGCCAACAAATATGCCAACTAGGTTGTTGCCACTCACTCAAATTATTTTGCTAAAAAAAAATTATGATCATATCATATTGCTCTTTTGTTCTTAATGCGTATCACGCCAACTATTCATGTTTTACATATTAATTTATGATTTTCCTAATACTCTACCTCCAACATATCTAAAAAAAATATACTTTTTAATTTAGAAAAATTTCTTAACTTAAAATTTTCAATATTATTGTGTAAAATACAATTTAAAAAAATTCAAAAAAAAAAAACAATCCAAAAGAAATTAATATTACAGCATATGAAAAAAATTAAAACATCCCACCGCTGGTTTTACTTCATAATGAAATAGAAGCATCCCACATCGTCATCTAATTTTCATTACTTAATAATTTTCATATAATGAAATAGAAGCATCCCACATCGTCATCTAATTTTCATTACTTAATAATTTTCATAAAACATAACATCCGGAAAGATCCAATAGTCGATGTACTCATTCATATAATTTTCATTACTTAATATTTTTCATAAAACATAACATACGGAAACATCCAATAGTCAATGTACTCATTCATATATCTGGAGGTCAAATTCGAGGAGTACCCGACTCGAAAAATACACCAGCAGATGATGCAAATAATCATAAGACAGATTGGTTTTCCAATTCATATAATCTATCTAACAGCGAAATCGAAACAAAGGAGTTATCAAAAGAGTGACGAAAAGGAAATTCCTTTTCGTTATCAAAATGAGTTATTTTTTTTTGTGATTTTTTAGATTTTTTTGGTGAATTTGGTGAAAAATTTAAAATGAAATTTTAATTTGTGTTATTTAAATTGATTTTTTTTATTGTATATATAGATTTAACAGGTTCCTAGAGCACATAAATTGTGTATAAATTATTTATCAAATTTATGATTTCAATAAATTCTTGTCAAATTTAAAAAAATTAAAGTGTTCCAATATGTTCTCCCAAACTCTAGGGATTTACGAAATAATCTTTTGTGATCAACACTAACAGGAACTTTGTATTACCTTTTATGTCGACAGATTAGTTTGGCGTCGCACTGTCTAATCATGCGATCGACGGAAAACAAAACCTGGACGGAGAAACCATGTTTGGCCAGTCTTCACGGAATCGCTTGACGCTGAGTGCCTCGGGCAGCCGCAGTGGTCAAGATTGGCTGGCCCGTGGCAATAATCATAACGTAGATGGACTTCTGACATTGACGTCGTATAATTTATTAAACAGCAAAACCCATAGAACGGATGACCTACACGTGTCCCATTAGGGTCTTCCAGAATTCGAGGTATTTCCCCATAATCTCGTGTCAACAATATTGGCAGGATGTGCCAGTATTTGTCGTGCAATTGTCTGGGCAGCAGTGTAACTAGGTTACAATTTTGTTTAAAAAAATAATGGAAATTTTAGGAGGACTTTGAAAAGATGGGCAGAATATTTTTTTTTTTTGTAAATTTTAGTTATAGTTGTGAAGTTTTAGGATTTTGAGTGTCTCAAAATTATTGATAGCTTTAAATCTATTTTTATTATAATAAAAATATAAAATTCACATTGCGAAGATTGAATTTCTTAATTTTTTTACAAAAACCCAGAATTTTATCATCTTAATGATTCTAGTGAAATTGTGACTTCAGTAGACAACGTCATTGTCTACTCTTCTTAGCAATGGAAAAAAAAACATGATGAACGAAGCCATGAATCTTGAAGTTTGAAGTTTGTCCACTCGATAATGTCAACAATTGCATATGGAAGACATGAATTGGCAAACAACACATGAGGAGCTCACAGGTGCGTATCACCAGGAGCTCCTACAAGCAAATATGCCGCTTAGGCTTCACATTAAACTTTAATAATAAATAGATACACATTGTTAGGGATAGTAAATCAAATCCCTAAATGATAGGAACTGAATATCCAATAAAAGCGTAACAATCACCTAATCTCCATTAATTTTAAAAGATAAGATATTCCAATCCCTACTCCTTTACCAAAACGTCCTTGATCGTAGTAGATAATTGAAAATTAAGGCGCAATTTAATTAAGGAGAAAATTTCCCCACAATTTATCTTCTACACTTGCTGTACAATACTTGAATACCCTCAACAAAGGATGCATAAGGACTTAAAAGGTAATGGCAACTTCGCATGGTTTGAAATTAGGACTGTTTTATCCTCCATCACGGGCACTGTGCAACATGTGAATTCTCCAGCTCAGCCATGTGAATTGGCTTCAAGCCTAAAGTAAGTCACCTTAGAGTATTTGGTTGTAAAGCTTTTGCGCATGTTCCCAAAGAGAACAGGAAGAAGTTAGATTCAAAGGCCATTAAATGTACCTTCATTGGATACTACAGTGGGTATAAGGCTTATAAAATGTTTGATCCTTCTACTTACAAGGTGTTTGTTAGTAGAGACGTAGTATTCCATGAACAAGTTGCTGATGAAAATCCTGTTCAAAACAATGAAGAATGGCATGTACCCTTACTTTCAGAGGAGGATAGTGAAACAGGGATCAGTGAGAAATAGCAACAGCAGCAGGAACAATAGCAGCAGGAACAGGAGGATAAAGAGGAAGAAATCGAGTTCAGTCCACAAAGAGAAGAACACCGCAGAATAATTGAACCCCCACCGCTTAGGAGATCTAGCAGGCTGAAACAGTTACCAGCTCGATATAGGGATTGTGCGCTCATCACTGGTATATTAAACATTGCAGAACCTTCTAATTTTTATGAAGCTAGTAAGAGTTCTGAATGGAAGGAAGCAATGAAAGAGGAATATGAATCTATTATTAAGAACAATACTTGGGATCTAGTAAAGCTTCCTAATGATAAACAACCCATAGGTTGCAGATGGTTATTTAAGTTGAAATTTAAAGCAGATGGGTATATTGATACGCATAAAGCAAGGTTGGTGGCAAAGGGGTATTCCTAGAAAGAAGGTATTGATTTTGAGGAAACATTTGCCCCTGTTGCAAAACTAAATATCATTAGACTAATTATTGCTTTAGCCACTAAGCATCATTGGAAAATACATCAATTAGATGTTAAATCTGCTTTCTTAAATGGTGATTTAAAAGAAAAGTATACTTAGTCAAAAATTTGAAGTGAAATTTTGATTTGTGTTATTTAAATTGATTTTTTTTTATTGTATATATAGATTTAACAGGCTCCTAGAGCACATAAATTATGTATAAATTATCTATCAAATTTTTTATTTCAATAAATTCCTATCAAATTAAAAAAAAATTAAAAAAAAAACTCACTAACATATTCCATTATGTTCTCCCAAACTCTAGGGATTTACGAAATAATCTTCTGTGATCAACACTAACAGGAACTTTGTATTACCTTTTATGTCGACAGATTAGTTTGGCGTCGCACAGTCTAATCATGCGATCAACGGGAAACAAAACCTGGAAGGAGAAACCATGATTATTGAAGTTTGGCCAGTCTTCACGGAATCGCTTGACGCTGAGTGCCTCGAGCAGCCGCAGAGGTCAAGATTGGCTAGCCCGTGGCAATAATCATAACGTAGATGGACTTCTGACATTGACGTCGTATAATTTATTAAACAACAAAATCCATAGAACGGATGACCTACACGTGTCCCATTAGGGTCTTCTAGAATTCAAGGTATTTCCCCATAATCTTGTGTCAACAATATTGGCAGGATGTGCCAGGTTTTGTCGTGCAAATGTCTGGGTAGCAGCGTAACTAGGTTACAATTTTGTTTAAAAAAATAATGGAAATTTTAGGAGGACTTTGAAAAGATTGGGCAGAATATTTTTTTTTGTACATTTTAGTTATAGTTGTGAAGTTTTAGGATTTTGAGTGTCTCAAAATTATTGATAGCTTTAAATATATTTTTATTATAATAAAAATATAAAATTCACATTGCGAAGATTGAATTTCTTATTTTTTTTTTCACTCACTAGAATTTCACTATCAAAATAAAATTGTGTATGATAGGCACGTTTCCAAAATTAAATTTTATAATTTTTTTTCAAAAACCCAGAATTTTATCATCTTAATGATTCTAGTGAAATTGTGACTTCAGTAGACAACGCCATTATCTACTCTTCTTAGCAATGGAAAACAAAACATGATGAATGAAGCCATGAATCTTGAAGTTTGAAGTTTGTCCAGTCGATAATGTCAACAGTGGCATATGGAAGACATGAATTGGCAGACAACACATGAGGAGCTCACAGGTGCAGATCACCAAGAGCTCCTACAAGCAAATATGCCGCTTAGGCTTCACATTAAACTCCAATAATAAATAGATACACATTGTTAGGGATATTAAATCAAATCCCTAAATGACAGGAACTGAATATCCAAGAAAAGCACAATCATAACTACGTAACAATAATCACCTAATCTCCATTAATTCTAACACTCCCCCTTAATGGAGAAGGGTTCTTAAACACACCTAATATGTCCCTAAACAAATCAAACTTCAGTTTTCCCAGAGGCTTAGTAAATATATAAGCCATATTATCACAAGAATTACAATATTCAACACAAATCTCTTTGGACTGCACCTTCTCCCTGACAAAATGAAATTGAGTGTCTATGTGTTTAATGTTTTTATGAAACACAGGGTTATAAGCCAGTTTGATAGAACTTTGACTATCGCAATTGATAGCCGTAGCTTCTGTCTATTCTTCTCCTGCATCTTGGGGAAGTCTACACAACCAAACTGCCTCACATGCTGCTGCACACATAGCTTGATATTCTGCTTCTGCTGAGGATAAGGCAACAGTATGTTGCTTCTTGCTGCACCAAGAGATGACCCCGGACCCAATGCTGAAGGCGTAACCTGTAATTGATCTTCTATTATCTAAATTTCCTGCCCAATCAGAGTCTGTATAACCTGTCAAATTAACATCAAATGAGTCAAAATACAAAATAGCAAAGTCCGAAATTCCTTGCAGATACCTCAACACTCCTTTTGCTGCAATCCAATAGTTCTCATGAGGTCGAGTCACGAACTAACTCAAAACACTCGTTGCATAGGTTAAATCTGGTCTCCTTGTAGTCAAATAAATAAGACTACCAACCAACTGTCTATACAATGTTGCATCTGCATATTTCAAACCATCATTCACCTGAAGTTTGTTGTTCTGCTGTAAAGCCACAAATGCAGCCTTGCACTCATCCATTTTGAATTTAGTCAACAAACTCTTAGCATACTTACCCTGGGACAAGAAAGTTTGGCTTGAATCTCTCCAAACTTCTAGACCCAAACAGTAATGCATTTCTCGAAGGTCCTTCATCTCAAATTTCTATGATAACTGTTGCCTGATTTCTTCAATGAGATTGTCTGCACTCCCTGTCATGATCAGATCATCTACATATAAAGAAATCAACACTATCTGTCCCTCATCATTAAACACAATATACAAATTGGGATCATTTTTGCTCCGTTTATAACCATGCATGAGGAAAAATGAGTCAATTTTTTCGTACCAGCATCTAGGAGCCTGCTTTAAACCATGTATTTTCCAACGATGCTTAGTGGCTAAAGCAATAATTAGTCTAATGGCATTTAGTTTTGCAACAAGCACAAATGTTTCTTCGAAATCAATACCTTCTTTCTGGGAATACCCCTTTGCCAACAACCTTGCCTTATGCGCATCAATATACCCATCTGCTTTAAATTTCAACTTAAATAACCATCTACAACCTATGGGTTGTTTATCATTAGGAAGCTTTACTAGATCCCAAGTATTGTTCTTAATAATAGATTCCTATTCCTCTTTCATTGCTTCCTTCCATTCAGAACTCTTACTAGCTTCATAAAAATTAGAAGGTTCTACAATGTTTAACATACTAGTCATGAGCGCACAATCCCTACATCGAGCTGGTGACTGTTTCGGCCTACTAGATCTCTGAGCGGTGGGGGTTCAATTATTCTGCTGTGTTCTTCTCTTTATGGACTGAACTCGTTTTCTTCCTCTTTATCCTGCTGCTGCTGCTCCTGTTCCTGTTCCTGTTGTTCCTACTGCTGTTGCTATTGCTGACTGATCCCTGTTTCACTATCCTCCTCTGAAAGTAAGGGTAGATGCCATTCTTCATTGTTTTGAACATGATTTTCATCATCAACCTGTTCATGGAATACTACGTCTCTACTAACAAACATCTTGTAAGTAGAAGGATCAAACATTTTATAAGCCTTATACTCACTGTAGTATCCGATGAAGGTACATTTAATGGCCTTTGAATCTAACTTCTTCTTGTTCTCTTTGGGAACATGCGCAAAAGCTTTACAACCAAATACTATAAGGTGACTTACTGCATGGGAAAAAATGCAAAGGGTGTAGAAGTGTGAAAGGATAACCTACGAAAATGCATTGGTGTGTATATTTTTGAATTCTTTGTCTTCTTAAAAAAAAATTAAGTATAATGTTTTTTTCATTATATTTTAAATATAAAATTATGAAATTATGGAAAGCTTTAGGGTTAATATATGTAGATGGGTTAATTTGTAGTCTTGTTCTCAAGATAAAAAATTACCAATATCTAATTATTTTAAAAATGATTCTTCAAATTTTATAGGATAAAATTCTTTAACCTTAAAAATTGTCAAAATTTTAAAGATATTGTATAAAATTACTAGAAATTTTAATATTTTTATAAAAATATTACTATATATTTTACAATTTACATATTGAAAACTAGTAAAATATTTTTATTTATTTCAATTTCATTTATTATTATTATTATATCTTCCCTTTTATTTTGTATGATTTACTCCATGATTTTCGTAAATAATTTCATTGTTAGTTTTAAACCTTTCCATGTGTTGCAAAATGCTACTATATGGGGATTGCACACCAACATAGAGTTAAGAGAGAATACATCAGAACACATTATTGAGTTGGACCCAAATGCTGTTGCACCCTACGTTGTACTGCCAAATATGTATGCAAAAACTGATAGGTGGGATGAAATTGACAAGGTGCAGAAGAAGATGAAAGAGAATATGGTAGAAAATAACACTTGTTGTAGTCAATAAAGAGATTTATGCATTCCTTTCTGAGACATGTCATGCAAAGAAACCTAAAACATTTATTCAAAGTTGGCTAAATTGTGTTGACAAGTCAAGGTTGCAAAGTTTTCCCAGACATAAGGCTTGTGCTAAATGATATTGGATGGTAGGAACAAACCTTCTGTATTGATGTTGAATGACAGTTTCAAACCTTCTGCCACTACAATGAAAACTGGATCCTTCAATTTTATTTTACCAAAATGCCTGCTGCATAAGAGAGTAAGTGGCAGAAGGCCATATTGAGTTGGATCACAATGATGCCACACCTTCATAAGTGGGCAGGTGGTATGGCATCGACAAGATGTAGAAGAAGATGAAAGGCAATAGGGTAAAAAGAACCCTAGATTGAGGTCAATGAAGAGGTTTACGGATTCCTTTTTGAGACAGGTCACACCAAAAAACCTAAAACATTCATGCAGATTTGGTTAAAATTGTTCTGTTTCAACAAATGCAAGCAACAAGTTTGAAACCAAACTTAAATGCCGTCGCTAGTGTTTTATCTGCTTGTGCTAACTTGAAATCTATAGACAGAGGCATGATCATCCATGCAAAGATAATTAAGAATGGATTTCTGTCTGATGTCTTCGTTAATAGTGCCCTTGTTGACATGTATGCAAAATGTGACAACATAGAAAATGACGAAGCTATTTTGACCGAATGCTTGAAAGAAATATTTATCCTAGAAAACAATGATGAGAGCGTACTTACAAAATGGAAATAGTGACGAGGACTTAAGCTTTTTTGACAAATGCAAGTGGTGGGTTTGAAGCCAAATGCAAATACTTTTTCCAGCACCCTCCCAGCATGTCCCAACATCGCAGCTTTGGATCAGGGCAAGGAAATCCATGTGGAAATAATAAAATGCAAATTTCAGTCTGATGTATTTATTGCAAATGCCCTTGTAGACATGTTTGCAAATGCGTCAACATAAATAAGGCACGATCTTTGTTTGACAATATCCATCTTTGTTTGACAATATCCATCAACGAGACATGGTTTCATGGAATGCAATGATTTCAGGATATGCAATGCATGGTTGTTCCAAGGAGTCCCTTGCTCTCTTAGAAGAAATGCAGCAGTCAAATATAATTCTTGATCATTTCACTTTAATTTATGTTTTATTTGCATGCTGCCATGCAGGCTTTGTGGATGAAGGTAGGCAATACTTTGATAATTTGAGGCAACACTATCACATTACACCTATAATGGAGCACTATGGTTGCATGGCCGAGTTGGGCACCTGGATGAGGCACATGACTTTATTAACATAATATCAATAAATAAAAATGCTACTATATGGGGAATCCTTCTCAGTGCTTGTAGACACCACACCAACATAGAGTTAAGAGAGTATGCATCAGAGCGCATTATTAAGTTGGACCCAAATGATGTTGCACCCTACATTGTACTACCAAATACGTATGCAAAAACTGACAGATGAGATGAGATCGACAATGTCCAGAAGAAGATGAAAGAGAATAAGGTAGAAAAAAACCCTGGCTGTAGTCAGTAAAGGGATTTATGCATTCCTTTCTGAGACAGGTCATGCAAAAAAGCCTAAAAAATTTATTCAAAGTTGGCTAAATTGTGTTGACAAGTCAAGGCTGCAAGGATTTCCTAGACATAAGGCTTGTGCTGAATGATGTTGGATGGTAGGAACAATGCTTCTGTATTGATGTTGAATGACGGTTGCAAACCTTCTGCCACTACAGTGAAAACTGGATCCTTCAATTTTATTCTACCAAAATGTTCGCTGCATAAGAGAGTAAGTGGTAGAAGGCGTTATTGAGTTGGATCACGATGATGCCACACCTTCATAAGTAGGCAAGTGGTATGGCATCGACAAGATGTAGAAGAAGATTAAAGGCAATAGGGTAAAAAGAACCCTGGATTAAGGTCAATGAAGAGGTTTATGGATTGCTTTTTGAGACAGGGAACACCTGAAAACCTAAAAAATTCATGCAGATTTGGTTAAAATTGTTATGTTTCAACAAATGCAAGTAGCAGGTTTGAAACCAAACTTAAATACAGTCGTTAGTGTTTTATCTGCTTGTGCCAACATGACAACTATAGACGAAGGCATGATGATCCATGCAAAGATAATTAAGAATGGATTTTTGTCTGATGTCTTTGTTAATAGTGCCCTTGTTGACATGTATTCAAAATGTGACAACATAGAAAATGACGAAGTTGTTTTGACCGAATGCCTCAAAGAAATATTGTATCTTGGACAACAATGATGAGAGCGTATGTACAGAATGGAGACAATGATGAGACCTTGAAGCTTTTTCGACAAATGCAAGTGGTGGGTTTGAAGCCAAACGCAAATACTTTTTCCAACACCCTCCCAGCATGTGCCAACTTGGCAGCTTTGGATTAGGGCAAGGAAATCCATGTGGAAATAATAAAAAGCAAATTTCAGTCTGATTTATTTATTGCAATTGCCCTTGTATACATGTTTGCAAATGCGGCAGCATAAAGAAGGCATGATCTTCGTTTGACAATATCCATCTTTTTCTGAAAATATCCATCAACGAGATGTGGTTTCATGGAATGAAATGATTTTAGGATATGCAATGCATGGTTGTTCCAAGGAGTCCCTTGGTCTTTTAGAAGAAATACAACAGTCAAATATAATTCCTAATCATTTCACTTTAATTTCCATTTTATTTCCATGCTTCCATGGAGGCTTAGTGGAGGAAGGTAGGCAATACATTGATAATTTGAGGCAACATTATCACATTACACCTTCAATGGAGCACTATGGTTGCATGGCCGACCTTCTTGGCCGAGTTGGGCACCTAGATGTGGCACATGATTTTTTAGTAGAATGTCAATAAAGCAAAATGCTACTATATGGGTATCCCTTCTCACTGCTTGTAGACTCCACACCAACATAGAGTTAAGAGAGTACACATCAGAACACATTATTGAGTTGGACCCAAATGATGTTTCACCCTACATTATACTGCCAAATATGTATGCAACAACTAACAGGTGGGATGACATTGACAAGGTGCAGAAGAAGATGAAAGAGAATAAGGTAGAAAAAAACCCTGGCTGTAGTCAATAAAGAGACTTATGCATTCTTTTTGAGACAAGTCATGCAAAGAAACCCAAAACATTTATTCAAAGTTGGCTAAATTGTGTTGACAAGTCAAGGCTGCAAAGTTTTCCCAGACATAAGGCTTGTGCTAAATGATATTGGATAGTAGGAACAAACCTTTTGTATTGATGTTGAATGATGATTCCAAACCTTCTACCACTACAATGAGAACTGGATCCTTCAATTTTATTCTACCAAAATGTTTGTTGCATAAGAGAGTAAGTGGCAGAAGGCCTTATTGAGTTGGATCACAATGATGCCACACCTTCATAAGTGGGCAGGTGGTATGCCATCGACAAGATGCAGAAGAAGATGAAAGGCAATAGGGTAAAAATAACCCTGGATTAAGGTCAATTAAGAGGTTTACAGATTCCTTTTTGAGACAGGTCACACCAAAAAACCTAAAACATCCATTCAGATTTGGTTAAAATTGTTCTGTTTCAACAAATGCAAGCAGCAGGTTTGAAACCGAACTTAAATACCGTCACTAGTGTTTTATCTGCTTGTGCTAACATGACAGCTATAGACGAAGGCATGATCATTCAGGCAAAGATAATTAAGAATGGATTTATGTCTGATGTATTTGTTAATAGTGCCCTTGTTGACATGAATGCAAAATGTGACAACATAGAAAATGACGAAGTTGTTTTGATCGAATGTCTGAAAGAAATATTTTATCCTAGACAACAATGATGAGAGCATACATATAGAATGGGGACAGTGATGAGGCCTTGAAGCTTTTTCGACAAATGCAAGTGGTGGGTTTGAAACCAAACACAAATACGTTTTCCAGCACCCTTCCAGCATGTGCCAACTTGGCAGCTTTGGATCAAGGCAAGGAAATCCATGTGGAAATAATAAAATGCAAATTTCAGTCTGATGTATTTATTGCAAATGCCCTTGTGGACATGTTTGCTAATGTGGCAACATAAAGAAGGCACAATCTTTGTTTGACAATATCCATCAACGAGATGTGGTTTCATGGAATGTAATGATTCCAGGATATGCGATGCATGGTTGTTCCAAGGAGTCCCTTTCTCTCTTAGAAGAAATGCAGCAGTCAAATATAATTCCTGATCATTTCATTTTAATTTCTGTTTTATTTGCATGCTACCATGGAGGCTTAGTGGAGGAAGGTAGGCAATACTTTGATAATTTGAGGCAACATTATCACATTACACCTAAAATGGAGCACTATGGCTGAATGGCCGACCTTCTTGGCCGAGTTGGGCACCTGGATGAGGCACATGACTTTATTAACAGAATGTCAATAAAGAAAAATGCTACTATATGGGGATCCCTTCTCAGTGCTTGTAGACTCCACACCAACATATATTTAAGAGAGTATACATCAGAACGCATTATTGAGTTGGACCCAAATGATGTTTCACCCTACATTGTGCTGCCAAATATGTATGCAAAAACGGACAGGTGGGATGACATCGACAAGGTGCAGAAGAATATGGAAGAGAATAAGGTAGAAAGGAACCTTGGCTATAGTCAATAAAGAGATTTATGCATTCCTTTCTGAGACAAGTCATGCAAAGAAACCCAAAACATTTATTCATAGTTGGCTAAATTGTGTTGACAAGTCAAGGCTGCAAGGTTTTCCCAGACATAAGTCTTGTGCTGAATGATGTTGGATGGTAGGAACAAACCTTTTGTATTGATGTTGAATGACGGTTGCAAACCTTCTGCCACCACAGTGAAAACTGGATCCTTCAATTTTATTCTACTTAATGTCTGCTGCATAAGAGAGTAAGTGGTAGAAGGCCTTATTGAGTTGGATTACAATGATGCCACACCCACGCCACACCTTCATAAGTGGGCAGGTGGTATGGCATCGAAAACATGCAGAAGAAGATGAAAGGAAATAGGGTAAAAAGAACCCTGGATTGAGGTCAATGAAGAGATTTACAAATTCCTTTTTGAGACAGGTCGCACCTAAAAACCTAAAACATTCATGCAGATTTGGTCAAAATTTTTCTGTTTCAACAAATGCAAGCAGCTGGTTTGAAACCAAACTTAAATACCGTCCTTAGTGTTTTATCTGCTTGTGCTAACTTGACAACTATAGACGAAGGCATGATGATCCATGCAAAGATAATTAAGAATGGATTTATGTCTGATGTATTTGTTAATTGTGCCCTTGTTGACATGTATGCAAAATGTGACACCATAGAAAATGATGAAGTTGTTTTGACTGAAAATTAAGAATGGATTTTTGTCTAATGTCTTTGTTAAGAGTGCCCTTGTTGACATGTATGCAAAATGTGACAGCAAAGAAAATGACGAAGTTGTTTTGACCGAATGCCTGAATGGACAACAATGATGAGAGCGTACATACAAAATGGACACAGTGATGAGGCCTTGAAGCTTTTTCGACAAATGCAAGTGGTGGGTTTGATGCCAAACGCAAATACATTTTCCAGCACCCTCCGAGCATGTGCCAACAAAGATCATCGACTTCCCTTTCTTTAGAAGATGGAGAGCATGCAACAGCCTTGATATCATAGTCCTTCCCAAGGCTTTTCTCAAGAGATCTTGCTTTACAGGAAAGCCCCACAAATCATAGGTTTTTTAATTGTTTCCTATTCAAGACTACTAGAAGCCCGACATGCTTTTACCAACATTCGTATTGGAGTTGTTTTGGTGTCAAACTCTTCAAGAACTCCCAGGAAACCTCCCAATCTGAGTTCACTATAAATATCCATCCCCCTCTCGTAATTTTTTCACCTTTTCTAAAGGAAACCTCCAATATTTGAGGTGACTTTGACAAAACAAAATACACCATCCCCCTATAAAGTTTATCCAAGAATGATACCAATCAGAGGTAGTTGACAGCTTGGGGGCTTGACATATAGGGGTGCCTATACCTTACCCTTCATGGGTTTAGCTTAGGGAATAGTGTTGTTTATGCTTTGCTTCTTGAAATATAGGTTGAGGGTCAAGGTTTGGAGTCACAGAAATGATGATCATGGTGATGGGCTGGCTATGGCATTTTTTCCCTTCTGTACAAGAAAAAACAAAAAGAACAGAATAGTTTATTTTAGTCTCTCCCTTACTCACAGGAATACTCCTTTTCCCTTTTCAAACAACTAAAACATGTTTACACAAATGTCGAGTGCTGAGAGGATGCAATAACAATATTTTCATGTCTAAGTCTTTGTATTCTGAAAATCCATTCCCTCTTTATTAGCCTACAAAATATGTCAGTACTTAGTGTTCAGGTATGCTGGGTACAGAGTGAAAATTACTCTCTAATCTCTATTTACAAATTTGATGCCCCTTTTATTTGATATGTATTTTTTGGTTAAATACAACTTGTGCATGAAAACCAAGCTTCCGTTAGTGTACTTGTGTATCAGAAAGTTTGAGGTAGTTTTTGCTTGAAACTGGTTTATTTCTTTAAGTACACGGGACACAAGTTGGCTGAATTCAATGAATCTCTATGGATTGGTACTGGCTTATTCTTGGAAACCCTGTTTAATCAGGAAAGCAATCCACTGCTACTTTCTATTCCCATGTGACAGTTGTTCCTCAATTTATGCGTTACGACATTTACTTTGCAACATTTAGTGCAAACGTTAGTTAATCTTTGTGAGATCAATAAAATATGAAGTTTGTGATTTGTGTGTAATAAAGTTTTCTCTCTATTTTTAACTTTAATGTCATTTTATAAATTGTTAAAAAAATAATGAATAACCAAATATAGTTAGCAAATTTTCAAATTATCAAAAAAAAAATAATTAGTTATATATATAATAAATTAGTTATTTTTATAGATAAGTTGTATATATGAGTCATTTATTCTGGACATTCCACTCATCATAAGAGACATCAAAATATATATAAATATGCCTTACTCTGCTGATCATCACATACACACAAAAACAAAAACAAAAACAAAAAAACAACACAAGAATTTGTATAAAGATATCTTTCCAAGTTTTGATTTATAAGGAAAGGATGATAATTGTTGAAGGAGGAGGTAACCACTTGAGTTAAAAATAAAAAAAATTAAGTTAAAAAACTTGAGGAGATGGGAATAGATTTAGAAATTATAAAATAAAATTTTGGTTTAAAAACTAAATAAATTAGAGAAATAATATTTTGTTTAAATGTTATCAGTTAAATAATAATAAAATATTAATAAAAAATTTGAATTTTAGATTAAATAAATACGAGTTATAAAAAAATAAAAAATAATTAAAAAGAAAAGAAAAGTTAAATGAAGAAAAAGAAAATCTAAATCGTTAACCAAAGTGCGAAATAGAGAAAACAGGAAAGGAATCCATACATGAGGAATGGAGACGAAATTTGTATCCTATATATATTAATATTCTTTTGGCTATATATTAACTTATTTCTTCTATGAGAACAGGAAAGGAAGCCATATATAAGGAATGGAGACCAGTTTTTTTTTTAATATTTCTTTGGCCAGAGCACCAACTTAATTTATTTTCTGTTTCTTGATTTTCTTTTTTTTATTTTATTTTTTTCCTAATTTTGTTCTTTATGTTTATTTAATTGATTATTTTTTATGATCTCTAACTTTTTTAGTTTTCAATCCAATTTTATCATTAATAATTTTTATTTTTCATAATTTTGTTTTAAATTTTGTTCCCTATTTTCTTAAAATTTTTAATTATATTTCTTTTTCTCAATGATTATTATCTTTTTATTACCAATTTAAATCATGATTTTCTGATTGGTATTTTTATACAACTTTTGTCCTTATTGATTGATGGACTATCCACCTAAAACATTGGACCTTGTCACTCATACATTAAATCTTTCTTAAAAATAATTAGCACTATAAACAGTTATAAAAACTTAAATGATAAAAAAAATAAGTAAAAATTCAAACTTTTTAAAAAATAATAAAATTAAAAATTTTATATTATAATTTTTCATTAAAAACTAAATATGTATTTAAAATATTTACATTTATTAGTTTAACTAGAATTCTTATAAATAAATATGAGAATTAATTCATATAAAAATCTAAAAAAATTAAAAAAATGAAGTAAGAGAGAATATGGTAGATATGATTTTGTCTTCAAACCTTCCCTATAACATTATTAGTGTTTAACTTTTCTCTTCTTCTTATGGAAAAAGATACACTAGGGAGTAACACTCCCTCCTATAATATGATAGGGAGTAACACTCCTTCCTATAACATGATTGTTGTAGGAGACCAAGGCTCGTGGCAACCTTCTACCACCAAGCCCACCTCTTTCAGAATTATCCCTAATGGAGATGAGGCTAATAAACAACATTATGTTACTCAACTAGGGAAAAAGAAATCCAAGAACTACCTTTCCAAAGGCTGCAATAGACCCGAAGTTTGAGGTCCACTCGATTTGCATTGGAGCATATATTTTGTATATGAGGGAACATGCACTCATCAGGAAATTTCTGGGAATATGTCCTTCAGAAAAACACCTCTTTCACTGGGTGCAAATCTAATGGAAACCCAAGGGCCAAATCAAGCTCGACTTGGGACCTAAGGGTTTCTTCACTATTGCCTTCACTAGCCTAGAAGATTGAACATGGGTATTCGAAAACAACCTATATACTTTCAATTCATCTGGGTTATGTTTATGATTATAAACTGAATTTTTTGTGCCAAACAAGGAAGACTTCACAACGACTCCGATATATCTTTATATGTACTCACTGTCGTGAGAGTTTAGGATGAAGAAACCCTCACCAAAATTGGTAACGCTCCTAGTCACTTCATTAAATTATCCAAAGCAACTAGGAAAGCCAGTTATATCTCTTATACCCACATTTTTGTTTATATGAATATTTCTGAACCATTCCTCGAGTCCATTGATATCTATTACCAAGTTGAACTTTGGAAGAAGAATGCTTGATTACGAGTCCATCCCCTTCCCCTGTCAGAGATGTCATGAATATGGTTGCTTCTATCACAATTGTCCCTTTCTAACTACATCTGCAAACATTGATTCACCTCTTGCTTCTGACAATGAGGGTTTCACCAAAGTGGAGAGCAAGTAAAGGAATCCTAAAACTCCTCTCCCATAGGCTCCCATCTTTGAGGAAAAGTCTATGAAGTCCAATCTTTACGACCTACTCACGTCTCTTCAATCCTCATATCCTCCACTATCTGAGTAGCCTCCCGAAATCATTATGCAGTACTTCTCTTCCCCCCTCAACCTTTGATCCACCCCTTCCTTCGCTAATTCTCCATAGCCCTTGTTAGTTAATCCTTCCCTCTTTACCATGTCGCTCCCATCCTCCTCTATTTCTCCACCACCCTCATTGATGATTCTTTCCTCAGTGATGGAAGTGTTAAATCAGGGCTCAGCGAAAGTGAATATATGGATCTTGATTCGCTCAACCTATTGGAACTGGCTAAACCATGGAAGGGAAAGGTCACCTTCTCTCTCCCAAAACATCAAGTACATCTTCTCAGTTGCACATATTTGAAGTCCCACTATGCAACCTTGTAGTTGAACTTTAGAGCTTTCAATACAGACTGACTTGGTGTCCAAACCCACTCCATGAAGGACTCGCAAATGTGATAGCGATGAAAAGAAACACAACAAAAAAAGTAATATGCAACTCTTAGATGAATTGTAAGAATGTTGGACAACCACGAAATAATTATAAAAATCACAGAGGCATTTTCGACATCCAATAAACCCTAACATGAAAATTAACTCATGGAATATAAAAGGCACTGCTAGAACCAACAAATATGCCAACTAGATTATTGCTACTCACTCAAATTCTTTTCCTAAAAACATTTATGATCATGTCATATTGTTCTTTTATTCCTAATGCCTATCACCCCAACTCTTCATGTTTTGTGTATTAATTTATGATTTCCCTAGTGCTCGGCTGCCTCCAACATGTCCAAAGAAAATATACTTTTTACTATAGTCGGATTTCCTTAACTTAAGATTTCTCAATATTATTATGCAAAATACAATTTAAAAAAATCTAAAGAATAAAACAAACAATCCAAAAGAAATTAATATTACAGCCTATGAAAAAGATTTAAAACATCCCATAGCAGGTTTTACTTCATAATGAAAACATAGAAACATCCCACATCGTCATCTAATTTTCATTACTTAATAATTTTCATAAAACATAACGTACGGAAACATCCAATAGTCAATGTACTCATTCGTATAACTGGCGGTCAAATTCGAGGAGTTCCCGACTCCAAAAATACACCAGCAGACGATGCAAAGAATCGTAAGGCAGATTGGCTTTCCAATATATCAAACATTATGGGATTTTTTTAGATTTTTTGGATTGGCTTTCCAATATATCAAACGTTATGGGATTCGTTATGGGATTTTTTCAGATTTTTCAATTATGGGATTTTTTAGATTTTTTGGCGTTGAAATTTGAAAAAATTTAAAGTGAAATTTTAATTTATGTTATTTAAATTAATTTTTTGATTGTATATAAATTTATTATTCTAAAAAATTTTAAAAATTTAATACATTTCAATTGGACAAAAATTACTAATCAAACTTGTTATTTAAATAAATTTTTGCTAAATTTTTAGAAAAATATCCAAAAAAATATCACTGCAACCACTCTAGGGATTTACGTCATAATCTTCTATGGTCAACACTGACAGGAACTTCGTATTACCTTTATTTCGACAGATTAGTTTGGCGTCGCACTGTCTAATCATGTGAGCAACGGAAAGCAAAACCTGGCAGGAGAAACCATGATTATTGAAGTTTGGCCACTCGACAACTTCATGGAATAGCTAGCTTGACGCTGAGTGCCTCGGCCAGCCGCAGAGGGCAAGATTGGCTGGCCCGTGGCAATAATCATAAGTGTAGTTTAACGAGGCGGAGGAGTTGTTTGGAAAGTTATGGAAATTTCAGTCATATTTAGAAAAAATCTGGCAAGGAATTTTGTAAATCCAAGTTATAATTGTTAAACTTCAAAATTTTAGGTGTACTAGACGTTTTTGATGGTGCTGAATCTATTTCCACCATAAAAAACACGATTCAAACACTGCCTCTACAATATTTTTTGAATTTTTTTTGCCCAAATTCCAGCCACTTTTGGCTGTCCCAGCAATTCCTCCACCTCGTTAGACAACTCAGAACGGATAACCTACCATCCCATTGGGTCTTCCAGAATTCGAGTTTTTCCCCATAATCTTTGTCAACAGTATTGGCAGGAGTGCCAGTTTTTGAAAAATTGGGCAAAATTTTTGGGCAATTTTTTTGAGGTGGGCAGATTTTTTTGAGGTTTTAATTATAACAGTGAAGTTTTAAGATTTTGAGTGTGTTAAAATTAATAATAGCCATGAATTTATTTCTATTATAATAAAAATATAAAATTCACATGGTTAAGATTAAATTTCCTAATTTTTTTTTCACTTCACCAGAATTTCACCATCCAAATAAAATGGTATATGATAAGCACACTTCCAGAATTAGATTTCTTAAATTTTTTTTCAAGACACAGAATTTTATTATCCTAGTAATGCTAGTGAAATTGTGTGGTCAATAGACAACGCCATTTTCTAGTCTTCTCAGCAATGGAAAACAAAACATGGTGAGCGAAGCCATGAATCTTGAAGTTTGTCCAGTCGATAAGATATTCGAATCGCGACTTCTTTACCCAAACGTCCTTAACAGTAGTAGATAATTGAAAATTAGGGCGAAAATTCGCCCGACAATTTATCTTCTACACTTACTGTACAATAATTGAATACCCTGAACAAAAGATGCATAAGAACTTAAAAGGTAATGGCAACTTCGCATGGTGCCAAATTATGACTGTTTTAGCCTCAATCACGGGGCACTGTGCAACATCTAAATTCTACATCTCAGCCAGGTATGCTTCGGCCATGTTTGCGAACACATCATCTAAATTTTTCTTATATCAATCTGGCCTTCTAGAAGGTTATGGTTTTGAAATTGAATATACAGTTTGATGGAAGGCCTCCTGAGAACTGATTTTATAGAATATAGCATGAATATGAGTTATTGTCTTTCCTATCGGTAATGCTTCTTCAGTTTTAGTACTTACGACCATCCCTACTGGAAGAAAGGCCAAATATGCACTACTGAGCAATTTTCATTTCTTAAGGTACTACTCTCTAGAGTGACTGCATCATATGGTTGTATGTATGTCTCTCCTTTTACCGTGTTCTTAGTTGATTAAAAGATAGTTTAAACGGATGCCCCTCTTGTTTCATGAATGCATGGTTCCTCCAAATGTGAGCAATTAGATTAAAAAGGAAATACAGGTTAGAGGTTCAGATTAAATCATTAAAGCTAATTAGCTTTGAAGCTAATTACACTGCAGCAAAGTAGCGTCCATAAAGTAAGAAAAGCTTAATGTTAAATAGTGTAAAAATTTAATTTGAAAAACACCTGAAATTGAACATTTCATTTACAAGTACCAATATATACATACAGGTATAAAAGAATAAAAATGCAAAGGGTGTAGAAGTGTGAAATGATAAGCTACCAAAATGCATTGGTGTGTATATTTCCGAATTCTTTGTTTTCTTAAATTTTCTTTTCAGTATAATGTCTTTTGTCATTATATTTTAAATATAAAATTATAAAAAATTTGTTTTTTCTCATTATATTTTATATATAAAATTATGGAAAACTTTAGGGTTAATATATGTAGATGGGCTAATTTGTAGGGTTGTCAAGATAGAAATTTACCAATTTCTAATTATTTAAAAAACTATTCCTCAAATTTTATAGGATAAAATTCTTTAACCTTAAAAATGGTCAAGATTTTAAAGATGTTGTATAAAATTATTAGAAATTTTAATATTTTTATAAAAATATTACCATATATTTTACAATTTGCATATTGGAAAATAGTAAAATTCCTTAAGTTTTCTAAAATAAATTTCCATACTTAAAATTTTAGTTATATAAAATATTGTTATTTACTTCAATTTCATTTAGTATTATTATTATATATCTTCCCCTTTATTTTGTATGATCTACTCCATGATTTTCGTAAATGATTTCATTGTTAGTTTTAAATGTTTCCATGTGTTGCACAAGGAATATCATGTATATCAAAGATTAATGAAATTAACCATGAGTTAGAGTTCAAATGCTATACATTGGTTCATAAATGATTTCATTGTTAGGTTTAAACCTTTCCATGTGTTGCACAAGGAATATCGTGTATATCAAAGATTAATGAAATTAACCATCAAGATAGACTTCAAACGTTATACATTGGTTTCTTGTTGACGAGATTTCCCACAAAGTTTTTTAGCAATGCTTGTAATTGATTTATTCAAGACAGTTCACCCTCATTGTTGTAATGCTAAACCATGGTAGTTTCCTTCTCTTCTAAACTGGATCCTTCAATTTTATTCTACCAAAATGTCTGCTGCATAAGAGAGTATGTGGCAGAAGGCCTTATTGATTTGGATCACAATGATTCCACACCTTCATAAGTGGGCAGGTGGTATGGCATCGACAAGATGCATAAGAAGATGAAAGGAAATAGGGTAAAAAGAACGCTAGATTGAGGTCAATGAAGAGGTTTACGGATTCCTTTTTGAGACATGTCACACCAAAAAACATAAAACATTCATGCAGATTTGGTTAAAATTGTTTGTTTCAACAAATGCAAGCAGCAGGTTTGAAACCAAACTTAAATATCGTCGCTAGTGTTTTATCTGCTTGTGCTAACTTGACAGCTATAGACGAAGGCATGATGATCCCTGCAAAGATAATTAAGAATGTATTTATGTATGATTTCTTTGTTAATAATGCCCTTGTTGACATGTATGCAAAATGTGACAGCATAGAAAATGATGAAGTTGTTTTGACTAAATGCCTTAAAGAAATATTGTATCCTGGACAACAATGATGAGAGCGTACATACATAATGGAGACAGTGATGAGGCCTTGAAGCTTTTTCGACAAATGCAAGTGGTGGGTTTGAAGCCAAACGCAAATACTTTTTCTAGCACCCTCCAAGCATGTGCCAACTTGGCAGCCTTGGATTAGGGCAAGGAAACCCATGTGGAAATAATAAAAAGCAAATTTCAGTCTGATTTATTTATTGCAATTGCCCTTGTATACATGATTGCAAATGCGCAGCATAAAGAAGGCATGATCTTCGTTTGACAATATCCATCTTTGTCTGAAAATATCCATCAACGAGATGTGGTTTCATGGAATGCAATGATTTCAGGATATGCAATGCATGATTGTTCCAAGAAGTCCCTTTCTCTCTTAGAAGAAATGCAGTAGTCAAATATAATTCTTGATCATTTCACTTTAATTTCTATTTTATTTGCATGCTGCCATGCAGGCTTAGTAGAGGAACGTAGGCAATACTTTGATAATTTGAGGCAAAATTATCACATTACACCTACAATGGAGCACTATGGCTGCATGGACGACCTTCTTGGACGAGTTGGGCATCTGGATGAGGCACATGACTTTATTAACATAATGTCAATAAGACATAATCCTACTATATGGGGATCCCTTCTCAGTGCTTGTAGACTCCACACCAACATAGAGTTAAGAGAGTATGCATCATAACACATTATTGAGTTGGACCCAAATGATGTTGCACCCTACATTGTACTGCCAAATATGTATGCAAACAGGTGGGATGAAATCGACAAGGTGCAGAAGAAGATGGAAGAGAATAAGGTAGAAAAGAACCCTGTCTGTAGTCAATAAAGAGATTTATGCATTCCTTTTTGACACAGGTCATGCAAAGAAACCCAAAACATTTATTCAAAGTTGGCTAAATTGTGTTGACAAGTCAAGGCTGCAAGGTTTTCCCAGACATAAGGCTTGTGCTGAATGATGTTGGATGGTAGGAGCAAACCTTTTGTATTGATGTTGAATGACGGTTGCAAACCTTCTGCCACTACAGTGAAAACTAGATCCTTCAATTTTATTCTACTTAATGTTTGTTGCATAAGAAAGTGAGTGGCATAAGGCCTTATTGAGTTCGATCACAATGATGCCACACCTTCATAAGTGGACATGTGGTATGGCATCGAAAAGATGCAGAAGAATATGAAAGCCAATAGGGTAAAAAGAACCCTGGATTGAGGTCAATGAGGAGGTTTACAGATTTGTTTTTGAGACATGTCACACCTAAAAACCTAAAACATTCATGCAAATTTGGTTAAAATTGTACTATTTCAACAAATGCAAGCAGCAGGTTTGAAACCAAACTTCAATACCGTCGTTAGTGTTTTATTTGCTTGTGCTAACTTGACAGCTATAGACGAAGGCATGATGATCGATGCTAAGATAATTAAGAATGGATTTTTGTCTCATGTCTTTGTTAATAGTGCCCTTGTTGACATGTATGCAAAATGTGACAGCATAGAAAATGACGAAGTTATTTTGACTGATAATTAAGAATGGATTTCTGTCTGATGTCTTTGTTAATAGTGCCCTTGTTGACATGTATGCAACATGTGACAACATATAAAATGACGAAGTTGTTTTGACCGAATGCCTGAATGGACAATAATGATGAGAGTGTACGTACAAAATGGACACAGTGATGAGGTCTTGAAGCTTTTTCAACAAATGAAAGTGGTGGGTTTGAAGCCAAACGCAAATACTTTTTCGAGCACCCTCCTAGCATGTGCCAACAAAGATCATCGAATTCCCTTTCTTTAGAGCATGGAGAGAATGCAACGACCTTGATATGATAGTCCTTCCCAATGCTTTTCTCAAGAGATGTTTCTTTACAGGAAAGCCCCACAAATCATAGGTTTTTTAATTGTTTCCTGTTCAAGACTACTGGAAGTCCGACATGCTTTCACCAACATTCGTATTGTAGTTTTTTTGGCATCAAACTCTTCAAGAACTCCCAAGAAACCTGTCAATCTGAGTTCACTATAAATATCCATCCCTTCTCATAATTTTTTCACCTTTTCTAAAGGAAACCTCCAACATTTTAGTGACATTAACAAAACAAAATACACCATCCCCCTCTAAAGTCTATCCCATAATGATACCAACCAGAGGCAGTAGATAGCTTGGGGACTTGACATATAGGGGTGCCTATACCTTACCCTTCATGGGTTTGGCTTAGGGAATAGTGTTGTTTATGCTTTGCTTCTTGAAATATAGGTTGAGGGTCAAGGTTTGGAGTCACAAAAATGATGATCATGGTGATGGGCTCGCCATGGAATTTTTTTCCCTTGTGTACAAGAAAAAGCAAAAAGAACAGAATAGTTTATTTTAGTCTCTCCCTTATTCACAGGAATACTCCTTTTCCCTTTTCAAACAACTAAAACATGCTTACACATATGTCCAGTGCTGAGAGGATGGAATAACAATATTTTCATGCCTAAGTCTTTGTATTCTGAGCAATAACAATATTTCCATGTCTAAGTCTTTGTATTCTGAAAATCCATTCCCTCTTTCTTAGCTTGCAAAATATGTCAGTACTTAATGTTCAGGTATGCTGGTTACAGAGTGAAAATTACTCTCTAATCTCTATTTACAAATCTAAATTTGATGCCCCTTTTATTTGATATGTATTTTTTGGTTAAATACAACTTCTGCATGAAAACCAAGCCTGCGTCAGTGTACCTCTGAATCAGAAAGTTTGAGGTAGTTTTAGCTTGAAACTGGTTTATTTCTATAAGTACATGTGACACAAGTTGGTTGAATTCAATGAATCTCTATGGATTGGTACTCACTTATTCTTGGAAACCCTGTTTAATCAGGAAGGCAATCCAGTGCTGCTTTCTATTCCCATGTGACGATTGTTCCTCAATTTATGCCTTACAACATTTCCTTAGCAACATTTGGTGCAAATGTTAGTTAATATTTGTGAGATCAATAAAATATGAAGTTTGTGATTTTTGTGTAATAAAATTTTCTCTCTCCATTTTTAACTTTAATGTCATTTTATGAATTGTTAAAAAAATAATGAATAATCAAATATAGTTAGCAAATTTTCAAATTCTCAAAAAAATAATAAATTAGTTACATATATATAATAAATTAGTTATAAAAATATATAAATTATATATATAGATATATATATATATAATAAATTAGTTATTTTTATAGATAAGTTGTGTATATGAGTGAAAAACTTCTATCATTTATTCTGGACATTCCACTCATCATAAGAAACATCAAAATATATATAAATATGCCTTGGACACTCTACTGATCATCACATGCACAAAAATAAATAAATATAAATATGTCTCAGATAAACACAAGAATTTGTATAAAGATATCTTTCAAAGTTTTGATTTATAAGGAAACGATGATAATTGTTGAAGGAGGAGGTAACCACTTGAGTTAAAAAAAAAATAATAAGTTAAAAAACTTGAGGAGATGGGAAGAAATCGAAAAAGAGGGGAAACATAATACTTAAAATTTTATTAATAAAATAGATTTAGAAATTATAAAATAAAATTTTGGTTTTAAGACTAAATAAATTAGAGGAAAAATAATTTTTTAAAATGTTATCACTTAAATAATAATAAAATATTAATAAAAAATTTGAATTTTAGATTAAATAAATAAGAGTTATAAAAGATAAAGAAATATAAAATATAAAATAATTAGAAAAGAAAAGTCAAGTCAAATGAAGAAAAAGAAAACCTAAATCATTAACGATAGCGAACAAAATAGAGAGAACAAGAAAGGAATCCATATATGAGGAATAGAGACCAAATTTGTATATATATATATATATATATATATATATATATTTTGGCTATATACTAACTTATTCTTTTTATGAGAACAGGAATGGAAGCCATATATGAGGAAAGGAGACCAATTTTATTTTTTTGGCCATAGCACTAACTTATTTCATTTATTTTCTGTTTTTTGATTTTCTTTTTGTTTTATTATTTTTTCCTTTTATTTTGTTCTTTATGTTTATTTAATTGATTATTTTTTATAATCTTTAATTCGTTTAGTTTTCAATCCAATTTTTTATTTAATAACCTTTAGTTTTTTATTAATAATTTTTTTTTTCTAATTTTGTTTTAAATTTTTTTCTCTATTTTCTTAGTTATATTTCTTTTTCTCAATGGTTATTATCTTTTTATTACCAATTTAAATCATGATTTTCTCATTGATATTTTTATACAACTTGTTGTCCTTGATGATTGGTGGACTATCCACCTAAAACATTGGACCTTGTCACTCATACATTAAATCTTTCTTAAAAGTAATTAACACTATAAACAATTATGAAAACTTAAATGATAAAAAAAAGTAAAAATTCAAACTTTTAAAAAAATAATAAAATTAAAAATTTTATATTATAATTTTTGATTAAAAACTAAATATCTTTTTAAAATATTTGCATTTATTAGTTTAACTAGAATTCTTATAAATAAATATGAGAATGCATTCATATAAAAATCCAAAAAAAAAAAAAAAAAATGAAATAAGAGAGAATATGGTAGATATGGTTTTGTCTTCAAACCTTCCCTATAACATTACTAGTGTTTAACATTTTTCTTATTCTTATGGCAAAAGATACAGTAGGGAGTAAGAGTCCTTCCTATAACATGATAAGGAGTAACACTCCTTCCTATAACATGATTGTTGTAGGAGACAAAGGCTCGTGACAACCTTCTACCACCAATCCCACCTCTTTCAAAATTATCCCTAATGGAGATGAGCCTAATAAACAACATTATGTTACTCAACTAGGGAAAAAGAAATCCAAGAACTACCTTCCAAAGGCTGCAATAGACCCGAAGTTTGAGGTCCACTCGAGTTGCATTGGAGCATATATTTTGTATATGAGGGAACATGCACTCATCACGAAATTTCTGGGAATATGGCCTTCAGAAAAACACCTCTTTCACTGGGTGCAAATCTAATGGAAACCCAAGGGCCAAATCAAGCTCGACTTGGGACCTAAGGGTTTCTTCACTATTGCCTTCACTAGCCTAGAGGATTGAACATGGGTATTAAAAAACAACCCATATATTTTCAATTCATTTGGGTTATGTTTATGATTATAAACTGATTTTTTTGTGCCAAACAAGGAAGACTTCGCAATGACTCTGATATATCTTTCGATGTACTCACTGTCGTGAGAGTTTTGGGATGAAGAAACCCTCACCAAAATTTGTAACGCTCCTAGTCACTTCATTAAATTATCCAAAGCAACTAGGAAAGCCAATTATATCTCTTATACCCACATTTTTGTTTATATGAATATTTCGGAACCATTCCTCGGGTCCATTGATATCTATTACCAAGATGAGCTTTGGAAGAAGAATGCTCGATTACGATTGCATCCCCTTCCCTCGTCAGAGATGTCATGAATATGATTGCTTCTATCACAATTGTCCCTTTGTAACTACATCTACAAACATTGATTCACCTCTTGCTTCTGACAATGAGGGTTTCACCAAAGTGGAAAGCAAGTAAAGGAATCCTAAAACTCCTCTCCCATAGGCTCCCATCTTTGAGGAAAATTCTACCAAGTCGAATCTTTATGACCTACTCACATCTCTTCAATCCTCATACCCTCCACTATCTGAGTAGCCTCCCAAAATCATTATGCAGGACTTCTCTTCCCCCCTCAACCTTTGATCCACCCCCTCCTTCACTAATTCTCTGTAGCCCTTGTTAGTTAATCCTTCCCTCTTTACCATGTCGCTCCCCTCCTCCTCTATTTCTCCACCACTCTCATTGATGATTCTTTCCTTAGTGATGGAAGGGTCAAGTCAGAGCTCACACCAAAGTGAATATATGGATCTTGAGTCGCACAACCTATTAGAACTAGCTAAATCATGGAAGGGAAAAGCCCCCTTCTCTCTCCCAAAACATCAAGTACATCTACTGAGTCACACATATCTGAAGTCCCACGATGCAACCTTGTAGTTGAACTTTGGAGCTTCCAATACAAACTGACTTGGTGTCCAAACCCACTCCATGAAGGACTCCCAAATGTGATAGCCATAAAACAAAACACAACAAGAAAAATAATATTCAACTCTTAAATGAATTATAAGAATGTTGGACAACCAGGAAATAATTATAAAAATCACAGAGACATTTTGGGCCTCCAATAAACCCCAACATAAAAATTAGCTCATGGAATATAAGGGGCACTACTAGAGCCAACAAATATACCAACTAAATTGTTGCCACTCACTCAAATTTTTTTGCTAAAAAACATTGATGATCATGTCATATTGTTCTTTTATTCATAATGCCTATCACCCAACTGTTCATGTTTTGTATATTAATTTATGATTTTCCTAGTGCTCGGCTACCTCCAACATGTCCAAGGAAAATATACTTTTTACTATAATCCGATTTCCTTAACTCAAGAGTTTTCAATATTATTACGCAAAATACAATTTTAAAAAAATAAAACAAAAGAAATTAATATTACAGCATATGAAAAAGATTTAAAACATCCCACAGCAGGTTTTACTTCATAATGAAAACATAGAAGCATCCGACATCGTCATCTAATTTTCATTACTTAATAATTTTCATAAAACATAACATACGGAAGCATCGAATAGTCAATGTACTCATTCGTATAATTGGCCGTCAAATTCGAGGAGTTCCCGATTATTGAAGTTTGGCCACTCGACAACTTCATGGAATAGCTAGGTTGACGCTGAGTGCCTCGGGCAGCCGCAGAGGGCATGATTGGCTGGCCCGTGGCAATAATCATAACGTAGATGGATTTCTGACATTGACGTCGTATAATTTATTAAACAGCAAAACCCATAGAACAGATCACCTACACGTGTCCCATTAGGGTCTTCCAGAATTCGAGGTATTTCCCCATAATCTTGTGTCAACAGTATTGGCAGGAGGTGCCAGGTTTTGTCGTGCAAATGTCTGGGCAGTAGTGTAACTCGGTTAAAATTTTGCTAGAGAAATAATGGAAATTTTAGAAGGATTTTGAAAAAATTGGGCAAAATTTTTTGGGTAGGTTTTTTTTGGAAGTTTTAATTATAACGGTGAAATTTCAAAATTTTGAGTGTGTAAGAATTATTGATAGCCGTGAATCTATTTCCACTATAATACAATTATATAAAAAAATAAAAATATAAAATTTACATAGTTAAGATTAAATTTCTTAATTTTTTTCACTTCACCAGAATTTCACCATCCAAATAAAATTGTATAAAATTGTATATGATAAACACACTTCCAGAATTAGATTTCTTAAAAAAAATTCGAGAGCCAAAATTTTATTATTCTAGTAGTGCTAGTGAAATTGTGTGGCCTCAATAGACAACGTCATATTCTAGTCTTCTCAGCAATGGAAAACAAAACATGGTGAGTGAAGCCATGAATGTTGAAGTTTGTTCACTCGATAAGATATTCGAACCCCGTCTCCTTTACCAAAACGTCCTTGACAGTAGTAGATAATTGAAAATTAGGGCGAAAATTCCCCCCACAATTTATCTTCTACAATTGCTGTACAATGCTTGAATACCCTGAACAAAGGATGCATAAGAACTTAAAAGGTAATCGAAACTTCGCATGGTTCAAAATTAGGACTGTTTTATCCTCCATCACGGGCACTGTGCAACATGTGATATCTCCAGCTCAGCCAGGTATGCTTCGGCCATGTTTGCGAAGATATCATCTAAATTTTTCTTATATCAATCTGGCCTTGTAGAAGATTTTGGTTTTAAAATTATTTGGCTTAGATTAATCTTACCTCCTTGAAGATTATGGTTTTGAAATTGAATATACAGTTTGATGGAACGCCTCCTGAGAATTGATTTTATAGAATATAGGATGAATATGGGTTATCATCTTTCCTATCGGTAATGCTTCTTCAGTTTTAGTACTTACGACCATCCCTACTGGAAGAAAGGCCAAATATGCACTATGCATGGTTCCTCCAAGTAGAAATTAGATTAAAAAGGAAATACAGCTTAGAGGTTCAGATTAAATCTTCAAAGCTAATTAGGTTTGAAGCTAATTACAGTGCAGCAAAGTAGCGTCCATAAAGTAAGAAAATCTTAATGTTAAATAGTGTAAAAATTTAATTTTTAAAACACCTGAAATGAACATTTCATTTATAATTACCGATATATACATACAGGTATAAAAGGATAAAAATGCAAAGGGTGTAGAAGTGTAAAAGGATAAGCTACCCAAATGCATTGGTGTGTATATTTTTGAATGCTTCTTAAATTTCCTTTTTTCAGTATAATGTCTTTTTTCATTATATTTTAAATATCAGATTATGGAAAACTTTAGGGTTCATATTGTAGATGGGTTAATTTGTAGTGCTCTTGTTAAGATAAAAATTTACATTTTAAAATTATTTTTAAAACGATTTCTCAAATTTTATATGATAAAAAATTTTAACTTTAAAAATTGTATAAATTTTAAAAATGTTATATAAAGCCATTAGAAATTTTAATATCTTTATAAAAATATTACCAAATATTTTACAATTTGCATATTGGAAACTAGTAAAATTCCTTAAATTTTCTAAAATAAATTTCTATACTTAAAATTTTAGTTATATAAAATATTGTTATTTACTTCAATTTCATTTATTAGTATTATTATTATTATATATCTTCCCTATATAAAATATTGTTATTTACTTCAATTTCGTTTCTTATTATTATTATTATTGTTATATATCTTCCCCTTTATTTTGTATAATTTACTCCATGATTTTCGTAAATTATTTCATTGTTAGTTTTAAACCTTTCTATGTGTTGCACAAGGAATATCATGTATATCAAAGATTAATGAAATTAACCATAAGTTAGAGTTCAAATGCTATACATTGGTTCATAAATAATTTCATTGTTAGGTTTAAACCTTTCCATGTGTTGCACAAGGAATATCATGTATATCAAAGATTAATGAAATTAACCATCAAGTTAGAGTATACATTGGTTTCTTGTTGACGAGATTTTCCACAAAGTTTTTTAGCAACGGTTGTAATTGATTTATTGAAGACAGTTCACCCTCATTGGTGTAATGCTAAACCATGGTAGTTTCCTTCTCTTCTACCAACGATGGGGCATTATGTGTTTCAGTTTTAGAAGAGCAAGAATTTAAGTCCAATGTAGAGGCCACTTTTGTAGGCTTCAAGTATAAGCTACAGAGAACGTATAGAGTGTTATTGTTACGTTTTTGATGATTTTTTTTTCGCAAAGTTTCACAACAGTGCTTGTGATAGAAGACGTAATTGTACACACAATAAACTATTCCATTCATTTCAATTAGAAATATGATACATCTATATAGTTGGAGTTAGATCCAATTAATTATAAATTAGAAGATTGTGGTTGAGAGAATATATCAACAGTCTCCAACGACCCAATCCAAACCAACAAACAAATTCTATTGTAAGAACTATCTCTAACACCCTCCCATAATGCTTACATTACAAATAATAATACTAAAATAAAAAATTAAAATACTGGAACCACAACATTATTGTCTATCTCATTTTCTCATCATTAGCACTTTCACCCACTCTAGCATGTCACAAACTATGTTCTTTATCTACCACAACTTCAAACTTATCACTTGAAACATTTAAGAAAAACTTGCATCTAACCATCATTGACATATTTGTAGGACTCATTCTTCTTGACACACTTTCCACTGGTCGCTATGCCAAGGATGTAGTCACAATATTAAACCATTCTATTGGGAAACTCCCATATGAAGACGACATAGAACACTGTGTTTGCAAGTAATATAGGAAAGTCATTTGAAGATTGAATGTCTCCAACAATTAATCATACAAATTGGCCTACTTTACACAAAATTACTAACATACAAACTATAACCAATAGAAATTCTTCTTGGGTCACTGCTTCCTCCAAGGATCACAAACTATAACAAAATATAGACACAATCAAATCGGTAACATGTTCTTGTGTCACTGCATACAACAACTACTACTAGTTTAAATTAAATTATGTTACTATGTTCTTATAATTGGTTCTTCATCATACGGTTTTACAAAATATATAATCATACACAATTTATCCTATTAAAAAAAACATAATATAACTTTATGAACATCGATCACTCCTCCAAGACATTCAAGCACATTGAATAGTACATTGATTTCTTAAACAAGTTTACCACCTTATGTTGCACTTTTTATTTTGATTTTCGCAAGTCAATTGTGTCATTAGAGACGATTGTTCCAAAGCATATATATTCAATTCACAATTATTAGAATACATATGTTCTCCTTCTCGTACCTTGGATCACTTTTATTCCACATGAAGTGTGTGAACCTGTTGTTGAATATAATGAGTCTCTCTAGCATCAATGTCAAGAAAAGACCATACATAAATGACCTCATTGTAACACCCATGTTCTAATTAAAATAATTAGTTGTTTGATTGTTACCATTACTACGATGGGATAAACTAATTATATTTATGAAAGGATGTTTAAATTAATAAATAAAGTTGTTGGTTTTATTTCTGGAAATCACGATGGCTAAAACTAGAGTAGATGAGACCTGCCAGAATCTGAGAAGAATCGGATTCACTTTGACTTTCCTAAATTTAAAAATATATGGATATATATGATATCTCCGTAGGAGATAAAGACTGAGGGTAAAGGTGTTGCAAGGGGAAAAGAAATTTTTTTTCTTTTAGGAAAAAGAATTGAAAAGCGTAGGCTAAGGGAAAACAGATACCCAGAAGGCAGACACTGCCAAGGAGAAATCTGTGAGCCGGATAATGTTAAATAAACATTATCAAGGCTCATTAGAGGTTATTGAGGCTTGGCAAGTTTTCATAGCTCAGGGGTAATCATAGGTGATTCGATGTTGGGTGGTTTGGTGCTGCAAGCATTAGATTTCCAGCGTCAGAGTACTAGTCAGAGGATCCCATACCCACTGAAAATCTTAATAGTATTCATATTTATGTAGTTATGGCATGAGTAAATGCATGAATTATTGTTATGATGGATTGTGTTGCATACTATTTTTAGAGTGCGTAGGCTAAAAATTGGGTGCTAAGAATATACTGTAGAATTTCTGCTGAAGTTATTATGAAATTCTTGATTTATTGATAGCAATATGTAGTAGGGAGGTTATTGAATTAATTGGGATTTTTGTTTGGAGTTAATCGTTAATTATATGTATGCATGATGCAAGTTAATCATTAATTATATGTAGGGATGATGTAAGAAATTAGTGTGCATAGAATATGCTAGAAATTGTTTATAATTTCAGGCATGCATGATACAAATAGTGGTACTAAAGCTAATGAGCAAGCGAACATTCTTATTGTTATGCATGCTTGATTTAAAGTACTTATACTACAGTGAAAACTTGAGTAAATGTATGGCAATATTGACTGAATAAATTAATTAGAGCTGTGTATAGAAGGAAAAAATGTATTTCATTGAAATGATTTAAGAAGATGCATGTGGCAATATAACCAATAGTAAAAATAAGACAGACGAGTAGATGCATATATCCATTGGGAAAATAAATAAACATAGACTACATGCACACTTGAGTACGTATTGGAAAGTCCATAATTGTTGCTATAAATGCATAACGTAGAGAAGAACTGGGTGAAGCCTAGAATGCACCTTAGGTTATAAACTATGCATGCAGATGAAGAACCTACTTTAAAAATATTACAGGTAGTTACAAGCTGGGTTAGGATGAAAGAACATATATGGTGTGAATAGTGAGTACTTAAACAAAATATACAGTAGAAGGAAATGAAATCATGGAAAGCAGGTGGTGGCTATGACCGAGTTCATGACCAGATTGTTGGGTTGTGTTATATTCTTTCCATGACCTTCGTTGTGCCGATTACGCAGCGGGGGGGTCACAGTTGTCCGGGGTGTTTGAGGGCGGTGGGTAGCCCCCCTCTACGGGGTCCGGGGAAGCGCCTCGGGAATTTTTTTTTTGGACCCTATATTAGGTTGGGTGAACCTACCTATGGTTTTCGGTCCATGGTATTGGATGCTTTGGCATGTATAAATATGTATTGTAACATTGAAAGGAATATAATGAAAAATCAAGCTGGTAGTCCCGGTTTTGGGATCCAAGGGAAAATCTCTGTGTATATGTGTTTAATGTGTTATGCTCTCACATTGTTTATTTTCTGTGTTTTAGAATTCGTATGCAGGTAATTTATGTACGGGGTTAAAACCTACACAGATTACAAACACCATATTGAAACTAGTGGCCCTAGACGAGTTATGCGAAATCGACTGACATTATGATCTAGTTCCTTCCCTGAGGCCTAGTTATAGGAAACCAAGTTACAATTTGTCTTTTCCTCAAATCGTGATTTGTTAAAATCCCCAAAGAAAATAGACATGCTGGCCATTATGAAACATATATAAAGTTAAACCATTCATGAACAGATATAGGCGTTTTCCATTAGACAATAGAGGAAAAGTGAAGGTAAATTAACAGTTCATAGTGCGAGGTGCCAAGTCATACATTCTAGTTAGAGTCAACCAATGAACCTAAGAACTAACGCAACCCAGAAAGGGGGAAGAACGAAACTAAAAACATTATACATAGTTTCATAAATTTAAGACAGTCACCAGACTGTTGCTATAAACTAATAACTTAGTCCACTCCTGAAGAAGTAGCCAACATAGAAAGAAAACCCTCCAACATGCCTCAGGATTTTGATGAAGCAAGGTTGACTGAGGACATGGGGGCACAAAACATGCAACCAAAAATCACGAGGACTATCACATACATTTCTTGAGAAACAAAGCAATCTGAAGTATACATTCACCTAGATTCTAGCGGAATAGAGATGATAGGAAGAATAATCGCAAGCAAAAAATCTGAGGGAATAGAGAAGTTTGAAGCCAAGAGATCACTAACCTAGGAACAAGAAAGTAAAAGTTAAAAGATGAACACCCAGTTTTTTCCGAGAGCGTCCGAATGACATTCCACTACTGTGCTTCCCTTTAACGGTATCATGAAACCATTTTACCTGAAGGAAAACGCTTAATAACTTGAATGAATAGGTGAATATGCAAGTAGAGCAAAAGCTAGGACAATGATTTTACCTGAGATAGTGTAAGGAAACCAAGTATCGTCAACTCTCTTGGAGATAGGACAAAAATGTTAACCGATTAGATACCAGGGAAACCAAACACCAGAACCCAAAACCAGGTAAAATAAACTGCAAATAAAAATTACCTGGGTAATGATAAGAAGCCTCTGGGCCCAAAGAAATTGGCAGAATCTACAACGCTTCGGGTTTTCCCCTACATTGCCACACAAAAAAATTGTTAAATTGTGGAATAAGTCAAATGTCCCTTGATGAAATTTGGAAACTAGTGAGGGTATGGTAGGAAATTTGATAGAGATAGTAAACTGAGGAAATTACTGAATTCTGAAGTGGATGATGACCAAACCTGATACCAGACTTCGCCATAGTTCCTTTGTATTCATAACCCCCTTCGAAAGATAGGGGGGAAATGGACTCCACTATCGCTAATGGAGAAGTTGTGTCATGCTCTAGTAATAGCGTGGAGAGAAACCCTTGCAGTGGCAATAAACAGATCCACATCAACAAGTTAGGCATCAAGTTGAGGGATCAAAGGGGGACGCAGGAGCGTAGCTCTATCAAATTCCTCAATGAAACAAAGAATAAAGTGAGACTGTGAAAGTAGGTAGCCAAAGATGGTTAGGGTTAGGTATAAAAGACCAGATCCATAAATCTGCCTCAGGTGGATCTCTACTGTCGATATGACCTCGAAAGGATAAATCTTAAGAATGGTGCCCACGAACCAGGTTCACATGGGCATAGGGGTACAACACCAACAAAAATTTATTTGACAAGAGGTTAGGTTTGTTGGGCAATCAATCGCTGCGAATGAGCTGGTGGGAGGAAGAACTCATATAGTGCCAACTCACCAAAAGGAGAAGAGCATGTCTGCCTCATAAAGGTTGCCCACTTATAAACGTATAACCTATGTTAGGTAGAACGTTAATGGCTAAGGCTAGGGCCAAAGGGTTAAATGTAATAGGTGGGTAGCTCAGACAAAATAGAAAAAGTGTATAAATATTAGCCATGGAATGGGATTGAAATTCTTGGAATGTGTAGGTGTAGGTAGAATTGTAATTAAAATGGAGAGATAAATAATGAACTCCATTTAAGTTGTTATACACTAAATGTATTATGCACCACCCACTTATAATAATCCTGACCATGCATATATATGGACACTTTATATCAGTAGGGTGTAGAGAAAGAAATGTTTTTGGGTATGTTTTAGAGGTTCGTTACAAATGGTATCATAGAAAAGTTCTACTCTAGAGCCTGAATATGGGCATCAACATTACGAATTGTGTGCGCAAAAACGAAACTAGAGACATAATTGTTCTTATGTATTTTGGGTTGTTTTGTAGGAAATTGAAATTCTGAGCAACAATGGAAGAACCTCTGCGAACTAGCATAGGGGGAGAAGAAGTATATGTCGAACTGCGGGAAGAAGGAAATGCCACCCTATCCTCCCAGTTGGTGGATATGATAAAGACCCTACAACTAGAGTTGGCCCAACTCTGTAATAGTAACGAGAGGCTTTTAAAATTCGGTGAGGAACATGAAAAGTTAATTAGAGACTAGACAGAGAAGTCGAGCCACAAGAGTGTGGACACTGAAGGCATGAAAAAGACAGAGTCTGACAAGTCAGGAAGTGGAGGAGACTCTGATTCGGAGTCACCAAAAGTACATAAGAAGCGAAGAAAAGCAAAGTTACAACGTGAACTTAGGAAGATCAAACCGCGAGTGTTTGATGGGGAGGGAAGAGGACGCCGAAGCATGGTTGTTGAACATGATTAAGTACTTTGAAGTTTGTGAATATGAATGTAACCTAAAGTCACGATTGGAAATTTATCAATTGTAGGGTAAGGCTACACTATGGTTGGAGGATAGGAAGAGTGCTCAAATGTTAGAGGAAAAGACAATTTCGTGGGAGGAATTTCAGAAGCAATTAAAGTCACATTTTCTGAGTGAACGGTATTATGATGATAGGGCTAAAGAGTTTAATGAGTTGAAGTCAAGGCAAATTAACATCAATGAATTTATAAATAAATTCACCAACTTATTGAGGTACATGTCGTATTTGGAGGAAAAATAAAAAATCCAGCATTTTGTGAATTGTTTTATCTTCTCCTATAAGGAGAGAATTGAGTTTGATAACCCAAGGACAATAGATGAGGTGGTCAAGAAGGCTAGGCTATGTTATCAACAATTTAAAATTAAAAATGAAGGTGGCAAGACGTGGAGGACTAAAGAAGCTAGCAGAGTTGGAAGGGGCATGAAAAAATAGAAACCACTCTAACTAAAGAATTTTGGTAGAGATAATCAAAGAAGGAAGGGGGTTAAAGGGGATGTACCCTTGCTATCTCATTCTAATACGGGTTTGAAAATGATAGAAAAGGAAAAAAAAAAAAAAAACAACGGTACTGCCAAAGAACTATTAAGATGCTGGGGATTCGGAGAGTCGCATATGATGAGGATCTATCCACACAATCCTCAGTCCATCCAGAACATCCAGAGAGTTCCTGAGGTCACCATTGTTAATTACGTTGCAAGAAACATACCAAGGATCAACGCAACCTTGGAGAATCGACAATCTGAACATCAGGATACTATGTTGGAAGTTGAAGGTAACATCTTAAACCAGTATGTGTATATTTTGTTAGATTCAGGGGTTAGTCTAAGTTATGTTAGCCCCCAAATTGTAGAAAAATGCAATCTGAAAATGAAAAAATTTAGAAATGCATGGTTAGTTCAGTTACCAATGGGAATCATGCAGAGAGTGACCAGACACCTGAAACAATGTCTGGTTGATTTTAATGCATATTCCTCAATGATAGATTTGAATCTTCTTCTACTCAAGTCGTATGATTTTTAGATTAGTATGGATTGGTTAGAACAACATGCCGTTGTTATAAACTATTTAGAAAAATAGTGGCATGTGTGGGTATGGATGGAGTCCCTAAAATAATTAGGGGGAAAGCAAAGTTGGTATCAGTCTGATATATTTCAGCATTGCAGCTAAAAATAAGCGCCAGAAAAGGCAACCAATTGTACTTGGCACAGGTGGAAACGAGAGCACAACTAGTTGAAAAGGAAAATTTGGAGACTGTACCAATCATTAAGGAATTCCTGGATGTTTTTCTAGAAGAAATTCCTTGATTACCCCCATCTCGAGATATAGATTTTAATATAAATTTAGTACCTAGAGCTCTTCGTGTGTCGAGAGCTCCATATTGTATGAGTACCCTAGAGTTATTGGAGCTAAAAATGAAGTTACAGTTAATTGCTGCATAAGAGGTATATCAGACTCAGCGTTTTTCCTTGGGGGTCTCTAGTACTGTTTGTAAAAAAGGAATGACGATACATACAAAATATGTATTGACTATCGGCAACTGAACAAATTAACAGTTAAAAATAAATATCCCCTACCAAGAATAGATGATTTATTTGATCAAGTCAGAGGAGCCATTGTCTTCTCAAAAATTGACCTGAGAATGGGCTATCATCAATTGCGTATAAAGGAGGAGGATGTCCAGAAAACAACCTTTAGAATGTGGTATGGGCATTATGAGTTCGTGGTGCTACCGTTTAGCTTCACCAATACACCTACAACCTTCACGTGTCTTATGAACAACATAGTACACAACTACCTGGATCAATTTGTACTAGTCTTCATTGATGACATCCTTGTGTATTCAAAAAATAAGGAAGAACATCAAGAACACCTAAGGCTAGTGTTGCAGACATTAAGAGAGCACAAATTGTATGCAAAAGGTAGTAAGTGTGAATTTTTTAAACCCAAGATACAATACTTAGGACATGTCATCTCTAAGGAAGGGTTGGTGTTGACCTAGAGAAAGTTAAAGTTATTCTAGAATGGCCAGTACCAAAGGACATATCTGCAGTTCATTCCTTCATGGGAATAGCTAGGTACTATCATAGATTTGTGAAAGAGTTTTCCAAGCTGGCATACCCTATTGCCTTGTTGTAGAAAAAAGGAGTGAAGTTTAAGTGGATGGAAAAATGCCAAGAGGGATTTATACATTATACATTATACGTACCTCAATAAGTTGGTGAACTTGTTTACAAATTCATCCATGGTCATTTTCCCCGACTTCAACTCATGGAACTCTTTAGCCCTATCATGGTAATATGGTTCACTCAAAAAACGTGACTTGAATTCGTTCAAAAATTCCTCCCACGAAATTGTCTTTTCCTCTAACATTTGAACACTCTTCCTCTCCTCCCACCACAGTGTAGCCTTACCCTACAATTGATAAATTTCCAATCATGCCTTTAGGTTACTTTCATATTCATAAACTTGAAAGTACTTAATCATGTGCAACAACCATGCTTCTGCGCCCTCTTCTTTCTCCCCATCAAACACTAGCAGTTTGATCTTCCTAAATTCACCTTGTAACTCTAATTTTCTTCGCTTCTTATGTACTTTTGGTGACTCAGGATTAGAGTCTCCTCCACTTCCCGACTTATCAGACTCTGTCTTTTTCACGCCTTCAGTGTCCACACTCTTGTGGCTTGACTTCTCTATCTAGTCTCTAATTAACTTTCATGTTCATCACTAGATTTTAAAAGCCTTTCATTAGTATTACGGAGTTGGGCCAACTCTAGTTGCAGGGAATTTATCATATCCACCAACTGGGAGGATAGGGTGGCATTTACTTCTTCCCCTAGTTCCATGGAAGAGGGAAACTAAAAACATTATACATAGTTTCAGAAATTTAAGACAGTCACCATACTGTGACTATAAATTAATAATTTAGTCCACTCCTAAAGAAGTAGCCAACATAGAAAGAAAATCCTCCAACATGCCTCAGGATTTCGACCAAGCAAGGTCGACTGACGACATGGAGGCACAAAACATGCAACCGAAAACCACAAGGGCTATCACATACATTTCTTAAGAAACAAGGCAGACCAAAGTATACATTCACCCAGTTTCCAGTGGAACAAAGACGATAGGAAGAATAATCGCAAGAAAAAAATCCCAGGGAATAGAGTAGTTATAAGCCTAGAGATCACCAACCTAGGAACAGGAAAGTAAAAGTTAAAATATGAACACCTAGATTTTTCTGAGAGCATCTGAATGACATTCCGCCACTGTGCTTACCTATAACAGTATCACAAAACCATGTTACCTGAATGAAATCCCTTGATAACTTGAATGAATATGTGACTATGCATGAGGAAGGAAAGCTAGGATAACGATTTTACCTGAGATAGCGTAAGGAAACCAAGTATCGCCAACTCTACTGGAGACATGAAAAAAATGTTAATCGATTAGATACCATGGGAACCAAACACTAGAACCCAAAAATAGGAAAAATAAACCGCAAAGAAAATTTACCTGGGTACTGATAAGAAGCCTCTCAGCCAAAGAAATTAGCGGTACCTGCAATGCTTTGGGTCTTTCCCTGCACTGGCACACAAAAAATTGTCAAATTGTGCAAGAAGTCGAATGTCCCTTCATGAAATCTAGAAACTAATGAGGGTATGGTAGGAAATTTTTCAAAGATAGTAAACTGAAGAAATTACCTGATTTTGAAGTGCATGATGACCAAACCCGATACTCGACTTCACCATAGTTCTTCTGTATTTAGAACCCAGTTCGAAAGACAGAGGAGAAATGGAGTTTTCCATCGGCAAGGGAGAAGATATGTTATGCTCTGGTAGTAGGGAAGAGCGAAGCCCTTCCAGTGGCAGCAAGCAAATCCACATCAGGAAGTTAGGCATCAAGCTGAGGGATCAAAGGGGGACCCAGTAGCACAAATTTGTCAAAGGCCTCAACGAAACATAGAATGGAGTGAGATCATGAAAGTAGGTAGCCAAAGATGGTTAGGGTTAGGCAGAAAAGACCAGAGCCATATGTTTTCCCCAGGTGGATCTCAACCATCGATATGACCTTGAAAGGATAAATCTTAAGATTTTTTCCCACGAACCAAGTTCTGATGGGCATATGGGTACAACGCCGATAAACATTTACTTGACAAGAGGTTAGGTCTGTTGGATAGTCAGCCAACGCGAGCGAACTAGTGGGAGGAAGAACTCATATAGTGCCAACTCACCAAAAGTAGAAGAACATGTCTGCCTCCTAATGGTTGCCCTCTTATAAACGCATAACCTAACTTAGGTAGAGTGCTAATGGCTAAGGCTGGGGCCGAAGGGTTAAATGTAATAGGTGGGTAGTTAGGACAAAATAGAAAAAGGGTATAAATATTAACCATGGAATGGGATTGAAGTTCTTCAAATGTGCAGGTGTAAGTAGAATTGTAATTAGAATGAAGGAGAGATAAACAATGAACTCCATTTAATATGCTATACACTAAATGTATTTTGCACCACACACTTATAATAATCCTCACCATGCATATATATGGACCATTTATAATACTAGGGGGCAAAGAAAGAATATTTTTTGGGTATGTTTTAGAGGTTCATTAAACTAACCTAACAATTTCTCAATATGTATAGATAAATGAGATTCTAGTTCCTCCTAAGCTTCCATGGTAGTGTTCCCATAAATAAGCTGTTCTGGATCATCAACATTTGTAGTTAGGGAAGGCCTACGATTAAATGTGAAAAACATATTCTCATGCAATCAATCATTAGGTTTAGTAGCTTCATATGTTTAAGGCATGTGAAGGTATTCAAAATTCCCAAAACATAAACTAATTTCCATACGATTGAATCTTCAATATCTCTAAATGAAACGACATATAAAGAGAGCCCAAACATTTAAAATTTCTATCAGTCCAAATTGACTAAATACTGAGAGACTACAATCATGTAGGATCAAGAGTGAGTTCCTTATAAGGTCGAAGCTAGAAAATAACATTAATGAAACTCTTGTTCAGAAATGACTTGTCCTCTTCAGCCGTGAGCTCCCTTGTCCATCCAGATCTTATGGTATTTTTTAAAATACACCCTAACCATTTTTACATACCATAAAATACAGTTCTTCTAATTCATTGGTGACTAAAGTCTAACTCAGCTTCAGGCAAGAGATTCACATTAAACTCTGAGTTGATGTAAACAATGTGAGAGGAATCACACCATGCACACCCAAGATATCAACTACTAGGCCCATTTATTTGACATCTTAGAATGCAAATTTTATTAGCTATGTTGTATCGACATGACCCATGTTACTGAGATTTCCCAATATTGGAGGTGGAGTCTAAATGAGATGTTTCCCATGAGATCGAGATGTATGAGCATGACGCTAGTCATGATTTAGGGATGGGCAATGGAAACACTCTTACAAGAAAAACACACATACAAACTGTTCTTACATGAACAATACAAAGTCTAGTCTCCTACCTTATTTATACAAAGGATTAAGAAATTCACCACCCCCATACTGTTATGCTCTTGACCTACTAGAAGATACCAGAATACCAATTATCTGAAGAAATATACCTAGAACATAGAACAATAAGAAATAACAACATGTATTTTATTATTCAGAAAGGAAAGCAATGGTCACTTGCCTCTTCGAGGGGGCAAGCTCCAAAAGAGTTGGGCTCAATTACAAAATAACACACGAGACTCCTCAAGGGGAGTCTCTATCCTTTATATAGAATTCATACATGCAATACCATGGGTCAGTACCATGGTTCTTATTAATACCATCTATCTAATACCATGGCCCATTTGCAACTAACTGTGGTCCCTTCTTTAAATGCGGATCAACCACTTACAATTATTAATATGGGCTTTATTGACTCTTTAACTAACTATAACTATGACTCGACCCTATTACATAAATAAGGGGGTTAGGGTTGGACCCTAACATGCCCTCCCCCATAAAAATAGCCTTGTCCTCAAGGTTGAAGCTGCGGAAACTACTGAAGAACAATGGTTGGTTCCCAGGTCGCATCTTTTGGAGAGGTGTCTTTCCACTTGACGAGGACTTCTTTGATCATGTGGCCGCGTAGGTGTCGTTCTCCCGTGTCAAGAACCTGTTCAGGTTGGAGCTAGATTGAACCTTCTTCATCCAGTTCCAATAGACTGGTTTGAATTCTGCAATGGTTCCCAACCATTTTCTTGAGGCATGAGACATGGAAGATGGGATGGATCTTTGCAATGGGTGGCAAGGCTAGCTTGTAGGCTACTTCTTCGATGCGCTGAAGTATTTGGTGGTCTGTAGAATTTTGGAGATAATTTTTGACAACCCTTATCTTTGAGTGATGTTTGCTTATATGGTTGTAGCCTCAAGAATACCTGATCCCCTTCTTGAAATTTGCATTCTGAATGATGTTTGTCTGGCTGTTTCTTCATCCGATTTTGAGCTTGAGGGAGATTCTCTTTGAGGTGGGCCAGGATGGTTGCACGGTTCTGTAGGAGTTGATCCACTGCTTGTACCTTCAAGCATCCCTAGATATAAGAAGTAGGTGAAGGAGGGAGTTGACAATAGATGACTTCATATGGAGTCATTTTGGTGGTGGCATGATAGTTAGTATTATACCACCATTCGGCTAGAGGTAACCACTGTACCCATAGATGTTGCTTTTCTGAAGTGAAACACCTAAGGTAGGTCTCTAGACATTTGTTGACTGCTTCAGTTTGACCATCAGTTTGGGGATGATAGGAAGTACTGAGTTGTAGTTGGGTACCTTGTAGCCTGAAGAGTTCCTGCCAAAAGTTACTGGTGAAGATCGGGTCACGATCAAACACAATGGAAGTGGGCATGCCATGCAATTTGAAGATCTGGTCCATGAAATATTGAGCCACCAAAGTTGGTGTAAAAGGGTGGGGTAGGGCGCAAAAATGAGCATACTTAGAAACTATGTCCGCAACCACCATGATCACTGACTTGTTGCCTGACTTCGGAACACCAGTAATGAAATCCATAGAAACCTCCGTCCAGATTGAGGTAGGGATGGGCAATGGCTGTAATGTGCCTGGGGATTTGACTGTTTCTCCTTTTTGGCACTGACACACATCACACGCAACTACAAAAGTAAGAATGTCCTTTTTCATGCCTGTCCAAAAGAATGAATGTTGAGTGCGAGGATAAGTCTTCTAAAAGCCTGAATGGCCTGCAGTGGGAAATGAGTGCAACTCTACCAAAATGCGACTTTTGAGGGTGGATGTTGGTGATATCCCTACTTTGTCCTTGTAACGAAGAATCTCATCCTGCCAAGGGTAGCCCGTTGTGGAATTTGGATCTTCCTGCAATTTATTAATGAGTTGGGAGAGTGAAGGATGTGAAAACCATTCCTTGCGAGCCTCTTCAATCCACTCTGGAATGGGAAGAGAGATTGCTAGCAGGGTGCCTTCCTCCTCAATTTGGCGTGATAAAGCATCCACTACGACATTTTCACGCCCTTTCTTGTAAATTATCTCATAATCATATCCCAACATTTTGGCTAGCCATTTAATTTGTTGTGGCAAGGATAGGCGTTGCTCCAAAAAATATTTAAGGCTTTGATGGTCTGTGCGGATTTGGAAACACGACCCCAATAAGTATGGTCGCCAAGGATCCACTACATGTAATATGGCCATCATCTCCTTCTCATAGGTAGATTGTCCCAAATTTGTACCACTTAGTTGTTGGCTAGTGAAGGCCAAGGGTCGACCTTCCTCCATTAAGATAGCCCCAATACCCGTACCTAAAGCATCACATTCAATCACAAAAGATTTGGTGAAGTCAGGTAGTGCCAATATGGGAGTGGAACACATGGCATGTTTGAGAGCTATAAATGCCTATTGTGCTTCATCATTCCAGAGGAATGATTTTTTCTTGAGAAGGTGAGTGAGGGGTCTAGCAATGCGACCATAATTGCGGACAAATTTGCGATACTAGCCGATGAGACCCAAAAATCCTCTCAAACTCTTCAAGGTCTTTGGTTGAGGCCAATCCTGCATTGCCTGGATCTTTTTGGGATCCACCCTAACACCTTCACGCCCCACAATGTGGCCCAAATACTCAATTTCTTCCATGCCAAAAGAGCACTTGGACAATTTAACAAATAATTTATGCTTCTGGAGCAGTTGCAAGAGCAGATCTACATGATGAAGATGCTTTTCCCAGGTGAGGCTATAGATGAGGATGTCATCAAAGAAAACAATGACAAATTTTTTGATATATGGTTTGAGCAGGTGATTCATGAGGCTCTGAAAAGTGGATGGGGCATTACAGAGACCAAATGGCATGACCAGGAATTCATAATGGCCTTCATGAGTTCGGAAAGCAGTCTTTGGAATGTCTACTTCTTTCATGCGAATTTGGTGATAGCCCGAGAAAAGGTCGAGCTTAGTAAAGAATTGAGCCCCATTTAGTTCATCCAGCAAATCATCAACAACTGGGATGGGAAATTTATCTTTGACCGTCAACTTGCTGAGGGCCGTGAAGTCTGGACACATACGCCATTCCCCATCTTTCTTAAGCACCATGACCATAGGCGATGAATAAGGACTAATGCTACGATGAATGACACCGCTTCCAGGAGTTCCTTGATGATTTTTTCAATTTCATTCTTTTGGGCGAAAGGATATCTATATGGGTGCACAGTTGGTGGTTGTGCCCCTAGGACCAATGTAATGCTATGATCATGTTCCCCTCTCAAGGGTGGAAGCTCATGAGGCTTGTCAAAGATCTATAGATGGTTGCTTAAGACCTACTGCATCTCAAGATGAATATGAAGAGAAGTGGGTTCGAAGGCCTGGATGGCATTAAATTGGGCTAGAACTCCATGGTGGCTCTTTTTTAACAATTTTTCCATCCTATACGAGCTGATGATAGAAGGAGCACCTCCGTGGAGTCCACGGAGGGTATGTGTGTGGTTATTCTGCTTAAAGCTCATATATAACTCCTAGAAATCCATTGTGATTGGGCCGAGTGTGCGGAGCCATTCAGCGCCCAAGACAATGTAACACCCACCCATGTTGATGGCAAACATGTGGGTCTTTAGGTGATAGTCCCCCATTTGAAGTTTGACATTTTCACAGCGGTCTTCACATTTCATTGTCCCCCCATCTACAATCTGGACCTGGAAATTAGAGACTACTCTGACAAAACAATGCACTGCTTCAGCGACTCTTTGATGGATAAAGTTATGCGAACTGCCACTATCAATCAAGACTACTATAGGGCGATGCTTAATAAAGCCTCTGATTTTGAGAGTTTGGGGAGAAGAAATTCCTGCCAAAGCATGACGCGAGATAACTGGTTCTTTAGGTGTATGTTATGAAACTAGCTGAAGAAAAGATAGAAAAGATAGATCAACGCCTTAGAATTCAGCCTCTTCGAGGGGGCAACCTCCTTTACATTACATAAATGAACAATTCTTGGATGATACAAATGAAAAGACCTCCTTTCTATATATAGGAGTCTAAGGGGTCATAACATAATCAGAGCCAACATAACAATAATAACATAAGGGCACAATAATAACAATAGTGGGCTTTTATGGGGCACAATAGTAACAATATGGGCACTACATGGGTACATAAATATAATAAGTGGGTTGTACTAACAACAATAAGGGGTTACACTAGTAGTATAGGGGCCTAACATGCCCCTCTCCTTCAAAAAGCATTGTCCTCAACGCTTGAGTAGTTCTTGATGCTTCTGTATAAAATTCTTGTCCTCCCATGTGGAATCTTCAGTGGGTAAGTTCTTCCACTTGATGAGATACTCTAAAATTGATCGATTTCGTAGCTGTCGGGTTCTTGTTTCTGTGACTGCTCCAGGTTCCAATATGATTTTTCCTTCCTCTTCAATTTTTGGCAATATTGTTTGAATTGGGATCTTTTGCAACTTTTGAATAAGTGGCCATACTTCTTCGTCCTTCTTCCATTCATCCCTTGTTTCGTTTATCCAATCTGGTTGGATAATAGAAATAACACAAAACAATGCTTCCACATCCTCATCCTTGAAGAGTCTTCCCATTCGGTAAGGTCGCCATTTTTTAAGTGCATGTAGTATTGCCAACATTTCCTTCTCATAAATAACTTGCTTGAGATGTAGCAGTAAAATTACCCAATCACCTATATCAAAACATTTTTCACTACGATGTTGATCTACCTATTGTTTCGTTTGATTTTTCACCGAAGTGGCGTTATCCTTTAAAAGTTGGAGAACTTGTTGTTGATGCTCGATGTGATCTTTCACTGCTTGAACCTTTTTCTTCTTGATATGTCCTTCTATCTCTAGAGTTTGAGGAGTGGTAATTTCTTCCAATCCTTTACAAGATATGGTCAGATTCATTTCTTGATGCTCGATGTGATCTTTCACTTCTTGAACATTTTTCTTCTTGATATGTCCTTCTATCTTGATAGTTTGAGGAGTGGTAATTTTGACCAATGAATTACAAGATATGGTTGGATTCATTTCTTCTTTCTCGATGTGATCTTTCACTTCTTGCACCTTTTTCTTCTTGATATGCCCTTCTATCTTGAGAGTTTGAGAGTCGTAATTCTTGCCAATGCTTTAGAAGATATGGTCTGATTCATTTCTTCTTTCTCTAGGGTGGGGTCCTGGTGTATATCTTCTTCTTTTGATGTTTCTTGATCCTTTTCTTCCTCCTCTTCATATTCTATGTAAAATAATTTCTTCTTAGCACACTCATGACCTTTAGTGCATTTGCTATCACAATTGTAACAAAGCTCTTTTTCTCTTTTTTCTTCCAATTGTTGTGGTGTAACCCTTGTAGGTTGTGGAAGGCTAGGAGAAACAACACTTCCATATTTATAGTTGTGAGGGGTATGCTTCTTGGTTTCCATAATTTTTCTTTCCACTATGTCACAAAGCCCTTTTACTCTTTCCAATTATTGTGGTGTTTCTCTAAAGAAGGTGTTGCTCTTTGTATCCTCATAATGTGTTATCATTTCCTCCATGAAAATTGACCACGTAACAAGTTGTTTACGAGAACAAAGCCCTTCATACCATAAAAATTGATCTGGTTCTAAATATGAAGATGCAATACATACCTTTTGTAACAGTGGTACACCATGTAGATCAAAATATTGCTCCATCTGAAGTATCCAATTTACTGGATCCTTGCCATCAAACTTCCTCATCTTGCTTTTTCTTGATTTTAGGAGCTCGAACTTGAAATGACTGTAACTCTGTACTTTCGGATCTTTAAGTTCTGAAATTGCGAATTGTAGTAGCCCTCTATGTCCTCTTTCCAATGCCACCAGTTTGATCCAAATTGGATTCTCCAAGAAAGAGTTACGCACAATCTCCCACAGTGACCTGATTATAGACTAGTTAAGTAGAGAGAACTTGTGCCATGAGTCACTGTTTCGACCTTTGGTTCTAAAAAATATATACAAGAAACTACAGTCCATTCTCTTTCTGTACCTTCTTACGAAATTTCAATCTGATGCTCAGAGAGAAAGTTATGACGATTTTCCCCAGGTCACCTATTTGGAATGTAATTCAAGAGTTTGCAAAAAGACCAACTTCCTCAGATCATATCTCCGCAAATATAGTGCGAAAAGCTCTGAAATTCACACTCAAGGTTCAGTGCGATTTCTTTTCAAATGGGTTTTTTTTTTAGCTTCTGAAACATCGTAGAAAAAGAGTTATGGTGAAAATGCCACGATGACCTGTTTGGAGCAGCGAAACCCTAGAATCCAAAGCTCTGATACCAAATGTTATGAAAGCAACTCAAGAAAAGATAGAAAAGATAGATCAACGCCTTAGAATTCAGCCTCTTCGAGGGGGAAACCTCCTTTACATTACATAAATGAAAATTCTTGGATGATACAAATGAAAAGACCTCCTTTCTCTATATAGGAGTCTAAGGGGTCATAACATAATCAGAGCCGACATAACAATAATAATGTAAGGGCACAATAATAACAATAGTGGGCTTCTATGGGGCACAATAGTAACAATATGGGCACTACATGGGTACATCAATATAATAAGTGGGTTGTACTAATAACAATAAGGGGTTACACTAGTAGTATAGGGGCCTAACAATGTAGTTGGGAGCTCATTGTCCAGTTGGTTGTCCTCATCTTCCTCCTCTAGTCCCTCAAATGGTGGGTCTTCCTCAGAAGAACTGTGATCAGTAGCATCAATTTGAAAGAATTTGGGTTCCTTGCATTTATGCCCCAGGGAGTATTTCTCATCATAATAGTAACACAATCCTTGCTTTCTTCTTTCCGCCATTTCCGCTAGTGACACCTTTTGAACCTTAAGTGTTTGGGTAGTGCTCGAAGCCTTGGTAGGGCGTCCCTTCGCTATGAAATTTGGACGAGTCGACTAGGCCGCTAACGTGCGTTCTACTTCACGAGCTGTCTTGCAAGCTGCCAGCCATGAGACTGGGTGTTGCAGTCAAACGTGGGCTTGTATAGCGTCTTTGAGACCACTGATAAAACATTCCAAGTAGAATTCATCTGCTAGACCTCCTCTGCGGAAGGCTAATGCTTCAAAGGTTTAAATATATTCTTGCACTGTGCTTTGTCCGTCGAAGCTTAGTAAGACGACCCAAAAAGTTAGATTCATGGTCAAAGCGATTAGAAAGGGCTTTTGAGAATATTTGCCAAGTCATTAGCCTTTCATAGTAGCGTTGATGCCACTGCCTCCATTTCCATCTTTCTTGGTCCAAGTACAGGCTTCCCACACCTAGCTTAGTCGCATCATCTCTGATGTGATTCAATGTGAAATATTGCTCCATTTGTGCTAGCCATATGGCTGGATGAGAGCCATCAAATTTGTACATGTCCAGCTTGGGTGGTCGAGGCTGGGACTGTTGGTGGTTTCCATAGAAGTGAAGAGAATGGCTAGACTCGCCCTCAAGGTTTTCATTAAAATCATATGCCTCTGATTGTTCCCCCGACTTTCCCTTTATGATTGTGTCATTTAAGGTTTGGATTTGCTTCGTTAATGCCTCCAACTTTTTTTCAAGGGTGTCTATCTTCTCATTGGCCATAGCTTGAGCTCTGGTTTGTACCATGCACAGATCCAGTGCACTTGTTGTTACTGTGAATTTTTTTTTTTGGGACCACTCAAAATTTTGACGCTGACAAGTGAATGGTACCACCTTGCTCAGCCCGTCGACCTGATTCCTATGGGCTAAGTCTCCTATAAGCGTCTCGGGAGGGTTTCAGACTTTTTTATTATTATTATTATTATTTAACTCTGAAAGGAGTTTTACTCCTCACTTAGGAATACTGCAGTAGCCGATTCCCAGAAAAGTTAATTCTGCCCAATGTCCTGCGAGAATCACGCCCAGGTATAGGAGCCACAGAAATAGTCAGATCTGTCAGCGAAACCCTCAACTGCAGAGTATGAGTAGGAATGTGGCAGTGATCGAACCCCTATTGCTAGATCTGAATGGCGGATCTGATTGTTGTGACTGCTACAGAACCCAAACTGCTAGATCTGAATGGCGGATCTGATAGATCTGATTGGTGGATTTGATAGATCTGAATGGCGAAACTGATTGTTGCGGCTGCGATAGAACCCAACCTTCTAGATCTAATCTGGAAAAGATGATGCGTGATTTAGAGAGAGATAAGGGAACTATGGTCTCAAGGAGTGTTAGGTGCTACAGATCACAATATACATAAGGGTCCGACAGTAGTACTCGGCCCAATCTTTCAGGGCACTAACCAAGGAGGATCAACCATACCCTTAGCCATACAACCCGACTATCCTATCGTACGCGTGAGTAATCTCCCCGAGTGTTGTTCTCAATGTACTGTAGCAGCAAGACAGCCGACGGTTTATCTATGGCGAGGTTTCAAGAGAGCCTAGGCGGCTTCAGATATACCTAGAGGATACTTGGAAGATACTCCATGCGCGGTTCTATCTAATGCGCTACTACTCGAAGGGGTACCCACAGGGGTTACAAGGGAGTCCAACAAGCATGACCACCTCTTGTATTTCCTGCGTGCATGCCTTCCCAAATCCGCAGGTTTATGCACTCAATGACAGATCCCATGGTTTAAAGATGTCAAAACACGTCTCTAGCCAAAAAAATAAAAATCTGCTAAAAATGGAGATCTCACCGGCCCTAGAAAGTGCTCTGATACGACTTGTTATGCTCTTGACCTGCGAGAAGATACCAAAATACCAAATATGCGAATAAATATACCCAGAACACAGAACAATAAGAAATAACAACATGTATTTTATTATTTAGAAAGGAAAGCAATGTTTACTTGACTCTTCGAGGGGGCAACCTCCAATAGAGCTGGGCTCAATTACAAAATAAGACACGACGCTCCTCAAGGGGAGTCTCTATCCTTTATATAGAAATCATACATGCAATACCATGGGTCAGTACTATGGTTCTTATTAATACCATGGCCCATTTGCAACTAACTGTGGTCCCTTCTTTAAATGCGGGTCAACCACTTACAATTATTAATATGGGCTTTATCGACTCTTTAACTAACTATAACTATGACTCGACCCTATTACATAAATAAGGGGGTTAGGGTTGGACCCTAACACGCTAGTCATGACTTAGGGATGGCCAGTGGAAACACTCTTACAAGAAAAACACACATACATATTGTTCTTACATGAACAATACAAAGTCTAGTCTCCTACCTTATTTATACAAAGGATTAAGAAATTCACCACCCCCATATTCCTAGCTCTCCCATAAGGGAGATAAGCCATAACCTTCTTTGATATTAATGTGAAAGAATTATTTTCACACACAATAAACTATTCCTTTCAATTTAATCGCTAATATGATACATTTATATCATTCGAACTAGATCCAACTAATTTTAAATTAGGAGATTGTGGCTGAAATAATATCTCAACAATCTCCAACAATCCAATCGAAACCAACAAACAAAGTTTATTATAAACATGATCTCTAAGAACTCGTCATTGAATTATTCATAACATTTCTTTCGTTTGGTGGTGAAATGTTAATCTATGTAGTTTCCTTCTAATTGACCAAGGATAGTGGAGTGAAATTTTTGAGTCGAGAGGCTCATTCTACAATTGAGTATGAGGGCGATGTGTGATTTTGTCTATGTTGAACTTGGAGTTGAGCGTGCGTCCCTTAAAAAAATACTTTAAATGAAAAACCGTTGTTGGCTATAAGAAAAACATAAATGATTATATATATTTGGTTAGTTTTAATTAAAAGCATTATAAAATATTAATATTTGCATTCTCATTGTGCTCACTTGATTGGTTGATATTTCACTTTCACTCTTCAAGTAATAAATAAATTATTTCAATCTCTATGTTAAATAATATTATTTTATATAACTTTATAGAGATAAAGTAATTGGGTAAAACCATGGAGTTGGGCTTCAATTTTTGGCAAGAGAGGGCTTGATTGAGCCTTTTTCAAGTGCTCTTGAGATCCTATGTAACCTCATGTTAGGAGCTCGATGGAGCCCTAAAGCTCCATCGAGCATTAAAGTTGAAAATTTTAATATTTATGTAAATTGAAATTGTAATATTCTTATATTTATAATTTGGTAACTTAAAAATTAGGTTTTAATAGGATTTAAATTTTCAATGTTATAATTTAAATAATAAATTTATTGAACATAAAAAAAAATTATCAATTTGATTGAATAAATATTATACCTTTTATATCAATAAGTGTAACTCAAAAATGTGAATTTGATGTTGTTGGAAATGTATATTTTATAAAGTTTAGTGAAGAGTTAATAAACATGATTCCTTTTATATCAATAAGTTGTAACTCAAAAATGTGAATTTGATGTTGTTGGAAATGTATATTTTATAAAGTTCAGTGAAGAGTTAATAAACATGATTCGCTCGGTCATAATCATATGTATTAAAATCAAACTCTCCCTCGATCATAATCATATCTATTAAAATATCTCTCTCTCACACACACATATATATAAAGAAGTTTTAATAGTTGTAAGCAATGATATTTGCAGTTATAAATCTCTCTCAACCTGTAAAATGTGATTGAACTCAACTTTGTCGAACTCAACTTTGTCTTCTATCTGCAGAAGTGCCAAGTATATATATAGAGATTTTTTACTCATATAGGTTTGCAATATATATTTTTAAAATAATAAAAACATAAGGAAATCATAAATTTTAAAATATTATTTGACTAATTTGAATTTGAGTAATTTAGATTTAAATGTGTATATTAAATTATTTTTAAAATAATAATATTATAAAATTTAGTTTACTTTCGTGTGTTGTTTTATTTATTTGTTTATTATATTTTTATTGAAATTTTCTACGTCAAAAGAATTATAAAATAATTACCTATAAAAATATGTTATATTTAAAATCAAAACAATAAACAAATTATCATTTTTAAGAATTTCAAATTGAAAAAGCAAAGTTAATTTTTTTTTTATAGAAAGTTAAGTATGTATTATTATAATTATTTTCTTGGTAAAATCAAATAAAATTTTGATTTATAATTAAGGAAAATTAAATTTTGGAATATATTTGAATATTTGTAAAATTTGTTTTTGTGGAATAAATAAAATTTATAATTAGCTAATTTTATTTTTTATTTTTTAGCTTGATCCAACTATGCTATAGGATCGATCAAGCCTATAGGTTGATAAACCTTTTATTTAACCACCTTATGGATCGAGCTATTGAGGGCCTAAAAAAAGGAGTTGTCTATAATGCGACTTTTTCGAGATTCCGGTGACGAAATCCGGCGGAAAAAATTGAGTTAAATCTTGATTTGTATTATTTAAAATGGTTTTTTAACTGCATATTTGGATTCAGCACCCTAAAAAGCCCCTGGGACGCTTTGATTGTGCAGAAACTAGCTATGAAACTTGCGATTCCAATAAATTGCTGCCGGATTTTGACTGGAAAAACCCATCGGAAAAGCTTCCAAAAAGTCGCATTATAGACAACTGCCTAAAAAAATACAGTTTTAGCTCACCTAGAAAATAGAGTTTTAACTCATATTCTAAAGATTTCTTTTTAACACCATTTTGTACCCTTAAGTTGATCATGCTCGATTCAAGAAGGAATTCTTTTGAACAATTTTAAAGAGGTTGATAAAAAATCAATATCATAAAATATACACACCAAAAAGTAAAAAAGAAAATACTATCTTATTTTAGGAATCCTCTTCAAAAGGCTACTCTTATTTTTTCAATTTATTTAAATAATTGAAGAAACCTTCCCTGAACACATGTATACACAACTAAAAAATTTCAAAAAATACCACTATCTTCTTTTAGAAGACATGTTCAGAAGGTACTCTTTGTTTTTCAAATTATTTAAATAGTTGAAAAAACCTTAACTGAACATATGTTCAAAAATGTACTCTTTGTTTTTCAATTTATTTAGATAGTTGAAAAAAACCTTAAGTGAAAACATGTCTGCAAAATGAAATTGAAATATTACTCTGCCAATTTTAGAAAATAATTAAAAATATATATTTTTATTTAAAATAATAATAATAATAATAATATGAAAAAATTAGCTCTCTTTGTGTTCATATGTATATATTTTAAAAATTAGACATTTTAGACTAAGTTATGCTACTAAATAGGCACATATCTTTTAGAATGTGTGAAAATTTGCAAAGACAAACATTTCATTTGATAGAAAATTGACATATTATACAACACTAGAAATATTCAATTTAGTAAAAGAAGAAAAACTTAAAATTTCATAACCACATTTGACCCAAAAATATAATCCCTCTTTTTCAAATTTACATTTACATATAATAAAATTGGATACATTGCATACAGCTCAACATTCAATCCAATATGTGGATGCCTCTCTTATGGACCTTGAGTATAAGTTCCAAAGAACAAATGATAGTGTTACGTCCTCGGTGCCAAGCTCACATGCTAATGACAATCTTTTATCCATCGTTATCTCCAGAGAATTGTGGAAAGGAAAATTCTTAGTTTACTCGTGACGTTACAAGTGTGAAAATTCGCTCGTTGTTGGAACATACAAAAAAGTATTTAGTTATTTTTTTATATGCGTAATTAGCTTCCAGATGTAAACATAGAGAATTTGCAGCAGTACTCAATTAGCTCTTTAAAATTAAATTTTGAGGAAAGAAGTAAATATTGCACCTAAACTCTAATGGCTAAATGGTAGAAATTTATTTTATAATCGACAGTATATTCATATTGTATTTCATCAAAATTCAGGGAGTCTCAAAACTGATCATAAAAACATATATTTTATAATTAATTTGTAACTTGAAAAAGGTAAATATTTCAAATTAGTAATTAAAATCACACCGAACTTGTAGGTACTTCAAGAAAGCAAAGAAGCGTCCATTTTCTTTTCGTGCTAATCACTCTAGCACAATTCCGATTTACTATCACGTAAAAACCATTAACCAACCCACTCATATTCGTATGAAAAAATGACTAAAATTTTAAATATTTTAATTATAGTTTTATTTATTTTAAAAAAATTATATATATATAGGAATAACATATTTTTAAAATTTTACATTTACTGTGAAAAAATTATAATTTAAAATTGAAGTAGTTTTTAAATTAGTTTAAAAATTAAAATAATTTTTTAATTGTTTTTAATTAAAATTCATTTAAATAAATATTAAAGAGATTGGATATTTGATTTTTGATATTAAGTTTTATTTAGTATTTAATAAAAATGATATTTTTTTAATATAAATTATGTTTTAATTTAAAAAAATATAATTTAATGATGATGAACTACACTTGTTGGTTCGAAACATTTAGGTCAAAAATTTCTTTTATATGATTTTTATAAAAAAATTTATTTGATTCATTATGGATCACAGAATCTTCAATACAAAAATATATAATTAGTTTCTAAAATTATTTTAAAATTCAAAATAATTTTTTACTATTTTCAATTAAAAATATGATGAATAAATATGAAAAACATGCATGCACCCATCCAAAAGAAAGTAATACTTAAAATATGCGGAAAAAAATAAAAACATCCGACCGTCATCAAAATTTCCTTACATAATAATTTGCATGAAGTATGATTTAAAAACATCCTCACAAATATGGTAACGTACCATATTCATGTTTTCATCCCATCATAATTTTCATAACAAATATAAAATATAGAAACATGCAATGCTCAATCTAATTTCCATTTAAGAGGAGGTCAAATTTGAGGCTTCCCCCGACTCTTAAAATGCTGATGATGGAAACCATCAAAGTCATATAATGTATTAAAAAGATGGGGTGTCGAAGTCATATAATGTATAAAACAGCGAAATCGAACCAATAGATTGCCAAAACGTGTTCCATTAAGTTCTCGCCAAACTCCAGGGATTTACGTCACAGTATTCAGTGATCAACGCTGGAAGGAGGTTCGTATTATCGAGAGGATGAGTTTGGCGTCGCACTGTGTAATCATGTGAGCAACCGAAATCAAAACACCGCGAGAGAAGCCATGATTATTGAAGGAGTCGTCGCACTGTGTAATCATGTGAGCAACGGAAAACAAAATACGGCGAGAGAAGCTATGATTATTGAAGGAGTCGTCTACTGAAGTGGAGGAATTGTCTGGACAGTTAATATTTTTTTGTAGAAACAGTATTTGAATGGTGTTTTTATGATGGAAATGGATTCAGCACCATCAAAAACATTTACCACACCTAAAATTTTAAAATTTAACAACTATATCTTGGATTTATTAAAATCCTTACCAAATGTTTTTTTAAATAATAATTTTGCCTTCAATTCTTCCTGCGAGTTAGACTTCTAGCTACGGCATTATTCAAGGCTGACCAGTCTAAAAACTTCGTGGAATCGTTGAGTGCGTTATGGAAATGTACTAAACCCTTTCCCCGGACCGCGTGAGCAAGTGTTAACCTAAAGGGTTGTCTCCAAATTCCCATCACTCGCACAGCCACAGAGGTTAACATGGGTTGGCCTATGGCAATAATCATAACGCAGATGGGTTTCTTACATTGACGTCATATAATTTATTAGACAGCAAAATCGATAGAACCGATTGCCTACACGTTCCCCATTAGGGTCTTCCAGAGGTCGAGGGATTTCCCTCCATCATCTTCTGTTAACGGCACTGGCAGGACATTGCTTTTACGCTTATTTCGAGGAATAAGTTTTCTTGAGCATTTGTTTAATCTTGTTAGACGGAAAATAAAAGATAAACATAGCTGTGATGGCCTCACCAAGTTATTTGGACTTGGAATTTTGTGTTCAATTCTTTTTCGGGTCTATCAGGGTCAGGCTCCCTGTGAAAGAGTTTACTAGGTGAATATTCTGATGGCCTCACCAAGTTATTTGCACGTGGATTTTTGTTTTCAAATTTTTTGGATTTATCAAAGTCGGGTTCTATATGAAAGAGTTTACTAGGTGAATATTATTAGACCTTTTTATGAGCGTTAAAAGGGGAAACATGGGAAAACATGGGAAGGGAAGCCATGAATCTTGAAATTTGACGGTAGGAAAGTTACTCAATGTACATCATGTTACGTGTCCAGTGAGTGTTAATTTTGTTTGGAGGGTTAAAATAGTTGAAATATAACGATTTTATTTTTCAAAAAATTGACATTAGAGTTTTTGAATTTTGTTTTTGATGGTGGAAATAGATTTAGTCCGTTCAAAACTTTAGGTGCTTAAAATCTTGAAGCTTAACGGCTAAAAGCTAAATTTCCAAAATAAATTGTTCCATTTTATCAAACTGATGCCGAAATTTCCATTACTTTCAAGCAAATAGATAATATAACCTAAAATTCCAAAAAAATTTGCTAGATTTTATCAAAAAGATTCAGAAATTTCCATTACTTTCTGGAACTTAGATAATTGAGAACTAAGAGGATTTTTCAACCGCAAGTTATATCTACACTTGCAGTAGAATGATTGAATGCACTGAATTATGATTGCATAAATTCATAATAATTCATAAATAATTGAAGGAGGTTTACCCAAAATTTTGAAGAGGAATGGGAAAATTACTGGATTTTATCAAAATAATGGCAAAATTTCCATTACTTAAAATAGATAATATCGTCTAAATTTCCAAAAACAATTGCAGAAATTTATCAAAATCATGCAGAAATTTCCATTACTTTCCGGAAGGTAGATAATTGATAATTAGGAGGAATTTTCAACGCAAGTTATATCACACTTGCAGTAGAATGATTGAATGCACTGAACTATGATTGCATAAATTCATAAATACTTGAAGGAGTGACAACTTCGCATGGTGCCCAGTTGGGGGCTGATTTATTCTCCATCACGGGCTCTCTGTATTATCTGAATTCTCCCACTAAGGCAGGTATGCTTCGACTATCATATAAGCTTTTCTTATACCAATCTCGCCTTCCAGAAGATTTGATTTTAAATTTATTTGTCTCTGGAATATTTTCGTTATGAAATTGAATGTACAGATTGATAGAAGACCTCCTGAGAATTGCTTCTATAACATATAAGAAGAATATATGTTCTGGTCTTTCGTATTGGTAATGCTTCTTCAGTTCTTATGGCCATCCCTTCTCGATGAAAGGCCAAATATGCACTACTGAGCAATTCCTATTTCTTAAGGTACTACTCTGTAGACTTACTGCATCATATGGCTCTATGAATGTCTCTCTTTTTATCGAGTTTTAGTTGCTTAATAGATAGCTTAAACAGATGTCCGTATAGTTTTGACTTATGCCTTCATTAATTCATGCTTTCTCCAAATATCTTAGCAAGGCAATATTAAATTGAAGAGAAGTTGATTAGAAGTCCAGATTAGATCTTTGAAGCCAATTGCAGTGTAAGAAGTAGCACTCATAAAATATGAAGAAAAGTTTGATGTTATCCTATGAACCATAATGTCCATCGATGGGGTAACATACGTGGAGGAAAGGGGGACGGGATGTTACCAGCCCACCTGGCTATTAAGCCGGGGGAAGTGGCATCCAACTCCCGGTGAGATTAAATGGCACACAGTAAGCAATTAACATGCAGTCGATAATGCAGACAAAATGACGTTGGGATGCGATAAGTGGGTTGGTCAATTTGATCAAGCATGTGGATCACGTGAAGTTTGAGATTTTAAGCATGGAGATTTACTCTGGGGTAGTTACAGGGATCGAAGGAAGGGGAGAAGAGTATCTGGATAAATTGAAGCGAGGAGAAGCCGGAGAGGTCTCTCTTTCTGAGTGGTTGTAGGTGGCTGGTCGAGTGTTAAGTATAAGTAGAGAAAGAGTTGATTTAGCCTAGTTAAGAGCACTCCTCGTGGTGGGGATAGGGATAGTGGAACTGCATGCTCCACAAGATGACAGAGCATGGAGTACAATAGAGTAATTTTACTTTTCACCCATTGTCGTGATTGCATAAAGCTTAGATCCAGGGTGCTCAGTGGATGCAAGATAAATTAGGAAGGTGCAAAAATATTACTTTTACTCCGTTCAAATGGGTAATAGGAAAGTGCACTAAAGAGGAATTTAGACGGTGCAGTCTTTGTCAGCTCGATTTATGGATTCTAGTAGTTTCCTCTTCCCTTTACAGGTATTTATGGAAGATTTGGTCATGCCTTGTAGCTAAAACAAAGTGGCTTCGAGCTTCGTTTCTATTTTCTGATAGTGTTTATGTTAGTCGTTTCATTTTTAATTATCGGTGGATTGGATTTTTTTTTATGTTTTTCAATCTATCTCCAGGGTTGCATGACGTCTGCGGGCTTACATCCATCCTAGTTTGGTTTGGCTTTGGGTTTCTTGTTGGGCTAGAGGGTTTCATTTTTCAATTTTGGTGGGTCGCTCAAGCCACAATCAAAGACCCTATATCTGCTACACCAATGTGGGGTTGTGGTAGGGTTAGTATGGCTTTCCTATGACTCTATTAAACTTGGGGTTAATGGGATTTCACTGCAACGGAGGTGGGGAGATTATGCTAAAATATGTGTTGTTGTAACCCAAGAGGGGAGTCATGATCCATGTGTTGTTGTAAATCAAGAGGGAGCCATGATCTTATTATTTCTTGAGGGATACATTAGTTATCTATCTGGCATTTGTTATGGGTCTCTGTAACACAATGTGTAGGTACATGGTGAAGACGTGGAGAAGCAAGGAATTGGGGGTGACAAAAATTGAACAGAACAAAACGTTGGAGCAGAGGAATTGCATTTCTCAGTATTACAAATCACTTAAATAAGATTACATTGAAAACATCAGTAGTAAATGACTGGAGTTAAATTTGACTAACTCAAACTAAAGTGGGACACTTGGAGGGACGGTTTTGGCACATAACAGGTGGTTGGAATTAGATTCTCTAATGCTCCCCCTTAATTACAACCACGTAAAATTCAATTAAGATACCTCCTGGTCTATGTCTCAACTAGGTTTACAATTTAAAAATTGACTTCTACGTTTCTTCTTTTCTTTTTTTCTAGATCCTATAGCCTCTAAATAGTTTTAGCTTTTTCTCTTTGTTGTATTCTTCAAACCCCAATTTCTTCAAACCCCAGATTGTCTAAGCATATCCTGGACTTCTTCAAAAAACGACTTGTATGTGGGCTTCTGCCACATATTATCTTTTGTAGTGCGCTTTTCATCATCAATCTGCTACAACATCAGACCATAATACAATTTCATCTCTTTAGGACTCGATACTTGAAAATTTCGTTAATTTCTTTATCGTGCATGTTGTCTTCAAAATTCATTTCTGCAGCTTTTATGCGTACGTCATCTAGACATGGTGTTGCAAGCCATGCTTCAAGGAAATTTAATTGTTATTCAACATCATGTTGTGTACCTGCACATTAGAAATCAATAGTAAGTTTAAAAATATATGCAAAACCATATTGGTTTTGTTCCTTCTCCTCTACAATGAGAGCTTTCTCCAGTTGCACTTCATTCTCTGCCTCTTTTTCTGTCTCTGTTTTCTCTTTGTGGGCTTCCTTGTTTTCCTCTGCCTTTATCTACGTCTCTATCTTTGTCTCTTCCACTTTTGTACTAAGTTGTGTTGTTGCAAATAGGTTGTCTTCCACTCTTTCACCAAATAACATCATGTCAATATGATGTTTTTGTTGCATCACAAGAAACCATTCATCATTAGCCAACAATTCTTCATCAAATTTTACATGAGCAATATTATTTGCTAGATTCACCATAATATCAACTACTCTAATGGAAGTTCCACTGTCATCAGTAAGCTTTGTTGCCAGATTCACCAAATATTCATCAGCAAGCTTTGTTGCTGGAATCACCAAATCTTCATCAGCAAGCTCTGTTGCTGGATTCACCAATTTTCATCCACAAGCTCTATTACTCGACTCACCAAATTTTCATCAGCAAGCTTTGTTGCTGGATTTACCAAATCTTCATTAGCAAGCTCTCTTGCTGGAATCATCATATTGTCATCAACAAGCTCCATTGATGGAATCATCATATTGTCATCAGCAAGCTCTGTTGTTGGAATCATCATATTATCATCAGTGCTGGAATCACCAAGTTTTCGTTAGCAAGCTTTGTTGTTAGATATACCAAATCTTCATCCACTTGCAGTTGTGTATAGTGGTATTAAACAAACTTTTCATCTCGATGTAGATCTACTACTATAGATCGACCTTCATGTTCAACTTCAATGCTCCCCCTTACACCAAAACTCCTCTCAAGGGTATACGAGGCCTCCTTGGCTGTCTTGGCATCTGAAATCAGGGGAAGAATGTTGTCATCCCCATATTCTTTTATGCATTTCAATGCGAAGACAATTTTTTGTCTCCACTTCCAGATCTAAAAAGATCTCAAACATCTCCTATTGTCGCCTCTTGACTTTTCCCACTTGTTGAGCGTTGGCTCACCACAAATCAACACACAAAGAAAATTGTAGACATTACATCTAACTGGAATAAAAAACCTATGCTTCTTGGCTGCCACAAACAAATAATTCTACAAATTCCACAAAAGTGACATTTTCACAAAAACTTTTACAAAGGCGATTAAAATAAAGCCTTTATCTTTGTTTTCAACCAAAAGAAAATATGCATCACTTTTTTTTTTTAAATAACAAAATTAAATCAAATACCACTTTGTAACAAATTCAAGTTTTTACTTAAAAACCTTAAAAAATATATATAACGAAGCCTCATTTTCTTTTAAATCACTCTTTTAAAAAATAGCCTTTTTTTCAAGGAAGAACTCTTCATATCAAAACAACTCGTTAAATCACTCTTTTGTTTTAAATAAAAAAGAGCCCCCTTTTCTCAAATATGAAGCTTACGATCATGAGTTTTCGTGGATTGTATTGCATTTAGAGATATAACGCAACCGCCCTTACCTCTATGCCGCGCCAATTGGAAATTGGTGCAAGGAAACTGGACTAACACGATCTTTTGAATTGGAGTCGAGCATTAGTAACGCAGCGGTTAGTCCTTTTCAACTGCGTCAACAACGCATTGTACCCAAATAATACAGTGTGGTCACAACAATTTTTTTTTTAATTTGATTTTGGGCTTAACTTTCTTCAATCACCTCTGTCTTAGACGTAGCTCACTTCTTCGTTCTGTGGCTACTTCTTTATAGGCTCATTTCTTCGTTCTCTTGCTATTTCTTTGTAGGCTTTTTAAAACTTCTGCTGTTTTCTCTCTGCTTTTTCACAGTGGGCTTCTTCAAATTTCTGCTACTCTATCAAAGAGTCGTATGCCAGCTTACCTATTCTCTTTGTTCTTCTCTCTTAACTCACGTTGCTTTTCTCTCAAGGAGTGTTATGAAAACTAGCTTATTTTCTCTTCTGTTGCTCTCAAGCAGTCTCATACAGGCTAAGCTTTGATAGCATGAAAAAAATTGAAGAGAACAAAACGCTGTAGCAGAGGACTTGCACTTCTCAGTGTTACAAATCACTTAAATAAGATTACATTGGAAACATCAATAATAAGCGATTGGAGTTAAACTCCACTAACTCAAACTGAATTGGAACACTTGGAGGGATGGTTTTGACACCGAACAAGTAGTTGGAATTAGATTCTCCAACAAGAAATCATATATCCTAGATCATAAAATTGACACCCTAATGTGTACCCTCACTAAGTATGGTTGGTGCTAGCCCTTCAACCCACAACATGTGAGAAGTGTTAATTATCTCAAAAAAAAATTAATTGGATCAATGGGTGGTTTACTGTCGAAAAATCTACTGCCTAGTGATTCATGCCAAGACAAAAGGCCTGTTTCATACGAGGGGTTGCTTATCACTAGGAGAGAGTCCATCGAGAAAACACTCGGATGCAGCACTGCATAGAAAGGTTTGATTCACGATATTGAGAATTAACCTCGGATCATATCAGGCATAAATCACCCCGGTGCAAGGGGAGGCCTTATCCCATCAATGTCCCTCTTAGACACAAAGGTATTGAAGGGTATTGATTGAATGGACAAACCGGATACTAGACACTAGGCATATGAAGGGTCGACTCTGCCTATATATTCAGATGGGTGACCTGTATTAACAAATAAAATTTCTAATAGCGAGGATGATCTTCGACCGCCCTGAATCCCATTCGAACATGATTTATTCTAAAATCATTGGAACATTTGCACAAACAACTTTGAAATCTTGACTAGATGATGGAGCAAATCAAGAGCCACTTACGCATTCCCTCGACAACAAGGAGAACCCAAATGGCCCACCAAATTCCATCCCGATGGTAGGCTCGTATTCGGACCTCCTGGCACGCTGGCGAATTGGGGATGTCAGGTGATTTTCTTTGTTTTGTTCCTTATGTATATGGCCAGTTGTGTTTATGTGACAACTTCAGTTTGGATAATTTTATAACAATGTGCTTTCAAATGTCCATCTCTTTACCCAGGAGAATAGTTTTTTGGCTATGGCAGGTCTTCCATGAGAAAGAATGATTGAATATATCTAATCCTTATTAGATACTAATTTTTTCGCATAATAAAAATTAACTTAAAAATAAATTAAGTTTAAAGTTTATATTTCATATATATATAAAATAAATTATGATATGAATGGATAATGTTGAGTATCATTATTATATATCTTAGTTTTTTAAATTATATAAAAATATTATGTCTTAAATTTTAAATATATAGTGTTGGTTTTTACAGATTTATATGAAAATAAAATCAGTTAAATAAAAATAACGTCAAACCATTAACATGGTTCCTATTATATTTCCAAAACTGCAATTAAAATTTTTAAAGAATTTCCAAAATCTAAATTTAACTTATAATAATTGATTTAACATACCTTCAGGAAAAACTATTATACAATATCATTCTCATCAATCTGGATTCTTGCCAGCAGAACGATATATGAATGGAAAGTAGTCAGTTATGGATATATGCATGTTTATTGTTTGGTTGATCACAATCAATTATTGTTGGGTTGATCAGGATAGATTAGGCTTGTGTTAACAATTACGTCTGAGTTCCTTGACATAACAGGAGGTGGAGATCAAAAGACAAATGCCAACAAAGGAGAGCTCCAACCACGCTTAAATTGGGCCGTGGTAGGAAGATTAAGGGATTATTCCTAGCTGGGATTTGCAGGAGGCTTCGTGTTCGAGTCATGAAGGCTTGAAGGCTTGCTGCTTAATTTAGGGGTTTCTACATTTGAGGTTGTTAGTGAGTCTTGCAAATTTCGGGAATTGACCTCTCCTTATCAGCAAATTTCAAGCGGAATCGCCAAGTACACCAAAGGCTTTCCATGTTCGCCATGTCATTGAAGGGTTGGAGGCAGCCTGGTGTGAATAACGTTGTTAAAATTCAATAGAAGACCGGCTTTCTATCTTCGCCATCTTCCAGAATGGTTAGAGGCCAGCCGGAGGCGAGAAGATGATCAATTCAACCGTTATCATCCACATATTTTCTCATAATTATATAAATGTAAATCAAAGATGTGTATATTACTTCGATTTTAATTCAGTGGTTTATCTTACAGTGTAATATGAAGGGATGTGTAAATTTGTCCCTAGTCTTTTTAAATCTTATACTTTTCAAAAATATTTAGATAATGACAAAAATTGAAGAGAACAAAATGGAGCAGAGGACTTTATCTTCTCAGTATTACAAATCACTTAAATAAGATTATATTGGAAACATCAATAATAAATGAATGCAGTTAAACTCGACTTTAACTAGACTAATCTTCTCAGTATTACAAATCACTTAAATAAATTTACATTGGAAACGTCAATAATAAATGAATGGAGTTAAACTCTAATTTAACTAGACTATGTCGAACTGAACTAGAACACTTGGAGGGATGATTTTGACACCTAACAGGTGGTTGGGATTAGATTCTCCAACACCCCCCCTTAATTACAACCACATAAAACTTTAATTAAGATACCTGCTAGTCTATGTCTTAGCTAGGTTTACAATTTAAAATTTGACTTCAATTTTTCTTCTTCTATTTTTCGAGATCCTATAGCCTCTAAATTGTTTCAAAATTTTCTTCTTGTTGTATCCTTTAAACCTTATTTTCTTCATTTTCTTGTGCATCTCTTCCATTTTTCTAAGTTCTATAAGCATATCCTCAACTTCTTCAAAAAACAACTTGTATGTGGGTTGCTTCCCCATATCATATTTTGTAGTGCGCTTTTCATCATCAATCCTGCAAGATAAGACCATAATACAATTTCATCTCTTCTGAACTCCAATGCTTGAAAATCTCATTAATTTGTTCATCATCCAAGCTACCTTCAAAGTTCATTTCTATAGCTTCTCTGCAAAGTTTCTCAAGGCATGGTGCTGCAAGCCATGTTTCAAGGAAATTTAATTCTTCTTCATAATCATTCTGTGTACCCGCACACCGGAAATCAATGTTACAATTAAAAATATTTGCAAAACCACATTGGTTCTATTCCTTCTGCTTTGTAATGAGAGCTTCTTTCATTTTCACTTCCACCTTTGCTTCTACATTTGTCTCTATTTTCTCTTTGTGGGCTTCATTCTTTGCCTCTTCCTTTATTTCTGTCTCTATCTCTTTCACTTCTGTACTAACCTGTGCTACTACAAACAGCTTGTCTTCCACTAACTCAAGTGGAACTTTCTCACTGAATAACATCATGTCTATATGATGTTTTTGCCGCATCACCTTCAACCGTTTATCATTAGCCAATAATTCTTCATCAAATTTTACATCAAAAATATTCTTGGTTGGATTCACCATAGTATCAACTACTCTAATGGCAGTTTCATTGTCATCAACAAGCTGTGTTGCTCTATTCACCAAACTTTCATCAGCAAGCTCTGTTGTTGGCTTTACTAAATCTTCATCAACAAGTTGTGTCGCTGGAATCACCAAATTTTCATCAGCAAGATCCGTTTTTGGAATCACCATATTGTCATTAGGTTCTGTTGTTGGATTCATTAGATTTTCATCAGCGAGCTCTATTGCTGAAATCACCGAATTTTCATCCACTTGTGGTTGTGCATAGTGGGATTCAACAAACTTTTCATCTTGTTGTAGATTGTCGTTATAGATCCACCTTCATCTTCAACTTCAGTACTCCCTTTTACACCAAAAATTCTTTCAAGGTATCCTATGCCTCCTTGGTTGTCTTGGCTTCTGAAATCAAGGGAATAATGTTGTCATCTACAAATTCTTTTATGCATGTCAATGCAAAGGTATCATTTTGCCTCTTCACTTTCAAATCTAAAAAGATCTCAAACAACTCTTGTTCTCGCTTTGACCTTTTTAGCCACTTGGATTTTTCCATTTGTTGAGTGTTGGCTGACTATGACTCAACAAACAAAGCAAACTATAAACATCGCATTTAACTGCAATAAAAATGTTGTTGCTGGTTGGCTTCCACAAACAAACAAATCTATAATCTTTCACAAAACCGACACTTTCACAAAAAAATTCACAATTTCTAAAATCGATGGAAACAAAACATTTTTTTAATTTTTTTTTTTCAACCAAAAAAAATATCTAAGCTCTTCTTTTAAAAAAATCCTTTTCATAACCCTTTAAAACTAAGCTCTTCTTTTAAAAAAAATCCTTTTCATAACAACTCTAAAATCCTTTTTCAATACTACGTTTAAAAAATGACAACTCTTCGTACCTTTTAAAAGAATTATAAAGCACACCCTTTAAAAAAAAATGAAGCTTTTGAATATGGTTGATTTTATACGAATGCCATGAACCTTTCAAAAATACCAAGTACTTGATTTGAAATTTTCAAAAATTCGTGACTCGTGCCCTTTGATTTTGCTAACTGGTCGTAGAGGGTACTAAGACTGCGTTGTAACCCTTTTCTCGATAGTGAAGGCCACCGTTTGTGCTCTAACACACAACACACAAGAACTCGCGTGTGTGCAGAATTTAGCAAGTTTGCGACCTGTAACGTGATTATTTGCTGAGTCCTCTTGTGTTGTAATGCCCTAATCACAATTAATAGGACGTGTTATAACTTCAACCAATAGGAAAAAATACTTTGGCTTGTATTATTCTCTCTCAAAGGGTCTTTCTCTCTGCGTCTTTGGAATAGGCTTATTTAAATTTTCGGTGCTCTGTCAAAGAGTCTTATGACATCTGGCTTATTCTTTCTATTTTTTCTCTTCACTCATGTCGCTTCTTATTCAGAGTCTTATGCAAACTGCTCTGATCTCTTTTGCTCTGTCAAAGAGTCTTACGCAATCTAAGCTCCAATATCATGACAAAAATTGAAGAGAATAAGATGATGGAATAGAAGACTTTATTCTCAGTGTTACAACTCACTTAAATAAGATTACATTGGAAACATAAGTAATAAATGACTAGAGTTAAACTCGACTTAAGCTGCACTAAGTCAAACTGAACTGGAACACTTGGAGGGATGATTTTGACACTTAACAGGTGGTAGGGATTAAATTCTCCAACAAACAAGATAATTAAATAAACTATTTTAAAATCTATGTTATAGTTAAAAATTTTATTTAGTCCTATATATATTCTATTTAGCATTTAAAAACATAATTTAAACAATGAATAATAACACATCATATTTTTCACTCTTAAAAAGTTTATAAATCAAATTTATTTTCATCCCTCTCATATTAAATCTGTATTTAAGATAAATATATACCTATCAGACTTAAATTTCCAAAAAAAAATAAAAACAAAGTCATTTAAGAATACAAACTTTCCTCTACCAAACTACATATAAATTCAGCCATAGCTCGAAGTCCAAACCCTCACCCATTAATAACAGTGGGTGCTCTACCAGATACGTTAAGGCTCTGCATGGAATGGAAATCCAAACCCTCACCCATTAATAACAGTGGGTGCTCTACCAGATACGTTAAGGCTCTGCATGGAATGGAAATCCAAACCCTCACCTATTAATATCACGCGGTGCTGCTCCGGAAAATCACGTTAAGGTTCTGCTTTCCATGCAGAGGCTACTCTTGTTGGGTTGTTTAATTATTAGGTTTTTTTAAGATTACCCTCACCCATTAATAACAGTGGGTGCTCTACCAGATACGTTAAGGCTCTGCATGGAATGGAAATCCAAACCCTCACCCATTAATAACAGTGGGTGCTCTACCAGATACGTTAAGGCTCTGCATGGAATGGAAATCCAAACCCTCACCCATTAATAACAGTGGGTGCTCTACCAGATACGTTAAGGCTCTGCTTGGAATGGAAATCCAAACCCTCACCTATTAATATCACGGGGTGCTGCTCCGGAAAATCACGTTAAGGTTCTGCTTTCCATGCAGAGGCTACTCTTGTTGGCTTGTTTAATTATTAGGTTTTTTTAAGATTTTGGTAGGAATTTTCGGATTTTTTTTTTCAAATTTTTATTTTTTAAATTAAGTTGCGGATACTATATATTAATTTAATACTATCAAAAATTTGTGTGGCTTTTAAATTGCAGAGAGTTCATAATTAAAATTTGTGATTTTATCTAAATTTTAAACAATTTTAACCATAAAAATTTAAAAAATAAACAAAAAATATTTTCAAAATTCAATCCAGATAAGGGATAAATTCCTCATAATTGAACTGTTGACCGTATTGCCGTAGGTAACGGCCCAATTTCACTCGTTTTTCCTGGCATAGTGCCACACTTAAAAGACCCAATTTCACTTGTTTTTCCCGGCATCTTAAGAAGCTAATCCCAATGTGGAGAAAGGTTGACCATATTGCCGTACTTCTTTTTTTTCAGAAGGAAAAAATCGGCATATTATATATTGAGAAAGATATATTGATCGATTACATTGTGGATCATATGCATTGGAGACGCATATGTATTTAATAACTGATAGTATAACAGAATGTGCCTGATACATAGACTGCACATGGGGCGACATGGAGCATATGCTTGGAGACGCATATGTATTTGGTAACTGATAGTATAACAGAATGAGCCTGATATAGACTGCACATGGGACGACATGGATCATATGCTTGGAGAGGCGCATATGTGTATGATAACTGTTAGAAAACGTTGAGAAAAAAGAGCATAAAGCCGACGTGAAGTCAGAAGGATATAAAGCGTCTGCAGCAGCAGAAAACGTGAAGGAGCATTATACAAAAACTATATCCGCCATATAGATGGCATGTTTGAGACATATACAGATGTGCAGAAACCTGTGCATGCATGGGTAAGAAGCGGCGGTCAGTCAGCCTGTGGGGGTATTGATCCCATGATAAGGGGCAAAATAGAGAGCAAAGGCAGGCAGGAGGCCTGAAAGATGCATCTGTTGCGCCATGTCCAAATATTCCAGCAAGTGAGGCAGAAAAGAGCTTGTCTGTGGGAGCTTTGGTCCGCCCACCATAAAAAGGCATCCTGAACGGAGGAGAAAGAATAGAGGGGAAAACAGAGATGAGTGGAGAGATCAAACCAGATTGCTTGAGCAGCAGGGCATTGAAGAAACATATGTAAGTTGGATTCATTCTCCAGGAGGCAGAGTACACATCTGCCAGGCCCGTACCATCCTTTCCTCTGTAAAACATCCCAGGAGAGGTTTTTGTCGAAGAAGAGAAGCCAAGAGAAAAGGATGGCTTTTAGAGGGCAAGGGGCCTTCCAGAGCTTAGCAGGAAAGAAGGAGGGGAGAGGGGGGAGATCAACAATGGAGGAGCAGTATATTTTTTTGACAGAGACATGATGGATATTGGAGTCAGTGGACCAGATAAGGGAGTCTGTGTTGCCGAGTTGGACAATCCCCTGGTGAGAGAAATGGGAGGTGAATGATAGCCATAGGGGGCGGAGAGGGGGAGGGATGGCGAGTTGGAGGTCAGATTTCCAAATGGGATTAAGGGATGACCAGGAGTCAATGAGGGAGTTCCACGTGAATAAGCCTCTGGAGTGGAAGAAGAGGAGGAGAGAAGGGGGGATCATAGATTCCAGGTTGTAGAGGGTGGGGTCATAGCCAATAAGGATAGAGGATCCAGTAGAAAGAGTCCATTTGAGGTGTTTCCTGAAGAAGGGGAGAACCTTTTTGAAACAGAGCCAGATGGGGGAACCTGAGCGAATGCCAAGAGAGGATCGGTGGAACCAGAAAGCCAGAGGCCGGCCTTTTAGGTACTTCTGTTTCATCAAGAGGCTCCACGGTCCGCTTCCAAAGAAACCCCTGTGTATTGATTTGCATATGAGCGCTTTGCCAAAATGTTGCATGTCGAGGAGGCCCCATCCACTATTTTCTTTGGGCCGAGAGATGGAGCTCATCTTAACCAGATGGAGTTTTATTGGTGTCGAACGTCCGCTCCACAAGAAAGTAGCAGCAATGGAGGTCAGTTGCTTGATAATGTAAGATGGAAGAACAAAAAGGTGGCACCAATAAACAGACAGTTGTGTGAGGACAGACCGAATGAGGATGTATCTGCCTGCAAGAGAGAGGAGGCGCATCTCCCATTTGGATATCTTTTGGAGGAAGCGGTCCACCAGCCAGCCCCAATCTAGACATTGCGTTCCCATAGCTTTGAGGCACTCCAAATTTAGTTGATTTTGATATTGGCTCATTTTTATGTGATTATGGAGTATGTTTAAAAATAGATTGATATGAGTGTATGCAATATTGTGAAAATTAAATAGATATGACTGAAGTTTAAAGACTAAAGTTAATTATTTGATTTTACACATATTTATCAAACTTTTGAAACGTTCTCGACTTTCAAATTTGATATTATATACCTTTATAAACCCATGATCATATAAATTCACAATAATTCCTGTGGCACAAAGTAAGATAAAATTTGATACTATGCACCATATTATTATTGATACGACCATATAAATTATAAAAATCATCTTGCAAATGTAATGATTATATGAGCAAATTGTAAAATAAAATTAAGAAAACCAGTAATATAAATATTGAATTTAAAAACGTTAAAGATTTCAGAGTTTTAGATGTTTTTTTTCTCTTTCTTATTCAGAATAACCAATACGTTTCACACTTAATTAAACATTATCCTCAACATTCTCTTTTAATTTTTAATGAGGTGATGCCAAGTATCTTATCATATAATGAAATTTATTTTTTGGTGGAGCTTTGGCGAATATATCATAAGAGGTGATGCCAAGTATCTTATCATATAATGACATTTATTTTTTGGTGGAGCTTTGGCGAATATATCATAAGCTGAATTTTTTTTTTTACAAAGTTTCATTTTAATTTTTGATTTTTTATTTTGTCACATATCCCTTATGAAATGATATTTGATATCAATATATTTGATATAATTATAAATTATTGGATGTTCACTTATGGTAATTGTATATAAGATATCACAATAAATAATTGTGGCATCTTATTGTTCTTTCTTCAACTCTATTAAAATTATCTGGAACCAAAGTGCTTTACAAGTTGTTGCCATTGAAATGTACTTTGCTTCTATAGAAGATAATGAAATAGTTTGTTGTTTTATTGAACAATATGATATTGCACCGAATCCTAGAATGAAGTCATAACCTAAAGTGTTTTTTCTATCATTAAACAATCAAGCCTGTCATTATTTGTATAACCAATCATCCCAAATTATTAGTTGAAGTATACGAAATATCAAATTGCTTGTTCTGTAAATATACCTCAAGATTACTTGTTTCTACTACAAAATGTATCTTACTTGACTTTGCATGAATCTAGAAATCAATCTTACTACTTGCATAATATCATATATAGTGGTAGTAAGATACATAATTTTGCCAACCAAATTCCTGTAGGATTTATCATCTATCTTTTTAGCTCCATTCTTTGTATTCGTAGTTGTGTTCATCGCTTTACTATTTTCCATTTGTGAAGAAGATTTGTATCATATTTTTTTTGTGAAACAAATATACCATCACCAATTTGCCTCACTACTATGCCAATAAAATTATGCATCATCCTCAAATCAATCATTTCAAATTTAGTCATCATAGCATGTTCAAACTCTTTAACTAAGCGATCACTTGAATATGTATGTATAAAAACATATACATATAAAAAAACAATCAATATATCATTATGATTTCACATGATATATAATGTAGGTTCACTTTCACTTATGTCAAATCCCTTTTCAAAAAATAGTTATCAATTATGCTATATCATGCTCTTGGAGCTTATTTAAGCTCATAAAGAACCTTTATCAATTTGTAAATTTTGTTTTCATTTCCTACACCTTCCTATCATTAGTGCTATTGAACGTAGACACATTATTTCAATACACAATTAAAAAAAAACAATTTTACATTAGAATGACAAACCAACCAATTATATTATGCTTCTAATTGCAAAACAACTCTTATTGTATCCAATCTTGTGACAAGAACATATGTTTCATTGTATTCAATATCTGGTTACCGAGCATACCACTCTACCACTAACCTTGTTTTGTACCCTTGTATGGATCCATTAGTAGCATACTTTGTTTTGTATACCCATTTGGCCTCAATGACTTCTCATTAGAGGAAATTTTAGCCTAAAAGTACCCATCATTTTTTCACGTAATTTTCATGTCATAATATGTAAACCAATGAAAAGCCTTTAAATTTAAAAAGAGGTACATGTAAATATTTTGGAGGGAAAGGAAGAAAAACTACTTTTTTTTTAATTGTATTTTTGGCTTATCTCCTTATACTTTTACTCAATTTTCAAATGTAAATACTTGTTGGATGCAAAATTAAATTCTACATCCAATGAGTACCCATTATGCATACTTTTGAGAAGACCCACATTGATAAAATTTGAAGACACATTTAAAAAACGTGTTCAACAAACTTTTTTAATGTAGCTTCAATTTTTGTCAATGTGGGTCTTCTTAGAAAATATGAGTAATGGGTACTCATTGGATGTTAAATTCAATTTTGCATCTAACGAGCATTTGCGCTTGAAGTTTGAATAAACATATAAAAGGATAATCTAAAAATACAATTAAAAAAGTAGTTTTCTTCTTTTCCCTCCAAAATCATAACTCTTATTTTCATATTTTAACTATTATTTTATTATTTTTCCTTAGCACCCACTTTTAAGATGAAATTTCCTCTAATTTTTAGTGGGAGGATCCACAACCTCCCATATTTCATTCTTCTCAATTGATTGAATATCTTCATCCATTTCTTTTCACCATGATTTATATTGTCCTACATCTTGAAAATATCTTGCCTATGCTTCAATCTAAGGAATTAAAGAAAAAATAGTATATCCTTAAATATAATATTTAAGGAGTTTTACCTTTTTGGCAGGAGGACATGGACTTGAAACCAGAATTGAAGTTGAAGAATATGATGGGGTGAATCTAATCAAGTATTTGGATTACCAGTTAAATTGATAGTAATAGAAGATTCTTTTCTTTAAAATAAATTTTGGATTTCTTGTTGCACATCTTGATTATTCTGTGATTCCTCTTTTTCATCAAAAAAACACATCACAACTAACAAATAGTTTTTTAGTTTCTGGATTATACAATCAATAAACCTTTTTATCCTTACAATAGCAAATAAAAATAGATTTCACAAAGTTTTCATTTAGTTTTCTCCATTTTTCAACATGAACATAAGCATAAGCATTGCAATATTTTGAAAAAAGAAACACTAGGTTTTCTTTCACTACATGCCCAATATGGAGCCATATTTTTCACACTTCTTGTTGGACATATATTAATAAAGTAAAATTACGTACCTACAACTTGAGCTCAAAAGGTGTTTGGAAGACCTTTACCTTTCAACATGTTCCTGCCCATCTCAACCATTGTCCTATTCTTTCATTCGGTCACACCATTGTATTGGAGAATGTAACTTGTTGGAAATCAGCTTTGAATTTAGCTCTTTCTACAATAGTAATAAAACCCATTGCAAGTGAATTCTGCCACTCTATCTATGCATGATTTCTTAAATACATCACCATTTCCCTTCTTAACAACATCTTTAAATCGATGAAAGAGAACAAATGCATCATATTTTTTGTAACACCTTCCTCCCACACATACCCAAGTTCAGCTATCCACTCAGGTAGATATGTGATGAAGAGTTACTATCATATGACTCAACCTCCCAAGCGATGGAAAAGGTTCTTTGACAATACTTGTGTTGTCTTGCCCCATGGTTGGGAGAAATTAGATTTGTTTCTTCATGGTCTTATTTCTCAATCTGAATCCATTAAATTCACCATGGAGGTTGAGATTGATGGTAGCCTTCCTTTCCTTCATATTCTCCTCTCAAGATTCGAAGATGGTTCCATATCCCACCTTGTTTTTCATAAAAGAATCTCACACAGACCAATTTATTCACACTAGTTCTCACCATTTTCCGGCGTGAAAATTTGGAGTCCTTAACATGCTAGCCACTCATGCTTTAAGGATTTCTGATGAGAAACACTTGGATGGGGATATTTCTCATGTTCTGAAAGTGTTCAAAAATAATGGATATAGAAAGAAACATAGTCTTAGATATTTTCAAAGGCCTAGTAAGGAATCTAGAATAAAAAATGGGCATGATGAACAAACTTCCAATGTCCAACTTCCGTTCATCCAAAGGACCATTGATAAGATTTCTATTATCCTTAAAAATAATAATGTTTCTGCTATATTCAAACCCCTTAATACAATTATAAATTCCCTTAGACCTGTTAAAGACCCTATTGACCCTAAAGACATTAAAGAGCTTTACTCTATCCCATGCTCTTTTGGAATTCCTTATATTAGGGAAACTAGGCGCTCCATTAAGAAAATAATTCAAGAGCATGCAACAGACATTAAACACAATCGTTCTCACTCTTCAACTATAGATGAACATGATGAGAATTCTAAACACCATGTTTTCATTGGGAATTCTCATGTCATCGTGAGGGTTTATCACTTCCATCATAGGAATTTAAGGTAAGTCATCGAGATTGAGAAACATGTGGTTAATCTCAATACGGACGATGATTGGAAATTGAGTAGGAGTTGGATTCATGCTCTCCTCTCTTGAGTGTTTCCTTGTTCCCCTTGTTTTTTTTTTTACTAATAAAATATTATCTTGAATTTTTTTATAATAAAATAATTTAATATTAAGTTTATTTCCCTTTTTCCTCATTCTTCTTTATTTTTTCTGTTTTCTTTACCATTTCCCTTATTTTCCTTATATATATATATATATATATATATTTATATTTATATGTAATTAATTATTTAACTATTTAATTATTTATTTTTTTCCCTAATTACTTAATGATCATAGGGATTTTTTCTTATATTATAATATATTGACTAATTCAAAAAATTGATTAAATATTTATTAATATAATTTTGAATTTTTGATTTATTGTATTTTTATAATATAATATATTGAACATTTCAAATAAAGGATTATATATTTATTTTTTTATATTAATATATTTACCTATTCTTTTATCAAACATTTAATTTTTTTAATTAAAATAATTTATTCTCCTAACGACTATTTGTGGAACTCGATGCATCTCTGCTATTTAAACAAGTTTATAGACTGTTTTTTTCACCTTTGCCTTGAGGATGAGCCACATTAATTGGTTCAAAACATCGACCAACAACATGAAATGCGATTAATTTGAAAGACATTATCAAAATTATTTTTGTTATTAATACTTTTTAGAATGTAACATATATAGGTCTTTTTCTCTATACATTTTAAATGTTAAATGTAAAATCCATATTAATCTTTTTTTATGTATTATTACTTTTTTTTTAAATATTATTTATGAATTCTATATTAAGAATATAATAAATCATGCATTATCCTCACAATGGAAGTGGAAATATAAACAAATTTTTAATTAAAAATATTTTATTTTTCTTTATATAAAATTCATATAAAATTATGTTATTTATAATATTCTTTTGTTATATATATATATATATTTTAATTTTAAGTTTTACCGAAACATGAAATAAATTAATCATCATATAGTATCCATAATATTATTTTTGCATATCAATTATCAAAATTTTAAGTAGTGAATAAATTACATATCTCTCTCATACTAAAAGGTTTATTTTTATTTTTGACTTTCAATTTGTTTCTCTACATATAAAGTTTGATGTAAAATTAAGGTAGATGTTGGAGTTTTTTTATTTATTTTCACATTGATTTCTTTGTTATTCATATTTTTTAATTTGTTAATGTAAGTATTATTTTATGATATTTAAATGAAATAGTATGTGACAACATTTCCCTCATATTAGGTTGTAGAGCACATCTTAGCAAAAAAAAAATAATAATTTAAAATATTTTATATGTCTTTAAAATGAAATTATGTTATTTGTTATGAAAATTGAAATATTTTATTTATGATTTACACTTATTCTGAGAATTGTAATATTACATGTGAACTGAACATAGAATGAACTATACACTAGTAAAATTATTTAACTATAAGAAATTTTGATTTTCCACTTGTTTTGTATAATATATAAAATATCCATTTTAAACCCGAATTTATCAATCGTCGAGAGGGATAAAATCTATGTGCAAAACTAGAGGAAATGTTTGCACCTCTAGAGATTTGATCCCTCTCAACGCTTAACAGATCCAGGGTTAAGATGGATCTAGACTGGTTTATGTCGTGCGTGGTCATACAAAATTTGTTGAACACCCAATTATTCTTATCATTTTAAATATGCTAAATATGTATAAGATTAATTTTGTCAATTTAGTTTTAAATTTTCTCATTTAACTCAATTTGTTGAGATGACAAAGGTTTATTTTGTCTTTGAGGTTTCTGCGAGTTTCATCATTATGTAGATCTTCCGGATGCATCGCATTAGGTTTCTTTCTGATCGACGTTTCAAACCAGCAACGGTGGTTCATCTTCAGGATGTGAAATATTATAGAAAGACTGTTCTCATTTTTCTAAATAAATAGAGATGAGATTCTAAGCCAACAGATATTAGATTTAAAAATATATATATATATATATATATATATATATATATATATATATATATATATATATATTCTTATTTTTATTTATTTATTTATTATTATTATTATTTATTTAATATTATTTTTTTTAATAGTTTTATGATATTATGCTAATTTAATTACATTTTGAGACATATAGGGATTTTAAATTCATTATATAACTATTATCATCTTAATTAGGGTTACTGTCATATTAGTTTCATTAGGGTTATATCTATTATGTTTGTATTAATTTTTAATTAATTTTATAATTATTTCAATTTTATTTATTTTAATTAATTATATTAATTATTATTATTATTATTTTATTTATTTATTTTTATTTCAATTGTTATCAATTTTGATTGTTATAATTGTTATGTTGGTTTTAATAATTTATTGATTTTTAATTTACAATTTAAATTTATTTCAATATTTATTTTTATTTAATTAAATGTTGATTATTTGTTAAGGTTCATTATTAGTTATTAATTTTAATTTTGATTGTTGTACTTATATTGATTTTAATTAATTAAATATTAATTGTTATAATTATATTTATTAGAATTTATTTATTATTTATTTATTGATAATTTATTATTTTTGTTTTAATGAATTATTACTATTATTTTATTAGGGTTATTTATGTTTTATTGTAATTGCTTTTATTTTGGATTTGTATTAATTTTGGTTCTATTAGTTTTTTTTTTTTTTTATAAGGTATAATGCCTATTTTTCTAGGTTGTAGAGTTATTATAGATCTCAATCTATCTTAAGATTTATGCTACATTCTATTTACTTACAGAAGTGTGCAATTTAAATATAATGGATGTTTTATGTGTGTTCTAGGTTAATTGGGGGATTATGGTTAGGTGTAGACTTAGATGATAAGATCGGAATCCAGTTTTCGCTTATGGTCCATCCGTCGTCTCTATTGAGGTTATTGGGGTGTTTGGTAATTTCTATGGCTTCTCTGAATTTCCTTATGAAGTAATTATCACTTCTGGCTAAGATACGGGTATCTTCTATACGGATTTGATGCTTAGTTTTATCAGAATGTTCAGCTGGAGCTGAGGATTTGGATCGATTGTGTTTAATGTCAGCTGAGTGTTCTTGGATTCTTGTGTTGAAGGATCTCCCAGTCTCACCTACATAGGGTTTGCCGCATGAGCAGGGAATTAAGTAGACCCCTTTATGGCATTTTGGATCAATTTTGTCTTTGACTGGATTTAGGCAGTTACGGATAGTGTTTAAGGGTTTGAATGTTGTTAGAATTCCATTATTTTTCAGAATGCGGGAGATCTTGTCTGTAGTTCCTAGTATGTAAGGGAGGTTGACCTTACCTAATATGTTATCAAAGTTTTTATTTTTGTTTGGTTGAGTGTTTGCTTTATTTATGGCTTTGATGGCTTGATGTATGTTGTATCCATTTTTTAGGAAAACTTTAATAAGGTGTTCTATTTCTTTTTCTAGGTGTTCCTTGTCAGAGATTCTAAGGGCTCTGGTAGCTAATGTGTTGAGGACTCCTAGTTTGTGGGTAGGGTGATGGTGTGAGGAGGCATGTAAATATTGTTCTGTGTGAGTCTTTTTTCTATATACTTGGTGGGATATAGAGCCATCATCATTCCTAGTGATGAGGATATCAAGGAAAGGGAGGCTTTTGTTGGCCTCAACTTCCATAGTGAATTTTATGGATGGGGATAAGCTATTTAGGTGTTGTTTGAAGGTTTCTAGGGTTTCTCTACCATGAGGCCATATGATGAATGTGTCATCCACATATCTTTTCCATAATTTCGGTTTTAGGGGGGCGTTCGTAAGGGCTTTGTTCTCAAAATCTTCCATAAATAAGTTGGCAATGATAGGGGACAGAGGTGACCCCATAGCCACTCCACATGTCTGCTCATAGATATCTTCCATGAAGCTGAAGAAGGTTGATCTTAGGCAAATTTCTATGAGTTTTGATGTTTCTGGATCAGTCAGTTTGCAGATGACCTCCATGGCATCATTGATGGGGATATTGGTATATAGTGAGGTGACATCAAAACTAACCAAAATGTCATTTTGATCAAGTTTGATGTTCTTGATTTCTTCAATGAATTGGGTTGAGTCTTTGACAAAAGAGTTTGTGTTTCCTACTAGCGGTTTTAGTTCCTAATGCGATGTATCTGGAAGATCTACATAATGATAAAGGTTGTTTATAACTTGAATGATGAAAAATGATGACATAATTTTTTTGAATGCAAAGCTACTAACAATGTTGAATGATGGAAAATGGAAATAATAAGAATGTAGCCAATTAAAAATAGTTTACAGTTTCAAGAACTAAAAATTTCGGGTAAGTGAACATTTTATTTAGGATGAAAATTCAAGTATTTTATTTATGGTTGAATTACTACAATATAGAATTCAGTGAACGGAATTAATAATTTTTTTGTGATTACACTGAAATCAATGCACCCTATTAATATAATTACTTTGAAATCAATCTACAACATACATCTAGTTACATCAAATGAGAAATCAACATCTACACTGAAATAAATGCATCTAGTGCAAACAAACAGATAGGATTAGAAATCAACATATATTTTGAAATAAACGCATCTAGTGCAAGTAATCAAATAGGATCACAAATCAGCATCTACACTAAAATAAATGCATCTAGTGCAAGCAATGAAATAGGATTAGAATTCAACATCTACACTGAAATCAATGCATCCAATGCATGCTTTAAAATAAGTTTACAAATCAAAATCTACATCGAAATCAATGCATCTAGTGTAAGAAATCTAATAGGATTAGAGTCAAAAAATACACTGAAATCAATGCACCTATTTTAATGAAAAACCAAAATATTCATGACTTTCCAGATCCAACTTCTATATCTATATTTGTCTATGTATGCCTCTTTCTTCTTCCCTCCCTGTCCACATTCCATCTCTAAGTCTATCTCCCTCCCTTTCTCCTTCTCTCTCTCCCCCTCCTCTTCCCCATCTCTCTCTATCTTTTCCCACCGCTCCCTCCCTCTCTCTATCTCTTCCATCTCTCATGCTGCCATTTATCTCTATACCTCCCTCTATCACTCCTTATTTTTCTCTTTATCTCACACCCCCAAACACACACGCACAGACATACACAATCTATTTCTATCTCTCTTCCTCCATCCCTCTCTTTGCGCCTCTCTTCTTCCCTCTCTACCCCCTCCTTCTCTTCCCCATCTCTTTCTATCTTTTTCCACTGCTCCCTCTCTCTCTCTATCTCTTCCCTCTCTCACGCTCCCATTTATATATATACCTCCCTCTATCTCTCCTTATTTTTCTCTTTATTTCAACCTATAAACATAAACCTTTCTATCCATATCTATCTATCTCTCCATCCCTCTTCCTCTCCCTCTCTCTCTCCTCCCATTTTCGCTGTCTCTTCCCCTTCCCTCTCCATATATATCTCTCTTCCTCCCTCCTTCTCTATGTCTTTCCCTTCTTCCCTCTCTCCCCCTCCGTATATATATCTATCTCCCTCTGTCCCTCCTTATTTGTGTCTTTATTTCATGCCCCAAACATACACACTCTCACTCCATATCTATCTACCTCTCCCCTATCCATCTTCCTCTTTCCCTTTCTCTGCCCCTTCTCTCTCCATATCTATCTGTATTCCTCCCTCCCTCTCTCTATCTCTCCGTTGTTCTCTCTCTCCTCCATCCAATTATATCTCTGTCTCCCTTTGTCTATCCTTCTCACCCACCAAACATATAAACACTCTCTCTTGGTATCTATATATCTCTCACTCCCTCGCTCTTCTTCTCTCTCTTTCTATCTTTTAATTTTCTCTCTCTCTCTCTTACCCTTCTTTCCAGCTCTTTCCTCTCCCTCTCTCCCTTATCACTCCCTCTCTCTCTCTCCACCTTTCTCTCTCCATGTATTTCCTCTTCCCACCCTCTCCCTCCCCCTCCAACTCTATAGCTATCCCCCTCTCTGTCCTTCTCTCTCTCAAGTCCTCTCTCTCTTCCTTCCTTTATTTCCCTACCTCTCTCACTTCCCTATATCTCTTCCCTCAATCACTCTCTTTCTCTCTCCATCCTCCAACTATGTCACTATCTCCCTCCCTCTTTCCTTCTTTCTCCCCCTCTCTCCCCCATCTTCTCCCTCTCTCTCTTCCCCTTATCTCCTTATATATTTCATATCCTCTTCTCTCTCTTTCCTCATCTCCTTTCTCACTCACTCCCTCTTCATCTCTCTCTCTCTCCACCTATATCTCTCTATGTCTTTGTTCTCCCTCCCTCTCTTCCCCCCTCCAACTCCACCTCTCTTTCCCTACTTATTTCCTTCTCTCTTTCCCCTCCTCTCTCTCTTCCTTCCTCTATCTCCTTCTCTCTCCCACCTCCCTCTATTTAATTTAGTTTTATCACTATCTCCCTCCATATCACTCTATCACACACACTCTCTCTCTCAAATTCAATCCGATTGTATTGTATTTAAGAATATATTTGAATTTAAAAAAGTTAATTGTTGCAAAATATTAGATCTGTATTTTATATCAAGCATGTTATCTCATAGAGGAAACCTCAGTTGCGAGAAAGCCTCTAAGGTAACCTCAAACCTCTTTGAGGATGAAACCTGACCCTTCGATCTAGAGAGGGATGTCTCCCTAAACTCAACTACTTAAGGTCAATGTAGTATACGGTTTGAAATTGAGTCATATGGGTGGATTCATTGAAGAATGATTGAAATTTGATTGGGATATGTTAAAATACTACCATTCGGCATGGATTTAAACCCAATAAGGTTTTATACGAACAGAGTTTCGATGACAAAAACACAAAAGTAGGGTAGCAATAATTACTTTGACACTTAAGTGATTTAGAGGAAGATGAAGGAAATTATTGCAAGGTTTAAGTGAAATACAATTATTAATTCCTGAGAAATAAATAAACATGAGAATAAAATATGAATCCTAATCTCATACAGTGAATTTTTCAGACACGAGGAAATATAAAAAAATTCAAAAGACAGACAGAGAAATACAACATAATAATTTCTGTAAATTCTCATGAAGACTATTTTCATTCAGATTTGCTAAACAATACACAAGGATGTTATATCTCAAATAAACACCAACCCTTTTCCCTCTATATTTATTTCTTATAAAAGAATTACAATAATTGAAACATTTTTGTAGATCAAAAATAATTACAGTAATCGAATAATAAAAGTATAAATATCTTAGGTACATGCATTTAAAATTATCTTTCAAACATATAAAAAATTGAAATAAAACTTGATAAAAAATATTCTGAAAATGGTGCATAAAAAATGTATCATGGTTGTGCTTCCCTCGTTGTAGATCAGCCTTGTCATCCTCCAAAAACAAACTTTTGTTTTCCTCTTATCTTCTCAGTCATCCCTGCTGTAATACATTGATACTACCAATATCAGTCCTTTAGCTACCTAAACCAATAGTTTTGATGATGGGATGACTATCAACACTTTTCTCAAACTATTTCTTTCAAAATGTGCTAACAATGGAAATGTCACCGCTTCATTGCAAAATTTACTGACAATGGGAATACCAACTCTCCTTTGTGCTCATCTATACTTAAACGCTAACAGGTTCATGATCAGTTTGATAGGTCAACAAATTTTACTTTAACAATGAATAATCAAAAACCCAAAAATGGCTACCAACTTCCTAGCTGAGGGTACTAGCAGGCTCAAAAATAACATCCACCTTATTCATCCTCTACCTCTTGCTTTGTCTAGTTTCCATAGGTATTTTAATCTTAGTTTCCTTAGCCTTTGACTTTTTAGAAGTTGCAGTTTTCCATTTGTCTATTATCAGGTCCTTTAATGGGACATTGTCCACATCTATTACTTCCTTGGCAAGGTCAGGATTTTGTTTCAAATTTGTCATCAGCTTCAATTTGTTTAATGGCATGGTGTGAGGTCTTTTATCCCCTTTGAAAATTTCAAGTAGGGAGGGTTATTCTTCAAGATGGGGTTCGGTTTCGACTATCTTTCCTCTAGTCTTCTCTGGTAGATGAGTTTCTGCCAGGGAAATCTCAGTGGCTGGCTTCTCAGCATGAGGGGAATTCACAATAGGAGGCATATTTTCAATGAGAGGGTTTTGAAAAGACTATATCTTCCCATGTTTGTGACTTCTTCTAGTATAGACCTTAGGGATTTTAGGACCAAAAGATGAGGGAATGTCTTTCTCTTTTCGACTTTTGGGTTTGCTTAGTGGAGGTGCCCTAAGAGGAGGCTTCTACCTGAGTTTTGTTTCATTGTTTGGTACTCTTCTTCCTCCCTCGTATGGCTTTAGGAGGCTGGGATTGAAACCCTCCCGAGAACAGGAAATGGCTCCATGATCTTCTAGTTTTGGCCAATTGATTTTCAATTAACAAAATAATTAAGGCCTTGTGATAAAAAAAATTAGGGGATGGCTCTGCAATGGCCTAGAAACATGAAGCTATGTGCTTCAGAATCTACAAATAAATAAAAACAAACATTCATTCTTACTTGTCTTGCTAGATGAGATAAGAAATGGAAATGGTATAAGTTTACCTTATTAAAATTCCCTTCACATGTGAAATACGACTAGGTAATACATAGAAGACCATGCCATTTGTCTTCCAGCTAGGACCTCTCCACTTATGCCTTCTTATTTCTGTCTTTGAACTCTGATTTTAGGAAAACTAGGACATCAATCCCAGCTAGAACATGACTTCTGAATTTTTTTCCCTATTTGTAGGCAGAGCTATAACCTCCCCAATTAGTTAATCTGTGACTAGGAATGAAATCCCACCTACCTCAAGACGTTGACCATCAAAATGCTGGGTGAATTCTTAAGCCACAACGTCATGGGAATTGGTGCATCGTTGGAAAAAATATTTCCACCTAGCCCACTAGAATTATTGTTGAATATTAGGGTAAATCTTGAGGAGGTTGGGACGTTTAGGTTCATTTTTGTTAAGTTTCCCACTTTTCCCCATTATCTCTAAATTTTGGCGATCAAGAAGATGAGAGACCGGGATCCGATTTTGTATCTCTGCTGGGTAGTTTTAAATGAAAAAATCTCCAATGATAAAGCTAACAAAACTTACAAATGAAACAGTGAAAATACTGTGCAAGAAAAATAGTGAGGTTTTCAGGAAGAATAATTGATTGAAAACTAAAATAGTGTTTTAACCCTTTCGATAATTAGAAAACTACATCACACCACTTCAATGGCGGAAAACCTTATTTTCAACATGTACCTTTCACTTTTAGATTTATCATGGCATGAATAGTAAATGATTATTTTATTGTTAACTTGGAGTGTGAGAGCGTGTTTCAAAAATCGAAATTCAAATTTTAATTTTAGCGCTAATACTACCATTATCAACCAATACTTGATAACACTGACACTCCCATTATCATCATATTCCTCTTATAACTTTCCAAACTCAAAAGTGCAATGATATTCCCAATATAGTCCCATTATCAGCATTTCTCTTCTTTCTTACACTTTTTTTCGCTGACAGTGAAATTGTCATCATTTCTTAAAAAGTCTCAAACTCAAAATAGAATGTGATAACACTACTGGTTGACAAAGGGACAAGGTCACGTCAATCCAAATTTGAAAATATTCATACAGTTAGAGATAGTTTGATAAATTCTTTAATGATAATGAAAAGAACATAAATTGATATGCCTTTCACACTACATCAAGAGTCTAGTGGAGAGTTTGTTCCTTTCATTCAAAGAATTCAATGGTCAGTTGGAGAATTGGGGGCAAAGCACATGATAGTCTTAGTAGTGGAAGAATATAAGGAAATAAATCAACATTCCAATTGGCTATTTAGGTATTTCTATATATGCCCCCTGACATAGGATGGAAACCAACAATCAAAGGCCAGATTGAGAATATCTAGACAGGAAATCAGTTCAAGATATCCTTTCCAGATTTGAAGGAAACTTATAAGAGGATAATTGAACACGTAACAATAGAGAAGAAAAATCAGATTAAAGACCAGCAATTTCAACAACTCGAGATATTCCAACATTCCCTAAATCTAGTTTTATTTTTAGTTTATTGATTTAATTTCATGTCCCTAGAATTTTGTTAGTAGTTGAAAGGGTCGAAATTCACGTTTTAAGGAGAACTCAAACTTAGCAATTGAAAATTTCCATGAATCAGAAGGAAAGTGGTAATTTTCAGTTTTGATGAATCAAAGACACTAGCAGATCTCATGGTACAATACTAGCACTTCCAAATTTCGGGCAACATTAGAGCACGAGTGGAAAATTTCCAGCATGGAGATCATCAAACAAAGTATAATTGTAGATTTCAAGGGATTTGACTCTAATCTTCAACAATCCAAGTCATATTTTGCAGTAGTTTGATTTTAATTTTTTTAATTATTAATATCTATCTATTTCCTAAAAGCTAGGTCAACCAAGAGATTGTGTTGGCTTATTTAAGGCATAATTTGTCATAGAAGGAGGGTTGGAAACTTTTGTAAAAATTAACATCATTTGTGTTTTATCGATAAGATTTTAATGAGATAAGTCTTCATGACCAATTTCTAGAAATTCTTGTGTTATGATTCCCTATGTTTCTTCTTGGTTTAATATTTTCCTCATATTAAAATTTGGACTCATATGTTTATGCTCTATTTCTTTATTTGGACTCATATGTTTATGCTCTATTTCTTTATTTTTAGACATTTAACAATTTTTTTTTCACTTAACCACTACACTGATTTCTTTCATTTTTCTTCTGAATTTCTTAAGTGTCAAAGAAATTATCACTACCTTTCTTTTGTGTTTTTCTCACTGAAAACTATTGTTTGTATAAAACATGATTGGGTTAGACTCCATGCCCAATGGTAGTATTTTCACATAGCCCAACCAAATTTCAATAATTCTTCAATAAATCTAGCTATACGACTCAATTTCAAATCTTCTAGTAGAGTGACCTTGATTAGTTGAGTTTAGGGAGAGATCCCTCTCTAGGTTGAAGGACCAACTTTCAACCTCAAAGAGGTTCGAGGATACCTTAGAGGTCTTCCTGCAGCTAGGGTTTCCTCTAAGAGATGACAAATCATGTAAAAATAATAATAAAAAACTTAAAAGAATCATGCATTATCTTTCCTCTATCATTTTCAATCACTTTTTTTCCTCTCATCACTTTGATCCTTAGTCAAGATGAATCTATCCTATTTCTTTATTATATTATTTATTATTTACAATATTTTTGTAAGTTCTGATAGACCGTCTTGGTCTTAGTGGACATTAATCATAATCATCATCATCATATAAATTCACATTTGTATACATAAAAGTATTCTCATTTTTAATTTTATAAAAACCTTGATTTAATCTCTATGGGAATATTTTTAGTAGTCGTGAGGATGGAGTGTTTACATATATCTATAAAGTAATTATAACATTTTGCTTTTAGATTTAATTAAAAAACGTTATAAAACAAAAATTAAATTAAATTATACAAAATATTTTTATTTTGAAATAAGTTATTGTTTTTGGACATGTAATATTGAGATGTCGTGGTATTGGCGAATGGTATTATGATTTTATTTTATCTAAAAAATTGCACGCAATTTTATTAAGAAATAAAAAGAATATAACAAATTGAATTTTATTATTTTTATTTCTTATCAATTTATATTACTAATTGAGATTGCATTTAAGTGTTTACAATCATCCCCGATAGTAGGATTTGTATTACTTTTAGCTTTTTATTATTCTTTAATTGAGATAACATTTAAAATTGTTTACTTACATTATATCTAAACATTTACCCTATACTGGATTGTAGAGTCTCTCTCTAGGTTGTAGAGTGTCTCTTGGTACAATTTTTTTTTTATTAGTATTTTTGGGTCGAGAGAAACTCTATAGCCTATGATAGGAGAAATGTTGTAGTGATTTATATGTTTGTAAAAATTAACATTTATATGTTAGATCAATTAAAATATAATAAAATATTAAAATTAATATAGAGCTATTATGGGTGAGATGTTTTATTGTTTGTAAATGAGTGTAAACATTTAAATGTTTGATTCATGATCCGGATTAACCACAGTTCTGAGTTCATTCTGCCAACGTTTCAAACCCCAAAGGGGGTCCATCATCAGGACAATTTTGAAAGAATAAGAATGAGAGATAATTGAGAGAGAAGAGAATGCGACCTGGAAATAAATACAAGAACCCTAAATTCATAAATAAAGGCCGACATATAATTTATTATTTTCAATTTATTAGAATAGTTTTTTATTATTTAAATTAGGGACACAAATTAAATTAAAATTTTTTATTATAATTAATATACCAATATAAATTGTATTTAATTTATATAATTTTCTTAATTCATATTAATTTATAAAATCCTTGTGATTTATATTAAAAGATATACTATAATTCATCTATATAAATTATATTTATTATCATATATAATATAATATAATAAATATAGTTAATATAAACACATTATAATTAATTTATATAATTATTCTAATTTATATAATTAATAAAATTAATATAATTTAATTAAAACATTAATATAGTTTGATTATAAATTAATATCATTATAAGATTTTTATAAAATGATATAATTACTGTAAATTAATTAATAAGATTTATATAATTAATATAATTAATTAATATGAATTAATTAATATTAATATTAATATAAATTAATTCATATTAATTAATTATATTAATGATGAATTAATTAATATTAATATTAATATAAATTAATTCATATTAATTAATTATATTAATTATATAAATTTTATTAATTAATTTACAGTAATTATATCATTTTATAAAAATCTTATAATGATATTAATTTATAATCAAACTATATTAATGTTTTAATTAAATTATATTAATTTTATTAATTATATAAATTAGAATAATTATATAAATTAATTATAATGTGTTTGTATTAACTATATTTATTATATTATATTATATATGATAATAAATATAATTTATATAGATGAATTATAGTATATCTTTTAATATAAATCACAAGGATTTTATAAATTAATATGAATTAAGAAAATTATATAAATTAAATACAATTTATATTGGTATATTAATTATAATAAAAAATTTAATTTAATTTGTGTCCCTAATTTAAATAATAAAAAACTGTTCTAATAAATTGGAAAATAATAAATTATATGTCGGCCTTTATTTATGAATTTAGGGTTCTTGTATTTATTTCCAGGTCGCATTCTCTTCTCTCTCAATTATCTCTCATTCTTATTCTTTCAAAATTGTCCTGATGATGGACCCCCTTTGGGGTTTGAAACGTTGGCAGAATGAACTCAGAACTGTGGTTAATCCGGATCATGAATCAAAAAACTCCCACAGAAGTCTAAAATCTAACATTTAAATGTTGCCTTGATTAATAGGAAAAGGTAAAAGTAATAAAAATAATAAAATTTAATTTATTATATTGTAATATTGTTTTTCAAAATAGCTTAGTCCCTCCAACTGAAGTCAGAAATTATGCTCTAGAAATAATTGCATAAATAATTATAACTTACATTGGTCAATGCTAAATTTATAGTGGTCAATAGGAAAATAATCCTGTAGTCTTAATTTCACAAGAGCTAAAAAATTGAGATGTGAAGTGGATAAGTAAGTTTACTGCTCAGAAGAACTTGCATAGGTTTTGGTGAGTAGTAACCACTAGTAAGTCTACACATTTATGGTTTTAATCCTACATGAACACTGAGAAAAATATAAATAATGGTGGGAAGTAACACCTGGTAAGTATATTTGTTAACATATTATTCCTATGCATTTTTTTTACAAACATTTGCTTAAATTATCATCGGCAATAATTGATGGAAAATATTTTATTTACCTAATTATTAGATGTTTTCAAGGATTTCATTTTGTGATCATTTTCTGATGAACGTTAAGAATAAAAATAACTATGCAAATATCTAAAAAAATGCATGAATATTTCAACCATATCAGTGAATTATGGCATAAAATATTGTTGGCCTTCTAACAACCCCCCTTCATTTTTCATCAAAATAAAGGGCCCGCCATTAAAATTTTTGGAAAATTCCCTTTCATTTGTTGTATTTGATTGGTTATTGGCTTATCCTATTTAAGTTGATTGGATTATTTATTCTGTAGGGTTTGATCATGCTTTAACTTATCTTATGATCCTTGTGATTGTTTCTTTGATTTCATAATTTTATGGATTATTTTTCCATTTTGTTATAACAAATGAGTCATTCTTTTCAATGAGTAACTAATATGGTATGAATATTTACACTGTATGAAATTTAAATTATAAATATATGCTATATAATATCTGATGCTATAGAAGTCTAACCTTATTTCCATTTTATTATTGCAATCTTCTCATAGAAATATGTATACATTCATTACGTTATATCGTAGTGATCGAATTATATACCAACCCTAGTGTCTAAATGCCTTCTAGGTTGATGAAAGGTTATAATCTCAAGAGTTATAAACTATGTGAAAAATTTTCTCTTGAATGAATTAAAAGTGGTCATTAATCCCATGCATGTATACATTCTCTTCCATTATTAGAGCTTGGTTAAATATGCTACATACTAAATTATCAAACTCTGATTTCTATGTTCTATTGTATGGTCATTCCCCTTTCGAAAGTTTTGGATATGCAATTATGAGAGGTCATTTTATGGTCAATGTATCATTCATTTTGGTATGTATGAAGGATTTGAGGGTGACTTGGAATCCTCGTCCAAGGTGCAAACACTAGTTTTTGAGAGTTATGTTGGGCCTTTTTGACGGTGCTGGACCTGCCAACATGTCAGGGGGATCTCCCCGGTAAGAAGTCCCAATTAGAGCTCAGACCATTTGGTGTAGGAGTCCCAACAGTGGGTTGTACGGTAATGCCTTGACCTCAATTTCACACAGAGGAAAGTAAGATGTCCCTATTGGTATCAAGGGTGTGACAGCTATGGTGAGTCAAGGAAGGCACATGAGAGGTTCTAACACATGGGGAGTGAGGAGAGTGCACCCCTTGGAAACCTGTAATAGTATTCGGTTTGGAAGGGAACACACGAGAAAATATGCATCACTAGTTGGAAAGCAAGATATGGAGCAATAAAAATTGATGTTAAAACCAACAACACATCTACAACAAGATTCATACAATTGCATACAAAATAGTTCATATACAAATGCATAAGTTAAATAACATACATTGCTATAGAAACTAGAATAATCCAACTACAATAACAACATATGCATGAAAACGTGTTGGCTCTGTTATATTAAGAAGTGTAAGTTCTTGTCATACAATACATCCATGTACACCAGCTATTTCCAATTGTGGAACATTAGAGCCACAACCGCCTGCTCCTCCAAAGAGATATACTAGCTCTGCGTAGTGGAGAATCCAAGGCGCGTTACAATACTGTATAAGGTTTCTCTAAAAAATTCCTATCGGAGCTTGGCTGACCAAAAGCCTTTATAATGAGTTATGGGGGACTGTTTATAGCAAAGGTTGGGGTGACCCTTGACATTCCCCTTTGTGACAGTTCATCTACCCTCATGACTCTTCATCTACTCTATTACCGTTACATCCAACTATCAACACTTGAACTTACAATTGATAAGACGTTACATTACAATGCACATGTACCCATGTGAGACAAAATGGCTTGAGGAAGCCATGCTAGACATCACTATGACTCAAACAATTGTGGGAAATCTAGGCCTTCAACATCCTTGGGATGCTCGACAATAGCATACTGATGCCAAGGTCGGTTGTCTATGATGGTGTTCGTGTACTCCAAGGTGACATATTTTTAGAGCCTGACTCTTGCCTCCATAGAATTTAGGTACAATGCTCAGGCTCCTCTATCCAACTCATCTTAAAGCATGCGCATCATTGTCTTCAACGCGGCTGGACCAACAACATACTTGTGCATGATGTCTACACTGATTGGAAAATCTGGGTTGGTGGCTATGCACATCAACTTGTCAAAGTATGAGTCAAGCTCTAGTCGGACCTATGCCTTTGTCTTCACTTGGGTGAGATTCCCAATATATGGGATCTCATGTACGTGCACCACAACATCCATACTCTTGAATGCACATGCACGGGAAGCCTGTAGACTAGTGATGAGCTGTGGAAGCTCTTCATAGTTTTAGATCTGACTCCAGATGCGTGCCTTCAGTTCAACCAGTATGGGATTCATCATCTTAGGAAAGTGAAGCATGGATCCCTTGTATCGCATTGTCCATGTTTGCATGTATTCAACAACAACATGCACGTTTGACAAGATACATGCTCTTCTAGCACACTGTTGATACCATCCGTTGAGATGGACCATTTCCTTATGCATGGTACCAAACTTGTAATACAACGCCCACATGACTGTGTCAAGGGACAACACTTCATCTAGTATTTCATTCTTCCATTTTTCTCGAGCAGATGTTGTAACCAATTATCGTCCCTGCTTGGTTGTTTGTAGGTCCTTCATCATTCGCTTGTTCTTAGTTATTGCAAAGTGAACACTCAAGCTAGTGGCTTCGGGACATGCTCTAGTAGCATCGGCCAATGCTGCTAGATGTTTGCGCACGTTAGATATGATCACTCGTTTCTCATACTACATAGGAGATGTATGATCTTCAAGAGTCGAAACTCTCTTAGACTGCACAACTGTATGTTAAGACTCATTGAATGAGATGTTGTGCATCTCTCCTTCTGGATGATCTCCAAGGATCTCAATGTCTCCTTCGTCGTTTGTGACTTGCTCATCTTCTAGATGCAGTGAAGCTGGTGGGTCAATCTCTTGGTGGTGAGGGATGAGGTAGGTGTCTTGCTTTAGTTCCTGAAGCTCCATATCCATATCCATTTGTTCAAGTGCTTGCTCTATCTCCTGAGAAAAGTGCTACTCATGCAATGGTTCACCCTCTTTGCCTGATGCCAGCTGTTCTGATGAGTCCACTACATGTATAGGCACTATTTCATCCATCTGCACAAGTTGCACCCCCTATTGTACCTATTTTCACTGCGCTTCCTTCTCCTATCTACGTAACTCTTATTCCTTATGGAGTTTCTCCTTCAACTCATGCAACTACTTCTCTATTTCCTTCATTCTCCATTTCTCTCTCTGCCTTTGTGTATTTCTCTTATCGCATTGTTGCCTCTTTGACTCTATAGCCATAGCTACTTTCTCCACAAGTGGATCTGCTTGAAACTTGAATCTTTTCTCTTCCTCCATGCAATCGACAATATTCCTCTTGCCCTTGTTGCACACTGGTCTGTTCACCTCTGTTGTTGCTGCTGCTTCTAGTTCTCTTTGGGATGCTGCTTCACGTTGCTTCGTTAACCATTCCATAGCAAATCCAAGTAGTTCATTAAGTCTGGAAGAGTTGTAACAATATCTCCATGGGTCCCCCTCTACCTAGTGACATGCTCAGTGGATCTAGTTGAACTATACTCTTGTGCAGTGATATTTCAGAAGACAGTGCAGGTCATACAGATTGTAATTTCGAAGGTTGAATGCATACTACTTCATCTGCTCGACTTCGACATCTGTATGCTTGAAAATATGGATCTCGTATAACCCAATGCATAGCAGAAAAGAGGGCCAAGGTGCCCTCTTCTTCCGGTGCAACCTAGCTGTCAATCCTACCGAGATGTGATATGCTACTTCCTCCATGATGAGTATGTTCAATGAAAACTTTGGTAGAACATGCAGAGGCTTCTCTATGCTATACATCCATATGAAGGTGTCAGGAAGTGAGGCATACCAATCAACAATGTCTATTAGTGCCTCCATTGCTGCCTTTGACATGCAGAGTGGATCCTGTTCGAATATGATCTTGTAAACCGAGGTGAAAAAATGATCAGATAATTGTGTGATAACTCCTCTAAAGCTGCATTCGAACAACATCTTGCAATAAGCATTCACAGCAGTCTCCGTTGGTGTCCATGCCCACTTCAAGCCCAAGAACTCCCGCCGGGAAAAAATTTCATCCAAGATGTAGGTGGACATGAAGATCTCTGCTTGCATACCTTTGGGTGGATATCGAGCCCTTGTTACCTCTTCCTTTAGTTGATGAGCCAACATGTTGGACGAGTTACATGATTTTCGCTCTCTGGCCAGTTGGTCCAACGCAATCAACCAACTTTGTGGGAAGGTTTCCATGCTTTCTCAACCATACAGTCCACATGCAAAGATGACCAAGTAATGATAAGCCTTCTACTATATCTTCGTCTTATAGACTTGGTTGGGTGCCATCCTGATTTTAGTCAGCTCTTTCACTCAGTTCTTCAAAATGTCTCTAGAGTTGGAATTTCTACTGGGTAAGCTGAAGGTAGTCTCCATGATGCTCACAAGCTTTGCCATCTGATACATATTATCATAATCGTATTCCCTGAAGGTAGCAATTTCCATCCTGCTCACACTGCTCAATTTCATCGTCTCAGGATCAGTGTGCGAGACGATCCAATGTATCATGTCCGCACATGGGAGCGCAAGATACTTGCATGCAATTCGGTACAAGCCAGACTTGTGGATGTTCACATACACCTGGCAGTCCTCAAGGTATTCCCAAAATTTACCTGCAAAAGCATCATTGGCCTCTTCCCATTTTAACTTAATGTCCTTGTCTAGAGTCATCTTAGTATCTTCATAGATCAGTAGACTTGCGGACACTCACTCAACTGCTACTCTAGTTGCACTTTCGTCAGAGTCCTTTGATCCTACTCTCTTGGAGGCCATTGATCTTGAGCTGCAAAGAGGCGGACGGACACCTACTAGATCTGGAGACAAAGCAACATGCATGACAAGAAATCTATCAGCGAAAAACAAAGAAAACTTAGGAAAGTCATGAAACATACCTAGGGATTGATACGCAAGGATTCCACAATTTATTCTGGGAGGATGGCTAACTGACTTCCAGAACTGCACAAAAGGTAGTCTCGGTTGTCTAGGAATGTTGGGTCCCTATAATAGTAGTGGTTACCCCATTACTATTGTAGTTGTATCCCTTATTAATATTGTTGTGCCACTGTTACCCCCATATTGTTATTATTGTGCCCCATAGAATCCCTCTATTGCTATTTTTGTGGCTTAATATTATTATTGTTAGGTCAGCTGGGTTATATTGTGACTCTTTAGACTCCTATATATAGAAAGGAGGTTTTGTCATTTGAATCATCAAAGAATTGTTCATTTATGTAATTTAAAGGAGGTTTCCCACTCGAAGAGGCTGAATTCTAAGGCGTTGATCTATCTTTTCTATCTTTTTATTGAGCTGGTTTCATAACATTTGGTATCAGAGATTTGGATTCTAGGGTTTCGCTGCTCCAAACAGGTCATCGTGGCATTTTCGCTATAACTTTTTTTCTGTGATGTTTCAAAAGCTTAAAAAAAAACCATTTCAGACAAAATTGTGTTGAATCTTGGATCCAAATTTCAGATCTTTTCGCGCTATATTTGCGGAGATATGATCTGAGGAAGTTGGTCTTTTTGTAGACTCCTGAATTACATTCCAAACAGGTGACCTAGGGAAAATCGTCATAACTTTCTCTCTGAGCATCGGATTGAAATTTCGTAAGAAGGTATAGAAAGAAGACAGACTATAGTTTCTTGTATATCTATTTCAGAGCCAAACGTCGAAACAGGGACATGTGGCATGTCATACAATTTTTCTCTATTGAACTAGTCTGTAATCAGGTCACTGTGGGAGATTTGACATAACTCTTCCTTGGAGAATCCAATTGGGATAAAACTAGTTGCATTGGAAAGAGGACACAGAGAGCTACTACAGATCACAATTTTAGAACTGGATGATCCAAAATTACAGAGATACATTAGAGGCAATATCAAGCTCCTACAAAGTGAAAAAAGGTGTGTAGATTTTTTTAAGGTTTTGCTTAAGCTTGGTTTGAAAAATTATTTTGAAGGAATTCAAAGGGAATAGTAGAGCATTGTTATCAGTAACTGATGCCCTGAGGAAAGAAAATGCAAACACCAAGTAAGCAACCTGAAACCTCTAGCATGACTCATGAAGAAGAGGAAGAAATGCTACATGATATATCAAAATTACAAGACCAAGTGCAACAAATTTCACTCTCACAAAAGCTAACAGAAGCTAAGCTAAATGGCGTGGAATCTAAGATAAAGGGTGTGGAAGCTAAGATTGATGATTTGAAGACAGATTTGAAGAGAGACATGGCAGATTTGAAGACAGATTTGAAAAAATTTCTACAAGAAATACTTACTAATAGTGAAAAGGTAGTAAAGGAAACTCATGATGCGAACAAAAGAAATGTTAATCATGATTTCATAGACTCTAATGTGGGATTGGAGACCCACCATATTCCAAAAATCGATATGAGGAAGTTTGATGGCAAGGATCCCGCAACATGGATATTATAGATGGAGCAATTTTTCGATCTCAATAATGTGCAAAACACACAAAAGGTACGTATTGCAACTTTATATTTGCAACCAAATCAGTTTGTATGGTATCAATGGCTTTGCTCTCGTAAACAAATTATCACTTGGGCAATTTTTATGGAAAAATTAACAGCACATTATGAGGATACAAAAAGCGACACTTTTTTTAGCCAATTGATAAGTCTGAAACAAAAGGGTTCAATAATGGAGCACATTGAGGAGTTCCGAAAACTGAACATAAGGGTAAAAAATATTTCAGAGGAGCATAGGATTGATGTGTTCATAGGGACTTTAAAGGATAATATCCAGCATGATGTTCGCCTTTGGGAACCTGATTCATTAGAGAAGGCATTCAGGTTAGCAAGAAAAATGGAAAGCAAAATTATGGCAACCAGGAAGCATACCACTCACAACTATAAAGATGTAAGTGTTGTTTTCCCTAGTCTTCCACAACCTATAAGGTTGAAACCACAACAATTGGAAGAAAATAGAGAAAAAGGTTTTTGTTACAGTTGTGATAGCAAATACACTAAAGGTCATAAGTGTGTTGAGAAGAAATTATTCTACATAGATTGTGAAGAGGAAGAAGAAAAGGAGCAAGAGAGGTGAAAAGAAGAGGATATACTCCAGGAACAAAGCCTAGATAAAGAAGAAATGAATCTGACCATATCTTGTAATACATTGGCTGGAATTACCACTCCTCAAACCATCAAGATAGAAGGACAAATCAAGAAGAAAAAGGTAATAGTGTTGATTGATTTAGGAAGTACCCACAATTTTATTCATTGTAAGGTAGCAAAAGAATTGAATTGCTTCTTATATCCAGCACCAGAGTATCAAGTGATGGTTGCAAATGGAGGAACAATAAATTGCTCGGGAAAGTGCCATAATATCAAGCTATCCATGGGATAATATGTATTGACTAGCCCAATGCTTTCCATTCCAATGGGAGGTGCTGCTGTTGTACTAGGAGTCCAATGGCTACAATCTTTGGGTACAATAGCTTTTAATTTTCAAGAAATTTTCATGAAATGTTCTGTGGAAGGAAAGGAAGTTGAATTAAGGGGTATTGCAGGGAAACTAGGAAAGATAATCAGCTCTAACGGTATGAAAAAGCTTCTAAACAAGGAACAAAGAGGTGTAATTGCACAATTATGTTCGCTAGATGTTTCCACATTGGAATCATCTATTTCTCCAGATCTCCAAAAAGTCTTGGACAATCATTCCAAGGTATTTGAGACTCCCAAAGGTCTCCCACCTATTCATGATCATGATCATGCTATTCATCTGATTCCAAGAAGTGTTCCTCCAAACATCAGGCCATATAGATATCCCTATGCCCAAAAGAGTGAAATTGAATGTATGGTTGCAGAAATGCTAGAGGCTGGTATAATTCAACAGAGTCAAAGTTCTTTCTCTACTCCAGTAGTATTGGTGCATAAGAAGGATGGACCATGGCGCATGTGTCCAGATTATAGGGAGCTCAACAAGCTCACCATTAAAGATAAGTTTCCCATTCTTGTCATTGATGAATTACTGGATGAATGGCATGGATCAATTTACTTCACCAAGTTGGATCTTCGTTCAGGATATCATCAAATCAGAATGAAGACTGAAGACATTCCGAAAACAACATTTAGAACTCATGAGGGTCATTATTAATTTTTGGTCATGCCTTCTGGCCTTACCAATGCACCTTCAACATTTCAAGGTTTGATGAATTCCATTTTCAAACCATTCCTTAGAAAATTTGTGTTAGTATTTTTTGATGATATACTAATCTACAGCAAGTGTTGGAAGGATCATGTTGAACATGTTGACAGGGTGCTACAACTATTGGAGAAGAAACAATTATATGCAAAAAGATCCAAATGTTTCTTTGGAGTACAAGAGGTGGAATATCTAGGTCATATTGTATCTCATGAAGGAGTTAAGGTAGACCTTAGCAAAATTAAAGCCGTTAAGGAATGGAAAATCCCCACATCCATAAAGCATCTGCGAGGATTTCTTGGGTTGACAGGGTATTATCGCAAGTGTTAATAATTATGGGAGAATAGCAGCACCTCTAACAACAATATTGAAGAAAGATGCATTTTCATGGACTCCAGCAGCAACAAAGGCCTTCGAACATCTTAAAGAGGCAATGTGCCAAGCACTGATCTTAGCTACACTAGACTTCAAAAAAACCTTTATTGTGGAATGTGATGCTTCAGGAAATGGAATTGGTGTTGTTTTAATGCAAGATGAAAGACCCATTGCTTTTGAAAGTCGTCCAATCAAGGGAAAGTTTTTACACAAAGCTATATATGAGAAGGAAATGTTGGCAATATTCCATGCACTTAAGAAATGGCAACCATACCTAATGGGAAGACACTTCAAGGTAAAAAAATATCATGATAGCCTTAAATACTTTTTAGAATAAAGATTATCCTCTGAAGAGCAACAAAAGTGGTTCACAAAGATGTTGTGTTATGACTTTGAAATAATCTACAAAAAAGGGAAGCAAAATGTGGTGGCAGATGCACTCTCAAGAAAGGATGAGGATGTGGAAGCATTGTTGTGCGCCATTTCTATTATCCAACCAGATTGGATAAATGAAGAAAGGGAGGAATGGAAGAATGACGAAGAACTGTGGGAACTTATTCGAAAGTTACAACAAGATTCCAGTATGTCTGATAGATTTAGCTGGAAAAATGATTCGTTATGGTACAAAGATCGCTTATACCTATGTAAGAATTCCCAGCTAAAACAAAAGATTCTTATGGAATTTCACACCTCTCCCTTAGGAGGGCACTCAGTATTTTTAAAAACTTACCACAGGGTTAAGAAGGAATTTTTTTTGGGATGGCCTTAAATCAGATATTCAAAAGTTTGTGGCAGAATGTTTGGTTTGCCAACAAAATAAAGTTGAAACAATTAAGACACTAGGTCTATTACAACCTTTATCCATTCCAAGCCAACGTTGGGAGGAGGTTTCAATGGATTTTATCACAGGTTTACCCAAGCCTGAGGGAAAGAGTGTCATCATGGTGGTAGTGGACAGACTTACCAAGTATGCACACTTTTGTTCATTATCACATCCATTTAAAGCCAGTACAGTTTCTTCTGCATTTATGGAAACAATTCAAAAGCTACATGGAAACCCAAAGATTATTGTAAGTGACAAAGATCCCATTTTCACTAGAAATTTTTGGACAGAATTATTTTCTTGTCTTGGTACTCAGTTAGCTCATAGCTCATCTTATCATCCTCAATCTGATGGGCAAACTGAGATAGTAAAGAAATGTTTGGAAGGATATCTTCATTGCTTTGTATCTAATAAACAGACACAATGGGTCAAATTGTTGCCTCTAGCTGAATGGTGGTATAACACTTCCTTCCATACAGCAACAAAAATGACCCCATTTATGGCACTTTATGGATATCAGCCACCATCCATCACATCATATTTAAGAGAAAATTCTAAGGTTCAAGCAGTGGAACATCACATCGAACATCAACAACAAGTCCTCCAACTCTTAAAGGATAACCTCGTGTTGGCACAGAATAGAATGAAATAACAGGCAGATCAACATCGCAATGAAAGAAGTTTTGATATAGGTGATTGGATATTCCTACGGCTACAACCATATGAGAAAATGTCCCTCAAGCAAGCTAAGAAGGATAATAAATTATCACCAAAGTATTATGGTTCGTACAAGGTGTTGCAAAAGATTGGTACTATGGAATACAAATTGGAGCTTCTTGCAGCTTCTCGATTGCACCCAGTTTTCCATGTTTCGTGTTTAAAGAAGGTTATAGGCGAAAAGCTCCTAGTTCAAACAATATTGCCAAAACTTGATGAGGAAGGAAAAATTGTATTGGAACTGGAAGCAGTCACAGAAAGAAGAACTCGACAGCTATGAAATCAATCAATTTCGGAGTATCTCATCAAGTGGAAGAACTTATCTGCTAAAGATTCCACATGGGAGGATGAGAATTTTATACAGAAGGATCTAGAACTACTCAAGCGTTGAGGAAAACACTTTTTTGAAGGAGAGGGGCATGTTGGGTCCCTATAATACTAGTGATTACCCCATTACTATTGTAGTTGTATCCCTTATTAATATTGTTGTGCCCCTGTTGCCCCCATATTGTTATTACTGTGCCCCATAGAATCCCTCTATTGTTATTTTTGTGGCTTTATATTATTATTGTTAGGTCGGCTGGGTTATATTGTGACTCTTTAGACTCTTATATATAGAAAGGAGGTTTTTCATTTGAATCATCGAAGAATTGTTCATTTGTGTAATGTAAAGGAGGTTGTCCCCTCGCAGAGGCTGAAATCTAAGGCATTGATCTATCTTTTCTATCTTTTTCTTGAGCTGGTTTCATAACAGGGAAGTCTGACTGACTACTAGAATAGCGTAATGCACAATCCAGGCTGGCTAACTGGCTGATGGAATTGTGCAATTCACAATTTCAGCTAGCAATAGTTGCATGCTCAGTGAGTGCATTGCGCAATTTTCTGGGCCAGTAGTCATTGTCCCTCATAGTTTCACAATGCAAGGCCCAAGGATAGCTCCGGGGTAGAAATGTGCATTTCCTAAGAGGAAGATAAAGCCTTCCTTATCAGTATTGTGCAATGCTGTCTTGGTGAGGCAGAGTTCGGGCCAAGGCTACCCTGGCTCGCCGACAGGAAACTAAAAGGAAATGTGAAGGTGAATGCATGGAGATACTCAGTGTAAGGAGAAGAAAATGATTATTGATGCAAATAGTGAATGAAATATCCAAAAATGGAACAACATGCATGTGGGTGAAGCAAGTCGCTGAATCAACGACGTTTGTGCAAAACTGTTTCATGCATGTGACAGTAGTGAGATGCTAACGAAAAATTAAACGGTGCTAGTACAGGCTAGTATTCATGTAAATGATAGGAAATGTTCACAAAAATCAAGAAAACAACACTCACACAAGCATAAACATAAAAAGTGACAAAAATGTTGCAAAAGACAAGTTGAGACCACTTACCAATGAATAATTGAGCTGGATGTGTCGAAGAGTCCTGCATGTGTTGTGGGATGTGAAAGATCCAAGATCGATGTGAAGAAATGAGCTCTAAAGTGTCAAATAAATAAGCTTGAAGTTCATGACAAGCATGCCACAAATCTAGAAAAAAGCGACACTTGGAGGAAAGATTCTAAAATGATCTTTGCATGTAACCTCTAGCCACAAAAAATAGCTCCCTAAAATCTAGCGATTTTTTTTTAATGTTGCTTTTTCTATTATGGGAAAAGGCAGCCCATGCATGCAAGTCAGGTTTCTTTGGTCCTAGGTGGAAGTGTTCAAACCCAACTACACATACAAGAGCCTATTCAATTGTCGGGGGAAAATGTGCATTTCTGGGAGGGAGACGGGCTAGCTGCCTGGGAGATTTGCGTAATTTTTGGGCAGAGCAGCTGACTACTACCCAGAATTGTGCAATTCATGGGCTGAGTAACCATGCTAGGAGGAATTTCACAATTTTTTGGATGAAGCTTGACTGGAATATTTGCGCAATTCTTGAGTGCGGCAGGTTGCCAGACAAAATTGCGCAATTTCTAGAGGGAAGGCTAATTTTCCTCCAGAATTGCACAATTTCTTGAGGGATCTGCTCAGCTTACAACTGGGCCTAGTCCGGAGAAGCAACCTATGGGGGGAATGCAACAAGCTTTGATGGGCAGGCTATCTTTCTATAAGAAAATCACTGAAGCTTGTGTACTTGATGAAGCAAGACTTGGTGCTATGAAAAGTTGGTAGGGAGGCTCCAAAATGAAGCTAAGAAAAAATTTTGGAGGGTGGCTGTAGCAGCTACAATAGTTGACAACACACTGGTAGAACTCCAATTCTCTAAATGGACCTTGTTTGTGAAAACCAAGTCTAACACCTTTGGAAGTATTGTTCGGTTCAAAGTTCTTCTTGGTTTCATGCTAGCTTGATTGTAAGATGTAGCATTTGCCAAGATCATGGTCAATTGACACACATTCCAATCCAAGGAAATGCAGTTGTTTCAATTAGGTTTGAGGGGTATCTTGGTGCACAAGGTGTATAGTAGTCAGACTCTTAGTTCTATCTTTGGTGTTGCTCTGTTGCAAGTAGGCCTAGACAGTACCCCAACGGAGTCGTGTAGGAACACAAGCATCACTCTGCTGTGAGAAATTCTGGTGAGCACCGCTACGGAGTTACTTGCATCACCTCTTTATGTAGGAGGCCTTTCTCTTCTTTCGGCCTATTCATTTTCATTTTTTTCATTTTTACTTTTCATTTTTTCATGTTTTTTTCATAACTGTGCATAGAACTTATTCATTTCATAGGCGGAAGAGGGATCCTGACTTATTGAGAGAGGAAGAGGTTGTTCCTTCAGAGAAGTAGTTTATTTTATACCTTTGACATGCTTGTTAAGGTTTCCCCCCTCACCTTACTCTACTTGACTGAGCTGACAAGTGTTAACCCAAAAACAACCGACTAGAGTAGGTGACACTAGTTAGCGCGCAAGCGTTGTGTTTTCACCAAAGTTCACTTCGAATAGTACATATTTTCCATCCACGTATCATGGACTAAAAGTAACAAGTTCTTCATACAGAGGCAGGATGACAGATAACCAAGTAGTGATAGTTGTGCAAGGCCTTTTGTACTTGGCCCATCTTGTCTCAAGAGTCAGACATGGTTTCATGCGAAACTAAACTACAAAAAAAACAAGCAAACAACAAAACACAATAGAAGCAGAAGAAAATGCTAAAGAGAAGTAAGAAAACAAGAAATCAAACAAACAAACAAGCAAGTAAGCAAACAAACATGCAAGCAAACCAAATGAAATCAAACACTACTCCTACTCCTAAGCTAACGATGCATGGGTCTGATCACGTGAATTGATATTTCCAATGTAGCCACCGGTGCATTGGTTGACACATGTTGGTGAAGGCTTGGTCTGTGAGCAACCCATTTGTGTGAAGCAGCAAACAAGAAATATATAACAATAAAGAAACACACTTCATGTTTGAAAGTGTCCACATGACATAAGTGAGCGCAAGTACATGACATGTGGTCTGTCGACTTGTCACGGTGTTGTGTGACATTGTGACATGTAAGAAAATGAAATAAACAAAGACAATTTGCATCGCACGCTTGTGCTTACAATGTAAGATTCCTCCAATCCATGAGTGATGGGATCGTGGAGTTCGAGTGGAGGAAGCATGATCTATGTGTGAGATTGATCTTCAATCCATACAAGTGAGTGATGAGGAGCCTTGGGTGTTGAACAATTTCTTGATCGGAAGTGAAACCAACCTCGGGATAACGAGGGCTTGACATAACCATTAGTTTGGGCTGAAATGCTTCGATAGTCTGGGGTGTTTTAACTTCATCGTGAGATAGATCATGATAAACTAGTGGCTTCGAAAAATAAACTGCGATAGAATCATGATTGTGATCGAATATGGGAGTAAATGGATCATGATAGCCATGATCAGAAAAATCAATGATTTCATCAGCATCCTCATGATCTGATGAATCAAACAGAAGAGTAGATGAAAAGAGAAAAAATTAATCCTCTGTGTTTCTGGAAAGGGCAGACGAAAAATCAATTGGATTTTCAATGAATGATTCATCCTCTCTAGTGTCAAATGATGGACTGACATCCAATGCATCCTGTGAGTTATCAAAAATGGGTGCATCCATAGACAAAGATACACATGCGAAATCATGGATGGCAAGTTCACCAAAGATGTGAGGGAAGAACATAGGAGGCTCGGACAGAAGGGAGTCATCCTTCACCGAGTGCTGATACTCAAACTCCTAGTGATACTCTTCATGAATGACAGCACATGTTGGTTGTGCAACATCAACTCTGCCAATGGCTTGATCATCGTTCATAACAATTGTAGAGTCTGGAATGGAAGAACATGAGATAATATCATTTGGAGGAATAATCGAGTACAAAGATGAAGGTTGTGGTACAAAATGAATTTGACAACTCGATGGACTCACAACCAAATCTGTGTGAAAATTAAGTGAAGTGATGTTGGGAGGATGTGACAACTAAACATATGTGTAAGCATGATATCCCACATCACTCTGGAGTGGTGGAGCTTTTTGATGAGGGGATGACGGAAAATCACTTGTGAGAGTGACTAAATCCATCTGGGATTGTGAAACTCTATCACTGAAGAATATTGAGTGAGGCTTGATCTCAAACTTCTTCTTTGGATGAGCATATTTCTTAAGATAATATTTGAATCAGTCCCAAATATAGAAAAATTCCATCTGGCTCTTTGGAGCTTGAAACTGCAAATCATGGAAGCACTGCCAAAAATCCATAGGCGATTCATGCGGAGCCTTCTATTGTTGTAACAATTTTTGTTCAAGATGTTTAGGATCGAAATGATAAAAAGTGTCTTCAATGAGATCACAAAAGTGCTCAAGTGAGTGCATGCTGTCAGTCGGTAGGTTGCACAACCATCGATGTGGATATTCACGAAGTGTGTATGCAAGCAACAGAATGGACTGTTCATCAGAACATCCATCTTCCTCATGAAGCATGGAAAGAAAGTCATGTAAGAACTTAGGCTAGGCCACTTCGCCGTCACCATCATACATGTATGTGGACAAGAGATTGAAAAACTCCCTCATGATGGTAACAGATTCGACATACGAAAAAAGTCACGAAGGGAGAAGAGTGCAAGACTCCATGATAGATATGCAAAGGTTTAAACCAGGATGAGAGGACACAGCTTGTCATCCAGCCCTCCTTGTAATGCCATAAATGTTGATGGTACTAGACCCGCTAACATTTCAAGGGATATCCCCGGTAACAATTCCCAATTATACTTTAGACCATTTGGTGTAGGAGTCTCTTGACTGTGCTGGACCCACCAAAATCTCAAGGGATCTCCCCGTTAAGAAGTCCCAATTAGACCTCAGACCGTTTGGTGTAGGAGTCCCAACAATGGGTCGTATGGTAATTCCTTAACCGTTATTTCACATAGAGGCAAGTAAGATAACTGTGTTGGTAGCAAGGGTGTGACAGTTGTAGTAAGACAAGGAAGGTGCATGAACAATTCTAACACAGGGAGAGTTGGGTGAGTGCACCCCTTGGAAACCTGTGGTAACACACAGCTTAGAAGGGGACACACCAGCGAAGACGTATCACAAAATGGAACGAAAGTTAGCTAACAATCCAAAGTGATGGTTAAACCAATCAACACATTTCAGTAAGATTCATACATACTTATACATAATAGTCCATACATGCATGCATAAGCAAACAAATACATATACCATTTAGAGTAAACGAGATAGCTGGAATACAATATGAAATATGCATGAAACATGCTGGCTCTGTTATATTAAGAAGTGTAAGTTATAGTCATACAATACATCCATGTCCAACCACTAGTTTCATCAGTGGAACGTTACAGCCACAATCGCCCACTCCTCCAAAGAGATGTACTAGCTCTACGGAGTGGAGAAGCCAAGGCTTGTTACAATACTGTCCAAGATTCATCTGAGATAGTCCTATCAGAAGCTTGGCTGACCAAAAGCCTTTACAATGAGTTATGGGGTTCTATTTATAACAAAGGGTGGGTGACCCTTGACATTCCCCTTTGTGACAGATCATCTACCCTCATGACTCTTCATCTATTCTATGACTGTTACATCCAACTATCGACACTTGAACTTCCACTTGATAAGATGTTACATTACAATGCACATGTGCCCATGTGAGAGAGAATGGCTTGAGCAAGCCATGCAAGATATCACTAACACTCGGTCCGTTGTGATGTGATGAGGTGAACTCTTTGACATGCTTGTGATGGTGAAGGCAGTGAGCTGATGCCAAGCTTGGTCATCCGTGATGGTGTGCATGCACTCCATGGTGACATCTTGCTAAAGCAAACTCTTGGCTGCAGATGAATTGATAACACACTGATGCATAGTGTCAGTGCTGATCTTCCAGTAGGTGTTGGTGGTCATGCACATCAACTGTCAACTACATGTTCAACTCCATTTGGAATTTATTCTTGTCTTCGCCTCAGTGAGTGTTCCAAATGGGTTAGATCACATGCATGTACACAATGACATGCATGCTGTTGAATTCCCTTGTATGCGATCAACAACAATGCTCACCACGTCTGCTCTGTGCCAACTACTGGGATGGATCTATAATATGTATGGGCACAATTTCATCCATGAGTGCATGTTGCACCCCCTGCTGTACCTTTTCCTGCTGCAACTTATTGTCTCATCTATGTACCTCCTATTCTTCCTTGAGTTGCTACTCCAACACATGCAAAAACTTCTCTATTCCATTCTCTGCCTTCATGTGATCTTCGTGTCTCGTCATCACCTTATAGCTTGAGTCTCCAAAGTTACTTTCATCACAAGTGGATCAGCTTGAGCTTGCAACTTTTTTCTGCCTCTATGTTGTCAACAACATTCCTCTTACGTTCATTGCATCTGGTATGCTACCTTCAGTTGTTGTTGATGGTGGTGCTTGCTGTGACGCTGTTGCCATCATATCTTGATGTCCTTGTCTATGAACAACTTGATGTCTTCGTGGGTAGGCAAGTTCATATACACTTGATCGACTGCATCCCCAAGTGTTCTCTGAACGTGTCTTCTACTCTACTCTCCTAGAAACCATTGTACCTATGCTGCTAAGAGACAGATGAACACCTACAATACTTGGAGACATGGCAACACTCATGGAAAGAAATTTGTTAGTTGAAAACCAAAACGAACTTGAGAACTGACTTGCAACATACCTATGTCACTGATCATGAAGGTTGCGTAATTTTCGTCGGGAGGTCGAAGATTGACTGCCAAAATTGCACAAGGCATAGTCCAGGCTATTAGGAGGCTGACTGACTGCTTGAACTGTGCAATTCACAGTCTAACTCGGCCTGCTAAGGACTGAAATTGCGCAATTCATAATTTCAGTCAGCAGTGACATGCAACTGGCAAATTGCATTGTGCAGTTTCTGGGGCCAACATGACACTGCCTCGAAGAATTGCGCAATGCAACCTTGGAGGTCAGTTCTTGGCTAAGATTTTCATAATTTCTAGAGGGAAGGTAGAGCCTTCGCTTCCGAAAATGCACAGTGCTAGCTGGGCAAGGCACAGTTCGGTCTAAGGTAGCCCATCCAGCCAACGAGCAACTGAAAATATGAGAAGTGTGAATGCATGAGGAGATGAGTGCAAACAAGAGTGAATGACCATTCATTCAAACAGAAAGTGCAGGATTAACGAAACGGGAAAGCATGCAAGTGTGTGAAGCGAGTCTTCGTAGTGGCGACCTTCCGTGAAAAAATAGTTCCATGCATGTGACAAGAGTGAGATGCAAATGAAAACTAAAATGGTGCTAGCACAAGCTAGTATGCATGTAAACAACAACAAGCACTCGTTGAAATCCAATAGAAAACACTCACACAAAGCAAAACACAAAAAGCGACAGAAATGCAGCGCAAGTCATGAACAACGAGCTTTCCCTAAGAAAATTGAGCTGAATGTGCCGAAGACTCCTAGAGGCAATGTGGGATGCCAGAGCTGCAAGTCTGATGTGAGGAATGAGCTATGTAGCGTCCAATTGATGAGTTTTGATAAGATCAAGGTTGTGACATGCATGCCACAAATCTAGGAAAAGCGACACTTGGTGGGAGGTTTCTGAGATGATCCTTGTAGGTAACATCTAGTTGCTAAAAATAGATCCCTGAATCAAGGGATGCATTTGCATGTTTCCTTGGGAGGAACAACCCATGCATGAAAACCAGTTTTGGTCAGTCCCGGAGGGAACCGGTCAACTTAACTGCACATGCAAGAGCCTACACAACTGCTGGGAGAAAATGCACATTTCTGGGAGGGAGCTGGGCTGGTTGTCAAGGGGATTCGCACAATTTCTAGGCAGAGCAGTTGACTCTTGCCCAGGATTCCACAATTCCTGGGCTAAGCAGCCCCACTGGGAAGAATTGTGTAATTTTCTGAGTGAAGCTTGATTGGCAGATTTGCGCAATTGTGGAGCCCATTAGGCTTCCAGATAGAATTGTTCAATTTTTGGAGGGAAGGCTGGTTTCCCTCTAGAATTCCACAATTTCTTGAGGAAGCTTCTCCACCTGTAGTTGGACCATGTTCAGAAGAACAACTTGTGAGGGGAATGCAACAAGTTCTGATGGACATGCTAACATTTTGCAAGAAAATCACTAAAGCTTGTGTACTTGATGAAGCAAGGCATCCTATTGTGAAAGGTTGGTAGGGAGGCTCCAAAATAAAGCTAAGGAAACATTTTGGAGGGTGGTTGTAGCCGCTACAACGCAGTCCCAATAGTGGGTCGTATGGTAATTCGTTGACCGTGATTTTGCACAGAGGCAAGATGTCCCTGTTGGTAGCAAGGGTGTGACAGCTACGGTGAGTCAAGGAAGGTGCATGAGAGGTTCTAACCCATGGGGAGTGAGGTGAGTGCGCCCCTTGGAAACTTGTAATAGTACTCATCTTGGAAGGGAACACATGAGCAAAGATACATCACCAGGTGGAAAGCAAGATAGCAAGCAATCCAAAGTGATGTTCAAACTAGCAACACATCTGTAACAAGATTCATACAATTGCATAAAAAATAGTTCATACACAAATACGTAAGTTCAATAACATACATTTCTACAATAACCAGAATAGTCCAACTACAATAACAACATATGCATGAAAACATGTTGGCTCTGTTATATTAAGAAGTGTAAGTTCCAGCCATACAATACATACATGTACACCTACTAGTTCCAATAGTGGAATGTTATAGCCACAACCGCCTGCTCCTCCAAAGAGATATCCTTGCTCTACGTAGTGGAGAAGCCAAGGCGCATTACAATACTGTCCAAGATTTCTCGAAGAAAGTCCCATCGAAGCTTGGCCAACCAAAAACGTTTACAATGAGTTATGAGGGATTGTTTATAGCAAAGGGTTTGGTGACCCTTTACATTTCCCTTTGTGACAGTTCATATACCCTCATGACTCTTCATCTATTCTTTGACTATTACATCCAACTATCAACACTTGAACTTACACTTGACAAGATGTTACATTACAATGCACATGTGCCCATGTGAGACAAAATGGCTTGAGAAAGCCATGCAAGACATCACTATGACTCAGACAACCGTTGGAAGTCTAACTCTTCAACATCCTCAAGATGATCGATAATAGTGTACTGATGCCAAGGTCAGTAGTCCATGATGGTGTCTGTGTACTCTACGGTGACATCTTTCTAGAACCTAGCTCTTGCCTCCATAGCATCTAGGTACATTGCTCGGGCTCCTCTATCCAACTCATCTTAAATCATGCCCATCATTGTCTTCAATGCAACTAGACCAACAACATACTTGTGCATGATGTCTGCACTAAGTGGCAAATCTGGGCTGGTGGCTATCCACATCAACTAGTCAAAGTACAAGTCAAGCTCTAGCTAGAAATGTTCCTTTGTCTTCACCTCGGTGAGAGTCCCAATAGGTGGGATCGCATGTGCGTGCACCACAACATCCACACTCTTGAATACATGTTCATGGAAATCTTGTAGACTAGTGATGAGTTGTGGGAGCTCTTCATACTTCTGAATCTAACTCCATATGCATGCCTTCAACTCGACTCCTCTAGGCTTCATCATCTTAGGCAAGTGAATTGGGGCTCCTTTGTATCTTATCATCCATGTTGTCATGTAATCAATAGAAGCATTCACATTCAACATGATACGTGCTCTAGCACATCGTTGCTAGCATCCATTCAGATGGATGACTGCCTTATGCACAGTACCAAACTTGGAATACAATTCCCACATGACTGTGTCTAGGGACAACACTTCATCTAGTATTTCCTTATTCAATTATTCTCATGCAGATGTTGTAACCAATTCTCCTCCCTCCATGACCGTCTGTAGCTCCTTCACCATTCACTCATTCTCGGCTATCAAAAAGTGAACACTTGAGCTAATGTATTTGGCATATTCTCTGGTAGCATCGGCCAATGCTGCTGGATGTTTGTGAATGTTAGACATGATCACTCATTCCTCATACTACACAGGATATGTATGATCTTCTGGAGTCTACAAGACTGCACAAATCTATGTTGAGACTCGTCGAATGAGATGTTGTGTATCTCCCCTTTCGCCTGATCTCCAAGGATCTCAGTGTCTCCTTGTTTGCTTGGGACTTGCTCATCTTCTAGATGCGTTGAACCGAGTGGGTCGTACTCTTTGTGGTGAGGGATGAGGTTGGTGTCTTTCTATAATTCTTGCACCTCCACATCTGTATCCATTTGTTCAAGTGCTTTCTCTATGTCCTAAGCAAAGTCCTGCTCCTGCGATGGTTCACCGTGTTTTCCTGATGCCAAATGTTCTGATGAGTCCACTACCTGTATGGGTGTTGTTTCATCTGTTTGCACAAGTTGCAACCTCTTTTGTAGCTATTCTTTCTATAGTTCCTTCTCCTATCTGCACATCTCCTCTTCCTTCCAAAGTTTCTCCTTCAACTCATGCAGCTTCTCGGTTTCCTCAATTCTCTGTTTTCATCTCTGCCTTTACTCATTTCTCTTATGGCAATGTTGCCTCTTCGCCTCTATAGCCATAGTTTCTTTCTCCACAAGTGAATCTGCTCAGAGCTTGCAACTTTTCTCTTCCTCCATGTGATCGACAATCTTCCTCTTGCCCTTGTTGCGCACTGGTATGTTCACCTCTGCTATTGTTGTTGCTTCTGGTACTATCAGGGATGCTTCTTCACATTGCTTCGTTAACCATTCCACAGTGAAGATGACCGGTTCACTGAGTTTGGAGGAGTTGTAACAATATCTCCATGGGTGATCCTCTCCCCAACGACATGCCCCATGGATCCAGTTGAATTATACTCTAGCGCAATGATCTTTCAGAAGACAATGTGGGTCATACGAATTGTAACTTCGAAGGTTGACTGGATACTTCTTCATCTTCTATGATTCGACATCCGCATGCTTGAAACTCTAGATATCGTATTACCGAATGCACAACGGAAGAGCGGGACAAGGTGCCTTCTTCTTCTGATGGAGACTAGCTGTCAATTGTTGCAAGATGTGATATGCTACTTCTTTCTGGATGAGTATGTCCAAGGAAAACTTCGATAAAAGATGTAGAGACTTCTACGTTCTATACATCCGTATGAAGGTGCTGAACGATGAGGCATACTAATAAAAAATGTCTATTAGTGCCTTCATTGCTGCCTTCAACATGCAGGGTAGATCCTGTTCGAATATCATCTTGTAAACTGGGGTGACAAAAGGATCGAATAGTCATGTGATAACTCCTTTGAAGCTGCATTCAAACAACATCTTGCAATAAGCGTTCAAAATAGTTTCTGCAGGTATCCATGCCCACTTCAAGCCCGAGAACTCCTGTCAAGTGTAGATTGCATCCAAGATGTAGGCTGACATGTAGATCTCTGATTGCATACCTTTTGGTGGCTGTCGAGCCCTTGTTACTTGTTCCTTCAGCTGATGATCCAACATGTTGAATAGCTACATGCTTTTCCCTATTTGGCTAGTTGGTGCAGCGCGATCACCCAACTATGTGGGAAGGTTTCCATGCCTTCTCAGCCATAGAGTCAACATGTAATGATGACCAAGTATTGATACGCCTTCCATAGTATCTTCAACTTGTAGACCTGGTTGGGTGTCATCCTGAATTTAGTGGACTCTTTCACCTGGTTCTTCAAAATGGCTCTAGGGTTAGCATTGTTGCTGGGTAAGCTGAAGGGAGTCTCCATGATGGTCACGGGCTCCACCATCTGATACATCTTATCATAATCCTTTTTCCCTAAAGATAGAAATCTCTGTCCCACTGACACTGCTCAATGCCATCGCCTTAGGATCGGCGTGCGAGACTATCCAATGTATCATGTCTGGGCATGGGAACATAGGATACCTGCATGTAATCCAATACAAGCTAGACTTGTGGAGGTTCACATATAGCTGGCGATCCTTGAGGTCTTCCCCAAATGTGCCTGCAAAAGCATCATTGACCTCTTGCCATTTCAGCTTAATGTCCTTGTCTAAAATCACCTTATTATCTTCATAGATTGGTAGACTTGCGGACACTTGCCCAATTGCTACTCCAATTACACTTCCGTCAGAGTCCTTTGATCCTCCTCTCTTGGAGGCCATTTGTCATGCCCTTACACTTGCGGTGGTCTTCCAACCGCTTGTAGCGAGGTGCGGCACCACCGAACGCTTGCTTTTTAACAATACTAACATTCATGGACTACGCCTACTCCAACATTAACATACTTAGTTTGTGTTTCGCAACCAAGTAAAAGCATTATCCTTTATACTTTAATGAAGCCCATACTCATTCATTATCCATATGCAATTAACCGAGAACATCAACAATTGCAAATAAGTATAAAGGGGAGGGACAACTCCCCGTAATGTGAGTCTGCCCGACAATTTTATTAAGAATATCATATTACAATACAATAGTGTGTCTTGGCCGAACCAAGTCTCACACTTAACCAATTTTACAATAGACAGGCCACCTGCCTTTTACAATGTGTCATGCACCTTTGCACAAGAAGAGGTGCTCACCCGAGCCACCCAACCTTCCTACCAAATCCTACACGAAACCATACCCAAGAATCCACTCAACACACAGCACACTTGCCAACCATTAACATAAGACAAATCTGCGCAAACTCCAAGTCTCATGCGCATGAGATATGTGCATGTCCTTTTACGCCACTACGCACTCCTCTTATCTTATGTGAAGGCTTTATGAGAGCGAATGTTCGTTGACCAAATGAGCTCTCCTCACGTTCATTTATATGCATCTTCATGTGGGCTTACATGGGGGTGTCAGCCCCTTGGCCGACCCCACAACTACGCCCACAAAGCTTCATTAACAAGTCGGCCACGCCCTCACGCAGCCTCCTTCCAAGTCGAGTATAAACCACGCTCTTCATTTCGTTATTTTTCCAAGTGTCGCATATCATTTCTACTTTCGTCGCACATGGTTCGCACGATCATCACATTTCCACACTCCGTCGCACCGCCGTAGGTCGCGTTCGTCGTGTGCGCGCGCTCGTTCACTCAACCGTGCACAACTCGGGGACCTTACATCCTCCTCCACCTGAAATCGTTGTCGTCCTTGACAACATACCATCCCGGTAGCTCTTCGCCAAGATCATCATCATCCAGGATGTCAACCTTTCTACACAAGGCAAACATCCTTGCAACATATGTAGAGACTCTTTCTCCACTATGTCTCGGCCTAATGACCACTGCCACTAAGCTCACCATACCAAGGTATGTATCTTCATCAGATGTCATCTCGATCCATGATTACCGACCTCTTGTCCTCACCATGTGTCCTCATGTGAACTGCTGCCATGATACTCCAACACGATGCCCACATCAGTTGTTTCTCAAAACATCCTGTCACATCCTTGACTCATCAAGAATCTATCTCCATAATCCATGCTCAGGTCCATGGAAACTCCATCCATCTCATCTGCAACATGTTGTCCATATGTGTGTCTCCTCCATGTGAAGAGACCATCTCCTCAAACCAACTCTCGATGTGCCCCATTCAGGTCCATGAAGCCTCTTCATCATCTGCAATGTGCCATCCCTCAAGTCTCCATAGAAACAAGTATGCACTTGTCTCACCTATCCATGTGCTGCCCATGATCCTCGATCAAATCAGCTCCCATGTGTAGAAAGTAGTTGAGTCTCGGCTCAACCCATGCTCAAGTGTATCACCAAAGCATCATCATCATCATCGTTGTAACTCCATCACTCCAAAGTGCCTCATCGATCCTCCACATCAAGTCACTCTTCCAAGCCATGCCCATACATGTACTTTGGAAGTATGCATCCCATACTGCATCAAAGTCACCTGACCTCAGCTCCTCAATGCATTAGATCCTCTAAGTCCACCATATATGAAGTCCCTAAAAGTCACAACAATCTCATGTCATCATGAGCTCCATGAGTCATCTCCAACCAACATCTCCATGTAGTAGGAATGCTCCATAATCTGCTCACAACTCCATCCAAGTCCATGGCCTTGTTGTACAAGAGTGTACAACCTCTCCATAGGCTCACAAGTAATAAGTCTCCATGTCACACTAGCAAATCCATCTACACAACATCCTTGCCTTGGCACTCTTCCTTGGATGTCCATTACACCTCTACAAGTGCTCTCACATAATGTCCCTGCATATGACTGCTATGCTCCATGCTTCCAACTTGATGTCCATGACTAAGTTTCCCATGTAGTCCAACCAAGTAGACTCATCACAACAATCGGTCATCCTCATCCAAGTCTTCAATCTTCGGTTTAGTGAACTCGGTCACCTAACCATATCATCATCATGTCATGAGTCCCTTCCATCATAGCTCCTCCACCAAAGTGTCCACCAAGACTATCTCTTGGTCTCGGCCATGAGAAGTCCACCCAAGCATCATCATCACGAGTCCCTTCCATCACAGCTCCTCCACCAAAGTGTCCACCAAGACTATCTCTTGGTCTCGGCCATGAGAAGTCCACCCAAGAGTGTGCCCTCCAATCTCTCCATGAGTCATGCCGGGCACTTAGCCATTCTTCCATGTGGATAAAGCATGACCCAATCATCCACAACGATCATCAAGTTCCACCCTTGTCAAGGGCCTTTGTACCTTCTACCATAAGGTCACAAACAATCCCAACAAGTCCTGCAACAATCGACAATCCTTGCTTCTCCATACAAGGTTCCATCATAGTCATCCATGGTGAGATCCTCCCTAGCATAGGCAAACTGACTTTGCCCTTCCCTGCATACGGTTCATCTACCAAATGCCCAAATGAAACACAAGTATCAACACTTACTTCATCATCATCATGAGGCTCTTCCTCATTCATCCATGTCTGCAAACTGCACGATCCTGGTCCAACTTGATCATCCTCAAGTCCATCCTCCATCATGGTCATGTCTGCAACATCTTCAACTATCACAGCTTCCTCTTCCTTGTTGGCACAATCTGCAACTTCATCTTGCTCCATTGTCCAACCGAGTTGAAGAAGCTTGTCTTCAACATCCTTTTCCAAGGCTTCAAGTTCTTCACGGATTTGGGGCCTCTCTTCCTTCAACCTCTTCAACCTGTCCAAGGTAAGCAAGAGCTTCCTTCCACCTTCACCCAAACTTGCCATGCCTTGTCGTTCAGCTTGGTCCAAGCACCGAGCTTCACCTCTGCTAAACCTGCTTCCACTGTAATCAACCGTCAAGTTTCCAAGTGTACCCACACTTGCACCTCGTCACGAGCAACCCTGCTCTAACACCAGCTCCAACCGAGCTTTGATACCAACTGTCTGTTGTGTATCAACTTCAAACCTTCACGAGCAAACCTTTCTCTGATACCAACTCCAACCAAGCTCTGATACCAACTGTCACGCCCTTACACTTGCGGTGGTCTTCCAACCGCTTGTAGCGAGGTACGGCACCACCGAACGCTTTCTTTTTAACAATACTAACATTCATGGACTACGCCTACTCCAACATTGACATACTTAGTTTGTGTTTCGCAACCAAGTAAAAGCATTATCCTTTATACTTTAATGAAGCCCATACTCATTCATTATCCATATGCAATTAACCGAGAACATCAACAATTGCAAACAAGTATAAAGGGGAGGGGCAACTCCCCGTAATGTGAGTCTGCCCGACAATTTTATTAAGAATATCAGATTACAATACAACAGTGTGTCTTGGCCGAACCAAGTCTCACACTTAACCGATTTTACAATAGACAGGCCACCTGCCTTTTACAATGTGTCATGCACCTTTGCACAAGAAGAGGTGCTCACCCGAGCCACCCAACCTTCCTACCAAATCCTGCACGAAACCGTACCCAAGAATCCACTCAACACACGGCACACTTGCCAACCATTAACATAAGACAAATCTGCGCAAACTCCAAGTCTCATGCGCATGAGATATGCGCATGTCCTTTTACCCCACTACGCACTCCTCTTATCTTATGCGAAGGCTTTATGAGAGCGAATGTTCGTTGACCAAATGAGCTCTCCTCACGTTCATTTATATGCATCTTCATGTGGGTTTACATGGGGGTGTCAGCCCCTTGGCCGACCCCACAACTACGCCCACAAAGCTTTATTAACAAGTCGGCCAAACCCTCACGCAGCCTCCTTCCAAGTCGAGTATAAACCACGCTCTTCATTTCGTTATTTTTCCAAGTGTCGCATATCATTTCTTCTTTCGTCGCACATGGTTCGCACGATCGTCACATTTCCGCACTCCGTCGCACCGCTGTAGGTCGCGTTCGTCATGTGCGTGCGCTCGTTCACTCGGAGCTCAACCGTGCACAACTCGGGGACCTTACACCATTGATCCTGAGGTGCAATGAGGTGGACGAACACCTACTAGATCTGGAGACAAAGAGACATGCATGGCAAGAAATTTGTTAGCGAAAAACAAAGCAAATTAAGGAAAGAGATGCAACATACCTAGGGATTAATACATAAGGATTGCATAATTTCTTTTGGGAGGCTAGATGACTGGCTGTTAGAATTGTGAAAAGGGCAGTCTCCACTGTCTAGGGAGGCTGACTGATTACTAGAATTGTGCAATGTGCAATCCAGGTTGGCTGACTGGTTGCTGGAATTGCACAATGCACAATTTTAGTAGGCAATGGTTACAGGCTTAGTGGTTGCATTGTTCTATTTTCTAGGCCAACAATCACTGTCCCTCAAAATTTCACAATGCAAGCCTAGATGACAGCTTTTGGGTAGAAATGCCCATTTCTTGAGAGGAAGACAAAGCCTTCCGTCTTAGGATTGTGGAATGTTGTCTTAGTGAGGTAGAGTCGAGGCCAAGACTTCCCAGACTTGTCGACAGGAAACTGAAAGCAAATGTGAAGGTGAATTCCTGGCAATACTCAGTGTAAGAAGAAGTAAATTATTGTGCATGCAAATAGTGAGTGAAAGATTTAGAAACAGAACAACATGCATGTGGGTGAAGTGAGTGACCAATCGGCAACCATTCGTGGAAAACAGTTTCATCCATGCGATAGCAGTGAGATGGTAATGAAAACTAAAACAGTGCTATTACAAGCTAGTATGAACGTAAACAATAGCAAGCGTTCATAGAAATCAAGCAAATGACACGCACATAAGTGAAAACACAAACAACGATAGAAATGCTCCAAAATACAAGTTGAGACCACTTACTCATGAATAGCTAAGTTGGATGTGTCAAAGAGTCCTGGATGTGCTGTGGGATGTCAGATCTCCAAGATCGATGTGAAGAGATGAGCTCTGAGGCATAAAATAAATAAGTTTGAAGCTCATGATGTGCAGGTCACAAATCTAGGAAAAAGCAACGCTTGGAGGAAAGATTCTAAAGAGATCTTTGCATCTAACCTCCAGCTACTAAAAATATCTCCCTAAAATCTAGGGATACTTTTTGCATGTTGCTTTTTCTATTCTGGGAAAAGTCAACCCATGCATGCAAGTCAAGTTTCTTTGGTCATGGGTGGAACTGGTCAAAGCCAATTGCACAAGCAAGAGCCTGCTCAACTGCTGGGAGGAAATGCACATTTCTGGGTGGGAGTTGGTCTAGATGCCTAGGAGATTTGGCAATTTTTGGGTAGAGCAGATGACTGCTGCCCAGGATTGCACAATTCTTGGGATGAGCTTCCCTGCTGGGAGGAATTGTGCAATTTTTTGAATGAAGCTTGACTGGAGGATTTGCGTAATTCTGGAGCCTAGAAGGCTGCCAAATAGAATTGTGCAATTTCTGGAGGGAAGGCTGGTTTCCCTCTAGAATTGCACAATTTCTTGAGGGAGGTGCTCAACCTGCAGTTGGACCAAGTCGAGAGAAACAACCTATAAGGGGAATGCAACAAACTTTGATGGACATGCTCTCTTTCTACAAGAAAATCACTGAAGCTTGTGTACTTGACGAAGTAAGACATTGTGCTATGAAAGGTTGGTAAGGAGGCTCCAAAACAAAGCTAAGGAAAAATTTTGGAGGGTGGTTGTAGCTGCTACAATAGCTTTATAATTGTCATAATTTCCTTGCCTTACTTCTTAGTTTCCATATTATTTTCTAACTCTTTTTTGTAATTTTGCTATGATAATTTATGTAGTATGGATTCTAGTAGTGTTTCATATGCACTTATTATTTTATTATTCCTACGAACGAATTTAACCGTTGAAGTGTAATTTACTTATGAACGGATCGCTATTTCAGACATGAATCTATTAACGAATTGGAATTTCATGCTGCTTCTTGGAGTGATCATGGGAGATCAGATAGCTTCAAGTTGTTATAATTTGTTTGCAACAAATTAGTTAAAGATGAGCCTCTGAAATGGTCCTTCAGATGTACTAAGATCTCTTGTAGCTCAAAATGAGCATCCTAAGAATATTTATATTCTCAGGATTGCTCTTCATCAGAAATGGATTCTTTGTTATTATATTTTACTGACATGAAATAAAAACTTGCATTAAGCCTCGAGAAGGTTTTTTCAATTGCATTATTATTTTTGACATAAGTTTAGACTTGTGGAGGCATTGATGATAATTGGTTCTCTGTAATTGAATTGAAGCATTTATCACTTAAAGTTAATCTATTGTGGTGATTATTTTCATAAGGTGGCTTGATTCCACTGATTTGGGTTTGATCCAGGAGGTAACATTCTATTTTTTTGTATCATTAAATTGGTGTTTGATTCTCGTGCTTCAGTTATTTCATTTGCATATTTTCTCTTCATTTCTCATTTCTTGCACATTAAAGCAAATTCTTTATTTCGAATAATATTATTGAGATCATTACAGAACAGATTTGTTGTAGTTAATATGCTAAGAGTATTGTTATTTCTTTCCTTTTCCTGTAGATTATCATAGATCGTTATCTTTCTTACTTAATCACTTTTGATGGTATGATTATGTCGTACTGATTTTCTATTATGTAGTTGTTGTTCCATAAGAAAAAAACTGATGTTCAATAGGTTTTCCTTTGCTATTCCCTTTACAAAGCTTTTAGAAGTTAATGTTTTGAATGGTTTTATATAATTAAAAATTTCATTGTGAGTTAATTTCTTTGATATTGCAACTTTTCTTCTCAATAAGATAGCAGTAACTAGTCATACCATCATTTCTCTTGCATAAATTGTGTCAATAACCTTGAAATAGAAAAATGAAACCTCAAGTTGATAAATTAACGTGTAGTAGTTAGTTGGTCCTTTTAGGAATAATTAGTTGGCTCAACATTTTGGCACCGTTTCTAGGGAGGTTGTCAAGAGAGTGCTAGTTGTATCCATGGGGGATGGGTATTAAAGATGGAAGGTAAGAGCATGCACATGCACCCAAGTAAAAATATTGTGACAGTGCCTCCCCTAGGATGACACATTTAAGTTTTCTAGTGTACGTGAATAGAAAGAAACCTATGACTAGGAACCAAATAAAGATAGATTAGAAATCCACCTTGAAAATCACCAAAAACCCAAGGTCAAGTTGGCATTGGAAGAATGACTTTTATAGATGAAATCATTCACAAATCAGAATCTCAAGTTTTGGTAGGTCCTGGAGTAGTATTTGGGAAGGATTATAATATTATTTCCCCTCGAGTAGTAGGGTCATCTGCTGCAACTAACACTAAGATTCATGATAAAACTTTAGGATATGAGTAGAGATTCCAAGACATACTTGTTAGGAAAATAATTATTTTTTATAAGAGTGAGGGGAAACCCATTATGACATTAGAAACTAAAGTTTGTGACCTGAGCAATGCTGTGAGACCTGGTCAATGTCTAAAACCCCGTCAATATGTTATTCTTTTTCAGATAGTACCTCATGAATAGGGATCCATGAAGGTTACTCGAAGATATTTGATCAAATGGAAAATATAGTAATAGGAACACAAACAACAACCATTGAATATCCTATTTCTGATCTCAAGGGTAATGCATTAATGAAGGCTATCCCCCCACAAAATCTTCCAGAATTTCTTGGAATGGCCTTCGAAGACCCCGATGCACTTTTGTTTGAGTTCAATGTCTTATTTCAAGGATATGATTACACTACTGACCCCCAAAAATTAAATTTGTTTCCTTCTGCCTTAAATGAAGTAGCACTAAAATCTTTCATGGGAATGGGGGGTGGTACTGTAAATTCACTGAATCATATGAAATAGGCTTTCCTTACTAAGTACTGGGATTATTTTTGATCTAGGGATCTAAAGGAAGAAATATTTAAGATGATTTCAAAAGAATATGAAACCTTGGAAGAGTGTGTTGAAAGATTTCAATATAATTTACAAATATCACCATATACTATTGTACCCAAGGATGTGTTGAAAACTTATTTTATTATAGGCATGAATGATGAATGGATAGAAATGCTTAATTTAATGGTGTAGGGTGACATTTCTATAGAATAATATGATGGAATTTTTAAAATTTTGTATCATATGTTCACGAGGCAGGACATGAACCAAGTCGAGAACTCGCAATCCTATCACCAGATCTAACATAATTGGAGGGGGAGGAGTTACATGAGCAGAGACTGGTAATCTTTTAGAATATTTTAAAATTCATATCTTAAGTTCACTAACAACACAATTGGATGTTTTGTAGGTAAAATAGAAGTAGGTTGAAGCTGAAAAAGCATTAGCTATTTTATATCCTCATTGTGGAAAGAAGAAAAATCACAAAGAATGTTCATTGGATACAATCGAGATATGTGCTATTTTTACCAAAGATCACTCGACCGATTGCTATTCTTTGCTTCCTGGGTTGAAAGTTGTATTTAATGAAGTCGAAGAAGAACCATAACTAGCATATTTTTTGACACAATGATGACAATGCAATAATCTCACATCAGGTATGTTGCAGGACCCTTCTATGTTTTTTCTGGACAATTTCATCATCAACAGTTTCCTGGATTAAATTGGTAGGGCCAACAATATTCTCCTACTACCTGGCAACCTCAACCATATAGTTTGTTACCTTGGACAAATCAGTCATTCCCTGGTCCTTCTTGGCTAAATCAACAATATCCTGCAACCTCATTGCAGAATACACCAACTAATCAATACCCTCCCCAATCAGTAAATCAACCTACTTAGGCACCAATCTGGTCCCAAAATTGGTAATGCCCTAATGGACCAATTAATCAATCAGTGGTAGTGATGCCATAGTCACAAAATTAACCACCATTAGAACCTCCACTTAAACTGCCTCCAAATGCTCCACCTCCACTACAACCTCAGTTACCTACACAACCAAATTTGAATCCAAATAACAGACCTGTGCAATTTTTTTAAATTCTGAAAACTTTCTATTCTCGACCCCACTCTTTGGAATGTAATGAATTATGTCTGAGATCTGGGAGAACCATCTTCCCAAATGATCAGTAAAAAAAACTAGAAAATGAAAAACAAACTAAGGATCGGTCTTTGACAGAACATTCTCATCCTACCATAATCATTACTAAAGTAGAATCGTCTAGTAAACCAACTAAAAAATATGAACCCATTTAGATTACAGATACTACTCCATCATTCCCTTAGACATTAGCCATAGAAAAATCACCTGTATACCTTGAATTTGATCTATTAGGGGAATTACAAAACTTATGTATAAAAATTATTCCCTTACAAGATACTAGAGAAATACCAATTTATGCTAAAACCATTAAAGAATTATGTGTTAACAATCGTGGTAGGAAGCCAAAATAATCTTCTACAGTCCATGTTTTAGCTAAACTCTCTGATCTCATCCTGGGAAAATAGATAGCTATCAAATATGATGATCTTCGAAACCTTGTAGTCACTATCAAAATTTAGGGATATAACTTCCCAAAAACTTTAGTGTACTTGGGAGATGCCGCAAATATTATAACACTTGAAACTTCTAGACTCCTTGGAATAACTCGATTTAAACTGACTCCAACCATGTTGGAACTAGCTGATAGATTCATAGTAAAACTAGACTAAACTGATTCCAACCATGCTAGAACTAGCTGACAGATCCATAGTAAAAATGGAGGGGACCTTAGATGATATCATTGTTTCTGTATATTTCTATGAATGCCTAGTAGATTTTCTTGTCCTCAATCCTAAAAATAAACTAGAAGGACACCCTTTGATATTAGGCAGACCATGGCTTGCAACTGCAGACGTATACATCGGGTGTGAAACCGAAATTATGACAATCATTAAAGGACCAACTATCAAGAATCTTATCTTATACCCTCCTACTAGAGCAACATGTCGACTGATGATTTTAAATGTTTCTCACCTAAATATCAGGAAGGAAACTTGCACTCTCCTCTTACCTTCAATAAAGCTCTTATCATTAAATGATAGACTGAGGATGATATGATTAATGGGTTTATTAATCAACCTTCCACTATTGGAAACCCAACATGTCAGATGGTGAAATTCGTGCTCGACAATGAAGCCTAAGGAGATCTGCTAGAGGACCTAAACACTAAACATATACCCACGACTGTAGTTCACAATGGCATTCCCATTGAAATTGAGCCTGACAAGACCTTTGATATTAATGCCAATATTAATAATCTTGAATGTAAAAGGTTGATTCAAATTCTTCAAAAATATAAATTGGCATTTTCCTGAGAATACTCTGATATGAAGGGCATCGATACACAACTATGAACACATCATATTTATATCTAGAAAAATGCCTAATTTATTCACCAGCCTCAAAGAAGACCAAATCCACACCTCAGGGACATAGTAAAACAAGAACTTCAATAATTGCTTGGTGTTCATTTCATATATCCTATTTCTGATAGTTAGTGGGTTTCATCACTGGTGGTAGTCCTTAAAAGGAATGGACAATGGAGAATTTGTGTCGAATATAGAGTACTAAATAAAGCTACGTAGAAGGATCACTTTCCCCTTCCATTTGCGGACCAACTCCTTGAAACTCTTTCCAGAAAGGAATCTTTCTCTTTCTTAGATGGGCTCAGTGGATTGAATCAAATCCTAATTTCTCCTGAATACTAAGATAACACCATGCTCACCTATCCGTGGGGAATGTTTTCATATAGAGTCTTACCATTCGAGTTGTGCAATGCATGAGCCACTTTTCAAAGGAAATTTCTTAGTATTTTTCCTAATTTAATTAGTGAAGGACTTGAACTATGTATGGATGATTTTACCCCTTATGGTAATGAACTTGACCAAGCCTTGCATAATATTGAGAAGGTTATTGCACAATGTATAACAATTAGGTTGTGCCTCAGTCATGAAAAATGTCATATGATGATGAAAAAGTGCATAGTTTTGGGACATTTTATTTCTGCTATAGGCATTCAGGTAGACCCAACTAAGATCATGGTAATTATTGAAATCCATACCCCTCATACACAGACAAAGGTACGTAGTTTCATTGGTTATGTTGGTTATTATCTTCATTTTATAACATTTTCTTCAAAATTGCAGCACCATTATATGTATTAACTAGACATGTGGAATTTGAGTGGATTGATAAACGTGTCACTGCTTTTGCAGATATGAAAAATTTGGTCTCAACAAATCTTGTTTTACGAGGACCAAACTGGAATCTACCGTTCAATATATCCTTAGATGCATTAGATATGATGATAGGAGCAGTCCTTAGACAAGAAGAGTATAAAAAGCCTTATGAAATTTATGACATCAGTAAAAACCTTAGGCCGACTGGGTTAAATTATACTGTGACAGAAAAAGAATTTATGGCCATTGTTTATGCCATAAATAAATTTCACCATTACATAATGGGATATAGAGTTTTTATGTACACTGGCCATTTTCCAATTTTTTATTTAGCTAGCAAACATGTTACCAATGGTAGAATAACTCATTGGTTTCTATTATTCCAAGAGTTCAGTATTACTATAAAGGATCGCTTAGGAAAAGAGAACGTTATTGAAAACTTCTTGTCAAGAGTGCCAGCTACAGTCGATTCTTCCCTATTTGAGGACCAATTCCTGGACGAACATTTGTTTGTTGTAACTATCAAAACACCCTAGTATTTTGATTTTGTGAATTATTTGGCAGCTAGGAGATTATCATCACAGTTTTCATCCCAGGAAAAGAAGTTTATCATCCAATGCAGCACACACTTTTCATGGATGGATGGATACCTTTTTCATACGGGGGCTCATATTCAAATTCAAACATGCATTAGTGAAGATGAAATTTATGATATCCTCAGGGCTTGTCACGATGAGCCCTATGGAGGTAATTTTTTTGATCGAAGAACTGGACACAAGGTATTATAGATGGGCTGTTTTTTTCCCACAATATTTAAAGATGAAAAGAAATATGTCCATAGTTGTGATAGTTTCCAAAGGATGGGTCATCCCATTGCGGCTAACAAAATGCCCCTCCAACCACAAATTGTATTGGAACCATTTGAAATATGGGAAATGAACTTTATGGGCCCCTTTATTCGACCTTCAAATCAGAAAGCATATATTATAGTTTGTACATATTATATAACTAAATGGGTAGAAGCGATAACACTCCAAAGGGCCACGGAAGAAGAAATCATCAAATTTTTGTTCGAATTATTTATTTGATATGGGCTGTGTCGAGTTCTTCTAAAAGATGGGGGATTGCAGTTCACTTCTCATAAAATTTTGGCCACACTATATAATTACCATATTAAACACAAATTCACTTCTCCTTACCATTCGAAAGCAAATGGGTAGGTGGAAAACACCAATAAAGTCTTAGAGGCAATTTTAACTAAAACAATATCACTAAGTCACTGAGATTGGGCTACCAAGATTTTGGAAGCATTATGGGCCTATCATAAAACAGGGAAAAATACCATCAGATATTCACCTTATCAACTTTCTTTTGATAAGGAACCCATTTTTCTGATTGAGTTCAAAGTTAAGACTCTCAAAATTGCCAAGGAAATCAAATTAGATCTTACAAAAGCACAGAAACAATGCTTACAACAACTCAATGCACAAGATGAAATGTATCTTCTTTCATTAAAAAGTAATTCCATAATCTAGTAAAAAAAAGATAAATGGCATGATCAATTTATTAAAAATAAAGACTTCCAGAAAGGGGATTAGGCGCTGTTATACAACTACTCCAGATTCCAAGGCTTTCGAGGTAAACTTCAAACAAGATGGCTTGGCCCTTACAAAATTAATGAGGTTTATTACAATGGAAGGGTGTAGCTTACCACACTTGATAATTATGGTATTTAATTCCTTTCCAATGGGCATCGAATTTGTTTGTACCACCAACCACTTATTAAGGAATCCTTCATGAAACTGATAATGACACCAATTTGCAGGTTGTAGCCGATCAGGGAAATGTCTCTGCGGTCACAACCAGGTAAACTCTTCTTCGAAATATTCTTTATTTTGTAAATAATGTAACTTTTTTTTATACATGCCTAGAAAAATTGTTCATATTTTAATCATAGTTGTTATTCCCTTAGTCACAACCTTGTTTCTTTATCACAGTTGTTGTTTCCTTAGTCACAGTCGTTGTTTCCTTTATCACAAATCTTCTTTGCTTAGTCACAGTCGATGTTTCCTTTATCACATTTTTTGTTCCCTTAATCACAACGATTTTCTCCATAGTCATAGTTTTTTCCACCCTAACCACAATTGTTGTTTCTGTAGATGCGATTATTAATTTCCCAGCTTATCAGTGTTTCTATTTCTTTAGGGTAGGGAATTATTTTTTGGCCTTTCTTTCATATGATGGTGGGAAACTAATTTGTTTAAAGTTTATCATTGGATAATGCTTGATGAGAATCATTATTAGTTCTGAAATGTCCATGATTTTTAATCCCTTTTGGTACTTTAGAAAATCCATAAAAATGCTCATGACGCATTCCTCCCATCACCACTTAAGGAGCGTTCTTTCACTCCAATCTCTAAAATATTATAACATCATAAGTTTTGAGGACAAAATTAGCGAGCCAAAAAAGTAATTATTATAATATTTTTTACATCATACGTAGCTCTTAAGGAGTTGACATGCCACCCCATTTACTAAGTATTCTACTAGGATTATAAAAAACAAAATTTAGCAGAGGATAGGAGGTCTCATCATGGGTGGACCCACCATGCTCATAGGATCTAGTGGAGTCAAATTACCATTTCTGGTTACCAAGCTAGGGTAATGGCCTTTGGTCTTTGGATCAAGGGTAAGAGGTCGCATCATGAGACAACCTTTTCACTTCATTAGCTCTAGTGAATGGAATTGTTATTAATTGGTTACCATGTTAGAATAATGGTCTTCTGTATATATATATATATATATATATATATATATATATATATATATATAGATATATATATATATATATATATAGATATATATATCAAAACAAGTTCTGAAACTTCCTTAGTAAATGGGATAATGACATCTCAAATTGTTAAAAAGGAAACCTTGTGGAGGCTATGGACACCTGCTGGAAGCAAAGGATATGCCTCTGGTATTGAAGTAAAATTTAAAATTGCAATATAACTTGGTTATTTTGTTCCTTCAAAATTAATAAAGGAAAGATCGTTAGGTTTATTATGGACATTTATAAAATCCTCCTAATTTGGTGATGTTTGGTTTACCATCACTATTTTATCATAATTCTACAGAGTAGGGATAATTATTTTTTAGTAATTCAACATTATAAATTAATCTCTTTTATTCCCTCTAAAGATGTACTTGATGCAACTATTATTTCATCCATCTATTCTTTGTAGAAACATTTGCATGAGTTTATTTTGTCTGCACCTTCCATGGACTATAATAATTTTTTTTATCATTACACCACATGAGTCATAAGTATTTTAATGATTTCCTCACATGTCATAGATACCCTCTTCTTTCTATTATTTCCTTTGATGATTACTCTATATCACTTCATTAATAAAACCTTATCTTATAATCATGTCAAACCTATCATCTTATTCAAACTTTATTAACGGCCGTAGACGACCTCTAATTTTATTGGTGGGATGGGATGACACTGACAAATGACTTGTTCTCTGAATTTTCAAGTACTATTTCATGTCATGATCATTGACCCTCTATACTCTGCATAGAATTACTATTATCATACATTTGAATTTTGTTGTTTCTAGCTGCAAAATTGCATCGTGTTGAACAATTAACAATGGGTGGTCGTTTGGTCCGATATGAACCTATTCAATTATGGGCTTCAGAATCGATGAGCAACGTCTTGGTTCATGTTCGATAGATGGATTATTTTGAATGGTTATAGGGTCTAGACAATGATGTAGCATTAAAATTCACAAGGAATTTAGACAATGGTAGAACAATGGTGAGACATACACAGATACAAGTAAGAGAAGGTGCGATAACGAGAGTAACACGTCTTCCGATAGAAGGAGAAAATTTTTACAAGACACACATTTCCCTCCACAAATCTTCCCTATTGTTTCTAAATACTCGTGAACAATTGATCAACAAAGAAAAGGGGTATAACCCCGATTCATTACCAGAACCATCAAAAGAGGTAGCAGGGATCATTTAGAAATATAATACCTGTGATAGAAGGTATGATGTGCTAAGGGGACACCATCTCAAACTAATGGCATCCCTGAGGTGAAAGGTAGCTCTATATCTTCCCTACTTTCTCAATTCATTGTTCCATGAGATTGCTACTAGGTTAAGGAGCTCCAAAGACCAAGTCTTGGTCACTAGTCACCATGGACTTATCAAGATATTAATCATAAGAAGTCTTAATAATGTTCAATAGATGTGGGAACGGTTCCTTGGAAACCATGGTGCTGATTAAGATATTCCTTTGGTGAATGAAATAATCATTAGAACATCTGGGAACATTTCAATTAATGAGGAGCAGCTAGAAAAAGGTAATCATAAATTTTTTAATGAAATTATAGTGACAGAGGATATCTTACAGTGAACTAAACAAACTATAAAACATAAAAAAATTAGTATAGCATAGAAAGGAATTACATTTGTTCTAGATTTTCTACCTAAGAGTAGAAGGAGGTCAGCTAGACTTGCTAAGTAAGGTCAAAGCTATTTCAACCCTCTTGAGCAACTACCAAAAGGAAACTTGACTCAAGGTTTCTTTGATATAGAAGAGATGCAACAAGAAACATTTGGAGAAAAACGAGTTAAAAATTTACGAGCTTCGAAACAAACAGAGTAGGAAATATTAATAACCCAAGCATTGGAAGGGCTAGAGAGTTTAATGGAAACTGCGAATTTCAGAGAAGTCGTGACCACTTCAGTAGAAGAAATTATAGCTAATTTTAAAAATGATCTTGACCAAGGGGCTTGAAATAATTCACCACCTGCAACCTCTCCCATTAATTCTTCAACTACTATTATCATGGAATTGGATAATGACCTTGAAGTTGTTCCTTCACAAGAGTGCTCTGGAGATTATGTTGCTAGTATATTGGACCCCTCCTCTCTAAAGGAAATAACTGCATGGTCCTTTGAATATTTGATTAATGAAGGATGAGATGATGGAATAGGATTTTTAGTTGAACCTTAGATTAATTTTCTTGATGAAGACTTCCTGAAGTCTAGAACATATATGATGACAACGGGAGTTGACAATTCATTGACTGATCCATGGACAGTCGAATAAACTAAGTAAATTATTGCTGAAAACCTTGAGATACTAGCTTTTGTTTCTTCTCCTTTTACTCTAGTGGTCTTCATTAGTAGTTTTGTTCAAAAGACCACAGGTACTGGAGTTGTGAGGAATAAAGGAAAAGGAAAATTTCATTAGGAAATTGATAAATTGAAGAAAGAAAATAAGAAATTGGGCAGGAAGGTACAACGACTAAAAAATTAGTTCCGTGGTAGTAAGTAGTTTCATGAAGGTCATGAGAACATACCTATAAGAAAGAAGGAAACTTAGGAAATGGAAGTCTAGATTGATTTCATACATGTATCTAATGAAGCAAGTAACGAGAAAAAATTTGTTCTTGTTTCTACTGAAATAGGAACTCAGACTTACTTTGAGGTACAAATGATTGATGTTCCTCCTAGCCTTGTCGAAATAGGAACTTATATTAATCCATAATTTACCCTCAATAACAGAGGAATACAAAGAGGATGTGCCTCTCTATACTTCCTTGATTGTTGAAGCAAACATCAAAGTCTTGCACAAAAATATGGAGAAACAACATGAGACCATATAAATATATGAGGGATAAGTGGTGCCTTAGAGGAAACATTAGGATTTGCTCCAATGATTCAGAGAAATGACATCAATAGAAGATGAGACCTATGCACAGCTAAGAGCATATGAGAAGGAACTAAAAAATTTAAAGGAATGCCTTAAGAAAGCTAGAGAGAAAACGAAGGAATTCTGCACCATTTTTTTAGATGCCTTCGCATGTAGGTCCCTAGTTCAGAATTATGCTTTATATTTACTTGAGTGATATTTCTTTCTCAAGGTTAAAGCTATACAATCTAGAAAACCATATGAGTTTAAAAATGTATTGTATTTCATTACTACTTTCTACAAACAAGATGAGTATACACAATATCTTCTATGTGAATTATATATGCATAATTTCTTTTTGGAAGAGCATGTGGAAGAAAATTGAGTCCCATTTATTAGAGAGATTCAATTTCAGGCTTTCATATTATTTTCCAGAAACCAGGTGAAATGGGTAAAATATTATCACACCTCTCAGATAACAAAGCATTGTCTTGATATTTGTGTCAAATGGAAGTCTAATAACCCCTTTCGCACACAAATTCGTCATGGTATCTTGATAGAAAAACTTGTTGTTGCTTCTAAACTTGCACAAATTCATTATGATGTCTTGCATTCAAGGATGGAATATTGGAAGATATTAGAAATGAGGCTCTTCTTGGAGCTAGAGTGAGATGGTAGGCATAACCTAGTTAAATCAAGAAAAGAGAACCCATTGGCTACCACAATTTTTAGTATGCCATAACTAGAGTAGAGGACTATGTTCACTTGGTATTGGAAATAGGTAGAAATTGAATAGGCTGTAGGTACATCTGCCTCGTGATATGGTCCACTCAGTCTTTTTATAAATCTAATTATGACTTATCAGAAGAAGGTAAGTATGTGTCTTTTGATGAAATTTGAAGTAGAAATGGATTCAAGCATAGAGGAGAGGAAGCTTATGAAGCTTACTCCATAACTGAATTACATATTAATCATTTGTTTGCTTGAGTTTAGGGAAAGAGGTCAGTTTGGGGGTGATGTTGGGCCTCATAATTGTTATAATTTCCTTGCTTTGATTCTTAGTTTTCATATTATTTTCTAAGCCTTTTTTTGTAATTAGGTTATGATAATTTATGTAGTATGGATTCTAGTATTGTTTTATATGCATTTATTATTTTATTATTTCTATGAACAAATTTGACCATTAAAATGTTATTTACTTATGAATGGATCATTATTTTAGACACGAATCTATTGATGAATTGGAATTTGATGTTTCTTCTTGGAAAGATCATGAGAGATCAGATAACTTCAGGATGTTATACTTTGTTTGGAGAAAATTATCTAAAGATGAGCTTCCAACTTGGTCCTACAAATGCATTAAGATCTCTTGTGGCTTAAAATGAACATCTTGGGAATACATAGATTGTGAGGATCGCTATTCATCAGAAATAGATTCTTTGTTCTTATCTTTTATTGACATGATATAAAAAATTGCATTAAACCTCAAAAGGGGTTGTTAAGTTGTATTATTATTTTTTTACATAAGTTGAGACTTGCGAAGGGATCGATTATAATTGGTTCTCTATAATTGTATGGAAGTTTATATTACGTAAATTTAATCTGTTGCGCTGATTATCTTCATAAGGAAATTCAATTTCGGTGATTTTGGTTTGATCCTGGAAGAGACATTGTCTTTCCTTGTATTATTAAATTTGTGTTTGATTATCCTACTTCAGTTATTTCCATTTGCGTAATTTCTCTTAATTTTGCGTTGATTGTACATTCAATCAAATGCTCTTTTTTGAGTAATATTTATTGAGATCATTACAAAATAGATTTGTTGTAGTTAATATGTTATGATTATTTCCATTTGTTTCCATTTTCTATAGATTATCATATATCATTATCTTTCTTACTTAATCAATTTTGATGGTACAATTATGTATACTGATTTTCTATTCTATAGTTGTTGTTCCCTAAGAAACAACTTGATATTCAGTAGGTTTTCTTGTGTTGTTCTCTTCTAAGACCATTTAGAATTTAATGTTTTTAATGGTTTTCTATAATTATAAATTCTATTCCGAGTTGATTTCTTTGTTATTGTATCCTTTCTTTTCAACAAGATAGTGGTAACTAGTCATACCAACATTTATATTGCATAAACTGTATCGATAATCTTGAAATAGAAAAATGAAACCTAGGGCTAATAAATTAATGTGTAGTAGTTAGTTGGTCTTTAGGAACAATTAATAAGCTCAACAAGTTGTACCACCTCATGGATCAAAATTCCAACTCTTATTCCTCTATAACTCTAGTCATTAGCATCTTTGTGCCTTACCTTACATCATTCGATTGTCTGAATTAATCATCTAAGGTTCTGAGGTTCCAAGAGTCTATCGTTTCATTGCTCCCTTTCATTCTCTCTATATTTTTCTTTGAATTAGGGTTTGGGTGACTGTCATGTTTTTCATTTCCACCCTTTGTGTCACATTAATTTTTCACCAAAATGCCTAGGGATTGTAGCCATGCCACCCTTTTTTTTAGGCCGAAGCAATTAGATTCGAGATGGTCAAAACATATGATGAGTTTTTGGTTCTATTTTGGCAGGTTGGGTGGTAGGATTTCATTCAATTATTTCATGGTTATAGTAAAGGAGTTGTAAATGATTTTTCCTCTACCTTTGATGGGAAAAAAATATGACTGGTTGTAATTAATCACTTAACTTTTAGAATAGGTAAATAATAGGATTATATTAACTTAATGATAAAATAGGAACACCCTTTATATTTTATTTTCAAAAATGTAAGGGGCGAAAGGCTAATGGAGCCTTAAAACCCGTCAAGAGTGACCATCCCAAATAGCTTAGACTATTTAAAGAGCCCCAGTTTGGGTCACTTCTTCCTTGGTGACTATGGTGCACAAAATCCACGTGAAAAAAGTGGTGGTATAAGGAGGTCCTGAGGTAAAATTAATTGATTAGATCATTGAACCCTCAACCTCTATTATGTCCACATGTTTTCCTTCTTGTTTGTGTCATTTCACACGTACTTGAAGGCCGGTCAGAAGGAAAGCCATCATATTTGGAGTCAATGTCTTTATTTTTGCATTTAATTCTTGGAGCCTACATAGAGCTCTATATGTGAGGACACTTTTAGCTTCCAATTACCATATATTTCCTGCAAGATAGGTCATATGTTGTCCCAACTCTAGTTTGATGGTGAAGGAAGTATAAGTGCATTGAAACATATAGATAAGTTTTGGTGTAATTGTATCAAGCATAATATTACTAATTTAAATGTTTTATGCAGATTATTTTCATTCACATTCGAGGGAAGAATCAATGACTGGTTTGAGAATTTCCCACCCCATTCTATCTTTAATTGGTTTCAACTCGTAGAATAATTTTTAGGTTATTCTCAAATTTATGATCAAAATAAGATATCAAAGGAATTAAGGGTTTTACTAAGTTAGAATGATCCATATTCAAAGATATTTGCAGAAAATGTTATTCATGTTCTTTTTAAATTTCATCTTGATGATATGTCTCTTATGTAATATATCACTATGGATGCTAATTTTTCCCCTTTCATTAATGTGGATTCAATTACATTTGGTAGATTAGATAAGTATTATAACACCAAAGTACAACATGAATATTCTTTACAAACTCAAATTAATTCTTTATAAAATCCCCAATCTCAAAATTCCACTCAAAAGGTACAAGGGGTAGAATTAATTAAGTATAATCCTAATGATAAGTAGACTAGTCTCTCTTTTGAAAAGTCGTATGCTAGGGAAATAGAGCAAGAAAGTTTAATTATTTATCAATATGCATGATTTTTAATTCTTACTCTAATATGTTCTTATATGTAATTGGTGAAGAACATATAGATAATGATCTTTACTATCTTGATGTCTTAATATAACAAGTTAGTGATAAAGAACTTCCTATTGAAATGGGAACGATAAATATGGATCAATAATCCACATCTCATTCTCAAGAAAGACTAGAAGCTTGCCATGAATATATTGTTGAATATTTTAGCTTATAGAACATTTGAGAGGTAAATCTTAAAGATCATTAGTATGATGATACATCACATAATCATAATCAACATGATAACGTAAGTGAAGAAGTATCTCTTGAAATATTCTTTGATTATAACTATCATTATTTAGGAGAACATTTTCATTTCCTCATCTCAAATTATTTTTACTCTTTTCATGTTGATCTATCTCAAGATGTCTCTTCCCATCATTATTTTTCGAATTCATCTTACATGGCTCCACCACAATTTGATCCTTTAGATATGATAAGTATAGGTGATGCACTTATTGAACATGATATTTATAAAATAGAACATGATCCACCTTTTCTTCAACCATTCAAAAGGAAAAGGTATATGTTGCAAAATATTTCATTTTCATTGATTTCAAATGAAAACCATGCACCGTTCCTTGTTGGATTTAAATATCCTGCATTCCCTAATCATCCATTGGTTAAATCTAATATTCATGCTTCATCATCACATTTTGAATCTATTAATTTAATGAGTGGCAAGGCTCAAACCAATGATTCCATTTCCTCAATAAATCGTCAAGACATACACTTGTCATTTGTGAATTTAACTCATCCAAGCAATAATTTTCATTTCACATTTTATGATAGGATTATAGGATGGCTTGAGGGTTCATATTCTAAAAAAAATTGTGATAATGGTAAGGTCATTCTTACTTTGCTTCTAAACAAATATCATAAAGGTAAGTATGGTTTATTTATTTCCAATTCTAAAATGCTCCAATGTTTTTTGCTAATTTGGAACTTTTTTGTCATTGTATGGTTGGAGTTGATTTGATGGTTACATGGAAATATGACATTACGTGATGTTATGACCACTTATTAGTTTAGGGTAGGAGAGTTTGGTTAGTTTTTATTTATTTATGTAGATTACTTTTCCTCCCTTTAATTATAATAATGCAGTAGCTAAATCTTGCTAATGATGAAGCTAGGACGAGCCACCATCACAGAAGTTCATTTCAATTTTATTTTTTTCTTTTATTTTTGTGTATTATGAGTTACTTAATAAGTTTTGAACAAGAATGTAAGCAAATCAATTGTTCACTAAATTTCTCTCATGAAAGTTTAATTGTTAGGTTTCTCATTGCATTCAAATAAAGATGATAACTACACAAATTTTTTTAATAGCACTTGCTTTCTTTAATGTGTAATAAAATTTCAAATCATAAACATCTCACTGAATATCAAATAAAACTTTTAAAGTTAGGTACATATTTATACAATAAAACGTTAAAAGGGTACAATAGGTAAGTTTTCAATATTCGATATTTATCCCTACACATTGATCCTTCTAATCATTCTTGTCTTGCGATTTGTTAAAACATTGGTGGATGCTCATTTTCTTTTGGCCTTCTCCCATCCTTTTGCTTTGATTTGCTTTGACATTTGTAGGTTTCTCTGGTCCTTGTGTCATTGGTTTGAAAGGGGGTTGATTTTACCATTTCTAGGTTCTCTTTGACATGATATTGGGTGAACAATTTATCCTCTTCTATACATAATAAAAATCTTAACTTTAAGGGAAGAGAATTTGTGAAGACTGTAGTTAATGTCAGTCTTAATATTTCCACAATTTCTTAAAAGATTTGTCTTAAACCCAAGAGAAAGATCTTGACATGAAAATTTACCTAATAATTTCACAAGTCTTTGGGATAGCAAGACTGACCAATAAATATTAATCACTAAAAAAAATCATGTCATCCCTTGCTCTTAAGGAGAAAATTTTGTTCCCCATCTATTAGGTAAACAATTCAAAATTAATCATAATCATAGTTCATTTTGGCATAAAAGGGTTAATTGAAGAATAGGAGGTCTACTATGAGTCAATCGACCATGATCATGTGTTCTAACATAAGGGACATTTGATACTAGTCGCAACGCTAGGGTAATGACTTTAGCTCGCAAGACTGAATGATAAGAGGTCTCAACATGAGCTGACTTGTTCACTTATTTTTATTCTTGTGAATGGCATTATCATCAACTCGTTACAAGGATGGGACAACAACCTTCAATTAATATCTAAGAAAATTTAACAAGAAAAGTAAATGAACTGAAAAACTATGATTCTATATCTAATAGATGGGATATGGGCATTTCATTAGGTTAAATTGCATCTCTATTGACGCTATAGATGCCTGATGGAAGCAATGGCCATATTTATAGTATCGAAGTTACAATATGAATTACTTGGTTTCATTGTCTTTAACTAAACTCATTTTCGATGAAGTTTGTTGGAAATATATACAGAATAAAATAAAATAAAATAAACAAAGTCTAACAAAAATTCCATGAATTACTTGGTTTCCATGACTATTTTATCATAATTCTACATAGTAGGGATAATTATAATTATTGACCTACATCAATTATGTTGACAATTCAAAGCTCTTTTAATTATTTTTATTTTCTTAGCTCCATTAAGTATTTATTTTTTGTTAGACTTTGTTTATTTTATTCTTTTTTCTTGGCTCCTTGATTTATTTATAGGGCCTTTGCCCCTTAGTTTATGGTTCACCCTTATTTAGTAGTCTTTCTTATTTTGATTATTTTAGTTTTGATTTTATTTTATTTATTTTCTTATTTTTTCAATAAGTTATTTTAATTTATTTATTAATAGGTCCTTGACTCCATTTTTATTAATAGGGTCCTGAATCCTTTTGTTATTTTTTGACTGCGCTCCTCATTTCTGATTGATTCTTTTTATTCTATATATATTTCTAACCTTTACCTATTTCTTGATTTTATTTAATATAATTGGATCCTAATAATTAATGCTATAAATTAAATAATATTATTCATAAACTAGTCATTTATTATAGTCGTTTTATGAACTAAGGGTCTCTCAATTGATATCTATTTAAGATGGTGCCATGATATGATTCTTCATCTTATCTTGATGATGATGGTGTAATATTCTCATAGCAATATGTATACTTTCATTACATTTCATATGTTTTGATCAAATTATATACCAACCCTAATGTCTAAATGTAGTCTAGGTGGATGAAAGGTTATAATCTAATGAGTTACAAACTACGTGATAAATCTGTCTTTGAATGCTTTAAAAACGGTTATTTATCCGAGATGTATATATATTTTGTTCCACTATGAGACCTTCGTTAAATATGCTATATAAAATGTGATTGTTATGTTCTATTGTATGGGCATTCCCCTTTTGAGTGTTTTAGATGTGCAATTATGAGAATTGATTGTTATGGTCGAAGTCTCTTTCATTTTGGGATATGTAGGTGGATGAAAGGTTATAATCTAATGAGTTACGAACTATGTGATAAATCTATGTTTGAATGTTTTAAAAATGGTTATTTATCCGAGATGTATATATATTTTGTTTCACTATAAGACCCTGGTTAAATATGCTATATAAAATGTGATTGTTATGGGCATTCCCCTTTTGAGTGTTTTAGATTATGTTTGAATGTTTTAAAAATGGTTATTTATCTGAGATGTATATATATTTTGTTTCACTATAAGACCCTGGTTAAATATGCTATATAAAATGTGATTGTTATGGGCATTCCCCTTTTGAGTGTTTTAGATATGCAATTATGAGAATTGACTGTTATGGTCGAAGTCTCATTCATTTTGGGATATGTATGAAGGATTTGAGGGTGACCTGGCATCCCCATGGATCAATCTTCTAGCTCTCGTTCCTACATAGCTGCAATCATTACTATCTTTGTACCACACCCCACATCTGCCAATTATTTGAATTAATCACCTAGGGTTCCGGGGGGCTAAGAATTTGTCATTTCATTGTTCCCGTTCAATTCTCTCCTAATTGTTGTGCGATTGAGGGTTTGAATGACCAACCTCTTGTCCATATCCGTCCTCTATGTCACCTCAATTTATGGCTGAAATCCCTTACGACTGTAGCCATGCCACTCGTTATTCGGACTGAAGAAAATCGATCTACGATGGTCGAAGCATATCATGAGTGTCTAGCTTTATTTTGGCAGGTGGGGTGGTGGGATTCCATTAAATTGTTTCGTGGTTATAGTAAAGGGGTTGTAAAGGCTTTTGCCGCTTCCTTTGACAAGAAACCAGTCTGAGTGGGTAATTTGGAGATGCTGTAGATATTGACTTCTTCGAAATAGCCGCTCACCTCACCATTCAAGGTGAGAATTGGTTCAAAACATGCACAATCTGTGATATCCTCAGTAAATCCTATCCAAAATGTCTCGAGCATGTCATTCAAATCATAAGAACCATGAAAGGTCATTGTTTCATCATAGTCTAATTTGTATATTGGTCAAGCAACAATTGGCTAAGGTAGGTGATGATTGGGATAGTTTCTTGAATGGAAATGATTTTGATAAACCCCAATTTCCTGAGTACCTATATCTTTTTCACAAGTGCACCAAAACCCTCGCTTTTCATTTTTGTTCTGTCACAATTTAATTATTCACAACATGATGATGATGACCTATCTATTTCAGATGATAATGACGTTGAAACCCTAGGAATCACCCTTCTCTGCATCACTAGGAGCATGACCAAGGGGACCATTTTATGTCGTATGGAATTAATACGTGAATTTAGGGATAAAGGAAAGATAAAATATTCTAGAGTCTGTCCTCAACCTAAACGCGTGCCCACAAAACATGCACTTGAAGAAGAAATCAGTGAAATAGAACACAACCCCCAGTCTAAAGTTAAGGATAAACAAATGTAGAGAAAAATTGTACTAGAAAGACAAAATAGGCATAAGGATAATCCTACAAATGATGTGTTCATTTATCTCGAGGCTCATCCTGAACAATTGCCTAAAATAAATAAGTCCTAGGTGCAGGAAGATTTACGATTTTTTTGGTAATGCTACTTATTATGACGAGAGTCCTCCAAGCAACATCCATTTGAATGAACATATTATGAAGGAGATGTCTTTAGTGTGATTTTTTGGAGATTTCCGGGGGAAAAAATTGAGGTTAAATCTTGATTTGTATTATTTAAAATGGTTTTTTAACTGCATATTTGGATTCTGAAAAACCCCTGGGATGCTTTGATTGTGCATAAATTAGCTATCAAACTTGCGATTTCAATAAATTGCTCTGGATTTTAACCGGAAAAACCCACCGAAAAAGCTTTCAAAAAAATCTCTTTAAAGACAACTCCTATTATGAATATCTACTAGAAGCAATAATAATTTGTCATTATTACCTGCTTTAAATATCGCATTAACCAACCCATTCACGAAAATAACCAAATGATGACGGCTTGCCAGATGGAGAAGGAACCAAAGTCCTCTAGTAATTCAGAATCTAAAGATACACACATTATTATAAAATCAACAAAGGTCAAAGTAAGTATATCCCGAGACTTAGATGGTTATGATCTTGATAAGTAATGATTTTATTATTATCTATGATCGATATTTTTGAAGTTTTAGAAGTATGGGTCTATTTGATTTATTTTACTTAATTTTAAAAAGGTAGCTATAGAATACTTGATTTTGTAGTAGCCCTATTTGGTTGTCGATATGAATGTTCAATAACGGATTTTTGTTGCAACACGTCACTCATGTTTATTGAAGATTAGATTTCTATCCTACAATGGAGGATATGATCGATCAATCTGTACCTACTACGAGTTGTGCATGGATACCCTATTATTCATTTGTCTTTTTCTTTTAGCTTTTATAATTCAGCCAGGAGGCCAAGTAAACAATTTCAATTATTTTTGTAACAGAAAGTTACAAACTTTTGAGGATTACTTTTGGATAGTTTGAGTCCTCTTGGCCAATGTATAAAGATATTATTTTCCATAGTAATGTGGGGGGAGAGCGTGGTATCGATATCGATATAGGAAAATGTTGTAGGGGATCCTCGGAGGAAATGATATTATAAAGGAAATTTCGACTAATGTTACTGTGACTGTGGATACATTTTATATTTTTTTTTGTTAGTGTTAGATTCTATTTGGTTTTATTCAATCAGTTTAAACTTATATAATTTGTTACCTTTCCAGAGTCACTTTATTTATCGTCTTATTTTTATTTTGTGATTTGATTCCTGATTATAATCAGGAAGATAGTGTATTGTTGTTTTGTGATTTTATTCCTAAACAAACTGTAAATTATTCACCTTTCCTTCATCCACGTTGAGTTAATTTCAATCGTTTAAATTCAATCACATCTTTCTCTAGTGAGTTGTCATAGATGTTGATTATGATTTGGACATCTATCTAATCTAGATTCTTGTGGTTTGATTCTAGGAGTTAGGAGTTAGATTGTGACGGTTGTTATTGTTATTAAAATTAATATTAACATACGTTCAATAAAACTTTTGAATGTTCTCTTATATCATATCATTTATTTATTGGTTTCATTCATAAATGAATAACTAAAACTCATTCACTCTTTTAAAATAATTATATATATTGTTTCTCTTGTATTTAAGTCCAAAGGTTATATATTAAGTAGCATTACCTAGTTAGTTATTTTTTATTTCATTCAATGATAATTCTTGACGTTTTATTAATCAAAAGGTCGAAAGATTATATTTTTGTAAGTTTTATCCCTTGTGTTATATCATCAAGGAATATCAATATTTAGGTTTATAATTGCATTTACATTTTAGAATTAGTAATTTGTTTGCATTAGAACATTCAACATCTATACTTTCATTGTCAGTTACATTTTTTTTTATCCTTTTTGTATTATATTATGTACATATTGTATTTTATATGTTGTCATTAATCACTTAAATCGTAGAATAGGTAAATAATAAGATTAGATTAATTATAGGATAGAATGGTGTATGTTGTAATTAATCATTTAAATCGTAGAATAGGTAAATAATAAGATTAGGTTAATTATAGAATAGAATGGGAACACCCCTTGTATTTTCTTTTCAAAAAAGGAAGAGGAAAATGTCTAATGGAGCATTAAAACTCATCAAGAGTGACCATCCCAAACATATTTGGCTATTTAAAGAGCCCTGATTTGGGTTACTTCTCCCTTGTTGACTACCGTGCACAAAACCCACATGAATAAATATGTAAGTTAGTTATTCACACGACATTATATTGCGCAAAGGTTGCAATAATAAATTTCAAGTTATGATCCAATCAAATGATTGAAAAATAGTCTTTTTAATAATAATGAAAGATAAATATTTATTTTTCAAAGTCAAACATTATATTTTGCATTGGTCAATGCTAAACTAAAATGATGAATAGAAAAATCAATTGCTAGAGTCCTTCCTTCATAGGGACTAATAATAATTTGTTAACCATTTTTAAATTTAATTAATAAGTACATAAAAACGTCATACTCACAATAAACTTATATTATAATAGGACTCATAACCATGGATATTCACCCATAATTTATCATGGATATTATTAACTTGTAAATAGGGTTTGTTATAATACCATGGTGGCATGGTCCAATATCATGGCTTATCAATACCACATGCCAAAAAACCATGACTGATTTCACAATAAAAATACATATAATATGATATAAAATGTAAAATGTACTATTAAATATAACGCATAGAGTTACCAGTTTTATCAAAAGAAATTGGTCGTCTTAACATACTATTGTTTCTTTAACATGTTTTTTATTTCCTTATTATTATTGGTATAATAATCAATAATATTGATTCTTCTTATTCAAATATATTATAATAATAATAATCTCCATTAAAAGTATTATTATATTAGAACTTACATATATTATTAATTACACAAAGTGGAAATTCTTGATCATATGGCTAAAGGGAGAGACATGTGAGGGGGGAGATGGAGGGAGATAATGATAGAGATAAATGACAAATAGAGAAACAGAGACTGATGGGGGGTGGGGTTGAGGGAGAGAGAGAGAAAGGAAGAGAGAGAGGAAGGGAGAAAGGAGAAAAGAAGGGGAGAGAGAGAGAGGGAGTGACAAATGAAGGATCGAAAGAGGAGAGAATGGAATAAAGAGAGAAGGAGAGGAGATATATAGGGAGACAATGGGAAGGGAGAGAAGGTGAGAGGGAGGGAGATAGTGACAAGTTTGGATGTAAGAGAGAAACAGAGAGAGAGATATGAAGAGAGAGTGATGGGGGGAAGAAATAGGGAGGTGGGAGACAAAAGGAGGGAGAGGAAGGAAGACATAGACAACTTTAGGGAGAGAAGGAGAAAGGGAGGGAGAGAGACATGGAGTTTGATGGGGAGAGTGATGGAAGGAAAAACAAGGACATCAAGAGATAGAGGTGGAGAGAGAGAGAGAGAGAGTGACAACAGAGAGATAGAGAGGGAGGCAGAGAGGAGAGAAGGAGGGAAGACATAGAGAGGGAGACATATGGATGGAGAACAAAGAGAGGGAGAGAGAGAGAAGAACAGAGGGAGGGAGATAAAGACAGAGTTAGAGAGTAGAGAGAAAGAGATAGATCGTGATAGGGGGAGAGATAGAGGGAGGCCGAAGATAAAGGGAGAGAGAGGACTTGCGAGAGATAAGGAGAGATGGAGGGAGAGAGGGGGGTGAGAAGAAGGAAATAGAGATATAAATATGGAGAGAACGAGAGGGAGTGTCAAGGGAGAGGTGGAGAGAGACTAAGGGAAATATGTGAAAAGGAGGAAAGAGAGGGAGGAGGGAGAGAGGGAGAGAAGGGGAAGAGAGAGATAGAAGGGGAAGCGAGAGAGAGAGAGGAGAGAAGAGGGATGAAGAGAGAGACAGATAGATATGGAAAGAGACTCTGTATGTTTTGGGGTGAGAGATATACAAAAAAGGAGAGATGGAGGGAGATAAAGATATAGATGGAGGGTGGGAGAGGGGGAAGAAGAGAGAAAGAGAGAGGGAGGGAGGGGAGAGAGATAGACAAATAGATATGATGAGAGAGAGAATATTTGTTTTTGGCAGTAAGATACAGAGACCAATAAGGACAGATAGGGGAATATATAGATATATATGGTTGGGGGAGAAAGAGAGAGAGAGATTGGGGAGAGAGGGAGGGGGACAGAGAGAAGGAGACAGGGTGGGAGACAAACAAGAAGGTGGAGGGGAGAGAGAGAGGGAAGAGAAAGATGTACATAGATGAAAATACATGTATTATATAGAATTATATAATATTAAAGTTATTAACCATAGAAGAAGAGGAAGTTAGGCTTTTGCAAAAGGTAGAAGAAGTCGTATTTAGAAACCCATGAATATTTTGGATTCTCACTGAAATGGATGTAGTGATTTCAATGTACATATTCATTTGTAATCCTATTTGATTGATTACATTGCATGCATTGATTTTAGTTACTTGTTGATTTCTAATCATATTTTATTGACTGCATTAGATGTGTTTATTTTAGTGTAGATGTTGATTTCTAATCCTACGTGATTTATTTCACTAGATGCATTTATTTTAGTGTAGATGTTGATCCAAATCATATTTGATTCTTTGGACTACATGCAATGACTTTAATGTAAATGTTGATTTCTAATCCTATTTGATAGTCTTCACTAGATGCATTGACTTCAATGTAAGTGTTGATTTCTGATTTAATATACCTATATGTATGATGTACATTAATTTCCAAGTAATTAGATTAAAATTGTATATTTATTTCAGTGTAAGAAAAAATTATTATTAATGACCTGAATTGATTTATTTGTTACACTAACTCAACCATAAATAAAATACTTGAATTTTCATCTTAAATAAAATGTCCACTTATGTGAGATGTTTTCTTCTTGAAATTGTAAACTATTTCTAATTGATTACATTCTTATTATTCCATTTTCAATCATTCAACATTTTTATTCAATTTGCAGCGAAACAAGGTAATAGAAAACTACTATTGAAACTTACTTGGGGTTTAACACTTAATTCATAATAATTGACATTGGATAAATATAATATTAATATTGTAGAGCAAGAGAGAGAGGTTATGCCATTTACTACAATAACTCATATCAAAAGATAACAAAACTAACAGGTGTTACGCTAAGGACAATACAAGAAACTAGTTTGATATTAATCCCAATCAAGATTATGTGTAACTGACTACATTCTTATTGCTCACATTTTCTATCATTAAAGATTGTTACATTATCGCTTTGCATTTAAAATTTTTATTTAATCAATTTTCATCATTCATGTTACTGACAATCTCTTTTATCTCAACAAACTAAGATAGTTAATTAAATTTAAAATCAAAATAGCCAGAATAATCATAGACATTCTAATATATTTAAAATTATTTGAATAATTAGGTGTTCAATAAATTTGTCATAACTGCCCACAACTGTAACCAACCTAGATCCATCTGAACCCAGAATCTATCAAGCGTCAAGATGAATCAAATCTCTCTAGGTGCAAACCTTTCCTCAAGTTGTTCAATCAAAGAAGAGCCTTTCATATCGAATATTTTATGTCTCTCGATGCTTAATAGGTTCGGGGTTAAGGTGGATCTAGGATGGTTTAAAATGTGACATATGCAACTCAATCTTTATATTTTTAAAAATGTTACTTGTCAACTCCATATTAAACATATTAAACCTTTTTATATTATTAATATTTTTAAAATATTATATATGAATTCCATATTATGAATAGAATAAATTACGCATCTAAACATATTAAACTTTTTTCTATTATTAATAGTTTTGAAATATTATATATGAATTCCATATTATGAATGGAATAAATTAAGCATCTTTGTCAGAGTGAGAATACAAACAATTTTTTTATTTAAAATCATTTATTTTTCTTTAAATTATGTTGATATTAAATTATGCTATTTATAACTGATAGTAATTTTTTTTTTCTTATATATATATATATATATATAGATATATCAAATGAATATAGAATAAATTACATATCATATGGTATCATTAATATTAATTTTGCAGGTCATTTATCAACTTTTTAAGTAGTGAATGAATTACATATTTCCACTATACTAAAAAAAAAAAATTTACTTTCAATTACTTTGGCTATATATAAACTTTGACATAAAATTAAGGTGAAAATTGAAATATTTTATTAGTCCCAAACAAAATTCTAGCAATAAAATTTCGTGTTCATCACTATTAATTTAATATTGACCTATTCCAATTATAATGTTTAACTGTCCAAATAACTAATATATTTTTTATTTTAATTTAAAAAATAATTTATTAGCATTTCATTGCACAAAAAATAAATCTCTTATTTCAGGCTTGGTGCGATCCGTAATTTTCTGGCCTTGAGGAGTCCCTAGAATTCATGATCATCTTGCGTTTAACAACTACTTTTTCAGGATAATCTTGTAAATGAGATTCTTGGGAATGTGTGTAACGACCTGCGACTTTCTTGGGAATGGAAAGCGGGTTTTTCTAAGTGGGTTGTTGCATCCATATTACCCTTTAGTTTTTGGTCCCCACTAGGAACTCGTACCCCTCAAACTCACTTTCTCTATTCATTTATTTCTTCTATACTTTATTTTAATATGTTGAATATTAAAACATGTTTCATCATTAGTCATGATGACGAGTTAGGGTTTCGTTAAATGTTTTGATTTATCAAGTAAACAGCTTCGGTAAGTGCGAGACATTTTTGAGCTTCGTTGGCCTGGTCTGATGGCGCAACCCATGAGTGTGGCTTCAAAAGAAATAATTTAATAAGTGGTGTATTGACTCGACAATTGAAGCTAGGAACAGGTTCTATACATATAGTTGCATCACGACTTCACGGTTTCTTATGAAAATGAACTAGTTATCAAAAAGAAAGTTATGGAAAATAGGAAGGTATTGTTTAACATCAATGCATTTGAAATATAGATTATTCATGGAAAACTCTATTGTAGTTTATACATATTTCCATACTTATACTTTTAGTCCAGCTCTTTGATTGATAAAATGATATCCAACACTTTGACTTGCTTAATATATTATTATTGGGTTATTGTAATGTATAATTAATTTTTGTGTAATTAATTCCATGTTCATTTAACTAATATGGAAATTTACTTATGAACAATTAGATGAGAGAATATGCATCGATCCTTTCTAATTTATATACCACCCAAAATGTAGGGACAGATCATAATCAACATTATGAGCTTGCTTATAATGGGCACAGGCGTGTTGTGTTGGTTGTGAGCTTTACACGGACATACTCTCCAGTCTAATTTAAATCATAATACGAACTATTTGAAATGACAGATATACTAATTTTAAAAGCTTAAATGTGCATATCAAAGATAAGTTATAGATGGGAAAAACATGGTAAAGAAACCAAGCTGAAGGGATGAGAAAGCCATTAAGGACAAAAACATAAAATAATATATCTTCAATATATTCATCTGTGAAATAAGGAAAACTTCAAGATAAAATGAACTTATGTGATATTATTTTATTATAAATAAGATAAATAAAATCGCTAAGTTTATGTAAATATTTAAATAATTTATTTATTTTATTTTATTTTATTTTATTATATATATATATATATATATATATATATATATAATTTTGATTGAAATCTATTTGAAATAAATAAGAGGAACATTGTAAATATAATTTTTATATAATTAAAATATTGGGGATAAATTTTGATAGATATAAATTCATAAAAAATATTGTTAAAAATAATTAAATTATTATTATTATTATTATTGAAAATAAAATTATAATTTAATTAATTTTAATGTTTTTTTTCAATTTTAAGAAGTGAAATGTATAATGAAGTAAGTGTTTTAATATTTATTAGTCTACTATTAATTTAATATTGACCAATACAAGTTATAATGTTTAACTTTAGAAATAATTAAAATATTTTTCATTTTAAGTAAAATAATAATAATTTGTTAACATTCACTAGAAAAAAAATTAGATCTTTTATTTCAAACTTAACTCCATTTGTCCTATGTGGCTCATAAAATTTTCCAACCAAGCCGTTATTCATGGCCATCATGCTTTTAGCAATATTTTTTTTAGAATAATCATCCATGGGGACTAGCCATTGTTCATGGCCATCATGCTTTTAGCAATAGTTTTTTCAGAATTATGTTGTAATCTATGCTTCTTGGGAATATGTGTAAAATTCGACAACTTTCTTGGTATAGAAAGGTGGGTTTTATTTCTATTACAGTTATAGATCATTATTTAATTTCTCACTAGTATAAGAAGTTAGCATGATTTACCTTTTTTTGATAAATTCTTTCAGATGAATCACATTAGATGGTTTGAAATGTGGACCAAAAACTCATGATGTGATTAATCCGAAAGAATTTATCAAAATCACTGTAGATCACAAAAGTCTAAAATCAAGCATGATTTACCTTACTTATTACAACAAATATGAAAATTATGTACAACAATAATGAAGATTAGGTTGTTGGGAAACACAAACAATATAGCTAAATAAATTATAATATTCCTACTTGTATCATGTTTGTCCATTTTTGTTTATATATATATATATATAGATAGAGAGAGATAATTGGCAAGGATGTGTTACATCTAGTAACATTTTGTTTATGATTAGTATTGATTTTTTATTATTATTAGTAATTTGTAATTTATTAATGTACGTATTATTTATTATTCTTAAATATAATATTACATGACAATATCTATTCATATTTACTTATTTTTCATATTGAATTGTAAAGATGCTTTTCATGTAATATTCACGCCAAATATACTTAGTTTTCTTAGAAAAAATTAATATATCTTACACTTGATTTTATTATTGTATTTATGTTCAACATTTACCCAAACATTATTGTTATGTGTATCAATTTATATTTAAATTCTAATACCATTAACAGTTTTCCTTCTCATCTTACCAAATACTCACTGGTAACATTAATGCAGGAAAACATATCATGTGGCATGTATATGTACTGTGAATTAAAACTTCGTCATGCATTTATCACAGTTGACATTCACTGTTGTAGGTAGGCCCATGCACATAGGGCCAACTATGAATTAATAAAAGACTTTCAATTATGATACATTTCTAATCCCTAATATCCATACTCTATATTAATGGAAATCCTAATGGAGAGATTGCCTTAAACATTTGTCTTCATGTACTTCTGGGAACAAAAGTTTGCATTTGCTTTTGTAAATAAAATTATGCATGTCCGTCTTCCCTACAACGATGAACCTTTCGATACAAATATGTTTTCGAAACAAAGACAAAATCTCATTACAGCGTTTTTAAACATATATTTCTATTGACGGTAGTAGTTTGCTCACAATAATTTGCGCTCTATACTGTGAACTGATGGTAAAATTCTGAGCAGGCGCATGGGAATATGAAGGCAATATATCGAAAGAAAAGCGTTGCATGATCACGACCAAAACCAGCTTGGCTTCGATCATGGAGAAGTTCATATCCATGCAGACTCTTGTTCCTAACTCGAAAGGCATAAAAGCCATGGCATGTTTAACGGCCTTGGAAACTCCCTTAGAAAATCATTGGGGATTGAACTCTCTTGCATATTCTCCCTGCAACTTTTTGTTGTCATGGTGAACTGCAAATATTGGGATTGTAACTTCAGTGCCATTTGGAAGAGTAAGATTTACCAGCTTCACCGTTTTGCAGGTCCTTCTCACCGTAAATGGTAATGGGGGATAGAGTCTCAAGACCTCGTGAAGAATCATATTTGTATAAAAGGAATCAGACTGATTTAGACCCCAAGGCTGATTTCGATTATAGAAGGCATGCTTTGGTTTTCAACCCGCGAAGACACTTCTAAAACAAAATTACTATAGAATGATCTATATAATTACTAAAACTTCGTAAGAATGGAGATTAGATCGCAATGGAATGAAATTTCTTAAGACTTTAATTCAGCAAGAATGGATAGTAGAATGGCATTAATGATCCATAAAGATAATGGTATTGATTCATACTTTTTTTAAGCTGCTTAAAGTACTACCTGGTACTTTTAAGACATTTTTTTTAAGAGAAAAGAAATATGTGGTCTTAAAAATTATTTTTTATCTTAGTTATTTTATATTAAAATTTAAATATAAATATTAAGACAAAAATAGTTTGACAAAAAATATTTGAAGACAAAAGTGTATATTTAAGATCAAAAAACAAAACTATTTTAGGACCAAAACAGTTTGAGAAAAAACTATTTTAAGATAAAACTTTATATTTAAGACAAAAATAGTTTGAAACAAAAATATTTTAAACTAGAACTTTTTATTTAAAACAAAAACAATTTGAGGCAAAACTATTTTAAATCATAACTTTATATTTAAGACAAAAACAGTTTGAGACAAAAATATTTTAAGACAAAAACAATTTGAGACAAAAATATTTTAACGCAAAATTTTGTATTTAATGCAAGAACAAGGTAAGACAAAAATATTTTAAGACAAAAATTTATATTTAATACAAAAATAGTTTGAGACAAAAAGTTATATTTAAGAGAATGGTCATTTATGACAATTAAGATGAAACCCATTTAAGACACTGAATAATTAAGGAAAAACCATATTAATTTAAGGCAATATTATTTAACACCTGCAAAATTGACTCTGATAGTGCACTCTGAGTCTGCCACCTTGCAAGCTACCACTGTCTTGTTCCTATACTAAGGCTGCTTTTTCGCTTACCATTCACGTTATATTCTATAAAGACAACAATTTATTGGGCTCTTCATTTTGTGAGGGTAGCCCACTCGTGGTAAATTTTAGTGGTAAGATTTTCTGGACATCAATTCCTCTATTTACCCTTTTCTCTATTGTCTGATACGATTAAAGACAACTTGTATGTCATTTCATTCGGGAAGTTTGCAGAGAGATTCCATAAATGGATAGGGGATAATTATATTTTTTATTTTTGAATAGTTGTTCAAACCACATGAAATTTAATTATAATAATTTCTTTCTTTTATATTATATTTTTTTTCATTAATTATTTTTAATTAAATATAAAATTAGACTATGTTAGCCCCAAGGGATAGCTCAGTTGGTCGAGTTATTGTTCCTAAGTGCCTGACCTATAATTAAACTATGATAATTATATTATTTTTTTAATTAATTATAGAATTAAAATATAACATTTAGAAAAGTTACAATATTTTTGACTAATTTTTATGTATTCAATTTAATGTATATTTATTTCAAAATTATAATAAAAATGACATAAAAGTAATAAATTAAAGATAATTTGATTTCAAAGCAATTACAATGTACATACCATATTCTAAAAATATAATAAATAAATAGATACAAATTATTATTTTTTGGTTGGCCTAACTCGTGCGAGTTTGAACTTTGAATCTTATGATTTTACTTAATACTTCATATAAAGGTGAATGTCAATGGAGTTACACTCCATGAGCTAATTTTTTTTTTTAAATATGTGAAAATTTTTAGATTACTTCAGCTAAAACTTTGATATTAATTTACTCTTAGTTATTAAGATTTTGGTAAAAATTTTCATAGAGTAGTTAGAAAACCATTAATGCATTATTAAGAAACCAAGTAATACTAGCCATTAATATCATTTCAAACTAGGGAATAATGACTATGTGATTTATCTTCCTCACTTAATAGAGATATATATAAATAAATTATGAAGGAAGTTGAAAGAGTACCTCTAGCATAAACTTTAATTTAACCTAAAAAATCCATTGTCATGCCCCTATAGTCACCCACATTGAAGGCTGACTTAGCGCACCCAGATGACCCATCACTATAGGTTTGTGGTGCATCGTGACTCATTTCATCTCATTGATTTTCTCAATCTAAAACTACCTGATTCCATACTACACCTCACTTTTTATATTTCACAATTATTAAAATTCATAAGTTTAACACTTATTGAAGTATGTAGATAATCATTCCATACAATTATGCCTTAACATAACCAATATGCAAATGATATGAATGAAAGTAATATTATAGAATCAACAACCCAACTAACTTAACAATTGTCAAATATTCAAGTGTATTACAACCAATTGAACTCTAGTCTTGTATAACAATTTAAAAATTATAAGAGCACGCAATTCATACAAAACTATTCCCAAATTTCCTATTTCATTTACTACCATCAATTGCAACTTTGTCATAAATAAAAAACATTTCACTTGATAGAAATAGTAGGTACTCTCTTATGCATGCAATGTATGAAGAGTTAAGTTAAGTAAAGCGAAGAAAATTGAGCGTAATATTAGAAGTCAAGTGAGCCAAGGTTAAAAAGTTAATGCCTTTCAAGAAAAGGTAAGTTAAGGAAAAGAAAAATGTCTATTTATGTTAAAGTGAAGTTAGAAAAGTTTAGTGAAAGTGTCATGTCATAGATTGCATGAGGAAAAGAAATTTAGAGTTTGCATGATTCCATATTTAGAAATTTTAGTTCTTATGTACTCATGGTTGCCTCATTGTAATCTGAAGTAAGAAGAGAGAATAGTAGAAACTTGGCGGATGTATATGAGAGAATAATTAATTAATATATATTCAAGCAAAAGCTTGTGTACTTATTTGTCTTGTGTTTTCATGTTTATCTTTTCTTCTAAATAAAAAGTGGTATTAGAGAAAGGTTTGGCAAGGTTTCAAAGAACCAAATGAGTTAAGAAGGCCATAAGCTACCTCCACTAAGAGCCTTGGCTATTTTGAGTAGCCAACAAATTGAAGTTTGCATCCATTGTTCCATCAGTAGAATCTACAACTCATTGAGAGTTTGTAAACCCAACTACTAAAAGATTAGGGTGAGTAGCCTACAAAACCACCACCATATCAAGAGGAAAGATCCACTGCCATTTACTAAAGAAGGAATCTCCATTGTACACTGTAGCCATGAGCCTCCATAAGAATTTGCATAGAAGAGCTTAGAAAGTTGATAGTAGTTATTGGGAGGCATCGTTAAAGTGAAGGTTAAAATGTTTAGTTTTAAAGATAATCAAGTGTATGCGACATTCATTCCTATAACGCTAACACAATAAGGAAAGAAGAAAAAACACAAAAGAAAGATGACAGTTATGGATCACAAAGCAAGGCTAAAGCAAACCAAGAACATAAATCAAAAGGAAGAGGCAAAGTCTTTCTAATATCTCATAGAGGTTGTCACCACAATCTAGGCATCTAAAAGGAAAGTAGATAAAGTAGAATAATTTGAGGATGAACGGATCAGGATAGGTCTCGTAACACTTCCAAAATTTACAAGTAAAAATTTTAATTTTTGGGAACTGTGAAAATGAAAACTTTTCTTCGATGTAAGAGTTGATTGAGTATTGGTATAATAGCCCATATGATGAAGTATGTGATTTGTTAGTATTGGATCTTATAAAACATGCATTGTATGAGAATCCCTTGTGCAAGGTAGAAAAAGCTACATCTTCGTAAGAAACATGGAAGACCCTAGAAGTATAATTTGGTATAAATGAAAGTGACATAAAGTAGAAAATTCTATTATAGTCTCTTAATGAAGCAATAGAAAGTCAACTACAGGTCTGAGAGTAAATGAGCAAGACTCTAGGAGGAATACAAAACTTGGAGAATCCCACTCAAATTTGGATGATGGTCACAAAGACTATTAAAGTGAAACCCATCATTCAGACATGCATATGGATGAAGAAGACACATAAAAGATTGTAGAGTGAGAAGTTGAAGCCTCTAAGTGTGAAGTAGAGCAAGAGGATTTAGATGCTCGAGAACCCCACTGTAACATGGATGGTGAATATGATGGTGAATCCCACTATAACGAGACACATGTGGATGGTGTCTACAAAGTGATTTTTGAATGATGTTGGCATGGTGCTATATTGTTCACTAAAATAACATTTATTGGTACTATATTATTCCAATTTTTTTACTCTTGGCTAATCCAATTTATTTATTTCCTGTTACCCCAAGCTAGATACATATGTGTCAAGTTTTCTCTTGAGATTTGAAATATGAGATGAAGTAATAAGCATAAATAATTTTTAAAGTTTGGCAATTTACTGCATTTTAAAACTTTTTTAGGTTGCAATTGTGATCGAACAATGTTGTGAACAAAATTTATATCATTTTCCCAAGAATTATGTAAAACTAAAAACATATAGAGAAACTATCAATTGTATTCTTAAAATCACTATATTCGTATATGGTGTTGAAAAATGTAACAGGTTTCGGTCTTCATAGAATGTCTTTGTCAAAATAATTTTTATTTTTGTTACAAGGACTTATTAAAGCATGGGTTTCATGCTTGGGTCATGATTTTACTAGTCAAATTCCCCATTTTGACTCCTATAATTAATAAAGAGTCATTAGAGTCATTGTATATTTTATGAGACCATTCTTGGGATTTTGAATGATGTAAAAAGAATTATTTTTGAGTCAAAAATGAATTATGTAACCTCCACACCAAGTCAAGCTCAAGAAGGTCAAGTCAACCTCAAGGAAGGCAATTCGAACTCATTGGAAGGCTATATATACAAGGCATTTCAACTTCATTTGGAGAATCTCATCTATCTCACACATAGTTTGATATTTGAAGTTAGAAGCTAGAAGCTGGGAAAGGTGTGAAGGTGAAGAAGGAGGCCAAAATGAGTGCAGGTTTCGTTAAGGATGAAGGGAATAACAAAGTCAAAGTTTTGGTCTCTGTGTGTGTGTGTGTGTGTGTGTCATGTGGGATAGTTTAGGAGATCTAAGTCTCCTTGTCAAAGTTGAAGTTGATGTTGATAACAGAATCTTCCAAGTCGAAGTTGCTAGGGTGGAAGTGATGTTGCTGCTAGGTTGAAGGTTGGATTGAAGAAGGAGAGGTTGGATTGGTGTGGAGGAGGTATGTGTCTATGTTGAAGAGTCTCAAGAATAACTATTGAAGGAAGATATTTTTGACCGGGTTTTCCCCTAGATAGGGGTTTTTCCCTGGAAGAGTGCCTACATCTTGTAACTTATGTTTTTATGATATTCATGTACACATAATTTGGTAATTGCTTGATGAAAGATAATATAACAAATAATTAAAATAAGCCAACATAATTCACAACTAGTTTTCAAGATAGAGAAATCTAACCCTAATCCTACTAGCATTGAATTCTCAACATGGTTTTAGTGCTAAGGTCAAAGACGATTGAAGATAAATTCACTGGATTAAAGGAAATGATTACTCCCTCTATGATAAGAATGGGATTAAATTCTACATAAAGATGGACCAAGAATATTGTCTACTACTTATTCGTAAAGGTCAAAAGTCAACGGTTCTTAGCTGTAGTTACAAGATCACTTAACGATGATAATGAATGGATCATTAACATTGGAGCATCAAGGCATATAACAGAGGAATGTAAACAATTACAAACTCTATCAAAGGAACCATCTTCTCATGAAGTGGAATTGGGAGACAACAAAAAGTATGTTTTTATAGGCCTAGGATCAACATCTTTGAGGATCGAGAATGGAGCAAATCTACATGTCAACAGCATATTATATGTTCTAGATTTGAAAAAGAATTTTATTTCAATTTATTACTTAGAACATAAAGGGGACAGAGTTTCTTTTGTTGATGGAAAGATCTTGGTTTTTTGAAAAGATTCAAGTATATATAAAGCTAGGTTTATTCGAGTTCATGAAGGAAGTTTGTATAGAGTCATTACACCACCTTCACAAGCTCTAGTTCATATGGAAATCTCTCCTAATGCGCTATGGCATAGAAAATATGTTCATCTTCACTACAAGGTCATTCCCACTCTTAAACATCTAGTTCATGGAATCCTCGATATCAAAGAAGATCATGAAGGAGTTTGCAAGGAATTCTCTTTGGAAAAACATAAAAGAAAACCATTTTTAAAATAGTGAAACAAGGTCTAAAGAAAAAGGATGAAGTATTTGAGAAATTCAAGGAGTTTATATGCGAAGTGGAAACCCTAACCAAAAGAAAAATAAAAACTTTTAGATCTAACAATGGTGGGGAATACACTATAAAGAATTCATTGCATATTGTAAAGAAGAAGGAATAAAGAGGGAGATTATCCTTCCCTACTATCTCAAACAAAATGGAGTGGTTGAAAGAAAGAATATGACAATTGAAGAAGGTGTACGAACAATGCTACTTGATCAAGACTTGCCAAAGTTTCTATGGAGAGAAGTAACAATGACAACTCTATATATTCAAAATAGAAGTCCTCATAAAATTCTCGATAATATGACACCCAAGGAAGCATTCACAGGAAAGAAGCCAAGTGTGGACCATCTCTAAATCTTTGGGAGTCTTGCCTATATCCATGTTCCAAAGGACAAACGAAATAAGATAGATTCTACAAGCATAAAATGGATCTTCGTTGGCTATAATTTATCCTCAAAGGAATATAGAATCCACATAAAGGAAGGGGGACACATTGAAGTAATCAGGGACGTTATATTTGATGAAAATCAAGCCTACAAAAGATTGAAGGATATTCCTATTGATTATGATGATGATGATATACCCATATTTGAAGAAGAAGAAGTACAACCTGACAACCCTTCTACAATTCAAGAGGAAGAAGAAGGACCAAATTATCCTATTCAACCTGTGATCATACCAAGCACAAGGAAAAGGCCAAATTGGTTAAAATCCACTGTTGAAGATGTTGAAGGGCATGGGGCTTCCAAATGAACCTTTAGGGAAAGAAAAAGGTTGAAGAGATATTCTGGATATGTTGCATATATGACAACACTAATTGAAGAAGAACCATCTACATTTGACGAAGTTGTTCATCAAGAAGTATGGAAGAAAGCTATGCAAGAAGAATATAAATCCATCATGAAGAATGGGGTTTGGGAAATTGTTCCTAAACCTAGTGAAAAATTGGTTTTCACCTCAAAATTGGGTTTTCTCACCTCACTGTACCATGCAGTGTCGGAATTTGAGCATCCTCGTGAGAACAAAAAAGAGGTCTGCAAGGAAAAAAAATGGTTTTGAAAAGTACTACCACAAAAAGAGAAATGAATTTGGGGCCAATGTACAACTCACACGTTATATCAAAACGCTCCATTATGCATTTAACGTGCCATAGCCCACTCGTCCAAGGAAAATACATCGACTACTACTACATCACACCATGAGGAGACACAATCATTAAATGCTCATGGGCTCTTTAAAAGGAAAGCTCTAATCTATAGATAAAATGAGAACGTTGAATGTTTATAGATATATATAGTCATCACTTGTATTTGAGATTATTAACTTTGGAGGGAAAAACTTTGCACAAGTAATATACATGTGTTTTTTTTAATATATTGATGACTTCATTCATGAATTCACTTTGATATTGATAACTTGGGTGAACAGAAAGAGATATTGTAATCATGTCATCAAGCCATCATATCCTCTAAATTAATTGACTCAAGCAAATTTGGCAATCTTTTAGTGTTGAAGGTGTCATACACAAACCAGCAACACATGCACCATCAATATATTATAACGTTGTTCTATATGTTTCCTTCATATGAAGCGACGACGCGATGATTTGAATTGAACTGAAATGTTAACATACTAATTTTTTAACAAGGATTTCATTGAGGCATTGACTTATTTTTTAAATACTCACAGAGAGACAGATAAAAATCACACTTTGAATTAAATGAAGGAGTTGCAGCTCACAGGTGTGTATGGCACCTGGGAGACTGCACTCAAACAAGGAGGAGACTCTCTCTCACATTCACTCTACATTACATCAAATGAATATTACAATATTAAATACATTACTGAAAAATAGGTAGTTGTAAACAACCTCCTAAACTCTAGGAACTAATCCTAAACTAAGGAGATACGTTACAACCATATAACCATTTCTCCATTATTTTTAACTCCCCCCGTTAATGGAGAAAGGGTTATTTTGCACTCCTAACATCCCTCTAAAAAACTCAAACTTTACTCGCCCTAGATGCTTAGTAAAAATATCAGCTAAATTATCACAAGTGTTACAAAACTCCACACATATTTCTTTTGACTGTATCTTTTCTCGAACAAAATGAAACTGAGTGTCAATATGTTTAGTATTTTTATGGAAAACTGGATTGTATGCAACCTTTATTGTGCTCTGGTTGTCAGTTTTAATGCTGGTTGCTTCTTTCTGACTTTCGCTTGCATCGCTAAGCAATCTCCTCAACCAGATGGCTTCGCATGTTGTTGCACACAATGCCTGGTACTCAACTTCACATGATGATAATGCTACAGTACTTTGCTTTTTGCTACTCCACGAAATAACCCCGGATCCAATACTAAATGCATAACCTGTGATGGATCTACGATCATCCAGGTCACTTGACCAATCAGAATCTGAATAACCTGCTAAAGTAACATCAGAAATGTCAGTGTATAAAATACCATAATTACAAGTACCACTAAGGTACCTCAACACACATTTTGCTGCAATCCAGTGACTCTCAAGTGGTCTGGACATAAACTGGCTCAACATACTAACAGAATATGCCAGATCAGGTCTAGTTGTTGTGAGATATATCAAACTTCCCACTAGCTGTCTATACAAAGTGGCATCCACCTGTTTTGTGCCATCATCACTGCTTAACTTGAGATTCTGCTGCAATGGTGTTGCTGCTGTTTTACACTGTTCCATTCTGAATCTTTCCAACAGGGTTCTGGCATACTTTCCTTGAGTTAGAAAAGTTTGACTAGAATCTTTCCACACCTCCAAACCTAGGCAATAATAAACATCTCCGAGGTCTTTCATTTCAAATACCTGTAACATTTGCTGCTTGATTTATTTGATCAAATTATTTGCATTTCCTGTTATAATCATGTCATCCACATACAAAGAAATCAAAATGATTTGCCTCTGTTTATTTATCTTGGTATACAGGTTTGGGTCGTTGAGGCTCCTATGAAAACCATGCTGTATAAAAAATGAATCAATTTTCTCATACCATGACCTAGGTGCTTGTTTGAAACGATAAAGTGCCTTATGCAATTTACACACTAAATGCTCCTGCCCCTTTTTCACAAAACCAGGAGGCTGTACTAAATAAATTTCTTCCTTTAATTATCCATTCAGAAATGCAGACTTAACATCTAGCTGGTGTAGCTTCCATTTATGTTTTGTTGCTAAAGAGATTAGCATTCTAATTGTATTTAGTTTAGCTACAGGGGCAAAGATGTCATCGAAATCTATGCCTTCTTACTGTGAATAACCCTTTGCTACTAGTCTAGCTTTGAATTTTTCTACGCTCCCATCTGCATTTATCTTAGGTTTATACAACCACTTACAACCTATATGGGTTTTTCCTTCAGGAAACTCAACTAAATCCCAAGTATGATTTCTATATATTGATTCAATTTCCTCATGCATTGCAGCCCTCCATTCATCTGATTTACTTGCTTCTTCATAACTTGAAGGTTCTACAATGTTTAAAATTTTGGACATTAAAGCATAGCCTTTCAATATTTCAGGTAGTCTAGTCTTCCTACCTGATCTTCTAGGTAGAGGACTTACCTCAACTCTATCTGTTTCAGCACTTTCCGGGCCTGCATCATCACTTATTACACTATCTGCTGCTACTTATTCCTGCTTCTACTCCTGCTCCTGCTCTTCATCTTCGTCACTATTCATCTCTATCAGCAATGGAATGTGGCTGTCATTGCTAGAGTCTTCCTTTCCATCTTCAGTCTGTTCATGAAAAACAACATCTCTGCTTGCAAAAACTTTATGAGTCACAGGATTATATAACTTGTATGCCTTATACTCTGTTCCATATCCTACAAATATACATTTCAAGGCTTTGGGATCTAACTTCTTTCTATCTGCTTTTGGTATATGAGCATAAGCTTTAGATCCAAATATTCTTAGATGACTAACTGCTGGTTTGAGTCCAAACAATGCTTCAAAGGGGGTTTTGAAGCCTAGACATTTAGTAGGACTCCTATTCTTTAAATAAACAACAGTATTAATGGCTTCTGCCCAAAGACCATTTGATATACCTTTACCTTGAAGCATACTTCTGGCGCACTCCACAAGAGTTCTGTTCTTGCGTTCTGCTACTCCATTCTGCTGTGGAGTGTGTGGGACTATGAATTGCTGCATAATCCCATGCTGCTTGCAGAAGTTCATGAACTCTCCTAACCTGTATTCTCCCCCTTGGTCCGAGCGGAGAATTTTTATCCTCTTTCCTGTTTGGTTCTCTATCAAAGATTTGAACTCTTTAAAGTACCGAAAGGCTTGACTCTTTTTACTTAAAAAATACACCCATGAAAACCTAGTGCAGTCATCTGTAAACAATAGAAAATAATATGCACCTCCTAATGACCTAATTTGCATAGGTCCACAAATATCTGTATGCACTAGTTCTAGGATGTCTCTTTCCTTTCTGTTGACATGCAAAGGGAATTCTTCTCTATGCATTTTCCCTAATGCACATCCATCACATTCCAACTTGACATTGTGAAAAACAGGGAGTCCTTCGACCATACGTTTCTTCTGAAGTAAGATGAGGTCTTGCAAATTGAGATGTCCAAATCTCTGATGCCAGAGATTTTCGACTGTTGATCCAGCTGCAACCATTGCTTGTCGTGGCATACTCTTTGCATCCAATCTGTACAAATTCCCCACGCGCACTCCTGTTGCAACTGTTTCCATCTGGCTATCCTTAATGACACAACCATTCTTAAAGAATTGCACCTGCATGTCCTGGTCTATAATCATTGAGACAGAGATCAAGTTTTTCTTAATTCCTGGAACATATAATACATTTTTAAGATGTTTAATTTCGCCACTAGGTAGCTTCACAGGAATATCTCCACATCCTTTGATCTCATACCCACTGTCATCTCCTAGATAAATTTTTGATCCACATGCAGATTCTTCAAGAAATTCAAAACAGTCCTTCTTACCAGTCATGTGTGAGGATGCGCCAGAGTCGACATACCATATGTCGTCCTCATCTCCCTTTGATGCTGAAAGAGCACAATCGACTGTGAATAGTCGAAGATCATGGCTGTGGTCCTCCTCTTCTCCAGCAAAACAGCCTTGATGTTTCCTCTGTTTTCCTTTTCTTTCATCTGCTACCTCTTATAGCATTCTTTAATCTGATGACCAGGTTTCCCACAATAAAAAATCTCTTAACATAATTATCAGTCATACCTCTGAATGGTCTCTTTTGAAAAGAGCTGGCCCCCTTTTGCTGCTGTTGCTGCGGTTGCTGGTGCTGATGTTGGTGCTGGTGCTGCTTTCCTCTGTACTGTCGCCTCTTCGCCATCAGAGCTAGGTCATTTCTCTGAGTTTTCAGATTTTGTCTTCGCTCCTCCTCCTGGAGCAGAATCGCTGTCAGCTCATCAAATGAAGGGGCTTTCTCCCTTGCTGACAGTCCTGTGATGAATGTCTGATATTCATCCGTCATTCTGTTCAATGTGAGTGTAACTAGATCTGAGTCGGACACTTTTTCTCCAATAGCTCCCAGTTTGTCTCTCAGATCCTTGACTCTGGCCATGAATCCACCAACAGACTCATTCTCATCCATCTTCAATGCAAACAATTTTCCCTTGAGTGCCAGAACACGATTTGTATTCTGAGTCTCGTACAGGTTCTTGATCGTTGTCCATAGATCAGCGACTGACTTGGAATCTCTGATATGTGGGATAATATTGTCCTTAACGGACATCTTCAGTATAACTTTTGCTTTCGTTTCTCTTTTATCCCAGTCTTGCTCTTGAGTCGTTGTTCCAGATCTTGGCTCATTTCCTTCAACAATCGCCCATGCATTTATGCTCTCCAGCAAAGTTTGCATTTTGAATTTCCAGTTGGAGAAATTCGTTCCATCGAGTTTGCCAGACTCGTGGAGGTATGATTCTATACTTTTGTTCATTTTCGCCCAACTGAACACTCTAATCGGCCACAGATCAACAAGCAAGCTCCAACATGCCACCACCGGGCAAAGGCGATCTACTGCCACCTAACAGATCAGGGACTTCACTGTGCCACCACCGGGAAAAATCGATCTGTTACCACCGAACAGATCAACAAGCAAGCTCCAACATGCCACCACCGGGCAAAGGCGATCTACTTCCACCGAACAGATCAAGGAGCTGCACTGCGCCACCACCGGGCAAAAAACCGATCTGCTTCCACCGAGCAGATCACAGAGCTCTGATTCGCCACCACCGAGTAGGTTCGATCTGCTACCTCCGAGCGGATCACGGAACCCCAATTCGCCACCACCGGGCAGGTCCGATCTGAGCGGATCAAGGAACCTCAATTCGCCACCACCGGGCAAATCAAATCTGCTACCACCGAGCAGAAATCTCCACGTGCCACCACCGGGCAACTCCGATCTGCAACAAAAATTGCAGATTTCCAGAGAGAAAGAGGTTGGCTCTATGGCGCTCCGAATAGCTACAAATCTGCGCCAATTACAGAAAAGAAAAATTCAGGTGTCCACGGAAATTAGTGCGCTTAACAGCCATGGATCCGCGCCAATTTAGTTATAATTTTCTTGGCTCGCTTATCAGCCCCAAACCAGCGCCAATTGGCACGTCTGTTCTTTAAAAAATAGCGCCAATTTGTTTTTTTCTGGATTGGCGCGATTGTCTTCAAAAAATAAGCACCAATTACTCAACCTTTTCTCCGGCTCAGAGATGATCAGTCATCTGAGACCCTTCACTCCAGGTGTTACTGTAGTTCCACCTGATCACACAAATACATTTACATGTACTCCTACCACTACAGAAATGTAACTAATGATACATCCCTAAAAAAAATGAGGCTATCTCTATCCTAAGCTCTGATACCAAGATAAAAATCACACTTTGAATTAAATGAAGGAGTTGCAGCTCACAGGTGTGTACGGCACCTGGGAGACTGCACTCAAACAAAGAGGAGACTCTCTCTCACGTTCACTCTACATTACATCAAATGAATATTACAATATTAAATACATCACTGAAAAATAGGTAGTTGTAAACAACCTCCTAAACTCTAGGAACTAATCCTAAACTAAGGAGATACGTTACAACCATATAACCATTTCTCCATTATTTTTAATTGAGACAAAATTCCTCATTTCTATCTCATGTATTGTGTTGATTACCAAATCCTCGACCGGTATTCCTCAGTCACTATCGACATGCATTGGACTTTGCATTTTTCTTCAACTATCGACTATGAAATGGTATTCCTTTAAAATTTTTCAATTTTGGCCATGCCCAAACATACAGAAAAGGCCAAGAATATTCTCCATCATAAATATTGTGAAAAAAGTCATGGTAATGATGTTGCCTAATATTTTCAACATTAATTTAAAGAGATGTATATGTTCAACTTATGCCTTATATATGGTTTTCTATTTTTTAAACTTTATTATGCCCAGCCTCGACACCTTTCAATTTATAGATATTGTGAATATATTAATTATGGGTCTTGGTGTAATACGTAGACAGTCTCCAGGGCACACACCACACCTCACCCATGTGAATGATTTGAAAGGAACAATAAAATATTTATTTCTATCAACCCAACGACAGTCAAATCCTCTTTTGGGTCGTTAGGGTAACCACCCCACTCCCTCCTCTGACCTAGTTGTCATTTGCACTCTGAGGTTCTGTCGCAGGAGCTCTACATACTTGTTAGCAATGGGGGAGTGGGGGGTTTTCTTTTCCTTGCTGCCTTGGTTCTTTAGCCATTGATTTCTATGATGAAAAATTATTAGGCTACAACCATTACTCATTCTTCAATGACCATGGCGCTTTAAAATATTTCTATTGGCTCGCATAACCTTCCATCATAATAATTCTCATTAAACCTATCCAAGAAAACAATGCTACTACAACAAAGGATGAGCTTAGGTTTCCCAACCAATGAGGGTGCTAAGATGCGAGATCTACATATTCATCACCATTAGCAAACAACGTGCCTCCCAATACACTTGTGATTCAGCATTCGGTAGCGAAAAAAATGTGCTTCCCATTGTACTCATGATTCACAATTTGGGAGCCAACGAACAATGTGCCACCTAGTACACTTGTGAACTCGATTTCTGAGTATCATTGAACCCATGTTAACTCCCTATGCTTATCATCTCGCCATATTAAAATAAAGGTAAATCAGGCAATGGTTGCATAATTAATAAAAAATGGTTGTATAACCTATGTGACAATGACCTTCAAGTTGACCCAGATTTGAAATGTGAAGTGGGCCTATAATCGATGTGATGATATGGTTAACACCTATTTAAGTTATCTTCAACAAAAATCATATAAATAATTTTAGTGAACAAAATTGTTGTGAAATTTGTTTAGCTTGTAATTGTTAAGATAGACATACCTTTTCGTGTTTAACCTATGAAATGTATTTTCATTCCTATATTGCATGTTGATATTTAATGTATTCTTTTAATCCCATTAACCTAGTTTTATAGTCATTTCCTAGACATTAATATACTTATTTTATATTACACCTCTAATCTTCACCTTACTAAAAAGGTCAGTATCGGTCATCACCAGATGGCTCATACTCCTGGGGATATTGCTTCAAAGACGAGCAAGGAAATCCTCCCGCCTAATATCGCAAGGCGTCTTCGCAATGGCCCTGCGTATCTAGAAAGAGATAATACGGACGAGGGCTTGTCCAAATATCATGGTTGGTCATTTTTAGTCCCTCACTGACATATATGAACGACTCTAATTGTTTTTCCAAAATTACATCGACATTCATCAAATTAGAATCGTTTCTTGACCCTAAGAAAACGAATGGGAATAATCTTACCTCGACCCTATAAAAACCCAATGGGAGTACTGACACCTATGCTACAAAATAGAAAACAACCAACCTAAACATTGAGAAATCATATACAAATTCTCGTCGATAAAAGCATGATCATATTTCTGTATCATCGAACAAATTCCTAATTTAAATGTAAAACCAAGGATTCAAAGTTGACATGAAGAGATACAGAGTCAATATGATCTTATTACCAGCCTACCTCATAATGGAAAATCGAATCAAGTTTATAGTTCATACGTTGCAAAATATCTTTTATCTTTTAAGAAGATATTCCAACTACATGGAATAACCTTGTTATACAATCAAATCAAGACCATCTATGAGAGATGAAAATGTTTTTGAGGGGATTTGAATATTAGTGGGGGATAACAATACACCCACTTTACCAACCAACCAAAGCCTTCATTAACAACAAAATATAACATTTACGAAATTTATGCAAAGTAAATTAATATATCAAGATTTAGGAAATTTTGTGGCTTCTAGTGATTGGGAATCATTGATAGGGATGATTTTACAACAATAGATCATATAACATTAGTGTTACAATTTGAATTTTTTATTATATAAATAGTTGTATGGTAATAGTCTATAGGTGGTAAGGATGCGCACATTGCAAGAGGAACAAAAAGTAAATGATCGAGAACTCTAAGTAGCATCATATATTGTTAGTCTATAGAAAGCCATGTCTTTAATCAATGTCCATTTCTCTCAACTATGACCAAAAAATTAATTTTATAGTTTTTTTTGAGCTTTGGAGATTGTTTAATATATATTTAGTCTATCAAATATCTATAAAAGGCCTGGGGTGTAAATCTAGTCTTTGAAGGCTATAAATATGAGAGAGACAACAAATTTACTCTTAGCACTAGAGGGAGAAGGAAATGTAAAGGACGTCTATTTGTGCAATACTACATGTCATTCTTTCTTATTCTTCATCCACTTCCATATATAAATTACCCATGATGAGACACCTTTTTTCCTTCCATATTTACAACATTCACGCATCATCCTTCCAAGTTACTTTCATTTCTCCACAAGTGATGATGTTATGTCGAGCAACATATTAGATAATCCTATTGGGAATAAACTTAACATGTTAAATGGTCAAATATTTAGTATCCAAGATAATTCCTTTACTAAAGAGTCAAACCAATGCAATCATTTTATGAATGATTTTTAATTTTTTGAATATTCTGAAAAAAATTATTTTATAGTAATTTCATAGAGATATAGGTAATTGGAAAAAATAATGAGGATAAATACAACATTACAAGCACATTTTTCATCATCATGTCACTCACTGGGAATTGAATGTAGGTGGCGATGATAACAACTATTCTGCCCAAAAGAAAACCCCAATTCACAATGCCTTTACTCTTTATTTTTTAATATTTTAATTTTATTCTTCAAAACTTACATTTTATATTCAACTTTTATATTGCTATAAATATAGTGAGACAAAAATTGAAAATATCAAATTTGTAAGAGGTATCAAATCACATGGTGAGAATAAAAAAAATGAGACTAATTGATATTCAATTAATTTAAGAGGCCAATGAGAGACAAGTCTAAATGTTTTATGTTTTTGACTTTTTCAAATCATATTAGAATAATTTGGCAACATATTTTTTGATAAATCACAATTCTAAATTATTTAATTCATATCTTCTATACATAAATTGATTTTCATCCTCAAAAACCCTTAGGACACTTTAATTATGCAATCTCAACAACTAAAATTTGTAATTACAAGTTTTTTAAATGAATTTTTGGGTGAAATTGTTTGGAAAAACATACCCAACAAAAAATTAAAAAGTAGAACATCTAAAATATGTGACCAATAAGGTCTTCACATCCTTCCCTCCTTAGTTCACTTCATTGTTTAAGCCTTTGATCTTGAGACCATGTCTTAACATTAATTTTGATGTTGTTCACCTCATTATTTAGATCATTGTTCATGATATCTTCTCTTCTCACATCCCTCTAGTTTGCACTCACCTAGTTATTTAAATGATATGCCACAATGAATAATAAATATTATATATTCATATATTGCAATAATTTTAAGAATTTCAATGGTTTATGATAAACAATCAAACCCCTACAAAAATATGAGTTTTTTTTTTAAGATAAATAATTTCTAGAGCATAATTTCTAACTTGAGTGGCAGGAACTAACTTGCCCTACAACATTTGTTTTAAATGAATGGTTAATTTTTCATTTAATGTTTACATATAGTTAAAATTTAACTATAATCAAAATTTAATCTCCTTTTTTGTGTTCCCTTCCCACACAACTGAGCTTAAAACCCAGTCCAAATACAAAGAGGAATAAAATGTGTACAGCGTCCAGGGTTAGGAGTGCGAAAAAACATGTTGTGACCGAGTGGCACTGGGGTTTACAGTGAAATGAATTGCTCAAGGTTTTATTTCAAAGGGATTTTGAAAACCCATATAAATGTAGTTGATGACTCGAACCTTGAACAAACAAACGAATAAATTTTGTAGTTTGCTTTGACTTTAGAGGGAGAAAAATTGAAGAGAGACTTCACGAGAAGAGGAATGAAGATTTAGGAAGAATTTTTGTAGACTTTAGAGCACATGGAGAAGTGGATAAGGGGCACACTGGTAGATTCTAGAAGGAGGCCTGCGAAGGTGACGACTAGTGAAAACACTAGGAAGACTAAGGGGGCCAAATGGCAGAAAAACTCAAGGAGACAGGGTACCAACCTAGGGCAACAATAGAAAAGGCAGGAGGTGAGGATGAGGAGGAGAAAGTGGGAAATAAGGCATAAATAGGGAGATCATGATAAAGGATGAAAAATGAGATTATGGGAAACACAGGAATGAAAAAAGGGAAACATTCTATCAGCTGAGGGCGAGATTGCAACATCGACTGCACAAGAATGGTAGTCTGGCCTTGCTGAGACAATGACAGAAGGGAGCCTACAGCATGACAGGTTAGTATCAAAAGCCTTATGAAATATTATGGTCTTATACCCTTGCTATCTTTTTCTTTGAAAAGACATTGGCAATAAGTTTATTGCGGTCTATCGAGTTTGCTTACTATATGTTGTTTGTGTTTCTCATTAGCTCACTGGTTATAACTCACTATTTAGGGTCTGATGTGTCTGCAAATCACAATCCCTCCAAATTATCACTCGATATTCATAATCCTTATGTTGTTGAGTGTTGAATGAAAACTATTTGACAAAATTCCTAAAATAATTGGCTTGCATCTACATAACACTATTCATGTTGCTAAAGCACATTTTCCCTTTGACCATCACTCTTACAAAGTTTAGAAAGGTCCCCACTCAATGAGACACATGTTAAGTTGGCCATCTTAGGTAGTTCTCTTATGTTCTGTCATATGCTTTGGTTACACCAACATTTTCACATTTGGATTTAGTTCAGAAAAATGTATGCCAACAACACCCATGGATAATGACAATATGTATCCCCATGACAAGCTCCTATGAATATCCATAGAAAAATTATATGTGTGGTTCATGAACATGAACCCTAATTGGTATTGCTTAATTTACACATAGAGGGTAAGAGTCTGTTAGTTTGGGACAATTACATATAGTTTTAGTTTAGCAGGAGCCACAGAATAAAGGGGATACATTGGCTCAAAGTTTAGGATTTTGAATTGGCATTTCTGTGTGTAATGATTTTGAGGAAAATTCATGTTGTAGAGAGGTTGATCTTAGTTAATTATCTTAATCAGTGAGACATTTTATTTTGATATTTATTTTAATATAATTATATTTGATATTCTCTTTGAGTTTGTGCTAGCTGAACATTGTTTTGGGCACCAAGCTTGTGACCAAATTCATGGAATGGGAAGTATCATCCTCTGGAAACCTTCCTGAATAAACCTTGTAGGTTCTATGGCTAAAATTAACTGTAGTGGTCACATTAGAGGGAAATTTCTTGATAAGAGGTTGGCTAATCCCATATCGTTCCATCTTGGTACATAGGGTGGGTATGGGTCTCTGTAAACCTTAAGCATACTTAGGGTAGAGACAACACCTCTAGACTCCCTTTTTCTAAACAATGGAGATGTTGATATTTGGAGTCCCTTTTTCATCAATGGGTGGAGACATTTCTCCCTAGAATCCCTGATTGATTAGTGGGTGGAGATACATATCCCTGGAGTCCCACGTTGCAGGGTGGAGGAAGCATGCCTCTGGAACCCCTACACCAGCCTATAACTAAATACCTTAGGCCAGGATGCTGAAGGTTAGATTAGACCTCTAGAATCCATGTATGTATGGGAAAAGGAACATATTACACAAGCTAGGGGGTGACAACTGCAAGGTTGGCAGCATGTCAATGGTTGGGAGGATAATTGTTGATTTCGCCCCAATACCCATCTCTAAGGTACATAGTGCTTAGTGCCTTATTAAATGTGATGCCCAAACTATGCTTGGATTGATCACAACATGCCTATATTTGCATGATTGTAATATTGCAATACTGTGTGTGGAACTTCTATTGGTCCTATTTTTGAGAAGTAGCTTTGTTGTACCCAGTGTCTTCCTAAGAAAGAGGATGACAGATACTGTGAATATAAATAAAGTTTTATGTAAATCCCAATTGTTCCTCTTCATGACTGAATGAATAATACTCCAACTCCTTTCTTAGGGGATGGGAAATGGCTAATTGTGTGAGAAATTGTATAGAAAATCCTTGTAGAACCTAGGCAAGTACAACATGAATTTGCCACCAACCTGTTGGATCTCTGCCACAATTCCCATCACACAAAGCCTCAATTGTGCCCAATTGACATTATCCATGTGAAAATAAAAGAAGGGAGAATTGAGTTCAGACAATGGGTGCTTCTTCTTAATATAAACCATAAATCTTCTTTATTGTTGTCATGAAACTTTTCATGGCCTCTCTGTCACTTGAAGGAGGGCTTTTTATTGTTTTCTCAATATCATACCATTTTGGAGCCAGGGGTTGTAATATCACTTACAGGTTTCTATCATTGTAACCACATGGAATATGATTTTAACATCTTGTTATGGGCTACTTCTAGTGGTTACAATATACATGCAAGTATGCATGTTACTACAAGGTTTGATCCTTATAACTTCTATTAGGGAATCACAACTTATAACCACATATGCCTAAAATTACATGTTCAACAACCTATTAGAGTGTGTGCCTATGATAATATTCAATGTGCTAGAGTACATACAACATATTTGGTTCTCTCTATTACATCAACAACAGATCTAATCTGTAAATGATGGCAGCCATGATTAAACAATGAGAGAGTGCATCCCTAAATTTGCCTTCTATTAGTTAGTGTGCATGTGTGCAACAATTTTAGGTAGGGTAAGGACATGATAAGGTTATCCATGTCCTTAATCTCCAGTCAAAGTAGATAGCATGTTGAGGATAGTACAATTTTATTTTTAGAAACTTTTTTGTCTTGGAGTTCGACCTTTAGTTATGGTGCAGACCCCAAGGTAATCTAAACTCTTGGCTTGGAGTGCACCACATCATCCTCTTGAATATCCATATATCTATGATTTAGATCTAATTTTGTAGACCCTAGTCTTCCCTTTTCATTTCTATAAATAAATGTGAGGGTATGCATCAACAATAGAGATTTGACGTTCAACAATTTAGTGGTTTTTCTGTAGTAGATTTTCATGTGCAGAATTAATGACCATTAGTGACAGGTTTTGGTATGAAGCTGTTGAGTTCTGTTATTTGTTTTCTACAATATGTGTTTATAAATTCATTACAGATAGTTGTTTTGATAGGTTGTTTGGTTTAGGGTCATTACTACTTTCAGTCTCCAGTAGATCTTCAGCAATGGCCACATTTGCTAATTCTTTAAGCTTTGTTTCCTTTGAGAAGGTCACTAACACATGCTTTGCAATTAATTGTTGTATGACCTATCTTTCCATAGTAATAACACTCAAACTCACTCTTACCTTTCATTCTCTTTTCCCTCCTCTTCTTTGAGTTGAGAATCTCCTACAATTGCCCTCTTTTATTCTTCTAAGAGAGTTGAAATCATGTCTTCTAGAGTTTGAGAAGACATTTCACTGAGAGTAAAAATGACATTGTTTTATTTAGAAGGAAAAATCTTTGCTAATTCTTTAAGCTTTCTTTTGAGAAGGTCACTGGCATGGGCTTTGCAATTAATTGTTGTATGACTTATTTTTCCATAGTAGTAACACTCAATCTCACTCTTACCTGTCATTTTATTTTCCATCCTTTTCTGAGTATAATGTCATTTCTAGTTGAAAATCTCCCTTTGAATCTCCTACAGTTGCCCTATTTTCTTCTGCTAAGAGAGTTGAAATCATGTCCCGTATTTTATTCTGCTAAGAGAGTTGAAATCATGTCTTCTAAAATTTGTAAAGGTATTTAACTAGGATTAAAAATGATGTTGCTATATTTAGAAGGTGAAAGGTTTAAAAAAATGGTTTTGGCATACTCTTCATCTATTGTAGCATTGAATTCTGCTCACTGTCTAACAAGAGACCTCAGAGTGCTTGTGGTTAGACATAGTGACTCCATCAAACATCTTGAATTTAAATAATTGAAGCCTTAAAGAAAACTTTTATTTGCTTCTTTTTCTCCACAGTTTATTCAGATTATCCTAGATTTCCTTGGATGATTTTTCCAGATCTAGATGATGCACCTTAGAGTCTAAGAGAGAAAGACCAATAATAGTTTTGGCTTTACCATCTCTGCTCTTCCATTCTAGTAATTTATATGGATCTGTAAGTAATTATTCATCCCCATTTACTAATCTCCACATTCCCATATACTATTCTCCATAGATTTATTAAATAGCTGCACTTGAATTTTACTTTCAGGTGTGGAAATTGAGACGAGAGTATTTTTCTAATGGAATTTCCATTGAAAAAAAAATCTTTATGGAAACCCTAGCAAACTTTTCTTGATTTGTTGAAAATATTGATAAGAGATTGCTGGAATGGTAAACCTGTCCCAAACCTTAATAAAAACTATCTAGAATGCATTGAAATCTATCGAATACGTATCTAAAACGTGGTAGATCATAGTAGACGTTTTTTTTCTTTACAATGGCAGTTTCACATGAAGAAAGGAGGCTCATATACGAGGAAAGGCAGATCATATAACCAGTTCTACATACAAATGGTAAATGTCAAAAGGACGGTAGCTCATGTAGAATGAAAATGACAACTTAGGATATCTGACATAGTATATTTCTTCTTCATTTTGGCTATAAGAAATTACAGACAAGAAATGAAGAAGAAAATGAACCCATGTTTCACAATGTGGGAAATAGATATGGCTAGGGCTTCATGCAACATCCTTCTCACATTATCGTGAGTGAGATTTCTGGCCAAAATGGCTGCTACAACAGTCACATATGGTGGCTACAATGAAACGTGATATATGGTTTCTTACATATGGCCCAATTTCAAGACGATTAGGTTCTCTTTCATATATACGATGTCCAATCCATGATGACTAAAAGTGACAGCTCATCTTCACTCCCTGTGTGCAGGTAGCTCAAATCTGAAATGGCAGACGGTAGATCATAGATCCCTTGAAAGTGTGGAGCTAGGGATATACACAGGGTCATGGGTTCCTCCTTCAAGGTGCACACTGGCTGCAAATCCATGGACATAAGGCAGATCACACTGGGTGCATGGACTCAAACGCATGGTAGTTGTGACTGGCAGGTATGGCTTGAAATCATCTTCAAAAGAAATCTGATCCAAATCAATAAGCATCTAGCATTCCGATCAAAACAACCTGTAATGTCCACAATTTATGCTTCTTTGATACCATATTACAATAAGAACTAAACCACTTAAATGGAAAATCCTTAGATAGGGTTGAGACACATAACCAAACACAAGGAAGAACAAACACAATAATGCTATGGTATTATGAATAACTAGAGTGTATTACAATGGGATCTGCCTCTCTTATATATATTTTGAGAGATGTCATAGCTTATTTATAAGACACGACAATTGTTCAAAACCCTAAAAGAAAAAAATAACCTAAATTCCTACCTTTTAGTTGAAGAAGCTAACTTTATAAGCCTTATATTCTAACAGGTGGGTCTCCCTTAATGTCATCATTATATTAACAACCAAACCAAGCATTAAACTATATTTTTAATAGAATCCTTAGGAATATGTTTAGAAATGTTTTATTTAAATTGTGGATAGGGCTTCAAATGGTAGCCAATAGAAGAAAATAGAGGAAAGTACCTCAGAGTGTAGCTAGCACAATATTGGTAGTAGAGTTAGCCAAGAGTGGATCACTGTAGGCAGTCGAGCTATAGAGAAGACCAATAAAAATTTAGCTATGGACGCCACCAAGAGTGGTTAGTAGACCTATCAGTAGTTGGTAAGAAAATGGTGGATGAGTTGAAACTTGAAAGTAAGTTGTTGATGGAAGCAAAGTCCATGTGGCTTCAATAAGTGGAGTTGGTAATTGGGTCTGAGAAAACCCACTTCTCCATAAAGTTGAATTATGTTTAATAAAATATTTGTTGTTTATGAGGATGTTAAATGTTCGTGTAATCTTTACTAGTCACATACAACCATTGCCAACCTCTCTTTGTAATCAATATTGTTATGTGTCAGCATGTTTCTAGGGTGTGATTTAAAGTCACCCAAGTCAACACTCATTTGTTAGGAACCTAGGTGATTAATATCAATTTAAGCACTATGTGGACCCAAACCCATCTTGGGGAGGGTGCCCTACTACTTGAATTGTGTATAAATAAACATTCAAGAGTCATTCTTAAAATCATGTGATCTTCTTTACCTCTATAATACAAGTGATTACACCTTATGGCACCATATTGAGTGTTTTCTTTCTTATTTATGGGTTGCATTTTCTTCTCTCCAATATACTTATGGACTCTATGTAGGGAATTTATGGATCAACTGTAGGGTGCACTTGTTAGAGTTTTACTCTGCTGCCCTAATGTTCTCTCTTTCCCTCGTTGATCACATAAATTAGGACTTCTAATGTGGTTACATTTGATCCCTTCACTCTCTTATGAATCTCAACACAGTACAAGAGCAGGTGTCAACCTCCCTTATTCATTTTTCTATCACTTAGGATTCTCTTCTCATTGTTTTCACTGATATTTTTTTCTGATTAGACTTTGTATGCAAAGAAGTGCCTAACATGAGGAGATTTTCTTGTTATTTTCAGGGTTTTACTAGCTAGAGAAGCGATCATTGTTTGATGCCATTTAAACTGATTTTATGTGCCTATTTGGAAATCTTGTTCATAGAGGTGGTGCACCTAATTTTGTAGACCCTAGTATTCCCTTTTCATTTCTATAAAATAAATGCGAGCTTATGGATCAACAATAGACATTTGACATTCAAGAATTTAGTGGTTTTTTTGTAGTGGATTTTAATGTGCAGAATTAATCACCATTAGTGACAGGTTTCAATAAGAAACTATTGGGTTTTGTTATTTGTTTTCTATAGTATGTGTTTATAAATTCACTACAGGTAGTTGTTTTGAGAGGTTATTTAGTATAGGCTATTTAGTTTCTTGCAGTAATTATTTTGCGCTGCAGAATTTGCTTTCCATGGTTTAGACAATTTTTCACTGGGGATGTTCTGTCATATAGTACACACTCTAAATTTAATAGGGTGGAGGTGTGTTGATAAGATGATATTATTTATGTCCAACTGTTGACCATAAAGTAGGTCAATGGGATAGCTAAGAAAAATAGTGTCGAGACAATATTGGAAGACAAAGTAGCTCACACTTGAAGATAAGACACTAAAAGTAGACCCATATTTTAATAAACATTAAAACCCTTTAGCATGGAAGTAGATGCATTGTTAACAGATACATATTTTTTTGTATTCACCGTCACTGTGTCACATGAATTTCCAAGATAATATTTCTCACAGGGGGCCCTCACTCAATTTTTCTAACAAACCTGTGTTTACAACACTCTCATTAACCATAGTTGTGATTTACGGTCCAACCATGACAACTCCAGGGTAATTTTTTTCTCAAAACTATCTACATCCCATTTTATAACTCAAATTCCCTACAAGAATAGGTAGAGTAAAGTTGTTGATTTAAAGTAGTAACATAACTATCTTCTGAAGGGATACTATAATGAATGCCCATTTTATCTGTTTGTAGCCACTACTCTTGATTGTAACCATGAATAATAAACAATGCTCTAAAGTAGTTGAGTTCTTGTCCATCTTTTAAACTATTCGATGAGCAAGGACACTATGGTATGCCACGATCACAAATAAGATGCATAAAAATCATAGAGACATGATGCTTAGTCATATATGTATATATGTGGATGTGCAACTTTATGCATGTAGTCATTATATTAATTATTCCTAAATGCTTATGAATGGATACCAAGTGAAGTAAATCCAATCCTTGATGGATGGAATCCATGTTGTTCTTCCTTTCACTTGTGGTCCACAAATTTTATGGCTATTAATTATACAACTTATCGTCTCATGAGTTTTAGTAGGCCCTCTAAGTTTGTAACAAGCACTCAATGACATTCTTCATTATTTCCCTAATACCAATTGGTGTGCATTTTATCCACCTTAGAGTGGACTTCGCTTCATGGTAATGACTTTGTGCATATCTCGTATAGGTGACCCTGCTTCCTAAAACTCTTTCTAAAGGGTATCACATTATTTTCATCCTTCTTTTGGTGAGGAAATATTTTATTTAATGGTCTAGCATAGAAATTAATTGTTACATCAAAGAGATTAGATAAGGAGTAATTAGCCAAATTTATGGGATTAATGTTAGTTTTTGGATTAACATGTTCTTTGCTTAGAATAGTTACTTCATGTTAGCTTGATTTCAATTCAATCCATTTCCTTAAGAAATGACCTAAAACATTATCACATGATTGTAACTAAGAAAGAACATGAACGATAAATGTAGGAGACAAGTCAAGAAAGAGAACACACGAATTGGCTAAAGCTAGGGAAAAACCCCAAGATAGGGAAACCCTTGATCAATTATAACTCCCATTGTCTCAATCCAGAAGAGAATAAAGAGACAAAATCAAGTATTTTGAAAACAAATTGACCTCTTTGTGGGAGATGTTTGTGATTTTGATTTCCTTGTAGAGGCTTTCAGGCCATTTGAACCCGAGGCAATCGTACACTTTGAAGAACAAAGGTATACTTCTTATTCCATGTTAGGTAGAGGAAGACCAGTCTATACACATCATAACAATGTGATTGGAACCATGTTTATGCTTTCTGCTATCAAAGAATTTAGCCTAGAATTCAATTTGGTTAAATTGGGTACCATGGAAGAATATGCTATATTCTCTCTACTACTTATAGTCTCACAAATTCTTGTGGTAGCTCATAATGCATTTGGGCGAAGTGAAGCTCTTTCATATGTGAATGCATTGGCTGAGCACCCTAGGTTGGACGGTTCAAGTGATTTTCTCATTTATCCTCAGCGACTTGAAGAAAATGATTGTACTCCATATATGATGACAAGACCCTATAAATTTGGAGTTGAATGCAAGTTTGATCATTCCTTTGTGTTCCAGTTAGTGGACTTCCAAATTCTAAAGAGGTGACTATTAACATTGTATTGGTATTTAATTGTATTGAGTTGTAACTTAGGACTTACAGTAGCTTGTTTTCTCTTAGCATATAATATTATAATTTCTTAGAGTATAATAATATACAAGTCACTTTCAATTGCAGTATATAATTCTCCCCTGACAATATGCACCTTATTCAATAAAATCCATCATTTTGTGATTGAAAAAAATTGTAGATTATCTAATATCTCCAATCATGCATAATTTTCTGACCATTCACATCTTACCCTTTGTTATGGATTATTTGTAGTTTTATGATCTGTCATGCGTATCTCGTCTTCAATCTCTGTTTATTCATAAACATAAGAAATGGTGGATTTATCTATAATTCAAAAACACAAATATGTTACACTTTTAAATGGAGACATTTGTCTCATGATTGAATGTGTGCATGTATGTCTATGCTTATTTATTCCCCAATTTCTATTCTTGATTAACTAAATGAGTTGTGTTCTTCTATTCTCAACCAAAACAAATATATGTATTCTACTCTTTCCCCGTGTAATTTTCAATGGAATAAATGAATTACTTATGATATTAATATGTTGAATCGTCTCCAAACAACATCCACTCATAGATGAGTTTGATTGCACTGAGAGGCGCTTTGCAACCTAGTATTGTAGAGATGATGTAATGTCTTGTAAACATTTTGACTCGGGAAATATAAATATAAATAGAAACAAAAATTCTACATTTTATTATTATTTTATGATTTTTTGTTGGGAAAACTGAACATGGTTAAGTTACTGGGTTTTTGAGGTCTGCGTTTATGGGAAGCCATTGTATTGACACATGGTATTCATGTGGAATATAACATATTTAAAAGAAAAAATTAAGCTAGCCTAGATCCATCTTAACTCTGAATATACCAAGGGATGAGAGGGATAAAATCTCTTTTCACTCTAAGGGAAGTTTGCATCTCAAGCCATTTGATCCCTCTTGATGCTTAGTAGATCTAGAGTTAAGATGGATATAGGCTGGTTTGTCTAACATAGACTTCCAAGCTGCTCAAATTTGATTGCTCAAGTGTTGTATGTGAAGTTCCAAGGTATGTGAGAGGTAGGTTCTATAGGAACAAACACAAAGAGAAAAGGGAAGGTCAACAAAATGGATCAAATTTATTGAAAAATATACTTGCTAAGGTAAACAGGGGAAATTAAACCTGGGTGGGGAGGATAACACTCCTCCCAACTATCTGGACTAGATCAAATTGACAAAATTGGTAGATCCTTGGCTACCACAACAATTATATTAATTGTTTGAAGTTTGATTGTAGTATTTGTTATTTTTTGTATGTGTGCCAATCCAATTAACCCTAAAATGCAAATAATAAGAATAATAACACCTGATTATGTGTCTATGTTTTTGTGAAATCAATAGACATCTGTCTTCCACTGTGGTGAGCTCATTAATGTGATATGTTATAAGTGGATTCTGGGTTGTGTGGCAATTATTTATTGCATGAAAGTGTTAGAATGTTATTAATTTTTTATATCAAGGTATCATGATTACTTACCCCTAAATAGCATGTCTGATCTTATGCTTATATAACACATCCCAATTGTAGTAGGGAGTAATTTGTTTTAACTGGACTATATTAAATTGACAAAATTGACAGATCCTTGGCTATCAAAACAATTATATGTTCAAAATTCTATTGTAGTACTTGTTACTGTTTGTCTATGTGCCAATATGATTAGCATCAAAATGAAGATAATAAAGATAAGCACACTTGATTACACATCTGTGTTTGTGAAGTAAATAGACATCTTTCTTCCAATTTGGAAAACTTATTAATGTGATATGTTATTAGTGGACTGTGTGGGCTGTGTTGTGGAAATTTATTACCACATGCAAGTGTTAATATGTTATTAAATTTTTATATCAAGCTATTAGGATTATCTTCACCTAAATAATGTGACTAAACTTATGCTTTAAATAGAAAATTTCAGTTGTATTAGGGAGTAATTTGTTTCTATGAAACATTTATTCCTTTAAAAAATAAAATTCCCAATCATGGGCTTAATTGTAATTCTCTCATATGGTATGGCTCTTACCATCCTTACACAATTGGTTTTTCACCCTTGACATTCAGATTGTAGCAAGAATAATAGCCTTACAATTATTGTTGTCTTGTTGCCTTTATTATTTCCCACCTACAGATTTGTAGCTCTAATTGTTTTTTCTAGCCCCATGTTGAACTATTTCTTACATTGTTATCAAATGAACTTCTTGTTGGGTATATACATGTTTATTGTAAATTTCAATCTAAAGAATGTGTGAGTAAATTCTCAGGTTGCTATAACTTTTGATTTAGTATATCCAATCTTGCAAGGATGACAACAAGGTTGTTCCATTTCATAATACATGATTAATTTTGATGGGACCAGTAATTTTACATATTTTGGTGTGGCTCCAGGTGCCATCTTTTGCCACAAGAAGTGAGTCCTCACCAGAGAGGCCAAGCGAACCTGAGTGTGCTGTAAGTTAAATAAAGCAATTTTTTTTTTTTTCATAGCACATATCATTTTGATATTTTTGTAATTTAGCTTTTTTTTGTAATGTTTGATTTATTTTGATGTTGTTTAATTTAGCTTTTTTTGTGTTGTTAATTTTAATTTTATTGAACTCAACACTATATGAAAACTGGGATCTGCAAATTTGGTTCAAATTGCAAGTTCCACCATCCAAAAGATAGGTTGGTAGCCTTAAAAACATAGGAGAATGTTGATGGAAGTGAGGTACTCAAGTCACTTTGCGTTTTCATCCATTATTTTTTGTCTTCCATTTAATATCATATGTAATCAGTCTGTGAATTTATATATATGCTCTTGATTTTGTAGGTCAAACATGCTCTTGTTTCACTACCAGAGAGGTTTGGTGAGCCTAAATGCATTGTAAGATACTCAGTGATGAGTTTTGTGGTTTCATGTTCTACAGTTGTTTCTAATTGGATTATATTTTTTCTTTCAAAACTATTTCTTTACTGAATTTCTTGTTGTGGATCTCAGTTTTTTGTCAAGACATGTATTTTCAAGTATGGTGCCAAGTGCAAGTTTGATCATCCAAAAGACATGAGGATCTTTAGAAACATCAGAGCACAAAGGGCATGGGTATGTTATTGTAACTATAAGAATAGAGGAACAAGGGGTTTTTGGAGTTCTAAATGGGAAAATAAAGGTCACACCTATAAAGATTTCTAGCATGCATAATTCCAAGGGATTACCAGTTAGACCTATGAGTATTTATTTGGATTTATCTATTACTTAATGCATGGATAAAGGATTTTGTCATCAGTAATTGCCAATTATTATTTTTTTTCATTTCAAAGTCCTCTTGAGTTACTCTATTATATGGTTATTAGTGTTGTCTAGATCTCTCTAATGACAAAAACCTAGGTTGGATTTCCCTTATGTGTTCTACTTGATGTAATTCATTGGAATCTGGTTGGCTTCATTGCCTTATGTGTCTGTAGTATGTACTTGTGGTTCTATATTGAGATTGTCTAGGCTTGTTGTCAGTGTTTTTCACTTTTGAGAATTCTTTGGTTTTGTTTTGCTCTAATTATTGTGGATGCTATGATTTTGCAGGGTGAGACAAATTGCCCATTTTATGTCAAAACAAGGGGGTAATTTTAAAATGTGATGCCTTTATTTTATCAAATCATGAAGGGAATTCTAAAATTATTGTTCATGTCATTATATATGTATGATTAAATGAAGTGATAATATTATTATAGTGTTATTTTATAGCAAGAGTATGTTTTATTGAAATCTTACAGGCTGATTAGCATATTTTTTTTATAGAAAGTGTACTTGTTGATTTTATCCAATTTGGTTTAATCTTTTGTGTAGCTACAAATTTGGATCAAATTGTTGATTCAATTGTCCTAATAGGATATGTAAGTTTTAGCTTGATTAGAGAAGTATGGATGTTGGATTTTGTTAAAATTTACCATTGCCATATTTTGCATCCTTGCAATAACTAATGTAACAAAAATTACATATCATTTTTATTTCATGATGCAGTAGTAAATATGCCACCAGCTGTTATGCCATTTTTTTTCCAGTAATCAAACTTTAGTTGGATATTCAGGGGTAAGTTAGATCCTCCTTTATATTTCAGTGTACTTTTGCTACAATGTTTACTATATTTATCAAAATCTTTGATGCTGACATTAAGCTCTTCTTTAGTTAAGTATTTTTGGCTAATTAAATATACTCTAGCACAATCTTTTCTCTAGTGTATTCTAATAATCTGTTGATTGTTATTGATATGTTGCCAATGTTGGGCCTGGCAACATGTCAAGGTGATCTCCCTAGTAAGAAGTCCCAATTAGACCTAAGACCATTTAGTGTAGGAGTCCTAGCAGTGGGTTGTAAGGTAATTCCTTGACTGCGATGTTGTAAAGAGGCAAGTAAGATAACTCTGTCAGTAGCAAGGGTGTGACTTCCGCAGCAAGTCAAGGAAGACGTATGAGAGGTTCTAACACTTAAGGGGGGAGATAAGGGTGAAGGTGAGTTCTCAGTTGAAAGGTATCAGTCCCAACTCGAATAGGAACACAGAACACAAAAGGACATACACAACATTAGGTGGAGCATTCCACTTGGATGCAGTAGTCACAACATACAAGGTAAGATAGCACGTACAACACTCACAGATCAGTCCAAACAAGTGCAACAGTTGTTACAGCAAGGTTCATGTGAAAGGTCTGTCTTGTGTCTGACAGAGCAGTCAACACGGACGGTGAAAACTTTAACAGAATATACAACACATTTACAACAAGATTCATATAGCTGCATGTGAATCAATTCATACACAAATATGTAAGTTAAACATCATATATCATTAACTCAACTAGAGAAGTCCAACTACAATAACAACATATCCATGAAAACGTACTGGATCTCATTATATAAAGTGTAAGTTCTAATCATACAATACATCCATGTAAGCCTGCTAGCCCCACCAGTGAAACGTTACAACGACATCCTCCTGCTCCTCCAAAGAGATGTACTAGCTTCGTGTAGTGGAGAATCCAATGTGCATTACAATACGGTCCAAGCTTTCTTCAAGATAGTCTTAATAGAAGCTTGGCTGACCAAAATCCCCCAAAATGAGTTATGAGGGACTATTTATAGCAAAGGGTGGGGTGATCCTTGACATTCCCCTTTGTAACCATTCAACTACCCCCATGACTCTTCACCAACTCTATGACTGTTACATCCACTATTGAGACTTGACTTACACTTGACATGACTCAACATTATAATGCACATGTACCCATGTGAACAATGGCTTGAACAAGACAAACTAGACACCATTTTGACTTAGACAACCATAGAAGTCCAACAGCTCGACATCCTCATGCTAATCAACAGTAACATATTGATGCCAAGATTGGTAGTCCTTGATAGTGTCTGTGCATTCTGTTGTGACATCTGTCTAAAACCTGAACCTTGCCTCCATAGCATCTAGGTACTCTACTCGGGCTCCTCTATCCAACTTGTCTGAAAGCATGCACATCATTTTCTTCAATGTGGCCGGACTAGCAACATACTTGTACATGATGTTGTCACTAATAGGAAAGTCTAGGCTGGTTTCAACTCATCGAAGTATGAGTTAAGCTCTTGTCGGACCTGCTTATTTGTCTTCACCTGGGTGAGAGTCCCAAGTGATGGGATCGCATGAGTGTGCACTATAACATCCATGCTTTTGTATACTTGTGCATGGGAAGCCTGCATGCTAGTGATGAGTTGTGGTACAGGTCTTCATAGTTCTGTATGTGACTCCAAATACGTGCTTACAACTCGATCGCATTGGCCCTCATCATCTTTGGCAAGTGAAGTGAAGCTCCCTTGTACTTCATCTTCCATGCTTGCATGTTATTAACAACAACATGTATTTTCTTCAAGATGCATGCTCTTATTGCACATCGCTGCTGCCATCCGTGGAGATGGACGACTACTTGGTGCATGGTAGAAAAATTGGAGTACAATGCTCTCATAACTATATCAAGGGAAAATACTTCATCTTGTATTGCCTTCTTCAGTTCAGCTTGGGCAGAAATTGTCTCAAAGTACCCTCCTTGCTTGGCCACCTGTATTTCCTTCACCATTCACTCATTCTCATCTATGCGGAAATGAACACTTGAGCTAGTGGCTTCAGCATACACTCTAGTTTCATCGGCCAAATCAAGTCAATGCTTGTGCACATCAGTCATGATCACTCATTCTTCAAATTGCGCAAGGGATGTTTTGTCCTATGGAGTCGGTACTCTCTGAGACTGCACAATTCTGTGATGAGATTCATCAAAGGAGATGTTGTGCAGCTCTACTTGGTCATTTGAGACTTGCTCATCATCTGGATGCAATGAAGCAGGTAAGCCGACCTCTTTGTGTTGAAGCATGAGGTCAGTGTCCTGTTCCAACTCCTGCTACTCCATGTTTGCATCCGACTGATCAAGTGCCTATTCTATTTCATGAGAAAATTCTTGCCTGTGCGATGGCTCACCCTGTTCACCTAATGCTAGCTGTTCAGATGAACCAACTACTTGTATAGGCACTGCTTCATTTGTATGCACATGATGCGCCCCCTATTGTATCTACTGTTGTTGTTCTTCCTTCCCCTATTGGCACAACTCTTGTTCTTTCCAGAGTTGCTCACTTAGCTCACGCAACTCCTTCTCTACTTCTTCCATTCTCTTCTTATCCCTATACCTTCGCACAATTCGCTTGTCGCGCTGCTACCTCTTTGCCTGAATAGCCATAGCTTCTTGTTCTACAAGTGGATATGCTCGAAACTTGCAACTTTCCTCCTCCTCCATGTGGTCAACAATCTTCCTGTTCCCTTTCTTGCGCACTAGTATGCTTAGCTCTGCTACCTCTGCTACTGCTACCACTATTGGTGCTCTCTATGATGCTGCTTCATGCTACTTTGATAACCACTCAATGGGAAGCTGACCTATTCATTAGGTCCGAGGGAATTGTAGAAATACCTCCATGAGTCTTCCTCGACCCAATGAACTTCCCCATGGATCTAGTTGAACTGAACTCTCGTGCAGCGATCCTTCACAATGCAATGTGGCTCATACGGGTTGAAGCTTCAGAGGTTGAATGCATACTTCCTCATCTGTTCTGCTTCGACATCCACTTGCTTGATATTCAAGATATCATATAACCTAATCCACAACATAAGAGTGTTCTAAGGTGCCTTCTTATTCCGCTACAGTCTAGCTATCAATCCCATTGAGATGTGATACACTACTTCCTACATGACAAGTACGTCCAAGGAAAACTTTAGCAAAACATCCGGAGGCTTCTCCGCACTGAACATTCAGATCACACATACCAATCTAAAATGCCTAACAATGCATCCATTGATCCCTTTGACATGCAGGGTGGATCTTGTACAAATATCAACCTGCACACTCAGGTAATGAAATGGTTAGACAGTTGTATGATTACTCCCCTGAAGCTGCCTTTGGACAACAAATTGAAATATGTGTTCACAACAGTCTCCTCTAGTGACCATGCCCACTCGAATCCCGGAAACTCATGTCGGGCATAGACTGTATCTATGATGTATGCAGACGTATAAATCTCTCCATGCATACCCTCAGGTGACTGTCAAGCCTCTGTGACTTGTTCCTTCAGCTGATGAGCCAGTATGCTGGACGAGTTGCATGGTTTTCCTTCTCTAGCGAGTTGGTCCAATACGATCACCCAACTCTGATGAAAGGTTTCAGTGCATTCTTGGCCACTCATTCGACATGTGAATATGACCAAGTATTGGTACACCTTCCTCAATATCTTTGTCTTGTAGATCTGGTTGGGTGTCATCTTGAAATGAGCTGGCTCCTTTACCCAATCCTTCGGAATGTCTCTGGAGTTACCTCTGCTGTTGGGCAAGATGAATGGAGGACTCATGACAGTCGCGGGCTCTGACATCTACTACATCTTATCGTAATCTCATGCCCAGAAGGTTGCAAGATTCATCCTTATGACACTACTTATAGTCATCGTCTCGGGGTAAGTGTGAGAGATGATCCAGTGAATCATGTTCGCACATGGAAACGCGGGGTATCTGCATGTAATCTGATACAAGCCGGACTTGTAAATGTTCACGTACCCCTAGAAGTCTTCAAGGTCTTCCCTAAAAGTGCCTGTGAAAGTTTCATTAACCTCTTGCCACTTCAGTTTTATGTCCTTGTCTAGATAAAACTTTGTATCTTCATAGATCGGCAGACTAGAGGACGCCCGCTCAACTCTTGTTCCAGATGCAACTCCATCTGTGTTCTGTGATCTTGTTCTCTTCGAATCCACTGGGACAGATGAAAATCTGAAAGATCTAGAAACAAGCAGCATGGATCGCAAGAAATATGTTAATGGCAACAAAGCAAATATGCAGAAGGAAATAGCACATACCTAGGAAACTAATTAGTAGGATTGCACAAATTTTACTGGGAGGTCGGGTGACTGGCTGCCAAAACTATGCGATAGGTAGTCTGGGATGTGTGGGAGGTAGGACTGGCTACTAGATCAGTGAAATGCATAATCCAGTCAGGCACTAGGTTGCTGGGATTACGCAATGCACAATTCCAGCTGGGAAGGACTGCTAGCCTAGGGACAAATTTGTGAAATTTCTTGGGCCAAGAAACCGCTGTTCTCCAGACATCCACAAAACAGACTTAGAAGCAAGTGCTGGGCAGGAATGCGCATTTCTGGAGAGAAAGGTGAGCATTCCTTCCCCAGATTGCACAATGCATGCTTGGTGAAAGTAGAGTCCAGGAAAAGGTTGGCCCGACTCACCGACGGGCAATTGAAATAAACTAAGAGAGTAAATGCATGGCAACACTAAGTGATAGTAGAATTGATTAATAGTGCATGCAAAACATGAATGAAATATTTACCAAACAGATGAACATGCATGTGGGTGAGGCAGTTTTCTAGTTATGCGAACATTCGTGTAAAATAGTTTCATGCATGCGGAAATAGTGAGATAGCAACCAAAAATGAAATAGAGCAAGGACATGATATTACACATGTAAATAACAACAAACGTTCAAATAAATCAAATAAACAAAACTCACAGAAGAGAATACACAAAAACAGACAAAAATGATGAAAATGACAAGTTGAGGCCACTTACCCATGAATAGATGAGCTGGATGTGTCGAAGAGTCATGGATGTGTTGTCAGATGTCAGAGATCCAAAATTGATGTGAAGGAATGAGCTCTAATGCGTTGAATAAATAAGTTTGGCCTCATGACACACATGCCACAAATCTAGGAAAAATTGCTAGCTTGTTGGGGACTGACGCAGGTTCAGAAATGTTTTAGCCAAACAAATCCTGAAACTATCGGCCCTTTTGGCAATAGTCTGCGGAGCGCGGACTGAGGTCTCACCCGAGGTAGTATGGGAGGGTGCTGGAACCAGGTTCCCACACCCTAAGGATTTCTTAATTAGGTCTAGAAAGTTTGCAAACGATTGGTACTTCCGCGTACCTGTCTGTTTAGAGTAACTACCTTGTGCAGCTTGGAAGACGAGCACGAATGCAATTTACCCTTTTCTGTGCTTAATATTATTATAGACCTTGAATTAACTTAAGAAGGCACAATACTTTCAGTTACCATTTAACATAAACAGACATGTACTCGATCATAAAATGGAAACTGATGCATAAACCAGAATATAGAACAGAGACGCAATATTCCAAAACCAGCTTATCTTTATTAATGCCTTTTTCCAATTAAAATCCTCTTCCTACCCTGTGCACATAGCTACAGGGGTCCGCGCATGCAACTATTGACTCTACCAAACCTCTACACACACAGGTGTAGAGCCTCTTGTACTACTATAACCCTCGACTTAGACTTACATATTCAGAGCAAATATCACTAATAACAACCCATAACCATTCCGATCATATCTAAAACTTTTTAAAAACTACCTTCTACACCTAGAGCCTTGCTCTATTTATACATTCCCATGGTCCATGAACCATGGGCAAGCCAACTCACTTTCTATTATTTTACCTTATTTTCGGGCAGACTACCCTTTGATTTGACTCATTACAACTCACGCTTCGTGCACTTCGCGGAGCCTTTACAATACCAATATCCCAAAATTATGGGCTTTAAGCCCCAAAACCATTACGTGGGGGATCCGCTACCCAATAGGCCCCCAACACAAACATCATGACTTCTCCCGAGCCACTTGGCTGGTGTGGTGATCTTTGCTCGGAATCCATCCAACACCCTCTACGCTTTGCGAACGTCTGCCACACATTCCTCCATTGTCTTTTGTATCAATTGTGTGTAACACTCTGATGCATCATTGTCAGAGGCATCCTCTTACCTTTTCGCATATGTGTCCTGCATCTGGGCTAGCTTCCTTTTGATCGTGGTGGTGACAGTGAACACTTCCTCGAGCCAAGGTTGGATGTGTGCTTTAAACCCTACTTCTTTCGGTCATGCGGCATCCACCCATTCTTTTAGATCCTTCACCTCCCTTATCTTGGGCAATCACTGGGTGAGGGCAACCATCTGCACGATTCCTCGAACATTGTCATAAGACTGCTGCAATTCCCGCGTTTTGGTCTCCAACTACTGTAGCGTTGGGTCTTCCTGGAGTGAGGTGAGCGTTAAGAGGGATTGGTCCAATAAGCTAATGCATTCGTGTACAACATGCTCTATCTCTTTCAACCTCGATTGAATGGCTTGGTGGCACCGCTCTCTGAATTCTGGGGGTGTACAGGACTGTGCCTTTAGTCGCAACTCTGCAATCTATAAGTTCAGCTCAAACTGAACCTTTGCAGCTTCCTCCTAGGTCTTACAGACTCCAGTTACCAGTTGATGAATCTTTTCTGCTGTGGGGAGTGTTATTAGTACGACCAACTTTGTAATGCTACTACAAGCTTCCTCCACTACCTATTCTAATCCCTAGTTTTGGTCGACGATGTTGTCGCACTGCAGGCTGAGCTATTGTAATTTACCTTCTGCTCACTCAAGACTTGGAGATGCGACCCTCCCTGCACCGAAGCTCAGTAGTTACCCGATCCTGCAACTAGTATAGGGTTTCTCTGGGAAGGGAGGCCAAATTCAACCCCTAGCCCCTCATGTCACCTTTGGCTTCTACTAAGACAGTGCCTACTGGTAACACCAAAGTATTCGTTGTGCATGCACGTAGCATCTGTTCAGCTTCGGTTATAGCTTCTGCAAGGTGCGATGTCATCATTCTTGGGGTTTGCACCTGTAATGCCTGCAATTGCACTCTGAGCGCCCCCAACATAGTTGTTTCCTTTGTCATCAACTCTTCCAAAGCATCCTTGTCAATAAGGGCTCCTTCAATGGTCTTTGTTTTCTTTGTCCTTTTATGCATGGGTGGCTGCTCCTGGATGTGCGGCCTCTTGATTTGGGTCACGTTTTTTGTAAGGTCTCTGCATTCTTGTGTCTCCACCTCCCCCTCTATGTCCTACTCCGTGGACATTTCCTAGTCTTCCTCAACCTCCTTAGTGGGTGTGGTTGTGATTTGTGTCATTTTCTCTAGTACTACTACCTCAGTCGCCTTCTGTTGCATGGCTACTTCCTATTCCTGACGCTTTCTTTCTGCCAGCTTTGCGATGCACAACTTGGTTTCCTTCTTTCTCTATTATACCATGATCTTTTCCAGCGCGACTAAGTCCAAGGCACACCACTCTAGAGACCATGACGCCATTACTTCAAAGATTACATCATCTGTGGCAATGAATGGTAGCTTTTCCCATGCTCGGGCTAGATCCTTGCATGCATAGATATACAAGTTATGCATATCCACCTTGAATTCCGCCGCACTCTGTAAAGTGTTATATACCGTTGAGGACAAGCACGGCATACAGTTGATCAATGTTCATAAACTCGACTCTACAAATGTCCAAAATACCTTTATCTTCTGAATCCTTGCCATGTCTTTTGTTGCCCAGAGCAAGGTGTATCTCACGGCCTTAGGTAGGTTCCGTTCCATGGTGGGAAACTGGCTATCCACCGGTAGTTCCTCAGCAACCAACAGGATGGACAAGACCAACCACACATAGTGGAAGGTCTTACCCTGGTCCTAGGCTTCCCTGCAATTTGTCAAAAATTCATCATAGAGAAACTGCACCTAATTGAACAAGACCCCTTCTGCACACTACTCCGTTAATGCAATTATCGATGCTAGAACTTCATATGCACGGCATTTCCTCGTGAGCTTACTGGCCAGCAGCTGGGTGGCGATGCGCAACCCTCGGTCCTTGGTGCTTGCTATTACGTACCCTCGCTTACTTTTCTCTAGCTTATATTTGGCCTTCATAGCTTTGGTGTGGCCCAAGTCGCTGTTCTTTTCGGCGATGTCTGCAGGATTGCTTCCTTTAATGGGTAGCCGTGTAATTCGATGAATTAAGTCAGTCGTGATGGGAATCAGCTCCTCCAACCAAAGATACCCATCATGTACTAAACACAGTAGCTGCCAGATGACAAAAATTGTGATAGGCGTGCGGTGGTAGTGGGGTATCCACCGCAGATGGAGTAACCCAGCCTTCTCCACACCTCGCAACCATTTCTGCTGTAGTAATTTCTCCGTGGCCAACTGTGGGAACTTCTCACTATCTGCGAGGTCCTAGTCTTCAAATTTTATATTTGGTACCCATCCCAGTGGCAGACCATCAAACCTTATGTCATCCGGAAGAAGTGGGGTCTGGAGCACACTCTTCGTGGCCTCCAGGTCCTTCGGTATCCTGGCTATCCCTTTCCATAAAGGAATGTAGGAGGGTAACTCTATTGCTGAAGGTACCCAGGAGACATTTTGTGCTTCATCATCCTATGCCTCAATTTGGGCTATCAAGTCTTGCAAATCTTCCTCCTCTTCCTCTGTTTCAATGGCGACAACTTTTCCCTTCTCTATCATTGATACTTTAGTAACTCTTGGCTTACGTGGTGATACCGGGACCGACCTCATTGGCTGTTTGTTTTTCTGTGGTCGCAGCATGCGTGGGGACTTTGGTACCTCTAGTGCGCCTGCTACCTCTCCAGGCTCCTCTTGGGCCACCCGGGGTTCTGGGCTAACTCCCATAACTCACACTCTGGTTCTCAACATTGTGTTTATACTAGATTCACTTGGTGGCATACTCACGGGTGGCATGGTATCTTGGGGCTCGCTACTCTTTACTAACTCAAATCTAAAACAACTTAGGGCCGCTTTGAAACTACCCCACAAATTTTTTTAATAACCTTCAGATTTGAATTCGGCCATTCCCTCCATTTCTGAGTCATTAATACCTACTTGGCGACAAATCTCCATGAATCTAGCTCATAACTCATGTCTTAATAGCCTGTCTCCCTCTCCTTTATGCATTAATTTAGCCTTCCTGTCATGAATAGTGACATCAACGGTCACCCCACATCCTATTTGCATAGTAGTGCATCCCCTTAAGCATGACCACAAGCCTTGCGACAAAAGGGCCCTACGTGGATCCTCCTTTCTGCGCAGGTTTCCTGCAACCTTGTTTATTGTCCCGTGCCTTTTTTCAACTGCCTGGAGTGCTGAGATTGTGCCTTCTACTGATAGTCAGGTGGTTGCACCCCTGGTGCGACGCTTCGCTTTTCCTACTAGCCCGAGCTACGGGCACTTTTCACATGCCTTTGCGTCACGTTCCTCTTTGTATGGTACCTTCCCTTGTTTAGTAAGGTGCAATTGCGGCCATGATAGTAGGGTCACAACTCCTTCTAATGTAGTAGTAGGGCTAGCTGGACTCGGTCTCATCATACTTATTTTCTCATGGCCCGCTTGCGTGACTTCGGTTTCCAGTTTTTGGATTTCTTCATCCAATGTCATACTTGTCTTCCACAGTCGTGCCCACTGATCATCGAGTTCACAAAGTTCCATGCTTCCTTACCGAAGGTTTTCTTGCAACTACCTAATTCATTTATCCAGGTCCTCGCGTCCTGTCCCTACTACGAGAGCCATTGTCCAAGGATTCTTCTCTGCCCTCCTTGTTTCCTCTCTTCTTGTCACCATTGAGATCATTTTCGTGCTTCGGTTTTTGCTTATGGTCCTATAGGCCCATCGAACAACTGGTACATGTAGGTCCCAATCTGTTCGTCCCACTTGGTAAACTCTCCTCATGATCTCACATAGCCTTGTGAATGCTCTGTCATGGGGTATTTGCAGTGTTTGTCTCTCTTTCTACTGCCGCGTCGGGTCCTAATTTTTTATCCTTAGCCTGGGTTGTGCCTTCCTAGCACGCGATTGCACCCATCGAAACAGGTGGGCATGCAAACTACTTTGCCCTAGCTGCCCGGCTTGCATTTGACGCTGGGGACTTTCAAACAGTGAGTGCATCCTTATTCTGTATTCATGCCAGCTCACAATATTCTTCTGGTGCTTCTGACACCATTGTGAAGGCATCGCATGCAATGCCCAGTCCATCACATCGTACTGCTGCAGTTTGGGTACTGACCTTCTGACTTTGTCTAAGAATTCATCCACACCAGTGTCCCCACCAAATGTTGGTAGTTCCCTTGCTTCCATCATCATGTACCACAGTGATCTAATCATCATATTGCAATTTAGCGTTGTTACTTCGTGCAAGCGGTTCTGCCACTGTTTTATTTCTTCATCTGAATCCGAAGTACAGGAACTATCAAGCTCCCATGAAATTCACCCATCTTCAGTCAGATTTATCCTAACCTGGTCTTACGCCATTATATGATAAATGTAGTCCAGCTCATCACCATTGTCATCTTCGTGCACAGGTTTAGTGTAGCACACTCCTTCGGTTGGATCCAGCGGAACTACTACACGTAGAGACTTTTTCTCGAAAGTCATTTTCTGCTTCTTCAGGTTGATGACTCCATTCATATCCATGGCCCAATCTATCCCTAACAATGTGGGGTAAGGGTTACTATCATCCACAATCTCTATTACCTCAAAATCTGTCTGTGTACTCGCACCTTTGATATCCACTATTACCCCTTGCAATCCTCCCATGGGCACAATATTTTGTTGGTTCACCATCCTTAATTGAATAGGAGACCACTATAGCATGCGCCTGCCCATGTGTTCCCAAGTCTATTTTGGTAACGCATTTGCGTTCGAACCCAGGTCTAGGATGACCTGATCCATCTCATATTCGCCAATTTGCGCCGTCAACCGCATTTCCCTGCTAGTGTGCAGAGCATGCTTCCCCATTTTTCAAACTATGCATGGTTACCCTAACCCTGCACACCTGGTGATCATCTCTTATAGTCCTTTAATTGCCTTATTGTCTCGTAGCAACTTCATGCATGTCTCTGAAAAGGTAGTAAGCATAGAAGGACCTATTCTCGATTTTGGTTGATCATTACTACCTAAAGTAAAGGCCTCCTTAAAGCTCTTCTCAGCTCTTGCACAACATTTCCCTTGCACATTCCACATCAAACTCAAGTTCCTTCATAGGAGCCTTGTGAACCCATATATCATCCTCGGGTTGCTTGCCCTTATCTTCCCCTGTGGTTGTGCCACTTCTAAGAACCATATTCACATTGTGGTCTTCTTCGCATGGTTCATACCTCATCGTTTGGATATTTTGAGTTGGAGTAGGCTATAGTACCCCTTTCTCGCACATCTGTGCAATCAAGATCGGACAATCTACTACTTCATGATCAAACTGATAACAATATGGACAACATATTTTGGTTGGATTCGTACAATCACGCACGTAGTGCCTGGGTCCTCTGTACTTATAACATATTAACTGTCCACACCCTCTCCCGAGTCCCATTCCTCCTCGTCCTCGACCTTGCCCTTGAAATCCCCCTGCGCGATTGCTGCAACTGGATCGAGGCCTCATGTTTTTATCTGCATTTGATAACCTGGGGTCCTATCCATCATTAGCTCATAGCTCCTAGATGTCCGCTCATCATGGCCCACTGATCTACAAGAATTACAATACAGTTGTTGCAGAGTCTGGGTATACTTCTGCAACAGGTGATAGTTGTCTATTATGTGCTTTCCTTGCACCTGAAAAATCACGCACCAAAGTGTGGGTGTCGCACTCAGCCCTGCCTATGCCTCTGGTATCAACGACATCGGTCCCCCTCTCATCAAACAGTTTGTGAATAGTGGACATTGATCCTTATTGTGACCCTGACCTTTACATTTTATACACCACACTTCTTCGTGTGCCTCTAGCCAGGGCGCCCTATCTCTGCATCTCCAAGCATAGGTTTTCTAGCTATGCATGGATTTGTTGGACTACCAACCCCAGATCATGTATCAATGTTTCATGCAACCTAATCGCCATTTCCAATGCTTCTGCCGGGGTTGAGTGCTTCTGTTGTGACAGTGTTGTCCTCAGGTGTGGTGTCAAGGACAACACAAACCACGTGTGGTACTGTGCATTTGTCAGTGTCATATTAGCCTCATGGATTATACTTGTCAGCCTCTGATCCAGATCCCAGGGGGTTTCAGCTGGAAGAATCGCGATCTTCTTAAATCCAATGATCGGCTGCGTCTCTGATTTCGGTCGGCTAAATTCTTTGTTCAACACAATCTAGATCTCCATTATTTCGGCATTCAGGTGATCATTTGAGTGCTTGATATACTAGGTCAGACTTACCAATGTGGCCTTCTTAATGTTATCATATGTAACTCCGTGTGCTTCCCATACCGCTCTTACTATGAACCAAATTTGATTTGGATCTTCCTTCACTACTCCTCTGAATATAGGCAGCTTGATTGCGCTTGCCATGCTAAACTATTGGTTTGGTGGATGTGGTGTGGGCGAAGATGGAGGTGAAGGAGGTGATGCAAGTGGTGGTGTTAGTGGGGATGATAACTGTGGAAAGCGTTGTCTTATCAAACTGACTGCACTCCTCGGAGAAACCCAAGCATGCTCTTCCTCTCTTGCTTGGACAGGTGATATTAAAGGATTGTTTCCTAACCCTTCGATACCTCTGTAGACCCTTTCGCTTTGCGTTGTTCCACTCACGGAGAAACCCAAGCGTGCTCATCCTCTCTTGCTTGCACAGGTGAAATTAAAGGACTATTTCCTAACCCTTCGATACCTTTGTATACCCTTTTGCTTTGCGTTGTTCCGCTCATTAATGTATTCACATCACCCTTTTTTCACATAATAGAATTTTAATCAAGGTATTCAAAGATTTGATGTACTTACCTCACGGTCACTTGAGAAAATGTCTTTCTACTTTGCTGTAACTGACAGTCGTGTCTATCGTAAATTCAGTGATAAACCCTCCTATTATCTAATCCAGCCAATGGTCTATGGCTAGCACGATCTTATCTTCAGATGCCTCTAGCTTGCGCACCAACTTTGGGGTCCACACTATCAGTTGATCGAGCTTGCACCTTCCTTGGTTGTCTGCTAGCCTCGCGATGCAGTCATACAGTTTTGAAGAGAAGGTCATGAAGAAGATCTCATGGATTTCCGTATATATGAAGCAATCCAACCACCTCTTCTTGGATATCTGCAGGGTTTTATTTTCCTGTATTATGAACTCGTGAAGCTTTTGATCCAACCAATCTTCAATTTCTTTATTCGTAGGCTTCCAGTGTTCCGACATCAGACATCCCTTAGGCAAATCCCTGTCCTAACAACGGGACCATTTTTTGGCTTATTGGGGCCTGACCCAGGTTCAAAAATGTTTTAGCCAAACAAATCCCGAAACTACTGGCCCTTTTAGCAACAGCCCATGGAGCGCGAACTAAGGTCTCTCCAGAGGTAGTATGGGAGGGTGATTGAATTAGGTTTCCACACCGTAGGGATGTCTTGATGAGGTCTATAAAGTTTGCAAACTGTTTGTACTTCCGTGCAGCTGTCTATTCAGCGTAACTACCTTGCGCAGCTTGGAAGATGAGTGTGAATGCAATTTACCCTTTCTTGTGCTTAATATTATTATAGACCTTGAATTAACTTAAGAAGGCACAATACTTTCAGTTACCATTTAACATAAACAGACATGCACGCAATCATAGACCATAAACTGATGCATAAACCATAATATAGAACAGATACGTAATATTCCAAAACCAACTTATCCTTATTAATGCCTTTCTGGAGTTAAAATCTTGTTCCTGCCCTGTGCACATAGCTGCTGGGGTCTGCGCACATAGCTGCAGACTCTACAGGGCCTCTGTGCACATAGCTGTAGAGCCTCTTCTACTACTACAACCCTCGACTTAGACTTATAGACTCAGAGCGAATATGACTATTAACAACCCATAACCCTTCCAATCGTATCTAAAACTTTTTAAAAACTGCCTTATACACCTAGAGCCTTGCTCTATTTATACATTCGTATGGCCCATGGACCATGGGCAGGACGACCCACTTTCTATTATTTCACTTTATTTTTGGGTGAACTACCCTTTGACTTGACTCATTACAACTCATGCTCCATGCACTTCACGGAGCCTTTACAATACCAATATCCCAAATTGTGGGCTTTAAGCCCCAAAACTATTACGTGGGGGATCTGCTACCTAACAAAAAGTGAGACTTGGAGAGAAACTTCCAAAAGAACTTTGAATGTAACCCCAAGTTGCTAAAAATAGCTCCCTAAATCATGGGATGCCTTTTGCATGTTGTCTTTTGATATTCTGGGAAGAGTAAGTCATGCATGCAGTTGCTCAGCTGCTTGGGAAAAATGCGCAGTAGTTAGGAGTTGGGCTAACTGCCCAAAATGATTGCACAATTTATGGGCAGAGTAGCTGAATGCTACCCAGATTTTCACAAATCTTGGGATGAGCAGCCCTCTTGGGGAAATTTGTGCAAATTCTGTAGGGAATGTTGGCTGGTAGGATTGCACAATCTTGGAGCCTAGCAGGTTCCTAGAGAGGATTGCACAATTTCTGGAGAGAAGGCTAGCTGCCCTCCAGAAATGCACAATTTTCAAGGGGAAGATGCTCAGCCTGCAGTTGGACCAAGTCTGGGTGATCAATCTATGAGGGGAATGTATCGACAGTGATCGACAAGCTACCTTTGTGCAATGAAAGCAATGAAGGTTGAGTACTTGATGAAGCAAGACAAAGAGCTATGAAAGGTTGGTAGGGAGTGTTGGCCGGATAAGTAGTTCTTGCGGACAAGACTGACCTCCCTAGTATCTAATGATATCTAGCGACAAGAAAACCAAACAAATTCTATCTTTCTCTAAATATGAAATTTATAGATAAATACAAACAGATGTTTTAGGCCTACCTCAGGTCCAGTGCTAGTTTGTGGAAGCCACGCTCCGTTGATCCAAATGAGCTCCTTTGTAAAGAATCTGCAAACACAAATAGGCACACACATCAAATAGCATCTGAAAAGCCAATATAATAAAGCATATTTATCATGATGATCAAGTAATTCATGAAATAAACCATATAAGACAATTTATTAAGAAAAATGAATCTGATTGTATTAACTTTAATCAAAGAAGAACTTTACAACCTTGGTGCCTTGATGCTATACAAGCTCCTCCCAGGGTCCAGCAAGAATCCCCTCTACTTTGACAAGTTTCACTCTCTTCCCAATGAATCCAAAAGGTATGTAATCTCACCTCTCAAGCTTAACTAGGAAGTCTCAATTCCAACAACATTTACCCTAAAAAATGTTCAGCTTTCAACCTCCCTAGCAACCAGCCCAATGCCTTAATTTATAGTGCAATGGAGGGAAGTTACTAGGTCCACCTTCAAAGGGATAAAGCCCTCCTTCAAAGGGATAAGCTCCTCTCATCAAGGGATTAGCTCCTTTAGTTTTGGGATGCATGAACCACCTAGGAGCGAACCATCCATGTCAAGATTCCTTCTAGAATCATCTAGAATTAACCCAAAGTGCGTTTTTAAGAATAAACTTGCACCTTTTTTACTTTCACAGGGGTCCGCACCCACTCCTTTAGAGACAGAGCAGGCAGGTCCGCAGGTAACATGACCAAGGGGTGCAGGACTGCAGGTAATGGTAAGAGAAAGTGCGGAACCAAAGTTTTATAGATTTTCAAAGACTTTCTCTCATTTTTAAAGCTTGACATGAAGAGCTGAGGTTTGAGACTTGCAAAGGAGGACAGTATGAGTGGTGATAGACTCATATTGACTACATAAAGTCATGGTGACAATATTTTGTGTAATAGGGAGGCTCCAAAAAAAGCTAAGGAAACTTTTTGGAGGGTGATTGTAGCCGCTACAATACTGGTAGAACTCTAGCTCTTTGAATGGATCTTGTTCGTGAGAAGCAAGTCTAACACCTCTAGAAGTATTGTTCAGTTTTCAGCTCATCTTGGTTTCACACTAGCTTGATTGAAAGATGTAGCATCTACCAAACTCTTGGTCAATTGACACACATTCCAAGCCAAGGCAACATGTTGTTTTGATTGGGGTTGAGGGTTATATAAGTGCACAAGCGATATAGTCATCAAAGTCTTAGTTTCATCTTTGGTGTTGCTCCACTGCCAGCAGGCCTAGAGAGTACCGCGGTGGAGTCACATAGGAACATAAGCATGGCTTTGCTTCCAACAAGCCTGGTCAGTACCCTAGCGGAGTTGCTTTCTTCACCTCCCTGCGCAGGAAGCCTTTCTCTTCTTTTGCCTTATTTAATTTTCATTTTGATTTTTTTTTACTTTTCATTTTTCATTTTCGCTATGCATAACACTAATTCATTTTAGAGGTGGAAGATGGACCCCGATTTATTGAGAGAAGAAGAGGTTGTTCCGGTAGAGAAGTAGTTTAGTATATCTCTAATGTGCTTGTTAAGGTTTTCACCCTCACCTTACTCTACTTGACTGAGCTGACAAGGGTTAACCCAAAAACAAATGACTAGAGAAGGTGACACTAGTTAGCACGCAAGCGTTGTGTTATCACCAAGGTTCACTTTGAACAGTACGTATTTTCCTTCGATGTATCATGGACTAAAATGTAACAAGCTCATCATATAGAGGAAAGATTATAGGTAACCAAGTAGTGATAGCTGTACAAGCCCTCTTGTACTTTACCTAGCTCACTTCAAGAGTAATACATGGTCTCATGCAAGACTAACCTACGAGTGAAAAAAATGAGCTAAAAAACATCAAAGTAAAGAAAAAGTAGAAGCGAAAGGGAAAGAAAAGAAAGCAAACAAGCAAGCAAAAAAACAAGGAAACAAATCATATAAGTAAACAAGCATGCAAACAAACAACTGATAGCGAGAACTACTCCTACTCCCACACTAATGGTGCATGGGCTTGATCACGTGAAGTGATACTTCCAATGCAGCCACTGACACATTAGTAGACCCATGTTGAGGAAGGCATGGTTTATAAGAAACCCAGTTGTGCAAACCACCAAGGAAGAAAGATACAACAATGAAGACAGCCATACTTTGTGTTTCAAAGTTCCCATGGGTCATAAGTGAGTGCAAGTGCATGACGGACAGTTCGTGGACTTATCATGGTGCTGGGTGACAGTACGTGCAACATTGAAACACAAGCTCATTCTTGACTGTGACATGCAAGAGAACAAAAGAAACAAACATAACTTGCATCTCGAATGAGTTCTTATAATGTAAGACTCCTCCAATGCATGAGCAATGGGATCGTGCAGTTTGAGTGGAGGAAGTGTGATCTGTTAATGAGATGGATCTTCAATGCATACAAATGAGTGATGAGGAGCCTTGGGTTATTGAACAATTTCATGATTGGAAGTGAGAATAACGCCAAGAGCGAGGACCTGACATAAGCATCAGCTCGGGTTGAAGTGCCTCAATAGGCTTGGGTGTCTCAACTTCATCATCAGATAGATCATCGTAAACTGGTGACTTTGAAAGATCAACTACGATAGATTCATGATCGTGATAAAAAATGAAAGAAAATGGATCATGACCACAACGATAAGAAAATCAATGAATTCTTGGGCATCCTCATGATTAGATGAATCAAACAGAGGGGTAGATGAAAATCGAACAAACTCATCCTCTATGTCTCCAGAAAAAACAAATGAAGGATCAAGTGGATCTTCAATGTGTAACTTATCTCCTTCATTTTCGAATGATGGACTAACATCCGGTTAGTCCTGGAAGTGATCAACAATGGTTTCATCCGTGGATGAAGACATACATGCAAAATCATGGATGACAGGTTCACCAAAGATGTTAGGAAATAATGGAGGGGGATTGGACAGAAGGGAGTCATCCTTCAGCGAGTGTTGATGCTCAAGCTCCCACTCATACTCTTGATGAATGACATTGCATGTTGGTTGTGCAACACCAACTCCATCAATGGGTTGCTCCTTGTTCACAACAAGTGAAGAGTCTGGAATGGACAAACTCAAGACTGCATCATTCAGAGGAACACCTGATTGCGAAGACGAAGGTCGTAGAAAAGCATGCATATGAGAACTCAAAGGACTCAAAACCAGATCTGCACAAAAATTGAGTGAAGTGATGTTCGGAGAATGTGAAGGATGAGCAGGTGTGTGATCATCATCCTCAACATCATTGGGAAATGATGGAGCTGTTGAATGAGAGGAAGGCAGATAGTTAGTTGAGATGATGTCCGCATCCACATGAGACTCTGCAACTCCATCAATGAAGAATGTTGAGTGAGGCTTGATCTCAAGCTTTCTCTTGGGAGAGGTAGATTTCTTAAGGTAGTACTCGAACTTGTCCCAGAGATAAGAAAATTTCACCTGGATCCTCAAAGCTTGAAACTGGAAGTCACGGAAGCGCTGCCAAAAATCAATAACAGATACATGCGGAGCCCTCTGTTGCTGTAACATTTTCCGATGAAGATGGTCTGGATCAAAATGATAGAACGTGTCTTCAAAAATATCACAGAAGTGCTCAAAAGAGTGCATGGTGTCAGTTGATAGGTTGAGCACCCAACAAAATGGAGATTTGCAAAGAGTGTATGCAAGCAGAAAACCGACCTATTTGTCAGAAAACTCATCTTCCTCATGAATCATGGAAATAATGTTATGTAAGTGCTTAGGCCAGGCCACTTTGCCTTCACCATCATACGTGTGAGTGGACAAGAGACTGAAAAGCTTCCCTGTGATGGAGACATCTTCACTATTCGAAAAACATGTGGGGTAAGAAGAGTGCAAGACTCCATGAAAGATGTGCAAAGGTTCAAAACTGGATGAGAGGAGACATCTTTTCATTAGGCCCTCCTTATAGCACGAGAAATGTTGATGGTGTTGGACCCACCAACATGTCAATGGGATCTCCCCGGTAGGAAGTCCCAATTAGACCTTAGACCATTTGGTGTAGGAGTCCCAATGGCGGGTTGTAAGGTAACGCCCTGATCGCGATGTCGCACAAAGGCAAGTAAGATAACTATGTCAGTAGTAAGGGTGTGACTACTATAATGAGTCAAGGAAGATGTATGAGAGGTTTTAACACATAAGGGGGGAGATAAGGGTGAATGTGTGTTCCAGGTTGAAAGGGATTAGTCCCAACTCAGCTAGGAACACACAACATAAAAGGACATACACAACTTTCGGTAGAGCAGTCCACTCAAATGCGATAGTCACAACATGCAACGTAAGATAACATGTACAACACTCCCAGATCAGTTCAAACGAGTGCAATAGTTGTTACAACAAGGTTCATGTGAAACATCTATCTGGGGTCCACCAGAGTAGTCAACACGGATGGTGAAACAACATATAAAACACATTTGCAACAAGATTCATATAATTACATGTGATTCAGTTCATACACAAATACGTAAGTTAAACAACATATATCATTAAGGCAACTGGGGAATTCCAAATACAATAATAACATATGCATGAAAATGTGCTGGCTCTTATTATACAAAGTGTAAGTTCCAATCATACAATACATCCATGTAAACCTCCTAGCCCCATTAGTGAAACGTTACAGCCACATCCATCGGCTGCTCCAAAGAGATGTACTACCTCTATGTAGTGGAGAAGCGATGGTGCGTTACAATACTGTCCAAGCTTTCTTCAAGATAGTCTTAATAGAAGATTCACTGACCGAAATCCCCTACAATGAGTTATGAAGGACTATTTATAGCTAAGGGTGGGGTGACCCTTGAAATTCCCCTTTGTGACCATTCAACTATCCTCATGACTCTTCACCTACTCTATGACTGTTACATCCAGTATTGAGACTTGACTTACGCTTGACGTGACTCAACATTACAATGCACATGTACTCATGTGAAGAATGGCTTGAACAAGCTAAAACAGACATCATTATGACTTAGACAACCACATAAGTCTAACTGCTCGACATCCTCATGTTGATCAACAGTAACATATTCATGCCAAGATTAGTAGTTCTTGATAGTGTCTGTGTGTTTTCCTATGACATCTGTCTGAAACCTGAACCTTTTCTCCATAGCACCTGGGTACACTTATCGAGCTCCTCTATCCAACTCGTCCGAAAGCATGTGCATCATTGTCTTCAATGTGGTCGGACTAGCAACATACTTGCGCATGATGTCTACATTGATAGGCAAGTTTGGGCTGGTGGCAGTGTGCATCAACTCGTCGAAGTATGAGTGAAGCTCCTGTTGGACCTGCTTCTTTGTCTTTGCCTTGGTGAGAGTCCCAAGTGATGGGATCTCTTGATTGTGCACTATAACATCCATGCTTTTGAATACTCGTGCATGGGAAGCCTGCGTGCTAGTGATGAGTTGCGGTAGGTCTTCATAGTTCCACATTTGACTGCAGATACGTGCTTGTAGCTCAAACACATTGGCCCTCATCATCTTTGGCCAGTGAAGAGGGGATCCCTTGAACTTCATCGTTAATGCTTGCATGTTATCAAAAACAACATGTATGTTCTTCTAGATGTGTGATCTTCTCGCACATCATTGCTGCCATCCATGGAGATGGACGACTACTTGGTGCATCGTTGCTGCCATCTATTTCATGAGAGAATTCTTGCCCCTACGATGGTTCACTTTGTTCGCCTGATGCTAGATGTTTAGATGATCCAACTACTAGTACAGGCGTTGCTTCATCTATCTGCACATGATGCACCCCCTGTTGTATCTGTTGTTACTGTGCTTCCTTCTCCCATTTCCACAACTTTTGTTCTTTTCGTAGTTTCTCCCTCAGCTCATGAAACTCCTTCTTTGCATCTTCCATTCTCTTCTTATACCTTTGCCTTCATGCGATTTGCTTTTCGTGATGCTACCTCTTTTTCCGAATAGCCATAACTACCTATTCTACAAGTGGATCTGCTCGAAACATGAAGATTTTCTCCTCCTCCATTTAGTCGACAATCTTTCTCTTCCCTTTATCGCGCGTAGGTATTCTTGGCTCTAATGCATCTGCTGCTGTTGCTACTGCTGGTGCTCTCCTTGATGGTGCTTCATGATTCTTTGCTAACCACTTAATGGTAAAGCTGACCTGTTCATTGGGTCTGGAGAAATTGTAGCAATACCTCCATGAGTCTTCCTTAGCATAATGAAATGCCCCATGGATTTAGTTGAACTGAAATCTCATGCAGTGATCCTTCACAACGTAATATGGGTCATACAGGTTGAAGCTTCGGAGGTCAAATGGGTACTTCTTCATCTATTTTGCTTCGACATCCACTTTCTTGATACTCCATATCTCATATAACCCAATCCATAACGGCAGAGTGGGCCAAGGTGCCTTCTTCTTCCGGTGTAGTCTAGCTGTCAATCCTGTTGAGATGTGATATGCTACTTCCTGCATGACAAGTACATCCAAGGAAAAATTTGGAAAAATATGTGGAAGCTTCTCTGCACTGAACATTCAGATGAAAGTGCCGAACTGCGAGGCATACCAATCTGCAATGCCTAACAATGCCTCCATTTCTCCCGTTGACATGTAGGGTGGATCCTGTTCGAATATCAACCTATACACTGGGGTAACGAAATGGTCAGACAGCCGTGTGATTACTCCCATGAACTTACATTCAGACAACAACTTGAAATATGCCTTCACAACACTCTCCGCCAGTGACCATGCCAACTTTAATCTTGGGAACTCATGTCGGGCACAGACTGCATCTAGGATGTAGGTGGACATATAAATCTTTGCATGCATACCCTCCGGTGACTATCAAGCCTTTGTGACTTGTTCCTTTTGCTGATGAGCCAGTATGCCAAACGAGTTCCATGGTCTTCCTTCTCTAGCCAGTTGGTTCAATGTGATCACCCGACTCTGAGGAAAGGTTTTAGTGCTTTCTTGGCCACTCAGTTGACATGTGAATATGACCAAGTATTGGTATGCCTTCCTCAATATATTTGACTTGTATATCTGGTTGGTTGTCATCCTGAAACGAGTTGGCTCCATTACCCAATACTTTAGAATGTCTTTGGATTTACCTCTGTTGCTAGGCAAGCTAAATAAAGGACTCATGATAGTCGTGGGCTGTGACATTAGATATATCTCATCATAATCTCGTGCCAAGAAGTTTCCAATATTCATCCCACTAACACTGCTCAAAGTGATCATCTCGGGGTCAGTGTGAGAGACACTCCAGTGAATCATGTCTGCGCATGGGAACGCGAGGTATCTACATGCAATCTGGTACAAGCCAGACTTGTGAATGTTCACATACACCCGGTGTTCTTCGAGGTCTTCTCCAACAACTCCTGCGAACATTTCATTAACCTCTTGCCACTTCAGTTTGATGTCCTTGTCTAGATATAGCTTTGTACCTTCATAGATCGGCAGACTAAAGGACCCCTATTCAACTGTTGTTCTAGCTGCAACTCCATCAGTGTCTGGTGAACCTATTCTCTTGGAAGCCATTGGGACAGATGAAAACTTGAAAGATCTAGAAACAAGTAGCATGCATGGCAAGAAATATGTTAGTGGAAACAATGAAAATTCGAGGAAGGACACAACACATACCTGGGAAACTAATGAGCAAGATTGCGCAAATTTTACTAGGAGGCTCGGTGACTGGCTACCAGAACTGTGCGAAAGGTAGTTTGGATTTTCTGGGAGGTAGGACTGGCTACTGGATCAACAAAATGTGTAATCCAATTAGGTAGTTAGCTATTTAGATTACGCAATGAACAATTCCAGCTCGGAAGGACTGTTGGCCCATGGACAAATTTGCGCAATTTCTTAGGCGAAGTAGCCACTATCCTTCAGAAATGTGCAAAATAGTCATGGAGGTCAGTGCTAGGTAGGAATGCGCATTTCTAGATAAGAAGGTGACCCTTCCTTCCAGAGATTGTGCAATGCAACCCTGGTGAAAGTGGAGTCTAGGCCAAGGTTGGCCTAACTTGTCGATGGGCAACTGAAAGAAACGAAGACACTAAATGCATGGTGACACTAAGCGATAGTAGAAGTGATTAATAGTGCATGCAAAAAATGAATGAAAGATTCAGCAAATAGATCAACATGCATGTGGGTGAGGCAGTTTGCTGGTTGGGCGAATGTCCGTGCAAAATAGTTTCATGCATGTGACAATAGTGAGATAGCAAGGAAACCTTAAACAGAGCTAGAACAAGCTAGTACACATGTTAATGACAACAACTATTCAAAGAAATCAAGAAAACAATACTCACATAAGTGAATACACAAAAAGCGATAGAAATTTTAAAAAAGACAAGTTGAGGCCACTTACCTATGAATAGCCGAGCCGTATGTGTCGAAGAGTCTTGGATGTGCTGTGGGATATTAGAGCTCCAAGATCGATGTGAATGAATGAGCTCTAATGTGTCTAATAAATAATTGTGGTCTCATGATGTGCATGCCACAAATCTAGGAAGAAGCAACACTTGGAGGAAAACTTCTAAAACAACTTTGCATGTAACCCCTGGTTGATAAAAGTAGCTCCCTAAATCATGGGATGCCTTTTGCATGTAGTCTCTTGCTATTTTGGAAAGAGCAAGTCATGCATGCATGCAAGTCAAGTTTCCTTGGTCTCAGGTGCAACTGGTCAACCAGACTGTTCATGCATGTAGTTGTTCAACTTCTTGGGAAAAATGTGCATTCTTGGTTAGGAGTTGGGTTGATTGCCTAGGAGGATTATGCAATTTCTGGGCAGAGCAGCTAATTTCTACCCAGATTTTCACAAATCCTAGGCTAAGAAACCCTGCTAGGGAAATTTGTGCAAATCTTGTTGGGAGTGTTGGCTGGCAGGATTGTGCAATCCTAGAGCCTAGTAGGCTGCTGGAGAGGATTGTGCAATTTCTAGAGGGAAGGCTGGTTCCCCTCTATAAATGCACAAATTTCAAGGGGGAAGCTGTTGAGCCTATAGCTGGACCAAATCCAGGTGAACAACCTATGAGAGGAATGGATCGACAGTGATCGACGAGCTGCCTTTGTGTGAGGAAAACATTTAAGCTTGATTACTTGACGAAGCAAGACAAAGTGTTGTGAACAGTTGGTAGGGAGGCTCCAAAATAGGCTAAGGAAAAAATTTTGAGGGTGGTTGTAGCCGCTAGAATAGTAACCTAGGACATGTACGTGGCTCTAACATCCATTGTGTTCTCTGTGTACATTCAAAATAATGGGGCATATTACTTGATAGCACTTGAGACCTATTGGGTGCTAAATTAGCTATCCACTTTTGTCAACACAGAAAACCATTACTGACACAAGTGTCTTTTATAATTTATGAAACACTTACAAGTGAACCTCTAGTACATTTCGAGGCTTTGTAATAGAGTAGAGCTCTTCTAAATGTATGTTTGGTGTGTAAAAGACACAATGAATAATATTTGTGGGTGAAAGGCAAGGTTGCAAGCCACTACTATAAGATGTTTCTGTATGGTCAATATCACATTTTCCTTAATATGACTTCAAATTGAAAGGAGATGAAAATTAGTACAATATTAGAACCTTACAATTAGGTTATTTTCTCGAAGTTCCTCAGTTTGTAGTGGAAAAAAATAGTGTTTTGTCATGGTACAATATATCTCTTGCATCAAAAAACTTCCCTACTTGTCCCTATCACATCAATTTCTGTAGTTATTTTTAATATCAGTCTCATTGACACAGAATTCCTACTGTGATTTTGGTAAATAACCCTTTCGATAGGGTGAGTCCTTTTCCTTCGGTGGCAAGAAATTGATGGAGTTTATTTTATAGAACCAAAGTCATTGAGAACTACAAACACTTCTAGTGGGCTCCAGTATTGCAGCAATAATGTTGCAACTCCTGGGACTCCCTTCTTTACTTATATCAACCCGGTAGTTCGTAACAAACTTGGAAGCGACGGTGCTGTATGCACAAGTACTAGCTCTTGCCACAGCTGTCACTTGGTCAGCTGGCGCAAGTCCTGCTAGGGGCTTAAGCCAACTTCTATGAGCTCTTAGAAGAAGCTTTTTAACTGATGGACGAAAGCTAACTCAAAGGAAGCTAATCTACTTGCGGAAAGAACTGAAAGCCAAAAAGTAACGCAAACCCTAGCAAACCCTAATTCTACCAGCTAGTCCTACTGATGCAAAGGAGAGAATGCAAACTACTGGAAGGAATGCCATTACTTCTATGAAGGTAAAATACATGTGTCTAGACTACCTCTACCTAAAGAAAACATCTTTTTGTATTTTTGAATAAGTTATTAGAATTATCATGCATGTGCCTTTGACTGGCTTTTTACTGTCCAAGGGTGGATCAAGGAGGAGAAATTCTTGGAAGAGGTCAGGAAGGTTCAGAGAGGGTCTAAGGAGTCCCTAACACCCTTCCAGAGAGTTTCATAAAATTTGGCTCTCAAGAAACCTCATTTGTGAGCTTCTACAGGAAGTCTGCAGGGGTTCTACAGGAAGTTCAGGAATTTCTACAGGATGTTCAGAAATTTCTATAGGATGTTTAAAAATTGGATTTTGGTGGATGGCTGAGTGAGGGGAGATGCATGAATGGATATGGAGGTAGGATAGGGGTCTGGTAGTGGCCCAGGGACTGGTGGATGGAGTGGCGAGAAGGTGTAGATGGCTAAATTGGCTCAAAGGAGGCTGAAACAATGATTGCACAAAAAGGTAGGGTGATGTGGGCAAGAGGACAGATGTGAGACAAGGAACCTAGCTAGGAGATGGAACAACTGGCTCTGATGAGGCTTAGGTGGATGAGAGAGTGGTCGAGATGCCCAGCACAATGTACATTTAACCAAATCAAAAACATCTTACAAATAATCAAAGTCCTAGCTAATCTAATCTAACTGTCAATAAAACGAATGAACAACAATTTTATTGGGAAAGAAAACCATGTACATCAATCATGCAGAGAACATTTCAGAGATCTAAACCCATAATTAACTTCTGCAAAGGAAAACAGTACACTAAGGATTGCATGGTCAAGCAAACTAGTGTTTTTGTTGGGGCAGCACTGTTTCTTCAGTTCCAGCCCCTGATCCAATAAGGATGAGGCGAAACAGAGAGTGTTTTTGACCCCTTTTTTGGAGCTTCTTCCTGTTATTATCCTACCAATCCATTTAAACATCTGAAGCAATTCTATTCATAAACAGTGACATATTTAACCAACACACCTAAATATGCCTAACAGAAATACGTTTCAAATGCATAAAAGGAGAACAACGATGCATAAAGGAAAGGTAACAGTACAAAGAAGGAAGCCCTAGGCTCTCAGGTTGGGCCCAACCTCGAGAGCTATGGCTCCTATAGGAAACTCAGAGTTGATATAAAATCAGACTGCTTCTCATTATCAAAAAATAGTCATAAGTCAAGAGTTATGCCACAATGGCTACAAGAGAACAAAGTAAAGCTAGCAACACTGTAGTGCAAAATATGCAATGGTTTCAAAAGTCCCTCACAAAGGCTGAGGCCTTAACATTTATACACCATGAGGGCCCTAGCTGGCCTCCTAAATCTATGGGACTTGGCTGCCCAAACTGTGAGTAGACAACTTCTTCCAAAATCTGCTTGGCTGCCTTCTAGATCTGTTTTGGTGGCCTTTGGAGCTCGAAGTTGGGGGTGAAGATCCCGAGGAAGGCTATTTAATGCCATAGACAACCCCCCTACGAATCCTCACCCCAAGCTTGGCTGTCTTCTAGCCCATGATTGCTCGGTTTTGCTCCAACATGTGTCAAAAAACCCTGAAATGAGCACGTGTTAGCCACCTAGGAAGAGTGACTACCCTTATTCATACAAATGACATAAACATACTGAAAAATAATGCATAAGCTATGAAGAATGAAAGATTGAACAAGGATAATTAGGCCAAATGAGCCCAACAAGTTACCAAATTTGGGGCTCATCATCACCCCCCTGCCAAAAGGGTTGCTCATCTTCTGAGCAACTAGTCCAGCTCCTTGTCTTTCATTGCTTTAATTGCCACCCTCACATCCCAGGCTTCTGAAGTAGTATCCTCCTCACTGTCATGGAATCCGGCCTTCCTTTCCACCTCTTCCCACTGCTTATGCTCTTCTTCTTCTGTGCTTCCTTCTAACAATCCCAAAAGCAAAGGTGGACTTAGCTTGAGGCCGATCCAGATGGCCTGGAGGTTCTGCATAGACTTCTTGTAGGGAGGCACTCGTGCCAAGGCCTCCCTCATTCTAGTTGGAGTGTGATATTCCCTGATTTTGAGGCTGTGGGACAATGTGTTCCACCTACGGGTGCAAGCATGAACACAATTGTCCCCTAATAATCGCTCCATATCCTCGAAGTGTGCTATGGCCTGAGCCTGTCGATCCATGTACTCTAATAAAGCTTGAGAGTTGGTTGCTAGGTGTTGGTGGGCTGATATCAATGCTGTGGCGTCCCCTGGCTCTGCTCTAATCAGCAGTGATTCATGTAGTTCTCGGTTCATGATATTTCTGACCTCTGCTGCTCTCTTTTCTTCGTGGTTTAACCATGAGGTCATTTCCATCAGCTGCATATCCCCTACTGCTGTGTTGGGGTCCCATGAGGTTACATTTGGAAGGACCAAATTATGCAGGTAGAACTCTGATAGCTTGGCCTTGTCTTCTAATGAACTGCTGTTACATAAATCCATGAACTGCTGGGGGTTTTGGATTTGGGAGATACCCCTCTGTGCCAATGTGTTAATTTGGAATTGCAGCCACTGATCTCTTAGGTATAGGCCATAGGATTTGGCCGGCTGCCTACATTGCAGAGCGTCCATTGCCCAACTGGCCATGCAGGCCAGTTGTGCCTCCTTTTCTTGCATCTGTTGTTTTAGAGATTGTATCTGTATGCCTGCCTGCAATTCCCTTTCCTGTAGTTGCCAATTTAGTTCCTCAAGATCAGCTTGCACTCCTTCTTTTTCTTGGGGTTCTGTTGTGGTGTCCTTGGCTGCTGTGTCCTCTTCTTTCCTCTGTCCCTGTAGCTGTAGCTGTCATTTGAGCTGCTCATTTTCTTCCTGTAGAAATACTCGCTGGCAGTTTCCCACATGTTTTGCCATAGCCAATTCTCTTCTTGCCTCCTTGAGTTGTTCCTCCAAGGGACCTATATCTGCTACTCCTTTAGACTTGGCTATTCTCATCCATGTGTGGGTCCTCACTCTTTCTTCCTCTAGTGCAAAGAAAAGTGGCACTATGAATTTCTGTGGAATGATTTTTCCGGCCTCCAAGAAGTTATAATAAGAGCTGTTACACAGTAATTTATCACCATTGGTCACCATCCCTGTTACCCCTTTCCCGTACTTTGGAGGACTCATTCCGCGACCTGTGAGAAGTGACATAACTTAAAAACACTTGCAATATGTTCCCCTAAGTATGCACTTCATGTGCCCTGAAGACACCTCCTACAGAATATCCCTAAAAAGTGCCCTTTTTCCATTAGCACGGGTCCACAGTGTACTACCCGCGCCAATGAGGGAGATCCTCAAAAGAAGGCGCACCCATCGGCGCTCTGTCTTAGAGTAACACCCGCGCCAACCAAGTTTGGAAAAGATTTTTAACAAACGCGCACCCGGATGTTTTTTCCCTTCAAGTCATGAAGTCTTTTGAGGATAAAGCTAATCTTCTAGATGTCGAGATTCATCATCTATCCCTTACATCTATCCACAGCGGATTTTTGGAGATAATGCCAATCCATAATGGGTGTCTTGATGCATTGTATCTTCCTCCCCTTCTCCATCTATAAAAGTCTGTCCTCATGCATTTGACAAGCTAGTTTTTTGAGTAGTAGTGATAACGCTTGTCTTGAGTGATAGTAAGAGTCTTGGAGCATAGGGAGGTTATGCTGTCAGAAGTCTGAGCTGTGTATTCATAATGAAAGAGAGAGAAAGGTTTATTGCAAGACATATGTAGCTGCTCGCCCAGCCAGAGGAGAGATTCAACATCAGAACTTTGGTTGTATTTTTCTTTGTTGATTATTCATTAATAAACGACTATCGTTATGGTTCCGATCTTATTGTTCATTATGATAATGTTTGATCTATATCTTTTCTGACCGATATATAGTTGTATTTAGTGGATTTTATGCTTGTATTCGCTTCGTTCTTTGCATGTGCAGGTATCCATTCGTGGAGATCGTGAGGATCGTGACCTGCCGGAGCAAGGGAACGGGAGTACCAACTCATCTACGACACTATCGTTGGACTCCAGGTTGGTTCTCATAATCCACTTTCAATTTGCAACTAGGAACTTGCATGGTAGCGTTAATTGATTGTTGCTAGACCCATTTTGGGCTAGTGGGATCGCCTCTGTCTGCAGAGGGGATTTACCTCTCCAACAATTTGGCGACTCCACTGGGGAAGCTATTTGATGTTTGATTCATAAACCTTGGACGGAGCCTGAAGTACGGCCAGGCAGCCTTCAAAACGCTATTGCTTTGCATTAGCGAAGTAGTTCAACGCCACTTCAGTCAATCTCTGGTTTGGTTTACGAACCGAACAACTTGGAGCTTGTCTTGAGTGATAGTAAGAGTCTTGGAGCATAGGGAGGTTATGCTGTCAGAAGTCTGAGCTGTGTATTCATAATTAAAGAGAGAGAAATGTTTATTGCAATACATATGTAGCTGCTCGCCCAGCCAGAGGAGAGATTCAACGTCAGAACTTTGGTTGTATTTTTCTCTGTTGATTATTCATTAATAAACGACTATCGTTATGGTTCCGATCTTATTGTTCATTATGATAATGTTTGATCTATATCTTTTCTGACCGATATATAGTTGTATTTAGTGGATTTTATGCTTGTATTCGCTTCGTTCTTTGCATGTGCAGGTATCCATTCGCGGATATCATGAGGATCGTGACCTGCCGGAGCAAGGGAACGGGAGTACCAACTCATCTACGACACTAGCGTTGGACTCCAGGTTGGTTCTCATAATCCACTTTCAATTTGCAACTAGGAACTTGCATTGTAGCGTTAATTGATTGTTGCTAGACCCATTTTGGGCTAGTTGGATCGCCTCTATCCACAGAGGGGATTTACCTCTCCAACAACGATTTGCGTTATTATGCTGGGGGCATGCGAACTTATAACAAGCATAGTTTTTCGTTTCAAGCTTGTGTAAACATGAAACCGAATCCATGCAGAGTTCTCCATGGTTCAAGCTTGTGTAAAAATGAACCCATATCTGATTTACATCTCGTGATTGCCGCCTATTCGCTAAATTTTGTTAGATGAACCTTGGTTGTTTCATTCCATCGCCACCATCTCTTTGGCTGATCATATGCTTTCACTTGGTTGTTTATCCTTTCCTGAGGAACTGCAGCGATGAGTGGTTTTATTAGCCAGCCTCTTGACCATTATATGTTTTGAGCAGTTCCACCATTACCAGAACCAGTTGCTACCCTTTATACCACTCGTTCCTCCAGGACGAGTCTCCTTTTAAGCTCTTTTCTGACTCGTAAAAAATGAAAAGATTGCCGAGTATTTTTCCCTTTTTGACTCGTTAAAGAGAATAAAAATGGAGGTCTGCTTTCAGCTCTTTTCCGACCGTTTAAAGACGAAAAGATTGCCGAGTTTTCCCTCTTGACTCGTTAAACGTAAATAAGATGCAGTCGTCTTTAAACTCTTTTTCCACTGTGTAAAAATGAAAAGATCGTCGGACCTTTTTCGTTTCAGGTTCGTTAACAGTTTCGAAACGAAGTGGTTTCGATCGCTTTTTTACTTTTTCAGGTCGAAATCACTACTTATGAAAAGTACTCCTCGATCGTAATGGTCGGGCGGTTCTTTCGAGCATTGTTTTATACTTTTTCGGGCTCGAGAGACACAACTTTACGAAAAAGGACACCCTTGGAGTTTCCTTTTTTGCTGTCTTTTCAAACTCTCTAAACATGAAAAGACGCCGAGTTCTTCCTTTGTCAGACTCGTTAAAACCTGATGACATTGGATTCTGTCGAAATGACACACCACAAGCATATGCTATCCCCATCAAGCTTGTTAAAAATAATTGGGGTACTCGCCAAAAATGGCGGGGGAAAATGGAACCATAATTATTGTCGTGTCGGCAGTATGTCGCTCTTGAACATGGCACTTGTCTGCTTTCGTGTCTGGGTGGGGATATCTCATCTCATTTTTCACTTGCCTCCGTGGATTTGGATAATCCTGTTTGACCTCTCATCTGCTCATTGCCTCGTCACCATGACCTATGATCCATTGATGTCAAATACTGCCAATTCCACTATCGTGCCGCCGATATGTTCAAGAGAAGTTGACCTCTGCAGAAAAACAACCTCCCTCTGATAGCTCACATAATCCTGATTCACAACATTATCTCTCTGTCTCGTGTCGATGATGTGGGAAACATTATGGCCCACCTTCGATCAAGGTCACTTCCTATCGACTTCAGCTCATTATCCAGGAAGTTGATCTAGAGACTCCCTTCCGGTGCCTTGGAGCCTGCATGACTCAATGGCAGGTTTTTCATGTTCGACGTGAGGTTTTCATCATTGGCCTCCGATCGAATGATTCTACGGGTGTTCGACGCCAGATCACTAATTCGCACGCCGTAGATTGTACCTATAGTACCTTGAGGGCCATTGTCATTATTGGTGGTACCTCTCGCGTCTGTTAACAATTTTCATTATTGACTGGTAATCAGACGATGTTCATGCATGTTCAACTTCAGTTCATATATTCGCATGCTTGAACTTGTACTTTTGTTCGAGTCGAGATGGAGCGCAAGACCCTGGATTTTGTTTGTTGTAATCCAGGCGTGATTCTTGTTACATGACTCATTCACTGGATGGTTGCGACCATACCTAAGTCTATTCATTGATCCTAACCAGATGGCTGCGCCCATACTATGGATCTAGACTATTATGTACTCTCTTATGGATGGCTGCGACCATACCACATATATCATGTACTTGAGCTATCAGTTGTATCTCTCGATGTAGATTCTCGGCGGCAGCTACATGTGTTCTTGTAAAGCATTTCACCCCTCTCTCTCTCGGGCCTCATGCTTTAGGGGGCATCTGTTACATAGTAATTTGTCACCATTGGTCACCGTCCCTGTTACCCCTTTCCCGTACTTTGGAGGACTCATTCCGAGACCTCTGAGCAGTGACATAACTTAAAAACACTTGCAATATGTTCCCCTAAGTATGGACTTCATGTGCCCTGAAGACACCTCCTGTAGAATATCCCTGAAAAGTGCCCTTTTTCCATTAGTGCGGGTCCATAGTGTACTACCCGCGCCAATGAGGGAGATCCTCAAAAGAAGGCGCGCCCATCGGCGCTCTGTCTTAGAGTAACACCCGTGCCAACCAAGTTTGGAAAAGATTTTTAACAAATGCGCGCCCGGATGTTTTTTCCCTTCAAGTCATGAAGTCTTTTGAGGATAAAGCTAATCTTCTAGATGTCGAGATTCATCATCTATCCCTTACATCTATCCACAGCGGCTTTTTGGAGATAATGCCAATCCATAATGGGTGTCTTGATGCATTGTATCTTCCTCCCCTTCTCCATCTATAAAAGTCTATCCTCATGCATTTGACAAGCTAGTTTTTTGAGTAATAGTGATAACGCTTGTCTTGAGTGATAGTAAGAGTCTTGGAGCATAGGGAGGTTATGCTGTCAGAAGTCTGAGCTATGTATTCATAATCAAAGAGAGAGAAAGGTTTATTGCAAGACATATGTAGCTGCTCGCCCAGCCAGAGGAGAGATTCAACGTCAGAACTTTGGTTGTATTTTTCTCTGTTGATTATTCATTAATAAACGACTATCGTTATGGTTCCGATCTTATTGTTCATTATGATAATGTTTGATCTATATCTTTTCTGACCGATATATAGTTGTATTTAGTGGATTTTATGCTTGTATTCGCTTCGTTCTTTGCATGTGCAGGTATCCATTCGCGGAGATCGTGAGGATCGTGACCTGCCGGAGCAAGGGAACGGGAGTACCAACTCGTCTATGACACTAGCGTTGGACTCTAGGTTGGTTCTCATAATCCACTTTCAATTTGAAACTAGGAACTTGCATGGTAGCGTTAATTGATTGTTGCTAGACCCATTTTGGGCTAGTGGGATCGCCTCTGTCCGCATAGGGGATTTACCTCTCCAACAAGAGCCCAAGCTGGGCTGGGGGCTAGGTTCCATAATGTGCTCTACCTCTTCTTCCTTTTGTGGTGATTTGGCTGACTCCCCTTCCATTCTTTCGGTCTCCTTGAGCCTGGCCAATGTTTCCTGTAGAACAGCTTCAGCATCCTGTAGAGAGGTTTTTGAAGCCAATCTTTCCATTCTCTCCCTCTAGGTAGATGTCTTCATGCTCGCCCGCTCATAAGTGACTGATTCTTTGGAGGGGGACTTCTCCTTTGGCGAGGTAGGGGTGTCTTCAATGGTAATTGGGTCGTTGGATGGAGGTTGGGGTCTGCCGGTTTTAATTCTTACACTTCTTCTCGATTTGAAATACAGAGGAGTATCCCTCTTTCATTTTTCCTTTGGCTTGGGAGAGGTACCTAGGGTGGCCAGCATGGCTGCTACCTCCCTAGCTAGAATTTCGGCTGATTTCTCCTTCTGCTTTCCTTTTTCCGGACTTCCTGTAGAAAGTCCTATAGTGGCTGGTTTCTGGCTTCCTGTAGAAGCCGTTTTTAAACTTCTTGTAGAAATAGCCTTTTGGTTTTTTGTAGAAGCAGATGGCACCATTTTAGCCTGCTTGGTGGAGGGTGCTTTTTCCTTTAGCTTGGCTGAGGCTGCCTTAGGGGTGCCCTCACTGGCTTGGACTTTCTCAGTCCTTTCTACCCTACTCTATAGTCTTTTCTCCTTGGGTGTTGGTGTAATTTTACCACCCCCTGTTTTGGCAGCTTGGCGTTTTTCTTGTGTTTCCTTCTGTTCTTTCTTTGGTGTTTTGCCTGGGGTTTCTTGTCCTTTAACTTTCTTCTCTGCCTGAGTGTGCTCCTTCTCCTCGCTGCTGGAGGAAGTGAGCTCCTCGGCCAAAATTCGGATGTCATCACCCTTAGACAAATTCCGAAAAGTTTCCCAGGAAAGAGGGATGGTGTAAGTGTGGAGTGCATCTTCCACGAGGAGCTTGATAAGCCCATGATGGGCTAGCTGGTTTGGCGTCCCCTCCCTCAGTTTGGTGGCACACTCAATCATGGACTGTAGGAGGAAGTAAGGAATGCTCAACTTTTGCTCTGAGGGTAGGTCCATTTGGTGCCTGAGTTCTTTGAGCAACCGGAAATGATAGCCATACACGATGCTAAATCGCCCCTCACACGTAATATACTTCATAATTTGGAGGCTGACTTCACTCCAGAACGGTTGTAGGCTAGTTCTTCGAACTCCATTCTTGTCCTCTGAAAATTGTTCCTCTAGCAAGAAGAAATCTTTTTTAGCTTTCTGACCCAATTTCCTCTCTTCCTTATCCCAGGGTACCGCCATCGGTAGATCAGTTACTCTGCTAATGAACTGTGGGGTGAGTCTGAGGGTCAATCTTTGAAGTTGACAACGGCCAATGTCTTTGACTTCGGCTTCAAGGACCTTAGGAATTCTTCTGTAATTTCGTCATTGTGACCTTGAAGCTTGTCACAGAATGACATCCAGTGTGCACGGGAAAACAAGTCCACCACCTCAGGGGTTTCCCGTAATTTCTTGGAGTTCGAAGGCTCTTTTCTAATGAACCCTCCCGGCATGGTAAAAACTTGTTTTTGTTGTTCTGAACTTGCCTGCTCGTGTACAGAAGGAGAGCTTCGGGGTTTTTCTACACAGAGCGCAGAGCTATGTCTCTGTTATGCACACAGTCATATAAAATTCACAATTTCCCACCAGTGAGCCTTGACAGTGGCTCAATTTTAATTCAACACCCTGGAGAAAATCTCGCATGCAGACTACGACGACAATTTCATGCAGCAATAAGAAAACGACTTTTGAATTCATAAACAGACTTGATTCACACTTTCCCTACCCTCTCAACACGTCGAATTCACCACCTTTTGAATTATTTGCATGGGAAAGTTATGTTCAGGCCTACCTCACTAAGAATTGCCACCCTCGACGTGAACAGTCCAAGCTTCCCCGCAATGCCGGGCTTCCTGTAGCGCAGCTTCCTGTAGAAATCGTGCACGGCTTCTGGAGAATGTTACAGTGGTTCTGGACTTTCTGAGCAGCAACAGGTCGAGAACTTGGGCTAACAACCTTCAGAGGATTGAGGACGTGTACTCGGCTGCCAAACGGTTGTGAGTAAATGACTGCAGTGTATCATAAGTGATTCAGCTGGCCGATTTTGAATTGTTGCGGAATTCATGGCACGGGGGTGAGCTATCCCAGTCGATCCGTTGGCCGATGTCACAGCCATCATTCCGCAGCATGTCCCTGACCGCTGAATCCTTCCCTCTGCATTCACCACTGCCATTCCCGTTATACTGCCGCTTCTCTCCAACTGGAGGCTTCCCACGTGTCAATTGCCCGTCTTTTCGACATAACCATGGACATTCAGATCCGACGAGGCCGTCGAACTGGTTGTGGTGGCCAGTTGAATGGCTACCTGACTTGTTCAATCCATTCATTCTCACAGTCGTGCACATTTAGAGTACAGCTTATGTAATTTGACGAAATAAGGTTAGGCACTTACCTGTGCGGTCGTGGACGTGGGTTTTTTCAGGCTTCAGGACGAGGAATGCTGGATCTACTTGCTGCTACTTCGTGTACGGGTGCTGGAGCTACTCTTCATTGGTTGTTGCTAGCTATGAGGCCTTAAGACCTGATTTCCTGGTGGTGTAGACTGCATGCACTCGTTTCATGAGCTGTTGGTGTCTCCATGGTACGTGCTCCAGCTGGATCAGCTACTACAGGATTCCTGTAGGACATCCTGTAGCCGTTTCTCCTCCTGGGGTGCATGTCAAAATAATTGAGTCACGTTCACAAGTGCAGGGTCATGAGATTGCCTTGACAGGTAAGGTGTGCGAGCCTCTGCATGCTTTATTTCCTGCTAAAAAATCTTTTTTTTTCTCTGACAAAACAAAGTTCTGGGATGACTGTGCAGGTATATTCGGCCATATAGCAGCAATGGTGGTGAAAGGAGGTGAAGGATGGAAGATAAGAGTGGTTGCATGCCTCCTCAATGGGCTTCAAGCTTCTAATTCTTCTTCATAATCGATCCTGGCCCGCCCAAAGGCTCTACAAGATGTTTCCTGTAGAAATACAGAACTTCCTGTAGAAAGTCCTGTAGCTTCCTGTAGAAGGCTAACCCATGACCAGATTGTGTCCAAACCTGGAAAAAAATGAGTGTTCATGGAGGGAGTGTATGTGAGGTCGCCTGGTAGCTTGGTAGGGACCCTTGTCCTTGAGTTGAGAGGCCTCGTTTTTGCATTGTGTGCCTGCAACCTGCAACAATTTCCAGAGATTAAACCTGTTTTTTCTATTTCTTCCTTCTTCTTTTTCTTTTCCTTTCTTTTTGTTTCTTCCCTTTTTTTTTTTTTTTAAGAGACAGCAGGGGCGCCTCAATGAGGTTTTCACCCCTACTATCTGCCTTGGGTGCCTCAGAGAGGTTTTCACCCAAGCATCTTTTTATTCCAATTCTTTTTCAGAGAGACAGCAGGGGCGCCTCAATGAGGTTTTCACCCCTACCATCTGCCTTGGGCGCCTCAGAAAGGTTTTCACCCAAGGATCTTTTTTTTTTTTTTATATATATATATATAATGATGCTCAGGGTATGCCCAAAATAGAGGCAGAACCCTTCTCTATGACCAGCACTGATTTTTCCAAAGTTTTGATGAACTCTTGCCTCGAAAGAGGTTTCCTGTAGATCTTTAGTCGATGCCCATTGACGAGCATGGGGATGGCTTCTTCATCAATGGTCCAGATAAGGACAGAACCATTGTCGTTACACTTCTCCACTGCATATGGTCCTAGCCATGTTGTCCTCAGCTTCCCCTTGAAATCCTTATGTCTAGAATCATATAGTAGCGCCCAATCTCCCGGCTGGAATTGTTTGTCATTGAGGTGCCGGTCGTGCCATATCTTCCTCTAAAGTTGAACCACTTCTGAGTGAAGGAGGGCTTGCATTCGGTGTTCATCTAACCCATTCAGCTGCAATAACCTTTCTTGTTGAGCATGGTTGAGGTCTAGGTCCAGCTGAGCTGCCATCCTCAATGTGTTGTACTCGAACTCGATTGACAACAAAGCTCTCTTCCCATAGACCAGCTCATAAGGTGTGAAACCGGTTGTGGTCTTCCAGGTGGTGTTGTAAGCCCAAGTGGCCTCAACCAGGCAATTTGCCCAATCCTTTCTACTGCTGCTCACCACCTTAGTCAAAATCCCTTCTAATGCTCTATTGGTGACTTCCACCTGCCCATTTGCTTGAGGATGATATGGGGTTGAAGTCCTATGCTTGATCTTGTGATGAGCGAGCAAGTCTTCAATTAAGTTGGAGGTGAACTGGCTCCCTTGATCGGTGAGTAACTCTCTTGGGTAGCCAAATTTGTAGAAGATGTTTTCTCTTAAAAACTCAGCCACCTTTTCTTCTATCACTGCTTTGATTGCCTTGGTTTCCGCCCACTTTGTCAGATAGTATGTGCACACAATGATGTAAGACCTTTGCCTTGAAGGAGGGTTGATAGGACCCACAAAATCCATACCCCACTTCTCAAATGGCTCAAGAGTCAATTGAGGTTAGAGAGGCATTTCATCCCTTGGAGTCGGTTTCCCCATCCTTTGGCATCGGTCACATTGGCTGATATATCTTCTGACATCTTGATGAAGTGTGGGCCAATAGTAGCCTGCCTGTAGAATTTTGAAGGCAGTCCTCTTGGCTGCAAAATTTCCTCCACAAGGCCCATCGTGACAGGTTAGGAGGATGTCAAAGACTTCCTCCTCCCTAACACAATGCCTTAAGATCTGATTGGGGCCAAGCTTGAACAGGTTGCCCCCGATCCAAGTGAATGAGGCACTTTTCCTCACGATTTCTCTCTTCTCCTTTGAGGATAGATGCGGAGGGAACTGTGCTGAGAGCAGGTAGTTTGTTATGTCAACAAACTAGGGAGAGAGTACTGAGATAGCGAACAGATGTTCATCTGGCATCTGGTCATCCACTGTCCCCTCTTCACCTGCAAGTAAATCCAATCTAGACAAGAAGTCAACAACAACATTTTCTTTACCTGGTTTGTCAACGATAGTCAAATCAAACTGCTGCAACAAAAGTAACCATCTAATAATACGAGCATTCACATTGGGTTTATTCATTAAATATCTAATTGCAACATGATCAGTATGTACAAATGTTTGATAGCCAGTGATGTAATGTTGGAACTTGTTAATGGAATGGGCTACGGCCAAGAAGTCTTTCTCAGTTATAGTATAATTCATTTCTGCCTTGGATAAGTTTTTGCTGACAAAGTATATGTCATATGGAAGTTTTTGTTCAACTTGTCCTAAGGCTGCCCCTATGGCTTTGTTTGAGGCATCAGTGTGGATGTGGAAAGGTAGGGCCCAGTTTGGACCTCTCAAGATCAGGGCGGACACCAACTTATCCTTTAATTCATTCAGAGCCCTCTGACAGTCATCAGTCCATTTAAACTCAGCATCTTTTGCTAAGAGGCCAAACAATGGTGAGGCTAGCTTACTGAAGTCTTTAATGAATCTTCTATAATATCCCGCTAAGCCTCAGAAACTCCGAACATGTCTTACCTTCTAAGGAGGTGGAATCTTTTTTATGAGAGCAATTTTGTTAGGATCCACCTGTAATCCTTGGCGAGAAATGGTATGTCCTAGCACGGTCCCTTCAGTCATCAGGGATTCACATTTTTCAGGACTGAGGGACAGGTTCATCTCAATGCACTTGGTTAGAACTTTTCCGAGATTGGACAATGCTTCCTGGAAGTTGGACCCATAAGGAGTGAAGTCATCCATATAGATTTCCACCGAATCATGGACCAGCTCAGAAAAGATGCTCAATACTGCTCTCTGGAAAGTGGCAGGAGCATTGCATAGCCCAAAGGGAAGGACTCGGTAGGCAAAGGTACCCCAAGGACAAGTGAAGGTGGTCTTATCTTGGTCCTCTGGGCTGATTTGGATCTGATTATACCCACTGAACCCATCTAGGAAAGAGAAAAACTTCTTTCCTGCCAGTCCATCCAACACTTGATCTATGAAAGGCAAAGGGAAGTGGTCTTTCTTGGTGGCTTTGTTCAGTTCTCTCTAGTCCACACAGATCTTCCACTTCCCATTTTTCTTGGGTACCAACACCAGAGGGGAAACCCATTCGTTGTCCGAGATGGGGTAGATGAATCCTGCATCCAACAATTTTTGCAATTCTTCTTTGACAATGTCCTTAAGGGCTGGATTCATTCTCCTCTGAGGTTGCCTGACCAATCTACAATCTTCTTTAATGTATATGTGATGGGTATAGACCGAAGGATGGACTCCTTTCATCTCCTTATAGCTCCAAGCAAAAGCATCTAGATGACTGGCGAGCAAGCTACACAGCTCCTTTTCCTGCGAAGGGGATAGGGAGGAGCTGATCTTTAAAGTTCTCTCGGGACCAAACTCCACATTCTTAACTCTGGGAGAGGTTGGATCAGTCACACAGAGGTCCACTAAGGTACTGGCTTGAGTATCCTCCACTAATTCCTCTAAGGACAATGCACTGGGAGGTGGATTCTGAATCAAGGTCTCAATCAAATCATCCTCGGTTTGACGACCTCTCCTGGTGGTTTCTAAGGTGCACAAGGCTGCAGAGTATACCTCATCCTCTTCTCCTTCTTCCAACCAAAGTGGTAAGTCATGCTCTAACAGAGGTTGGGCAGGAGGGTATAGGACTAGCTGCTTGGACATAGGACCATTTTTTATGGTCATGTTTCCCGCTCGGCAGCTTATGTAAGCATCCGCAGTGGCTAACCAAGGCCTTCCCAAAATAAGGGGGTATCCAGTAAGCTTTGCCTTTGGTTGAAGGACCAAGAAGTCCACAAGATACTCCCAAGAGTCAACAGAGACCAAGACATCCTCCATAATCCCTTCGGGAGTCACGGTGGAGCGATCTGCCAGCTGCAGGACTGTTGAGGTCTTCCTTAAGGAACCCTGAAGGTTGAGTTTGAGCATGGTGTCCCTGGTCATCACATTAATGGCAGCCCCTAGATCAATCGAGGTGTGGGGTATGATGGTGCCATTGATGTGGACATCAACTACAGGACTCCCAGGATCCAAATACTTTGGACAGATTACTTGCCCCAACATAAGATCAGACAGTTTCCCTATGACATTGATAGTTGAGGAATCTCTTTTTCGCCTGCCTGGGTGCCTGAAACACTTTTCCTTAACTAGTTTGTTGTATATCGATACATCTTTGATGGCCTGGAGAAGTTGTATTCTCACACACAACTGTTTGAGTTCTCCCAAAAGCTCATTCTCTTCTGGGTTGGGTTGTGTGGTTACTGTTAGTCTCTCAGGAAAGGGTGGAATGGCTTTGGGTTCAATTTCCTGTTTGTCTTCCTCGTCCTCTAGGGGAGGAGGTTGGCGATCTGGAAGAGTCTTCCCAGATCGCAGGTTGATCTCCTGGATCTCCACAGCATAGGTAGGGCATGTTATTTCCCCAGTATATACCTGTTGGGCCTGTCGGTTGTTGGGGTTCGGGTTTGGTTGAGCAGGCATTTGGGGTTGTCTTGGTGGAGCAGGAGGTAATGGTTGTGGTTGAGCCGGTGGTGGAGACAAAATAGCGGGAGGAGTGTTGTACTGAGGCCTACACCCCGGTTGAGGTGCATTCCACTGACGCTGTGGCTAGACATGTGAGTGAAACGAATGAGTAGTGGGTTGAGTATGGTATTGAGGTGGGTAAGACCACGGAGGAGGTGCAGAATAGGAAGGATGAGAAGGGGGACCCCAAGAAGGCATAGGAGCAGATTGGTTGGGGCTATAATAAGCTTGGGATGCCCCTTGCATCCCCTGCTGGTAAGGTCTAGGTCCATGCGGCCTCCTTTGGTTGAGGAAGTAGAGAGGTTCAGTGGGTGCCTCAGTCCCTTGGTATATGGCTTTAAATCCTGGTAAGGTTGGGCATTGGTTTGTGGGGTGGTCCTCCTCACAAATGAAACATACCACTACTGAGTGCAATGGACGCTCATCCTTAGGGTGCTTCCTTGTACAACTGGGACAGAATATGGCCAAAGCCCTCTCAGCTTCCTCTTTCTTTTGCTGGATTCAGAATGTATCAAGTTGCATGGCAATGGTCTGTCTCACCTTGCTTTTGAGGTCCTCCAGCTGATTAGCAAACTCATGCTTGGAGAAAGTAGTACTAGCTGAAAGTGGGTTTCCCATACCTCTTTTCCGGGCTACCCTAGAGTGGTTTCTAAGCACAGTCTTTATATCCTCATAAGGTAGTTGGTAAATATCTCCTCCAACTAGCATGTGAAGGGTATCTAGAAGGTCTTCAGGGACTCCTCGGAGTAGGACCGGCTTTAGAGATTCAGGGTCAAGTGTGCACCTAGCCCGTTTATAGCTAAGTTGGAACCTTTCCTCGTAATCTTCTAAAGACTCATTGTTTCCCATGGTCATCCGAAAGATTTCTCCCTTGGCTTCCTTGGACCTACAGTAGTCCCGGTATTTGGTATTGAAAGCTTGCTGGATTTGAGCCCAAGTGGTGATACTGTTTCCAGGTAACCCCATGAACCAATGTAGTGCTGCATCCTTGAGGGTAGAGGGAAAGAGTTTCAATTTTTGCTCATCTTCTGTGTAATCATAGGTTTGACAAAGGACAACAAACTCAAACAGGAAGGTATCAAGGTCTTCAGTAGTCCACCCATGGAAGTGAGGTAAAGCGGAGGGGCTTATGTTTTTCATTTTCATGTCTCCATTGGTCTCTCGGATGGGAAAGACACCTTCTATTCTCTCATCTTCTCTTCTACCGTTTCGGTTTTCAGCCATGGCTTCATATGGAGTGTTCTCTAACTCTTCTTCTATTATAGGATCTTCGTATATCTCAGGAGGTTCACCTATAGGTTCTTCTGGATCACTGCCACCAAAGAAGAGAGAAGGTTGACTCAGTGATGTGGTGGGGGTATTGGGTAACAATTCGTCGGTTTTATCTCTGTTCCTATGAGGCGTGAAATGGAAAGACTTTTGATTGCTTTTTTTTTTTCTCTGCTTGTACCTACAAAACTGAAACAGATGGAATTGCAACTAACTAGAATCTATTTTGCGGGAATGAAAATGCGGAATTGAAATGAAAGCAGGAAAGGTCTAATCTATTCTGCTGAAATCAAATTGCGAGAAAGAGATACTAGACTATGCTTGCAAAATTGAAATTCTATTTTACGCTTGCAAAAACGAAATTCTATGTTACGCTTGTAGAATTGAAAGTATGAAAGCAGGAAGTGTCTAGTTTACTTTTGCAGAAATGAAATTGCAGAATGGAAATGAAATAAACTATTTAGCAGAAGGCGAGAGTAGGAAAATAGAAGAAAAGCAGCAATCACAAATACTCTGACGCTTCCCCGGCAACGGCGCCAAAAAGATGGTGGGCTCCAGTATTGCAGCAATAATGCTGCAACTCCTGGGACTCCCTTCTTTACTTATATCAACCCGGTAGTTCGTAACAAACTTGGAAGCGACGGTGCTGTATGCACAAGTACTAGCTCTTGCCGCAGCTATCACTTGGTCAGCTGGCACAAGTCCTGCTAGGGGCTTAAGAAAACTTCTATGAACTCTTAGAAGAAGTTTTTTAACTGATGGACGAAAGCTAACTCAAAGGAAGCTAATCTACTTGCAGAAAGAACTGAAAGCCAAAAAGTAACGCAAACCCTAGCAAACCCTAATTCTACCAGCTAGTCCTACTGATGCAAAGGAGAGAATGCAAACTACTGGAAGGAATACCATTACTTCTATGAAGGTAAAATATAGGTGTCTAGACTACCTCTACCTGAAGAAAACATATTTTTGTATTTTTGAATAAGTTATTGGAATTATCATGCATGTGCCTTTGACTGGCTTTTTACTGTGCAGGGGTGGATCAAGGAGGAGAAATTCTTGGAAGAGGTCGAGAAGGTTCAGAGAGGGTCTAAGGAGTCCCTAACACCCTTCCAGAGAGTTTCACAAAGTTTGGCTCTCAAGAAACCTCATTTGTGAGCTTCTACAGGAAGTCTGCAGGGGTTCTACAGGAAGTTCAGGAATTTCTACAAGATGTTCAGAAATTTCTACAGGATGTTTAAAAATTGGATTTTGGTGGATGGGTGAGTGAGGGGAGATGCATGAATGGATATGGAGGTAGGATAGGGGTCTGGTAGTGGCCCAGGGACTGGTGGATGGAGTGGCGAGAAGGTGTAGATGGCTAAATTGGCTCAAAGGAGGCTGAAACAATGATTGCACAAAAAGGTAGGGTTACGTGGGCAAGAGGACAGATGTGAGACAAGGAACCTAGCTAGGAGATGGAACAACTAGCTCTGATGAGGCTTAGGCGGATGAGAGAGTGGTCGAGATGCCCTGCACAATGTACATTTAACCGAATCGACAATGTCTTACAAATAAACAAAGTCCTAGCAAATCTAATCTAACTGTCAATAAAATGAATGAACAATAGTTTTATTGGGAAAGAAAACTATGTACATCAATCATGCAAAGAACATTTCAGAGAACTAAACCCAAAATTAACTTCTGCAAAGGAAAACAGTGCACTAAGGATTGCATGGTCAAGCAAACTAGTGTTTTTGTTGGGGCAACACTGTTTCTTCAGTTCCAGCCCCTGATCCAATAAGGATGAGGCGAAACAGAGAGTGTTGTTGACCCCTTTTTTGGAGCTTCTTCCTGTTATTATCCTACCAATCCATTTTAAACATCTGAAGCAATTCTATTCATAAATAGTGACCTATTTAACCAACACACCTAAATCTGCCCAACAGAAATACTTTTCAAATGCATAAAAGGAGAACAACGATGCATAAAGGAAAGGTAACAGTACAAAGAAGGAAGCCCTAGGCTCTCAGGTTGGGCCCAACCCCGAGAGCTATGGCTCCTATAGGAAACTCAGAGTTGATATAAAATCATACTACTTCTCATTATCAAAAAATAGTCATAAGTCAAGAGTTATGCCACAATGGCTACAAGAGAAAAAGGTAAAGCTAGCAGCACTTTAGTGAAAAATATGCAACGGTTTCAAAATTACCTCATGAAGGCTGAGGCCTTAACATTTATACACCACGAGGGCCCTAGCTGGCCTCCTAAATCTATGGGACTTGGCTGCCCAAACTGTGAATAGACAGCTTCTTCCAAAATCTGCTTGGCTGCCTTCTAGATCCGGTTTTGGTGGCCTTTGGAACTCGGAGTTCGGGGTGAAGATCCTGAGGAAGGCTATTTAATGCCATAGACAACCCCCCTACGAATCCTCACCCCAAGCTTGGTTGTCTTCTAGCCCATGATTGCTCGGTTTTGCTCCAGCATGTGTCAAAAAACCCTGAAATGAGCACGTGTTAGCCACCTAGGAAGAGTGACTACCCTTATTCGTACAAATGACATAAACATACTGAAAAATAATGCATAAGCTATGAAGAATGAAAGATTGAACAAGGATAATTAGGCCAAATGAGCCCAACACGTTACCAAATTTGGGGCTCATCAACTTCCTATTGGCAACAATTGCTAATTGTCAACCACCGGTCCTTGTATCTTGTGTGTCCCTTTGGGCTGATCATTCATCCCTTGGAACACTTATTACATGATTGTTTCACACATATCCTACATGTTTTTTTTCATATATTAGATGGGCCATATGTTAGGTTTTAATGTGCACTTTCCATGGTTTTTCCTTTTTCCCTCTTATTTAAGATTACACTAGGGATCGTGCACTTGTTCCTATTAGGTTTTCTTCTTGATCTGGTTGGTATTCTTTTATATCTGGAAGGATATCAAATTGAATAAGTTTTTGGGTTGTTCTATAGGATTTTTTTCTAGCTAGAAAGCTCCATGTTTAGGGTTGTTTTGTGTCCATATTCTACCTTAACAACGGAAAATATGTCACCCAATAGTATGTCTTCATGTGCTGGTAGTCCATGGTGGTAGTTTTGATAACTATAGTCTTTTCTAGCCTTATTTACAGTTGATCTACTTTTTTTTCTTGATATTATTTCCCTAAGGGCCACCATCATGCTTTCTCAGATTATCTCATTTCACTCGAATTTCACTAATCTTCAAGAGCTTTCTAAAACACTTACCAACAAGTGTTTAGATCATCTTATTTTCACCAATGTTGAATAGTTTTCAGGATTCTTTACCTTTTAGGGCTTCCTTGGAGGGCCCACTTGAAGCTATTGGGCCTTGAGAATTGCTCGGCACAAGATTTTCTATGTTATTTAGTTAATATGTGAGATTAATGGGTGGTGGAATTTTCCATAAGCGCCACTGAACTAAGGTATTAAGATCCCTTTACCCTTTTGTGGGTTTTATTGAAGACACATGGAAACTTCATCTATTGGACTAGATGGATTGTTCTTATGGTACAGATATGGTTGTGTTATTCACAGACTAGACAATAGTGGTTTTAGATGGTGATGCTCTTGGTAATCACTCCACCTTATTTGGAGACATTCTTCATATATTCAAAGGGTTGGTACTTTTGTATCAGATATTGTAGTTGGTGATGTGGGTTCTTGTAAGCTATCTAGAATGATTCATATTGGCATGAACAAACCTATGTTGCTTGTTTGCAAAGGGTCACTAATCTCAACTATTTTGATGTAGTTTCCACCCACAGGTCTATAGGATCATGGGTTGACCTGTCTTCTGTATTGTTCAAGTGTAGCAAGGGTTTTGGCTTAAAGGATATGCTAGTCAACTCTTTATTATATTATATCTAGGTGGTTGTGACCAACCTAGATTAATGGGCTTGTAACCCCTCTTAGGGAGGGACTTCCACCTTAGAGTACAATTACTGTACAAATACATTGTTTAATACAGAGATAAGTGCTCTCTTATGCCAATTATTTAGTTTCATGTGGTGTTTCTCTTGTTCATGATCTTATCTTCTCTTTATGTGTAAATTATTTTTTTTGTTGATTTAGGGTGTGCTGTTGGTTCTATTTGATCCTTGTTTATCTCTCGTGATCTGAACACTTAGTGGAATTTTCTGCCTAGGGAATTCTAACAGGAAACACGCCTTAATTATCATCTAGAGTTCAACTTTGTTGGAGTTCTTGCAAAGTAGCCACTAAGAATCGACCAGCTTGTCAACCATCCAGTTTCAGAATTCATTTTTCCTTAACATGAGTAGGTGCATAGATGTTACCAAGGTTGAACATTCAACTCTATAATTGGTTTGTGCCCCACCCCACAACTAAATAATTAAAGTTATAAACTAAAGAAATAGTCTTCCTCTTGGCATCCATATGACTAGAAATAATATGACCAAATTGGAAATAGCATTTAGGACCATTTGAAGTAAAAAGACAATTAACTTTTGTAAACACAAAATATCTAAAATAGGGATCAAATTTCTAATGTTATGAGCTATGAATTTTATACAAAGGTGCATACCTTCTTGATATTCATGAGGTCATTATCAGTGTGGATTGGTAGTGATGTAGTCGATATTCTCTTACCTTGTAAGCTTTCGGTGAAGCCATGCCTTTAAGCCTATAAATTTGTATACAAATTTTTATATTAGGAGCCTTGGGTCATTTCAAATATTCCCAATTTGTTGAAAACGCAAGCTTGCCAACAATTGACACTATTGTAGTGGCCACTTTCTTTCTTTAAGTGTTCTACTTCTTTCAGGTGACAGGAACCCACATTTATTGTTACCTCGAGAAACATTTTGAGCTTAGTGCCAAGGAGTAGAATTAATAGAGAAGTTGGGGCATTAGCTCTAACCATAATTGGGCAATCCTGCATTCTTCTCTTCTTTGACTTTACTCCTCGACAATGAGGGGACACAAGTCAAGTCACAGGGCATAAGAAAAGGTGTGACTTTCACATCGCAAGTCAAGTCTCATACCCAAAGGTGTGACTTGTGACTTGTCGCCTAGCATAAGAAAAATGTGCAATCACTTGGTTACTTGTTATAGGTATAGATGGATCATGGATCACATGTTACAAATCATATTTGAAAAATGACTATGCTTCCAAATTGTGACCAATGACTTGGAAAAGTGTATGGACTAAGGGAAGGTCACAATTTTAGTTTTGAGTGGTTAATTGAGATTTTAAGCATAGTGAGAAAAACCAAGTTTTGGACCCTTAGATTTAAGCTTGCTATGTCTTTTTGAAACCATAGATTGGTTAGAGAAGCGATGAAACCCTGGGAAGATGAAGGAAAATGGAGATAAGCAATCATGTATGGGGTGTCTCCAAAATTATGCAAGAGTCAAAAAAATTTCGGGTTGTTTTTAGATCTTGCACCTTCGTAGATGTGGTAATTTTTTCAGTTGGCCAAATTGACACAACTATGTCTTGAAGGGGTTGAGACCTCGATGACATGTTAGAGTTCATTGGTTTGACCACTTGACTAAAACCCACTAGAGACCTTGTAACCTGGTATAGCCCACTACAACACATGACCTACAAAATAAGCTAGGATTTTGATGAATCCCTGTGGATCTTCCCATTTGATGTTTACAAGTGGGATGATATGGTAATTCTCTGGTTTAGGGTGGAATAGTGTGCTTGAAGAAATGCAAATGATTACTACGAGTGAGACAAACAATTACTTCCCATATAGGCATAACATATTAGAATGTTGCAGCATTGTGTGTCATGGCACAATGCTTGCATGATATGTTATGGAGGTGGAGTGGTGAGGCACGTGGCTCTCATGTGAGGGCACACATGGTCCACTGAGGTCATCTACTTTAAACATTTTGATTTTCTATCTGATTTTTACTTTCACAAATAGATACAAGCTTTGGTCTCTTTAACAACTTAGTTTCAAGTTTGTTGTTGTTTCTACAACTATCTAATATGTTCATCATCCCTGTGGACATAATTGTTGTAGGGTGACATCTTGGTTATACATTTCAAACAACACCCTAATTCTTCTCAATACAATACCCTATCTACTCATCACACTAGGTTACACTTTGTTTTTGGATCATCACTTATACTAGGTGATGTTCCAGCCATGGGATTAATTATCTTAGTTATATTCTCCTATATGAAATCCAACTACCCATAAGTGCGTTTCAAACCATATACTTGTATCTAATTTATGATAAAGCCCACAAACTATCATATCTATCATCGGAGTTGGTAGAGGCTGATCGTAGTAATAGAAATCCAAACATTTCATCGATCTCATCTATCCACAAATTGTGGGAGAATTTTGAGAGATATATCTCTTATGGTACCCTCATGCAACTGAGGGGGTAACATATTGCTCCTATTGGGCACACACTTCCTTCTTGGGATCACTTTATAACCCCAAAATCTCAAGATAAAGATGCCAAAGTGAAGTCCATAATCAAATGTAACCAATTCTTCATCTCCAGACTACAATATCCATTTCTGTTGTGTTTCATCATTGTTAAAAATAGAGACACATTAAAATCCAAATGAAAATATGTTAGGATCCCCATCACCACTGGACTTACTGGTCCATTTTCAACAACTCTCATATTCACAACAATTTCATCATATGTAAAAGCATCTTGAGAATGTCCATTTCTTCCATAGAGAAGACAGATGGTAACCAAGATTTTAGGGTCTCTTTGAGTACTTTCAGTGGAATATTTGGTTAAACACAATCTTCTCTTCATTAAAATTTCCAGTAATCTTTATTTTCAAGCCTTCTACGATATATGATAACTGAAAATAAACAAATTCATCCCATTCACCCTCTCCTTTTGCCTTACTATTTTCTGTGAGAAAATTTTTCTCACAAATTCCATAACAAAAAAAATCCTATCATTACATGTTGTATAGTGCTTTGTAATTCTACAATTTCCCTGATCCATATCATTTGACTCTTGAGGTCTCCAAAGATGGATTTTCTTCATATTTGTCATAGCTATTGTCAAATGGAGAGGTAAGAATTCATCATTACAAAATATAAAGTTAGAATTAAGCCCTCATCAAAAGGCTAATCTGATATTCTCCCTTTAGAAATTACTTCATTATGCTCTTCATAAATAGCCTCATCATTCTCTACCTTGGGGTTGGATTGATAACACATCACATTAGTTGTGTTGACATTAAGTTATGGGAAAAGAAAATGACTCACAGTCAAATCTGAGCAATTTTCATTAATATCATTTGTATGCTCATATTCATGAGAAAAACATATGATATTCCTTTGCTTTGCAAAAATAATGAATCTGGATCAATTTTGTATCAGGGCTATTGTGTTATTCTTCTTTGGGATCTGTAGCAGGTTATTAGGCTCTTTAATGATGCTAACAATGCTAACTTCCTCAAATTTTGAGCTCAATACTTTATTCATATCAATAGGAACATCATCACAATATAGATATTCATGCTCTAAATTGTTTTCCTTATTTGGATGATCATCTTGTTGAAGGAGATGAGGAAGATCTTCTCTTACAATACCTTTTCATCTTCATCCATTAATTCTCTTAGCACCACAAGGTGTTCTTCCTCCACAAAAGCTCCATCATTATCTTCATGGATGTCATCATTTGCTAGAAGAAGATAAAGGTGGCCTTCCTAGTGCAAGGCCACCGACAAGTGTTGGTCATGATCATAAAATTTCTAAAATCTTGGGTGACAATATTTCAGGACACTTTCAAGTTTCAACTAGATTTTTGAGAGAATATATACTCTTTCGGTTGCACGAATGTTTGAGCCAACCATTACACTATTATCCCAAACAAATTATAAATAATATGATCATGAAATCTTCATGCCTTTCTTCCAATTTTGAGATATACCTCATAAATGTGAGGACATGTGAAAAATAATTAAAAGAGTTCCCTCCAAACTCTTGAAGATCCTTTCCATAGTTAGGTTGGTGCCGATTTAGGTGTCTTGAGATATTTTCAATATCCAAAGTTGGAAATCCTTGATCATTTATGATTTCTCTTCTTTTCCATTATATCATCTGTGTCATTGAGGAGTGAGAAGGAGTGTAGAGAAGTTGTATTATTGAATTTACAGAGTTGATATCTGTTTTATCAATTTTTTGGATGTATTTTTGATGTTGGTAATGCTTAGATATCCATGTGGTTATCAATTTCCCTGTGGTTATCAGTTTAAATGTTTTATGTTGAGCATGTGGCATTATGGTGCTCTTCTTATTATTTACTTCCCATTATTATTTTCATATTCATCTGCAAAAATAGAAATTAATAAGTTTGTGTAGCATATTTCCACTATCTTTTCTCTATCAGTCCAATCCATGAAGGAACCAATCCACATAGGTGATAGGAGATTGTTTACCACTTTATTACATATTCTATCATTTCCTTGTTTAGTATAATCAATTCATATATGCAACAGAGCATTGCAAATTTAAATTTCCTTGTAACATATTTAAATGAGAACTCAGTTCATCGGATTTACCTTAGTGTTTTTCTGCAACCTAGCTTGATGGTTTTAATTTCATAATTAGAAACATCAATGACTTACTTCATTAATCTAAGGTATAATTTATAAACAAAAATGTGTATCTAAGAGTTAGAACCCCTAGTACCCCCCTGGAACAATGGAAAATGACTAGCCCGTAGTGAGATGAAACAACCAAGGTGACAAGTGTGAGTAGATTTCCTAATGTCATATTAAATTTCTTTGTTGATTTTGTTACAAAACACTTGGTCAATTTCAAGTGCTAAGTTTATTTTTTGATCTACCCTCAAATACTTGGCCCTGTGCACAATATCTTCTAATGTTTTCGGCCCTATGTAGGGCTTCGTATAACAACTACAGTGCTACCCTGAGTCAGCCTAACAGTCCTCAAACACCTATGAAAATCCTCCTCTAGAAGCCCTATACTCCTGCACTACAACTCAACCTTTATATCAAAGTTGTTCCATGGTTGTGCTGCAATACAAACAAGATATTTCAGCTTGTTCACAGAGAAATTACACCTCAACACATGCACAAAATTTACCTCTCCAACTCGGCTAGGCCCAATCCAAACACAAGAAATATGGGCCCATAGATCTTGAAAGAATTTTGGACCAGAATAATGCAACAAAATGAGTGGGCCCATAGCTCTTGAAAACACTAAAATACAGGAGGGACAACCAATGATAGACCATAACAATGCTTCAAAATAAATGAGCCTGCTATTTTTGAAAACAATTGAAATAGAGGGAGGATGATGGCAGTTATATTAAATTGTCCATGTTCTAAACATAATTCACTTATATTTGAGTTTTATATTATATTAAATATGAATAGAATCTTTCTAGAGATGTCATTGGCATTGCGTGATAGATCTGCAAGACACATGTGAAAAAGAGAAAAAAAAGGATAATCCCCTAGTTGCCACTGACTAGATCTCAAAACTGAGAGTATTTTTCCCTCACACATAATCCAGACATAACAACCCTTTGAGATACAAAATTTAAGTCAAATGAAAATTACATCATAATTATGAAAATGCAAAGTTATTCTCTGAATATAACTAGAAAACGGTCAAACAGGGCCTTTGTAGGCATGTAACCCCACAACAACAACAAGATAAATCTTAGTAGACCTAAGAGAAAGCTGAAAACATACACTTGAGAACTTCCCCTCAATCAAAGAAAAACAATGTTGGATTCCTATACCACTGTCCCATCCTTCGATTATTTCATATGTGTGAGGCAACTACCAACTTGAGTCATTCCTTTGATAAAGATTTTTCTTCACAGTCATGTTCTTTGTAGACATGGATAAGGAAATTGATTAAACAAAAAAAAAACGATTTTTCCCTTGTCATATATAGGATCAAGTACCAATTTCTCCATTTTATAGATTCATTTTATACAATTGATGGCCACTAGATTATCCCCATACACATGAAAGTTTGACACTCCTTTCTTGCAACAAGTTATTTGAACCCCCTATCAAACCTACTTTGAAAATGATATAATGGAAGCATTGAAAAATAGAAGGCCACCTGCCCTAGGTCAGCTTTGGGTGACTTTGCTGGCTCCGTCAAAGAAACCCCAAATGTCAGTTTTGAAGAAGGAATAGTGTGATAAAATCCTTTGTGGAGAAATTTTGGACATAGTTTTGAGGCTATAGAAAATAGATTTGGCTTGAACTGCACATTAAAAAGGAGACATGATTCTCTCTTAAAAAATTGCAGCATTCCTAGCAAGCCATATGCCTTAAGGCTACTGTTATTTCCAGGGCTCTAAATTCCTTTAAAGCTGAGTTTTTTTCCATTTTGTGAAACAATCCTCTACAGAAACCCCCTACTAGCTATCCTTTTTTCTAGAGAGAAGGCCCAATTCATTGCACATAGAACTTTCATAAGAGAATGTAATTGGAAGGTAAGCAATAGTTTCAAGATATTCTTTGCACAAGGGAAGTCTACCGAGACAACGTTTGTTCGTTCTTTGAAGGATACCCCATGTGAGTGCTTTGTCTCTTGATAGGAAACCATATAAATATCTCATATTTTAGAGGATATTTGATATTCCATAGTGGTTTCCACTTCCATTTCATATCCTAAAATTTGTTTGTAACAAACATGGCCTTGTATCCTATATTCAAAGTGTAAAGCTCTAAACTAGGATTTTTTTCACCATATTGTTTTTGGACGCTAGAGGACAACTAGAGCCTACTTTTTGATGTATTTTCAATTCAAATATGGATTATGCTCAATGTTATTTTGGTTATGTACACCCTTACATGCTATGTAAATGAGAAGTTGTAGTTTGTGGACCCGTGGTTGATGAATATTATAACTACTATATGAATGGCGTAATATGCCTTAATCCATGTTTTTATGTTTTTTGTCACTAATTAATCCATCTACATGTTTTTGTTGACATATATGCATCAAAATAAATAAATATATATTATATAAATTTCGTTCCCAAAATCTCGCTCGACCCATGAGATTTTAAAATGTCGCTCCCCACTTCCACTTCCGCTCCCACTCCCAAGAAACCATGATCCCACATAGGGATACCACACCATACGCTTAATCATCTATCTTTCAAACTTGATAAATCTAGAGTTATCAAATGTAATTCAAATGAAGAACTAAAAATGTACCTATATAGTTTCCTATCATAGGTTTTGTGGCATCGGCATGAGGTTCAATCACAAACCAAAGTTTAATCTGATTTTTTATAGGGGAAAAAGTCTCTCACTTTTTAGAAGAATTATACCTTCCTTGGCTGCTTCAATAACAATCTCTTAATTTTGATCATTGTATATTGGAATCTTGGCTACCTCAAAGAAACCTAACCTCATCAGAATGATGTATATGTTTATTAAACCTTTATCCATATTTGATTGCTTGGCCTTTCCTTGGAGAACTACAAATTCTAGGTAATTTGGATAGAATTATCCACAGTCCAAGTCAAATCTCGATTCAAAGGAAAAATCCATGCAATGGAGTGAATTATTCATTTTAAAGAGACACTAGATTATGAGAATAGACAACCTTTGCCTTATTCAAATAAAGGTGAGGTATATCAAAGCCACAAGTATATCCAAAACTAAGAAGCCCCTAAAACTTGAACTAGGGAATAATGGGTGGGAGCCAATAGTTGAAGATCATGAACGTACTTGTTGAAGTCGAGGGGTTGATCCCCTAGGATCACAATTATCCTAATTTTGGTTCTCAACTAATATCAAATGCTGCTTAGGGTTGAACATTGACTTGTGTTCCTCTATGATGCAAGTCAATTGGCCATGACTTTGTTGTCCTTGTTTCGTTGACATCTGTATGGTTTGTTGTGTTGTCACATTTTTGTTCTGTTAATCTGGTTTTTCATTTTCTATTGGTAGATGTTTAAGAAACCTATTGATCATTTTAAATAAAATTCTAGGACATGTATTTATTATTTATATTAATAATTAGAGGAAGAATTTTGTTAAAAAAAAACCAAACATTTGGTCCAAAATAATAAATAATACAATTTTCATTACACCTATTAATGCATCATATACGTGTAGTAAAGTACAAATTTTCATTATTAAAAAACAAATATAAAAAGACAAAAATAGTCATAAAAAATGGTCTAATTCTATGACTGCCCATAGTGATTTTCTAAAGCATTTCTAACACTACAATTTCACAAAATTATTGAGTAGAATGGTGACATTAATTTCCAAGTACAGGAGATGGTGATTGAGCATGGATTCAACTACGTAAGTGTTTGGCCACAAGAATGTTTTGTTCCCTTATGAAGTTGTCACACCTACTATAGCAGTGGCCAACCTGCCTGTGATGGGTAGCTCGAACATGATTGGTTTTAGAATACTTGTTTCCCTGTGTGATTTTGTGTAAATATCTGATTTTATTAAACATCCGGTAGTTGCCTTTACAACTTCTGATTATTTCCAACAAATTTACTCTTCTTTGTCATTTTCTGATTATCCTAGGGCACAAGATGAATTTGCATTTGACTACAAATCTCCCATGTCTAGTGTTTTGTTCCTTCAATATAGTTTTATTGGCATCTCATTGTTTACTTACCAGAGATCAATCATTCTACATGACAATCTACAACCTATCAATGTCTTAAAGGTGTTATCTCAATTTTCATTATGTTCGATCTCAATTCAATCATGAATAGTTTATGTTTGGATCCAACTCGTCCATATCCAATGTTCTGCTGCTTCACTTAGTTTTGGTGCCACCTCTATTTCCTTACTAGATATTTTCATGTTTCAATACACTGATTCTCCATAAATATCTGCTATTTGCCCACATCTGATAGTGATATGAGTTTTGACCTAGAGTCTTAGTGATTTAGTTGACTTGTCAGTCAAAACAACTCAGTTGGAGAGTATCATAACCCTACTCCAAACTAGCTCCTTTCCTTGATCCAAGTTCAAAGTCTTCCTACTTCAAGTTAAAAATTTCTCCTTCAATCATAAGAACCATTTTTGTTGTTTAGAATTTATATTTTTGCTGCCAAGAAATTCCTTACAAGCTACTACCCTGCTTTCTCTCGCTTCTGCTTCATGTGAAAGATGAAAATTTATAATTTTGGGAACTTGTAGTTTCCTGAAAAGTGTACTTGGACCCTTAGTAAAAGTAACAAAAACAAAAACAAGTGTAATTTCCCTTTCTTTTAGCTATTAGATTTGAAAGGGGATAATTTCCAGGCATCCCTTTTAACATGTGACATCCTTGGAATAGCTAGGAACCTCCCCAAGGTGACCCCTACCCCCAAATTCTAGGAAACATAGACATTGCAACATGTACCATCCCTTGTGAAATCACTACTTGAGTGAAATTCAGTGCATCAATGCTAGAGGTGGCTCTCACCAAATAAGACACTTTGATCATTGGGTAGTTAGGGACCTTATTCTAACATTTTTTCATGTTGTAGGGAGTTTCTTGACCTTTTTGAAATGTTAAGTTTTGCAATGCATATGCAGGTATTCATTGAACTATTATTCTTTGCAAACACACCCATGTCGTATTTCTATGTTCTTATGTGTTTATTCTAGTATCATGGGTTTATTGAACACTTAGTAACATGTATTGTAGATTTTATGGATTCATTACTACTAAACATTTTGTAACATGTATTATAGATTATAAGGATTCTAGTAATGTGAGGATGTTTGCATCTTTTACTATTAGTAATTACATCTCATCTGGGAATATAAAATTAGAATGTGATGGACCCTTAGCTTTCAATATAGGTTTTTTTAGTGTTCTTTTATATTTTAAAATTGGGAATCTTTTTCACCACTGAAAGTCCACCTTTCTGTTAATATGGAAAGTTATGGCATTTTTTCTCTTATGCATATTGTACATTAAAACAAGTGCATTATGTCTATTTTTGAGCATGGAAGTGTTTAGAGAAGGATGTTCTAAATATGGATATTAAATGTAAAAAACTGCACTTTTTACCTATGCAAAAAAGTCTTGTGGTTTATGTGAAGTATATCACAGCACTTAACAAAGTCTAACCTCATATCCTCAACCTTAGTTTCTTCTCTTCTCCCACCTATATCAGCATGTTGTATTCATCTAATATTGCTAAAAGTGGAACTTTAGTATTTCAAGGACATAAAAGGAAGTGAATGTAGATGGAAACGTGCCATGAAAAACTACTACCCTTTGTTACTATATCAATTGACTATAAATGTGTTGCTCTAATTTTTAGGAGAAAAAACTTAACACTTCAAATAAATAAGATATTTAGTGATCTGATGGTTATTTAGAAGGAAGTTTATTTGTTTTGGATCTTGCACATTCTTGAAACACAACGATAATGATATAATAGCTAAGTTTTGTCTTGTTTAAGAAATTGCTAGAATTTATATTTTAGCTAACTCTTCTCTTTAATGTTGTGAAGATGAATTTCATGGACAAATAACTCAATCCTATTTAATTCTCCCCAATTTAGGACATTCATATTTTTTGGGATAGTTGATGTCAAATTTCAACCACCTCCATACTATCAATTTCAACATGGAAACCCTCTTGAAGCTGATCACCAACTCCTATATTTGTGCCATATCCTCCAACTTTCCAACCTAATTACATAATTCTTTAAAGGGTTCTAGCTCAATGGAAGAGAACCTGCTTATAAGCAGGGGGTTGGTGGATCGATTCCACTGTGCCCTATCATGAATTAATCAATGATATTGTAGTTTATTTTTAATTAAATACATTTTATATTGATTTATATCACTCATCAAATATTTTTCTTGATTCATTGTTTTATATTGTCTTTAAAGAGACAAAAATTCAAATTGTCTCTATAAAGACAATATGTCTTTAATCGAAACTATTGTCTCTAGAGAGAAAAAAATGAAATTTTCTCCAAAGAGACAATAACACTTCTATTATATATGGTTTTTATAGAGATAATTTTTTAAGACATTAATTTGGGACACCCACTTAAAGAAAATATTTAAGGCAATATACAAGTTTTTTTTGTCTCAAGTTAAGACAGTTTACCCAAAAATTGTCTTAAAACCCTCCTTTGTGTTGTAGTGGTAATTGTCACTAAAGAGACAAAAATGAAAGTGTCTCTACAAAGGCAAATAAGATTGTCTCTAGAGAGACAAATGAAATTGTCTCTTAAGAGACAATAATTCCTGTGTCTTTATAGAGATAATAATAATGTGTTCTATATTGTCTTTATAGAAAAAAAATTTAAGGCAATAATTTTGAGACACCCGCTTAAAGACAATATTTAAGACAATACACAAGTTTCTTTTTGTCTCAAGTTAACACAATTGACTCAAAAATTGTCTTAAATATTGTCTTAAAACTCTCCTACATGTTGTAGTGTTAAAACCTCTACATAAACTCATAATTCATAGCCCATCCACATTTAATTTAACTTAATCTAATTTTATTTTATTTTATTTTATTTCTAAATGATATTTGAGAGACAAATATTTTAGTTTGGGTTGTATGATCGATGTAGCCCAGTGGAATATGAGATTTAATTGTGAAACGTGCGCTGTGAAAACAACATTTCACATCACACATGTGGATGCAATAAACTTATTAACTAAGAAAATATATAATCAAAAACACTTTTTGCAATTCATGTCTGCTTGATTCATCGACATAAATGTCGTAAGAAAATTTATATTTTGAAATCAATAGCATAATCAACTAGTGCGGGAGGATTAGAAGAGAATATATTACAAAGAATATTTATGCATTGCAGACTTGTTCAACTAGAAAAAAAACTATTATCTATCTATCAATTTATAATTTTTTTTGGAATTAAGACAATTGCATTTTTTGGAATTAAGACAATTGTATTACTTTGGTAAGACAATTATTAATCAATCTATCGACAATCTATAGTTATTTGAAACCTTATGTTTTATAAAAACTAAGAAAATTATAGGTCCGATAGACCAATTTAGTCTCAGTGGACGTTAACCATCATCATCATCATCATCAATTTCATTATTTACATTTATAAGAAAGGTGGATAGTTTATGCTAGCTTTTAACCTAATATTAATTAATTGTGAAATATTTCTTTTTATTAAACCATATTGAAACTTTACATTTAAATATTCATTATTATCAATGCATCGCTCATTTTATATTAAATTTTTGCCAACATATTATTCACTTTATATTAACTTACTATTTATTTTATATTTATTTGTAATGTTAAAAAAAAAAAGAGTTTTTTAATATTTTTTTTATATGTATTTCTTCCTTTTTATAATTATTTTCTAACTTTGTTTTTAATTAAAATATATCTATTTTCATTTCACATATACTATTTAAAAATATCTAATCTCTTCAAGTATAAATTTCTTTTAAAATGCAAAACTTTAAAATATTTACATTTCTAAAAATTTATTTTATATATATAACATCTTTACAAATTACACACTAAAAAACATTTCTTATAATTATTTGGATGCCTATATATAATCATTGGTACAGTTGTAACAAAGTTCTTCCTAATAAATAGTCATTTTTCTATTTGCACACATTTATCTCAGATTTCTAAAAAACTTTACCTATTTTAGCCTCCCACTATAAGCTAATTGAAGACCTTGTGTCTTGGCGATTAAACGAATCTCCCCAATGAACACAAAGAGTTTATTAGTGTTTAATTAGGTTTTATAAGTGTTTCTAATTTACACTCATGAATATAGTAGAACTTTTCCATCTTCTTTGTAATCCTAACTTTAAAAACGATCTTCTCAATAAAAACATAGACTAGAGTTCATAACATTTTAAGTAAGGTCTTCTCGATAAACATATTTCATTATTTTTTAAGTAGGGTTTTATAAGTGTTTCCAGTTTACACTCATGAATGCAGGAGAAATTTTCCATCTTGTTTTTAATCCTAACTTTAAAAATGAACTTCTCAATAAAAACATAGACTAGAGTTTATAACATTTTAAGTAAGGTCTTCTCAATAGACATATAGCGTTTATACTTTTTAACGCTTTATAAGTGTTTCCAATTGACACTCATGATGGAACTCGAGCCCTTATCCTTAGGTTCCTCCTTAAAATCTTAAGCATATTTCAATATCTACGTTACCACAAGTTCGATGTGGGAAGGACTTTTTCATTAACGAATAAAAATGTTTGATATTATGAAGGAAAATCCTTCTATTAACCCCATGGTTATTTGAATTTGAGATGTGTTACCATTTATTTTAATTTATAAATCATACCAACCACCAATCCCTCATCTCAAATGTTAAGGAACCACTCCACCTGGTCCGTAACGTCTAACGCTAATGAATTTTTATTTAAATTATTACACATATAGGACCCCCTTTCACCAGTCATACATGGAGTTACTTTGTGTTGCGTCCTTTCATATTGTGTGAAGCATGCACACCGGTGTTCTAACCCATCCCTATACTAAGGTCACACATGGACACTTTAGAGGCTTTACGGGTGATTGAACAGTTTCTTATGACTTGGTGGATTAGTCGAAGGCATTGATTACCCTCTCGGGCTTGTCATTTGCATTGTTCCCTCTCTTTAGTGTCATATTTCCATGGCATAAAACTAGGGTTTCCAGAGCTTAGCTTCTTTGGTAAGTGATGTTTATGCTTTAACAAAGTATGCCTGCCATTTAGTCCTACATATGTGCATCGAGATTCAGGTTGAAATTGAGTTCATCATCTCACTAGTACTTATTCTATTATTTGTGTTGTCAATGGTTTTTATTAAATTCTTCCAAGAATTCATGAGGAAGGCTTTGTTGACCACAATTTCTTTGGGGGTTTTTGCAGGTCGATCAAGAATATTTTCAATTATTCTTAGTGTTTTCAATTATTAGAAGTTCCCTTCACCTTTTTCTTAGATTTTATGTGTAAATTAACTATTGCATTCAGATTTATTATTAAGAGGCTTTATTTGTTTTACATCTTCTTAGATACAACTTTTTCATTTTAATTTCATTTTAGAGTTTCTATACAAGGGTTTCATTAGATAAAATGGCTTAGGTTGATTCTTCATCGCAGCTCGCTATAGGAACCAAGAATGCAAGTTCAGGTATAGAAACCTAATTCTCTTCTTTGTACTTCCATTTGTTTCTTGTTATTAGGGTTTTGTACCTTCATACTATTCTTTTCTCTCAATTCATATGATGGGTTCATTTAGGTGTTAGAAAAGGGTGCTATGACCCTTACTATCAACTAACGTTCTTATTATGATATAGGTTTTCCAAAATATAGTGTTCATAAACAAAAGATGCATAACAGTAAATCCCCCTCTTTGACATTTATTGTTGTAATTCCCACTTTCAACCCATTTTTTTTTAATAAACCCTTTTAGGACTTTTTTTTGAAAGAAACATCAACTCTGTATATTTAATCATTTTCAGCATGATACCAAACTTTTGTCGTGGACACAAGCACTGCCACAAAGTATTGATTTGTGATATTCTTTTATACTTATTTTCTCAATTTTAAAACCTATAATCTTAAATAATCCTTAAATCCTTGACCCTATGTGCTCTCAATAAGTCATTAATGGCTTCAATGACCCGACCCCTTGAGAGTGAGTTTCTGTTATTAATTCTTGTTACTCATTTATGTTGTTTTAAATCAATGAGTTCTATAGTGAGGTTTCCAAGAAAATATTGTCATTTACCTATATCATGTTGTTATTCAAGGCCCTAACCAAGAATTTTCAATTAGGAACAATAGCTTTTCCTTTCCACGTAAGCACTTTCTTAATATTATCTTCTCATTCACGGGTATATAATGAAACAGAGCTTGAAGTTGATTGATAGAGATAATGGCTACTTGTATAGGTCTTATTGGAAATAATATTTATCATACTCAGCCTTGAGATTTGCATCTAGCTTAAAAATTATTCTTTAAAAGTAACATTTTGTATTTTAGACAATTTTATGTTAGTTTTGACTCCACAATATCCTCCAATAGAATTTTTTGGAGTTGTTTGTATTTCAAAATACTATGTATTAATTATTTTGAAATTTGGGTTCTTAAACCCTTAACTTATGCTTGAATAATCTATATGCATGAAGCAAGTGATTGGAATATACTACTATATTACATATATTTTATTTATGTAATTTTTATTTTATACTACGGCTTACCTAATTAGGACTTAAGAACTAAAATGTGTGGTTATTCTTTTAATTAACTTAGTACCTGATTTTTTTTAAAATAGATGGTCTTTTAGTCCATAGCATCTCAATTTCCCCACAATAACTCCTCTGTGTAAGCTCCTTGATTGTAGTCAAAACTCAAATTCCATTTTAATAAAATTGGTGCAGATAAGGTAGATAATCTGGGTACCTACACCAGTGAATTCATGTAACTACTTCTTAAGAATATTCTTACACACCAAGTATTATTATATGCAATATAATTTCTTACATATGTTATCTATTCATAATAGCTTTTCAATCATGGAGAACTTACTTAAATATTTTTTTATGATAATCATGGTGCAATTTCCTTTGCATACTTTATTATTTTGATATTCCTGTGAATATTGAAGTGGAAATGTTGGATGTGTGGCCAAGACTATGTCAGATTAACTTGTGTAAATAAATTTTACATTAGGAAATAAATGTTTTTCCCCTTTGGAAATGTTATTGGAAATATTACATTAGTATTTTGGGCTTCCTTGTTGTCCAATAATTTTTTAAGTGGTTAAGTCCAGTTGGACCTTCCCCAAATTCTCCCGAAATTCCTGGGAGAAATATTTCCATGAGAGAAATTACATAATTAGAAATAAATAAATTTTTATGAAGGAAAAATAAGTGATTTTCCTTATCTTTACAAGAAAGAAAAGCCTAAAAAAAAATGTGGGTAGACATTAAAAGGAGGACACTGGAAAAAGACGGTTGGAAAGAGCATTATTTTTGTTTAAACATTGAGTAAATTCTTTATTCCGTTTTCACTGGTTTAATTATAGTAATTGTCTATCTATGTATGGATCTTGTTATGATTGTTTCTAATTATTTATAAGAAACTTTTAATATGTGTATACATAAATATTATGTTGAAAAATTAAATTAATGAGTTACCTTAGGCTTAATGGATTCCATGACTAGGTCATAACTGAATTTTTAGTTTTTTGATATGGATATCTAATTCAATAATTATAAGTATAGAAGTAGGGCTATGTTAATAAATGCAATCCTTTTACCAGAATCTTTTTCTTAATCTCAAAGGATTACAATAGATTTTAGTTAATGTATCTATGAGTATAATATTATTCAAGAAGAAAAACCTAACTAATGTTCTCTCTATGACACACAATTTATTTTCAAGGTGAACCTATACGAGGCATGCAATCTCTAAGTAGGGAACCTATACGAGGCATGCAATCTCTAAGTAGGCAACCTATACGAGGCATGCAATCTCTAAGTAGGGTGGAACTATGCTACCAGTCAACATAAACATATAATTGTAAAAGGACACATGGAGCATGCTATTAGAGGTAATAAAGAAGGAACTATCAACTATTTGGGTATAGGAATGAATAGGGGTTAGTAAGTATGTTGTACTTGTAAGGTGAGGAAACAAGGAAAAGAGGGTTTCCATAAGTTGTAAGCTTAATTATTAGGAAATATAAAATAAAAAACTATTTAATAGCTTATTAAGAAACCCATCAACAACCCTCACACTATAATAGTGTGTTAATGTCTAGTTACATAGGTTCGAGAGTGAGCTTTGGAAAATAAATGTCTCGATTCGCTTAGAAGGAGTGATTGAAGTCTTTCATATTATGTATAGGTGGTGTAAGCCACATAAGTATATGACATTATATTCTTATATTAAACAAGAAAAGATAATCTTGAAATTATTCTATGACTTATGGAATTCATATCAATTATGTGCATGCCAAATTTTGAAAAGGATGGAATAACCCAATTAATATCCTATGTAATTTCATCATGCATGTATAGAACTCTAAAACCAATGATATAAAACTTAGCTAAGAAATCCCATGTGGTTGATACATAGGTTATCAAGTTTTTTTGGAATATATAAAAGAAGCATATAAAGAAAACATAATGATGGCCAAAATAATAATAATAAAACTGTTCATTGCAATCCCATGACTAAATACATAATTCAACAAGAATCAACATTCATTCATAATCATACTTGAATAGATACAACAAGGGTGCTCAATACCTAATACAAAAAATCACAAACAACTCTATTAATTTTAGAACAAAATGTATATGACTTACCATAGAGCTATCCAAATATGGACATTTAAAACCTTGAGAATACATTATAAATATACAATAAGTAGACACTGAGTCTAGTCATAGTGATGAGCACTAAGACTTACTAATTAAGAAGAATGCTCATATAGAAAACATGACTTAGAGGATATACTGGAAATTAATAGTTGTGGTGGTCCAACAAAATCCAACCACTGAAGGATAGCTTATATTTGGCCAAACGGGACTCTGTAGAGGGGTCTAGAGAAGATTAGCGGCATTTAAAATTCTTGATGTTAAGATCAAGATAATTCCCTAAAGTGCACAGTGAGAGGGAATGGACAAGCCTATAAAAATCTAGAGATCAATGTAATAATTTGGAGGGAGACACTTTTATTTTGAAATAAAAAACGTAATTTTTTTTAAGGATGGTTACCTATTATACATTCCTAGATGACCATGGTGACATCAGATGAAATAAAGGCATAAATTAACTAGAAATGAATGGACAATGAAATTGTAACATAAGGTTTGAACCACTATAATATACAAAGAAAGAGTTCATTGGATTATCTAAGGATAAAGGGAAGATCCTCAAGGAAGGCTCATGTTCAAATAGGAGAAACTTTGAGAAACCCTGTGAAATATATACCTGTAAACAATAGAGTAAACTATGTTAAGAATTTTTTTTTGAAGAGAATCAATTGTTTTAAACCCTAGGTAACCTATTCAAAGAAATAATTATTGAGAAACCCTGGTTAACCTACTTAGAACCATAATTGAAAGCTCAAGAATTACCAAATCCCTTACTATTATAAACATAATGCAAGAACAAAAAAGGACATTACATTAATATTAAGTGAAGAGGAGTTATTGACTTCCTAGTTGACACACAATCATACCTAAAACAACAATAAGAATATTGGGATCAGCGGGCATGGTATTAAGAATATTGGGATCAGCGGGCATGGTATTATTAAATGTTGACTTATTAAAAAAAACCAAAATGTGTTTAATAAGATAATAAGTAGAAGTAAGTTGAACCCTAATAATTACCTGAGAGGGTCAACATTGAAAAGGAGCTACCTAGTTATACTCGCTAGTGTTGAGTACGAATGGTCATCATATCCCAAGAATTCTAATTCAGAACTAGAAAAAAATTTGGAAGTTGATTTGTTCGTGGAGCAAATAGTGAACGAGCATGAATGGTCAAAGGGTCTAAACCCTAGAGTAACAAAGACATATAACCAGGGAAACATGCATACAAAAGCCAAATCATTAAAATTTGTAGTAAAAACATGACAATAGTGAAATAAATAATATAAATCAAGGAGGGCTCATGAATTACAAAAAAGATATCTACCTGCATCGCATTTGAGCCTCGTCCTCAGAGTGTGACAATCTTGATGGTTATACAAGTGAGAGACAAGAGTAAACTGAACAGATAGAGCCTTATCAGAGACGCAAACTCTCCTCTATCTCTTGTAGAGCACAGACACCTTGGGCAGAGTGTGACAATCGTGATGGTTATACAAGTGAGAGACAAGAGTAAACTAAACAGATAGAGCCTTATCAAAGACGCAAACTCTCCTCTATCTCTCGTAGAGCACAGACACCTTGAGAAGAACGGTGCAAAGGTAGACTAACGAAATAAAAAAAACTGTAATCTATCTTTGCTATTGGATGACCTCGCATGATCTCCAACATCCAAAACCCTGAGGCCACATGAAGGAGGCAAGGTGGACTAGCACGTAATGCACCACGTGGCAAATCCATGTGTCTATCCTCTGGTTAGAACACGCCCAAACTTAATCCTTTATCCCCAAAGTTTAACCATAGTTTTGATGGTTTAATATTGCATGCTAGTGTCTTGAACTATATTTTCAAATGGAGTATGCCAAAAATAAACCATAATTTTGATGTTGAAAAGGGGTTCCATGGTATGCACCCAAGCTCAAACTATTAATCATAGGGTTGATGCTAAAGGGGAACGGTGTTATGCTCCTAAACTATCCAAGGTTCGTTCGTGAATGGGCTTTCCAAGTTCTTAGTATGCAGCGTAATAATTTACAATTAACAATTAAATAAGTTGATGTAAGAGAGTCATGTGGTACACATGGGAGTGAAAATTAACATGGTTAACTCTAAACCATAGTGAAGTATAAACCAATGGTAGTTATGTTAACACCCAAAGAAATAAATACAAGAGGAGCTTAACCATGTGTTCAACACTGTAATTGTACATGCACAATGTTGGATATCATAGTAATATGAGTCCTAATTCCACAAATAGGAAAAAAAAAATTGGTGTGGATTTGAGGTACATTTAATTCTCTCTGTGAGAAATAAAATATCTATACTCACTTTGTTTACTATGACATATACATTTATTCATAGTTTTTGATAACAGCCACAAAAGAATATTTTTTTTCCTTTCTCTTATTCACTAAGTATTCATTTCTCTATTCATTCTTTGTGCAAAAAACACATATTAAATAATTAATGCTCAATCTATGCATTCATTCTTAGTTATATTTCAAAAAACAACATGCATTCATGCGTAATTTTCTATTAGAAAACTACATGAATTCATGCTTAGTTTGCAAAAAAAACTACAGGTATTTCTGAACATTAATGATTGTATGTTACTGCATGTTAGATGTATTTCTTCTCTCCTATTAAGGTCTTATAATTTTTTATAGGATTGTTTGATTATAGTTGATCATTATTATGTTTGAGATGTTATTTCCAAAGTGATACCAAGTACTAAGATTTAGAGATATTTTTGCATATAAATGTTTGGATCAGATCAGGCTATAGGTATTTTCATCAAAAAGAGCTAAGAAGAATCTTTCCAATAATATATCATGCACTCAAATCCAATTGCTGAATCAGAGACAATAGCAGTTTGAATTCTACATGAATAAGACACAAGTGAGAAATAATTTATTTTAAAGTATTAAAATAAATTTAAAAAAATTAAATGAATAATCAAAACTCTAAAAAAAAACATGAAAAGTTCATTTATTTATTATACATCACCGAAAATCGAAAAGTCAAAGCCTCCAACGTTAAAGACGTGGATATGTGTGCATATTATAATCCATTGTTATGAATATATTTCGGTTCCAAAAAGTGGTTTTCACTTTCACTAGCCTTTATACCCAAAAATCCAAAAGTCAAAGCCCCTAATGTTAATGGCATCGATATATGTGAATATTATGATCCATGGTTATGAATATGTTTAGCTCCTTACTGGCCTTTACACCCAAAATTCAAAAGTCAAAGCCCCCAACGTTAAAGGCATCGATATGTGTGCATATTATAATCCATGGTTATGGATATGTTTCGGGGTCTGAAAAGTGGTTTTTACTTTTACCGTCCTTTACAGCTATCGCCCTCACATGTTTTTGTGTCCCCCCCTAAACCGCTTACTACCCACCCCCCTCCGAAATCTTTTAACCATATTGGTTTGAATTTTACAAATATTGTGGGAATGGAATTTCATGCGATTACGAAACCAATTTTGTGTGGATGGGAGGTTGAATGAAAGAGATCAAGTGAAATGAATGTTGTGTGGATGGAAGGCTTAATGAAAGAGATCAAGTGAAACCAGATTTTAGAGGAAATTTAGGAATGGAAGGCTAAGTAGGTGAAATGGAATGAGACACAAAGGAGTAAAAGAATTTTATAGCTACAGGAAAAATAAATTCATGGGTGCCTTAAAATAAACTCATGAGAAAAATAGGGACATTCATGTAAACTAGTTTTATAGATAAGAGAGCAAGTAAAAATGAGTTTTTACAGAGAAGCAAGATATTTTTTTACAGGGATAAAATTCAAAATAGAAATGTTTTACCAGCGATTTACAAAAACCAACACATGGTTTTGGAAATCCATCCAAATATTTAAAATAGTAAAATGAAATTTACAGGGGAAGGTAAAAGGAGAAACGGGACATGTTTTTGAAAACAAAGCATGGGTTTCAAAATCCATGGGAAGAGAAACAATACATGGGTTTAGAAAATAAGACATGGATTCAAAAACATGATGGATTTATCAATCATTCTAATAAATACTTCAAATTCTGAATTATGAATTTCATTTAAATATTTTAAAATATTAAATTAAATATATTATTTAAATCCAAATATTTTGTGACAAAACAAAGTATTTAAAAGACGTTGGAAAATATGATGGATAAGACAATGCAAAACTAGTCATCAGATCTCCAGGAGGACATCAACAACCTGTTGCATATATTCAACACCACAACCATCAAATAGAATGCAGTAGAAAGAGGGACAACATAGACATAAGCAAGTAAGACAAACAACATTTCTCATTCAAAGGCCCAGTCACCACCAGAATGCTCAGAAACAATAGATTCCAAGCCATCAATAAACCAATTCCAGATTCGAAAGCACAATACTAGTAGGAAGTTTAGAGTTTCTAGGCAGAAAATTAAAGATATTATATTATCTTTAGTTTATTATGAAAGAATTTTCCAGAAATAGTCACAATTAGCAACAATTCAATTTAAAGTTTGAAAGGAGATCAGTAATAGTAATAGTATAGACATCCTATTACTTAGTTATATTTTGGGAAATATCTACATGTTTTTGGTAGATATCGTTTGTAATAATTTTTATTCAAATGTTTTCAAATATTATTAGAGAATATTTTATAAATCAATTCCCTTTTTCGGATTTTATATTAGTTTAGCACAATATCTCAGGATATTTTGTAAATTAATCTATAAATACTTCATCTTCAGAAGTATCAAGGGTTGGTTTTTGAACAGAAGAACACTATTGTATATTTTTGAACCATCAATGGATTTATCAGTAATACATGAAGATATTTCACAGTTTTCTTGTGTCAATTTGTTGGTGAAGTGCATCTATCTTCTTATGTGTTTATTTTCTATAGCACATATTTTTTTCCACATCTGAATTATTCAATAGATAAGTAAAGGGTAAAAATTGTTTAAATCTACACTCTACCCCTGGCTATGAATAATTTCAATGTTTTCTTCTGATCTATAAATATAGAATTAAGGTAACAATTCTCTATATATAAAGTGAATCTTAATCTCTTCTTTCTCCCCCATTTCACAGACTTTAAAGAATCTATTCAGTTTGGCTACTATGCCCTATAAGATCTATCTATGGATGCTACAATCAATTCGTATTTTATGTAACAGACTCCATAGCCCAATGGTAATCTTGTTATCGACCAACCATTTAAATAAAAATCAAATCTTAAATTTCATAGCTAGCCTAATATTCAATCCAGCAAAGTTAAATCTTACAGAGAGAGCCCTCTCTGAAGTTAGCAAGGCTAGATCCCAACTTCCAAAGTTGGTTTGTGGTTACCTTTGTGATTTTCTTCTGCAACCTCAGAAAATTACAGAGTGCTAACACCTCCATTCTCTATATACATGATAAATGTTATCATTTATAATCAGACAAATATAATTAGGCTTATTTTTACTTTCCTAAATAATATGAACACTTGGAAACAAAATAGGAACAAGCACATTCTTGCCAACCAGTGAATTGAAAATAATTGATTCCCCTTGAGCCTCAAACTTCTCTATTGTTAATAACTTCTTTCCTTTCTACTAGTATTTTCCTCATCCTTCACAAAGACTTTTGTGGCATCCTACCTCTCAATTTTTATTCTTTCATATCTTATCCTAGGAGTTTCAAAGGATTCTCTTCCTTAGCATTGAGGATGCATTTCTCTCTGGCAATGGTCTTTACCCCCTTGCACCTAGCATAACTTCTCTCTCCAGCTATTCTACTCTTGGTGGTGGTTATTCCTCCTAGAATCTTAGGCGATCATGGGAGGATATAATTGTGACATATGCCACCTTTTTTCCACTATTTGCGACTCTAAGCACATGAAAAAGCTACTAACAATAGCGAAACATGATCCCTCACATGTTGGTTATTCAAATTTACTTATTCTAATATATATTTATAATTATAAAATAATCCATTTCATATTTTAATAAGAATATTAACTTATTTAATAAAGTTTTTAACCCTTATCTAAGTCAACTAGCCGTTTCTCGGTCAAATCTAGCTGTTGTCATTATAGTCGTTACTTGGTCTAGAATGTTCTACTATCTATTTAATATGCAAAGCGAGATCTGTTCATTCAACTTGTCTTGACGATGAACCACACTAGTTGGTTCGAAACGCGTCGACAAAGGTTTTATACATGTGATTTACGCCGAAAGTCTTCTTATAAAATAAAATTTATTTATAACAACACATAAATATTTACAGTTGTCCTTCAAACATTTCAAATTTAGTCTTGACCTCATAATCAGTGTATTTAAGATAAATATTTGGAAGAAAACATAACACAATAAGTCTTGCAAAAGTGATTGCAATAGGGGTATTACAATATATCTGTTTTTTTTATGTGTCCATCATGCATAAATTTCATTGTGAGTATGAAAGGAACTATATTTCTACTTTACTTTCACCATATTTAAATAAAATATATAAATAAACTTGTCTCTTTGTTATTAGAGGCTTCTTCTTTTTTCTCATATATGTGTGTGCGTGTGTGTGTTTTGTAATTAAATCTAGTTATTGATCAATTTTAATAATATTAATAATAAATAATGGTAATTTTATTTTAAATTTAAATGCATTTATTTAAAACTTTATATCAAAATATAAATTGATATTAAGATTGAGGACATTGAATTATGAAAAATAAGATAAACAAGCATAAATATTTATCTAAAGTATATGTCATCATATATTATTTACTCTATATATTTTTAAAAGATAAATATTTATATTTTATTACATATAATTTCAACAAATAAATATTGTGACAAAACAATAAAAATACATGTAAGGATAACTACAACCTAGGCTATGAAAATCTACTTCAATCATATTGTCCTATGGTTACACTCCATCTATCTGTATGTGCTTTTCATTACCATGTTTGAAAGTAGTGTAATCTCTATATTAAATATTCTAGTTATCGTAAATTATGTTGTCACACTATTCATTTAGTTATGGTAGATGTTGTTGTAACAGATTTTTGTTCCAACATTAATCAGTTGTGGGAGGCCATGGTACTAGAGAAATTAGAATCCATGAGTGTTAATTTGGCAATTCAGTGATAAATTCCAATACTTTTACTACATTCTACTTTTCGAGAAGACTGATTTTGACTATTGAAGCACTCAATTTGGATAAGGGAAAGTGTACTTGCGAATAAAATCCCACATATGAAAATTTGGACACGTTGTCCCTAACAAGAAATTGGTCACTCTTGGAAGCCTATAAATAAAAGTGACCTCAAACTCATTTGTACATCAACATCAGATCATATTCTTCTCTTCTTCATTAATTGGTTCACACAAGTTTGAGGCTTGGTTGACTAAAGAAGTTCGAAAAAGTTTGAAATATAGAGTTTGAAGCTTGCACGTGTTCTAGGGTTTTTGGGTCATAACTGGAGGCTCATCAAAAGAATTTTTCAGTAGCAACCATTGGCTAGCACTCTCAAGGGAGTGGTTGGAAGGTCTCAACAGCAAGCAAAAATCTTCCTCCTTGCAGTTGGGCTTTAAGGAATAAATTTGACTTCTAACCGCAGTTGACACAGACGGGAAAAATTGTCTCTGATATATATCAATGTTGGGAACATGTTTTTGAATATTGTTGAGTTCATTTTTATGAATGGTTTTATATTGGGCTCATTGTACTCTCTGTTGAACATTTTATGGCAATCTAATAAAGGAATAATTTTCAAAGGGATTTCCCCATAGTGGGTTTTCCCATCATCTTTGAGAAAATATGGTCTCCCTTGTTGATATGTTTATTGTCTCCATTGTCATTGCATTTATTGTTGTATCTTCAATTATTGTTGATTATTGGAAAGGTTAATTGTTATTGAGAACATTTCTAATTGAAGAATTAAATTGGGCTAAAGTAATTGAAATGACATAGAGTAGTGTGAACATTAACATGGTATCAAAGCTAAGGTGAAGGATAATCTGAAAAGGAGACAAGCATTGAAGCAATCATGTTTGGAAATTTTAAGGAGCCTATCTGGTCAAGTGAGGATGTCTTCCTCTTTCTTTAAGCAAGATGAGAGGTTGGTGACTCATCTAATTTTGTTGCATGGAAAGTCAGGTTGGAGATCATAGCTGATAACAATGATGTTTTGGATTAAATTCAAGGAAAACTACTCGAGCCTCTGAAAAATGCTTCCACTTATGTCAAGAACAAGCATAAGAAAGGTGAGTTAAAAGAAAAAAAAAATAATAACTGATGATTTACAAGATAATTTACTTGCATATGTTGGAAATTTTAGGAAGTCTAAGTACATGTATGATAAGATAGGTGGTATGTATGAAGTTACCAATTTGAATGAATTCATCTCCTTGAAATATCAACTCAAAGATATGATTATGAAAAAAGGAGAGTCTTTTTAATCCTTCGTCATGAGGATATATCATCTTAGATATCAATTCCAAAGATTTGGGGAGACTATTCTTGATAGGGAATTGGTGATTGTGACTCATAGAGGTCTCCCTCCTATTTGGGAAACCTTCATTACTACTTTAAGAAATAACAATAGTTTTCCGCCATTTGATGCGATTGTTGGAAAACTCACTCAAGAATAATCAAGGATGGTTCCTAGAGGCATGATAGAAAAGGGTGAAAAAGGTTATCCCACTACATTCATTGCTCATGAAAAGTATAAGAAGAAAGCAAAATGAGGTCCATCAAATTCAAGAAATCCTCCTCCTCGAAATTGAAATAGAAGGTTTGGAAGATCCAATAAATAATTTCACATTGAATGCTTCAATTGCCATAAGAGAGGCCACTATGCTCGATATTTCCCTAAGAATAATAATGGCCCATGCTACAACACTAGAAGCAACAACAACATGTTTAGTGATTGAAGAAGAAGATATTACCAAAGGAATGATCACAATAGAAGAGATGAGATAAGAAGAAGAGATGCTCCAAGTGATCATGAAGAAGATCATTGTCCTCAAAATAAGTCAAGATTCTCTCGATATGAAAGTAATGCTGCAAATAAATCTAAATATATTCGTATTTCTTCCCTCACTAGTTCTTCTCATATGGATTCGTGGGATAGTTTGTTGGTTGATAGTGGGGTCACTCATTGTTTCCCTAGGTATAAGGAAGTTCTCTGTAATTCCATAGAGAGGGAGTAAAATTTGAAAATTATTCTTGGAGACAATTATACTCATCTAGTTAAAGATTTTGGGTCTGTAAAATTTCATTTGGATTCTAGGGTATCTATTTTTCTCCATGATGTGATGTATGTGTCAAGATTAAAGAAGAATTCGGTATCAATATCCGCTTTGGAAGGCAAAAGGATGAGGGTTGCAATCATGAGGTGAAAGGTTCTTACTTGGCCTATTGGATCAACTATGAGAGATGCATTTATGTTGGAATCGAGATTTGAATGACTCAATAGAGTCATTGGTAGACCTCTTCTAGCATTGGTCCCTGATAACAATCATCTATGAGAGCTATGGCATCGAAGATTGGTCCATATACATTATGATGCTCTTCTGAAATTGAAGAAATTGGTCTCTGGTGTTCCCAATGTTTAAGCCAAACATGATCGATTATGTTCAGGTTGTGCTAGTAAAAATAATTCAAGGGGACCATTCCCCTATAGCTAGAACAAGATGAATGACATCCTCCAACTCATTCATTCTAATATATGTGGTCCGATGCCCATACATTTTATTGGTGGCCATGTCTACTACATCACCTTCACTGATGACTTCTCAAGAAAGAGATTGATATATTATTTGAAGCATAATGATGAATCCTTTGAAATGTTCATGGAGTTCAAATATTTGGTCGAAAATCAAACACGGAGGAAAATCAAGATATTCAGGTGTAACAATGGTGGAACGTGCATTTTAAAAGATTTCATTTATTTTTTCAAGAAGGAAGGAATCAATAAAGAGATGATTGTGTCCTATACTTCCAAACAAAATGGAATGGATGAAATAAAGAATAGGTCTATTGTAGAAGCTACTCGTGGCATGCTCCATGATCAAAAGTTGTTGATGTTCCTTTAGGGAGAAGCAAAAAATGTTGTCGTACATGTGAAAAACAGGGTGCCTCATCAAACATTGGACAACAACACCCCCAAATAAGTGTTTATTAGTGTAAAGCCCAATGTTATCTATCTCTGTATATTTGGCTTCTTTGTATATTTTCATGTGCCTAAGGAGAAAAGAAACAAGTTGGATGCCATAGGAAGAAAAGGTATGTTTGTTAGGTATTGTGACAATTTCAACTCTTTTAGAATATATATTCCTTGGTAAAATGAAGGTTGAAAGTAACAGGGATGTAACGTTCGATGAATATGTACCCCTTGTGAAATAAAGGGACCTTCCTCCATCTCCTCCTCCTGAGAATAAGAATGATGATATTGATATTTTAGATGGTACTTTCATCCTTGAATCTGAGACAAACATTAATGATGATCGCATGGATCCCATGGATCCCTTAGGTGATTCTCCAAGTGAATTTCCCATTAGGAAGAGGCCACTTTGGCTCCATGAAATATTATAGGATGATGAGAGATGAGTTCTTGTTCAAGGAACATTTAGAGAAAGGAGGAAACCATGTAGATAGCAGGGATATGTTGTAGCCATGAGCATTATGATTCAAGTTGAACCTCCCGCATTTTAAGAAGTTGTGAAAGAACAAGTATGGAAGGATGCTATGGCCAAAGAATATCAGTCAATTACGAAGAATGATCTATGGGATTTTGTCCCAAGACCGAAGGGGAAATCCATGGTGAGTTCAAAGTTTGTATTCAAGATCAAACATGGAGTTGATGGTAGAATTGAGAAATATAAAGCAAGCTTAGTGGCCATAGGATTCTCCTAGAAAGAGGGAGAAGATTATGATGACATATTTCCACGTGTAGCTCGATATACAACAATTCATTCGATAATTTATCTTTCTGCAAGTCAAGGATGGGCCCTACATTAGATGGATGTTCGTAAAGACAACATTCTTCCATGGCATGTTATATGAAGAAGTGTACGTTAAGAAGAGATAAGGATTTTAATTATTGGATTGAAAGACACATGTTTGAAGGTTGAAGAAAGAATTGTATGGTTTGAAGAAATACCCCAGAGCATGGTATGCTCACATAGACAATTATTTGGTGAAATTGGGATTCACAAGAGGCAATGTCAATCCCAAAATCTACTTCAAGGTAGACCAATGTATGTTGTTGATTTTGGTTTTATACGTTGACGATCTATTCTTGACAGGTAGCAAGCCCCTCATGATCAAAATGAAGGTCCTTGGACTCATGCACTACTTTCTAGGCATTGAGCTATGGAAAAGGCTTATAGATATTTTCCTTTCACAAGGAAAATATGTTGTGAAGATGTTGGAGATATTTGTAATCACAAAATGAAAGTCCCTACCTAAACCGATGCAAATGAACTTCAAGAAGTAATGTTGAGAAGTTGTAGAACCAAATTTGTTGAATCCATCTGAGCATAGACAGTTGATTGGGGTTCTAACATTCTTAGTAAACACCCGTATGAAAATATGCTATGCAGTTAACACATTGATTCAATTCATGAACGAGCCTCTCCATGCACATTGGATCTTTTCCAAACAAATTTTGAGATATTTACATAGGACGATCACCCTTGGTCTGAGATATCCTCTCAAAGATGTTTGACTTCATCGATACACTAATACTGACTGGGTAAGAAAAAATTTCGGCAAGAAGAGTACGTATGGATGTTGTTTTAGCCTTGGATCTACCACAATATATTGGATGAGAAGGAAACAAAATTTTTTAGCATTGAGTACCACCAAGGAAAGATACATTGTCGCTAGCATGGCTAACTACGAAGTAGTTTGGTTGAGGAAGCTCTTTGTAGATCTATTTGAGGATGTCCTAGACAGTAACATGATATATTAAGATAACAGAGTGGGATCCGTCTAGCATAGAATCCCATATTTCATGAGAAGTTAAAAAAAATAGAGATATGATATCACTTCATTCGAGCCATGATGCATAAAGGAGCCATGAGACTCCATCACATATTGACAGATGAGAAGATTACAGATATTCTCACCAAGGCTTTATCGAAAGGGATTTTCTTTATCTTTAGAGAGAAGCTTGCACTGAAATATGTGAGCCCTTCTGATAAGGGTCATCGCTGATCAAGGACATTGAGGCAACTCTTCCGTCCTATTTGAGCTCCGAGGGTGTGGAATTGAGATGGAGGGATCCTGGGGTTGAGGGTTACCTCGACAATAGGGTATCACCCCTATATGTCACCCATATGGTGTTTGTGATCCTTGTCTATTTTGATAATTTAGGTATGTCCCCTATCTTGGTCTTCGCAAAGTATACCCCAGTTGACATCATACCCAGAGTCAGACTTGTTCGGATTGTCCCTCCTCATCTGGAAAATTGGTTGAGGAGGCTTAGGGGTCTGTGACTGTTACCTTTGGTAAGTCGGGTATCTCACCAAAGCTCATATTAGGGTGAAAGTGTTATACCACATGAATCTTAAGGGCCATTGCTAGGAATATAGATAGGAAATAGGATGGGTTGATATGTGCTCCCTGTTAGCACCTAAATCCACCTCAGGCTGAAAGAAGGCAAAATTCAGGGTAACCACAAACCACGCTCAGTCTAGTAGCTAGCCCTACCAGAACAGGAGAGGGCTCTCTCCGAGTCACACTCAGTGAATAGATGAACGAAAAGGACTGAGATGACTTTCCAACGAACAATTTATCTTAGGCTAGTAAGTGAAAATGAACATAAAGAGGGATTTTTATGAATGACTGTGTTTCTGGGATGTTATGGGACCACTGGACCTCAATGAACAGAGAACTTAACATAAAGGCGCAGATTATTTCGTGAGGCAAGGTAGGCGGAAAGTATAGCAATTTTAGTTTTAAGATATGGCGGAATGGGGAGATTGATTAAGAAGGTGAAAAGGGCATGGACAACATGAATCCTTTTCAACAGAAGAATGAACACTGTACATGAAATTTTCCCACAGGTAGAGCAATAAAATTGAATTCTACCTAATCTCATTCGAAAAATTTCACCAGAAATGAATATGAAATGAAATATGGAACATAACAAGATACATATGAAACATAAGGGACACACTTGCTACACTCACAACCACAGGAATCTCATGAAACAGAGCCGGTACCTTTCATTAATTCTCTGTAAAAATATACAATGCAGAAACAAAGTTTCTTTCCCACAGTCTCCCAGAAGTTACAAGCCAGCCAACCAAAAAAAAGAATTGCTTTGCAAATGGTTTGCATACAATATATAGAATGTGCCATGAAGAGATAGAACACCCAAGGGTCACAAAATGAAGGTGGAGAGCCAAGCATCAGCTACAGGTGCAGCACCAAAAACCTGACACATGGCTTGGGTGACCCTTTGCCTTCCTTTTCCACTTGTATAACTGACCATATGGAGTGAAAATATTTATAAAACCACTGCGCTCCTCCTCCTGTGCGTCGCGCTCTTTTCCAGGTGACTTTTGGAGGCCTTCCCGATGTCAAAATTGAGCGCAGGATAGCTTGTTGGAAAGGTATTTGAGTCTAATTTCCAAGACAATCAGAATGTTTTTATTTGGAGTTCATTTACTCTGTCAAAAATCAAAGCTCCCAAGACTGGTTGAACTGTGCCAAATGAGGCTGCCTCAAGGTAGAGTGGTGTTGCGATCAACTTTTGAATGCCTTACTCAATTTAAAATTAAGCTCGTGATAGCTCACTGGAAAACTTGTCCTCTCTAATTTCCATCCCAACTAGAAGTTTGGAATTTGGAGTTCATTTTCCCTATCAAAAATCAAATCTCCCAAGACTGGTCGAACGGTGCCAAATGAGGCTGCCTAAAGGCAGAATGCTATTACAGTCAACTTTTGAATGCCTTCCTCAACTCCAAATTGAGCTCATGATAGCTCATTGGAAAGCTACTTGTCTCTAGTTATCATTTGAATCATCAAGAAAGTCATTTGACCAAACTAGCTAGGAGAAAAATTGATTTTCCTGAGGTCGCTCCAGAGGTGCATCAATTCTCCCAAGGCAACTGTATTTTTGACATTTCCTCAAAACCATAACACCTGTGTAAAAAGTGAAGGAGGATTTTCTTCCTTGGTCTGTTATGGAAAAAAACCTCTCTCAGGTTTCCCAAATGCATCTTTGATTGCTCAGAAACATCATTTGAGTGAAACATATCCCGATGTGTGGGACAAGGGATTTGCCGAAATGAAGCGAAATGAAGGGGATAGAGAGCTTCTAAATTCTTGAGGAAATTTTGGAAAGTATGGAGGGATGTTAGGAAGTAGGGGAAAGTGGAATCTCAGAAATTGAGTGAGGGGAAGGGGTCCAAAAAGGCAAAACACAGGCCCAACCATAGAAAATTGCCAGGTTGTAGCAAGAAACTACGGTTTGTGCGAAAATGAGGAATTTGGGGGATCTCACCGATGGGAAGTGTTTGATAAGGTATTTTAAGGATAGGGAAAGGTGTATGAACATCAGGATACAAGCTTTTCCGATGATCCAAGAGAAATTAGCTTCAAAACCCTAGGAGAGGGAAATGAACCTTGCTTAGGCGCAACTGAAGCACGAACAAGGTGTGAAATGACCCAATGGAACTTGACATGATGATGAAAAACCTCTGAATGATGGTAGACTCAGCTGAATGGTGACATGGAACATCATTTGGACAACTTTGACAAGGGTAAAATCACACCCTAGACCTAATGCCTAGTGACCAAATTTTACTTGAAGACTCACTGAAATGATAAAATTTGACCTTGACACCTTAAAATCACTTGTGTAAGAGCATGTTTGATCACTAGAGGAAGGCTGCAAATACTAACACTAACACTCCCCGATATCACCTATTTCTCGATTTGGGGTTGAAGATGTTTTTCTCCCCCATGTATATTCAGGTTGATATTGTCTCCTTGATATTGTTTCAAATTGAGATGTTTTCTCCAAAATTATAGAGGGTGGTAGCTAATTCTCCCTGATGATTCTTCTAATTTATATTCAAGAATGTTTCTGGAAATAGAGTTGAGGACTGATGAGATACACATGATTATTACATTAAGGAGTTGGAATTTATCCCTAGCTGAGAGTGATTATTAATTTAGAAACTAAGTGATAAATTCTAGCCATGGGACTATATTCCTCTTTTTGAGGGGACTTATTTTAACTATTGAAGCGCTCAATTTGGATAAGGAAAAGTGTTCTTATGAAGAAAATCCCACATATGCAAATTTGGACAGGTTGATCCTAACAGGAAATTTGTCACTCTTCGAAGCCTATAAATACAAGTGACGTCAAGCTCATTTAATCATCACCATCACATCATCTTGTTCTCTTCTTCATTTATTTTTTTTCATGGGTCTAAGGTTTGGTTGAGGAAAGAAGTTTGCATGGGTATGAAAATACAGGGTTTGAAGCTTGCATGTGTGCTAGGGTTTGTAGGTCATAATCGCAAGCTCATGAAAAGAAAATTTTGGTCACAACCACTGGCTAGCAGGCTCAACGGAGTGGCTAGAAGTTCTTAACTACATGCACAACTCTTCCCCCTTCTAGTTGGGTTCTAGGGCTAGATTTTGACTTCTAACCGAAGTTGGCCACAGACATGAACAATTGTCTATGTTATATATCGATGTTGGAACATATTTTTGCATATTGTTGGGTTAACTTCTGCTGAATAGTTTTTTATTGGGCTCATTGTACTCTTTGCGAAACATTTTATGACAATCCAATAGAAGAAGAATTTTCAAAGTTTTTTCACCATAGTGGTATTTTCCCTGGTTTTCGACCAAAGCTGGTATCTGTTGTTGATGTGTTGATTGTCTCCTTTGTCATTGCATTTATTATGCTATCTTCAGTTACTCTTGACGATTGGAAATATTAATTGTTATCGAAAAGATTCATAACTAAAGAATTGAATTGGGCTAAAGTAATTGAAACAGAATAGAGCAGTGTGAAAAATTAATGAATAATGACATCAAAATGAATGTTAAGATTAGTGGAAATTCCTCTTACCACCTGCTAATTTGAAAAATAAAGTTTTCATTTTTCACTCAATGGATTCTCATGAATGTGTCTACATTTTTTAGTTTAAATACTAGTGTCATCATCTGCTTTGACACAATATATTGCACACTTATTCAATGCATTGTTATCTCACTTAACCTAGTTTGTGTGATCATCTTTTCACTTGTACCATTTTATCCCAATTGATTATGATGTCATGGGATTCTACACTAACCTTACTACATTTTCTCAATCCTTATCACCTCTCATTCTCAACTTCATAGACTACCAAACCATTTCAATGATGGAAATCTACTATCACCCAAAAAGATAAGTCAATCACCCTTTCTAAAGGTCAAATTAGGGAAGATAAGTTCACCTAACCTTTATATAAGAGTCAAACTAGAGAAACTTTTAAGGGATTTATTTTCTTCTTCTCCTTATTTTTTCCTCTTTTCAGTGTAACACCACTAGGTAGGCAAACTCGAAGAGACTCCATGCCCAATCGACCTAAGAGGACTCATGAGATTTGAACCCATGCCTCGTGATAGAGGACCAATGACTTGGCGAGGTGCTTTGACAAACCAAGCTACCCTGTTAGACTTAATTTATCAAATAAAATATTTTTCCATTTCTTTTCAAAACAAAATCAAACAACATTTTTTATAAAAATAATTTATACAAATTTTATACAATAAAAACATTACAAATCATTATTTTTAATAAAATTATTATTATAAATTGAAATATTTTTCTAAAATATCACGAAATATTTTTTACTTAAAATTTTAAAAATTAAAAGCAAGGTCGACCTTTTTATACTTCAAAATAAATATACATATTAATAAAAAAATTCCTACGTCCCCAACTTAAAAGTAACAATCAGTGAAAAATCCAACTGAATCATTTACTCATCTCCACTAACCTTTGAATCCAAATTATGTGGAAATTATTCAAACTAGAAGCCAAAAGAGTCAACCCTTTTGTATTTCAAAACTTAGATGGGAATTAAAACAATCCAAGCTTTCATTCTTAGGACGGTAGCTTCACATTAAGGGGAGGGACCATTCTCGACATCGAGGACCATATATACCTACTTTGCCTTAACATGAAATCATCATATCTTCATTAACATTTTCTGAAGGGTAATGAGAAATGTGACAAGGTAGGGATGTTAGAGATTTAATTCACCCCACCATCATTGCAAGTAGGGGCATATTCTCGATTATGAAAGGACCATAATCATTATCATATATGTGAAATGATGGGTAGTGCATTATCTTTGATTTTTTTATTATTTTACTTTAGAAACATAAATAATAATAAAGTGTCAAAGAATTGGTAATTGGATTGGTTTCATACTCATGTGATACAAGGTTAAAAATTTGAATTCTACTACTATAACCCCTAGATGTCTATGTATGCTTTGGAATACATAGATGAATTGGAGATATTTAATTTTCAAATTTCTTTGTCCATAACACTTACATTTTTATGATCATCACCACTTAAACTACCATAAACCTTTAAAGATAAAAATTAATTTTCAAAACTTAAAATAAAATAAAAATAGTTATTAAATATTAGTAATTAAACATCATATTAATAATAATAGCAATAATTAATAATAAGTTATAAACACTGAATTTTATATACATAAAAATAATACTAAAAACATGTTAAATTATGAAATATATGAAAAATATTACCTATCCTTTTAATTAGTAGCAAAGAAATCATATTAATATTCCCTATAGGGGTATCTCTAGATACACTAGAAAACTTTTATGTTAAAGATTTTTTTGAGAAGTATGAGACGTATGAAGTAATTAAACAATTGAGCTCCAATTCTTTTGTGATATGTGACATGTTGGGTTATTAATTTGCAAGGATCACTACTTGCAAACAACGATATGGTTTTGTATGAGATATAGTTTGCTCAGATGATAGTTCCATTTATGTCATTGTGCAATAAGGTAAACTGTGTGCTATGGTCAAGGGGTCTACGGGATGCCATTGATGGCGATATTAGTTCCAAGGTTTTAGTGCAAGTTATATGGTTTAGAGTGGAATGTTTTCATTCCTGTTACATATTTATGATATAGAAAAGAATAAGTTTGGAGGAAAGTTTAGTATCTTTTAGCTTTTAAGTGTTTTTTCCCTATATTATTATTAGAACAAGGAAAAAGGAAGGACTAGGCCCTCCTAGTTTGGTCCTTTCTCATTTCTCTCAATAAATTTCAGGTCCATCTTTCTTTTCTCCATACACCCTTATGTACGAAGGGGACTTTGATGCTTTCATTATTTTGGTGAAGTTGGTTAAGTTACCCCATACCACACAACCATGGGGCATGTTGTGCTTTAGAAAAAGTCTAGCTATTTCCTGGTTCTATCTCATTTCTTGTTGGATGTCATTTTCTATTACTATATTCCTCCAAGATATTTATTTTGTGGATTCCTCTAGATTCCACCCCTAGTGAATTTTCCATTTCTAGGTTAATTGTAGTCTCTTATTTCTAGGAATCCATATCGCATTTCAATTTAATCCCCTTGTGAATGGCTTGTCTCGACCTCTTGTTTCTTCTATGGTTTTCCCTGGTCCTTTTCTATTACTCATTAAAGGAGTGAGTTGGGTCTCATAGCTCCCTTAATACTACCTAGGATCAAGCATAAGCTCCTTCCTCTATGAATAGCTATTGTGAGCATACTGCACTGGTTGATTAGGATGTAATTGATGATATCAAACAAGAGGTTATAGAGGAATGGGATGATGTTTATTATTTATAGGTTATGGAATCCATTTCAAATTAGGCACCAGTCTCCAAATTCAATACCTCCATATTATCAACCTCTATTAGCACATCAAGAATCTTCTAAAAAAAGGTTATAACATCCCTAGTTAAAAAAATCCATGTAAATGTAACAATACATAACACTACGGTCATGTGACACATGTTCCAAGATGAATGGTCGGAAACAAATACTAGTGGGTGTTCATTTCAGTTTATTATGGCTAAGGAAATTGGTAAAGGCAATGCCAAAGACTATGGAAAGGCAAGAGGAGTTTATTTGGAATTTTATTTATAAAAATAACAGAAATTAGGAGAAACGAAGGTTTAAGGTCACAGGTTACATGTGAGGAGGAAATTGAAGCAAAATAATGGAAAGGGAAGAAAATAGAGGCCTCGTTGATAAAAAGGCTTTTGGGGATCAATTGGTAAGCTTTGACAGGTTTTTGGTGGAGCTCTCTTCTATTCTCTCTATCTCCCTCATACTCTTGGACACATAGAGTTTCTTGGAGCACTCTTGGAGGAGTGATGCTTACTTGGGATTTGGAGCAAGAAGGCAAAGGGAAGCAAAGATCAATCTACGAAGAGTAGGATCCATAGCTACAACTAGATTTCTTTGTAGGTATCAAGTTGCATGTATGGTTTCCTTCCTAGTTTTTCCATGCATGACACATGCAAGTGGTTTCTTGGATATGATCTGTCATTGGCATGGAGGATTTCCTGTATTGGCAGTGGCTTTTCATAGCCTTTACATTTCCTTGATAGCCATTGTGTTGTGGGTTTCAATAACATGAGGTGGGATGACTATTTGGTGGTTTGAGGTGGTTTAGCCTGTGGAAGCCCTCATTCAATTTTTATGGATTGTTCCATGAGATCCGACATTCATGCTTGGAATATGGTACAAGGGTCACTGGCTGAAGAGAGATTTAGCTCAGCCTTGTTTACGGTCGGGTGGTTCGTAGAAGTGCCAAACCTAGTTGGCATTTGCATAATTGATATGAGATCATTTATCCCTATTATTTCATGAGTATTATATTAGTTTATATGTAGATTATATGGTAGTTGTTTCCTTGGTATTTATGTTTTCATTACACTAGTTATGTGCATGTATTATGACAGTGGCTATGTATGGATCTCATCATGATTTTACTTGTAAATGAATGAACAATGTATCAATGGCCTAATGGATGAAACTGAAGCTAATGTGTTGAAGCATCATTGCTTCTTAGCGATTCTAAGATGAGTATGAGACCCTTATACTCATATATGTTTTTTAATCCTGCAGATTACATTATTGTGACATGTTTGATGAAATTATTGTCATGTCTAGTAGGTTTGGAGTAAATTCCTTGTTCAAGTAATTGTATTTATATCATTATTTTGTTGTTATATTTTAGTCATGAAAGTGTTATTGAGTTTTGGGAAGTGACCTAGGCTTTAGGCCTGAAAATGTGGGACAAATCCTGGAGTCACAATCATAGGGATGAGGAGAAAAGTTCCCAGACACATGCATACGCATGTTGTGGAAGCGTCTGGAGCCTCTTGGATGCATGCTTGTCCATGTCAAGGGAGCGTCCAAGGTTTTAATGGTCTAAAAACTAAGTGGGGCCCCAGGGGCTGGTTACCTGAGTGGTTAGGATGGATCCTTAGAGTTCTACTACTTATGTGGAAGGTATGTATGGTGTTTTTTTATTGATTCCACTTCCTTAAGGTGAATTTGGATGTCAAATCATATCATAGTAACTTCTCATCACATGTTTAACCCGGTTGGTCGACTTGGGTAGATGTGGGAGGGTGTCACAAAAGTCTTGTTAAACTGCAGTGAAAGTAGCTATGAACTTTTCCTCAATATGCATGAATTGTAACTATTCTATTATATTATGTTTGAATTTATGCAACAGAGGGAGGTGACAATTCTACATAGTAAAGAGTTCCCTCCACCGAGAAACTTTGAGTGCCCTACATAAGAAAACTAGTTTCACTATCTTTTATAGACATGTCGTAGATGGAAGGATTTTTTTAACTTGCTAGTGACTTAGTTTCATGAGTATTTAAATTATGTTACTGTGATTTCAATGTAATTCTTTCCTAGTTTTTGTATTGGAAACATTAGTCATACTATGCATATCATGTTGCAAAAGTTATGTTTGATCCCCAGTTATTGTCTTTTTCTAGTTTCCAGACTAGTAGACCAATACAATCTAAAAATTTAGTCAAATGTATGTGTTGAAAATTATATTAGTAAGATAATAAGTAATTAGATTAAAAGTATATAAATAAATCTTAAAATTATTTAAAAAAAAAATTAAAAATATATTAAAAAAATAGATAATAGTCTATCTAAGAGGCATATGAAAAAAAATACAAGCCAATTTAACACGATGATTTAATCATATTCAGAGGTTGAAACCATTTATATTTATTATTTCCTATTTTATAACTTATAATTATTATTTATATACCCTGATCGGGGTCCATGCCGGTGGTTGGGACAAGTTGTGGAAAGTAATGAAGAGTACATATGACGTGAGTACCACCACCCCCCACATGCTCAAACCCCCCCTTGGCATGAGTGCATGCAAGGGTGGTGGGAAAGGTGGCAGAGAAGATAGCAGAGGGGCAGGATTTATAAAAGTAGAGGGCATACATGTGGGTAAGGATGGCGTGTTTTCTTGTGGAAGAAGGAGTTGGTGGAAGGGAAAGGGAAGGCGTCGAAATAATCAGCATCAAGCTTGGAGATGGCCTACAATAGTTAACGGGTATGTTTCTTGGCTCTTTACCTCCTTTGAAATGAGGACCTGGTTCATTTTATACTAGGGGGAGAAGGGGGTAAAAGGGAATGTTAATTGGGGGAAATGCTGGGGGAAATGGAGGTGGTGATAGGCTACAATTGTTTGGATATGTATCTATGTACTACGCTTGTTGAGTATCACCTCTACCTCCTGCTATCTTGACCTTGCATTGTCTCGCATTGGGAACCTAGGTATAATACACCGAGGGATGAGTGAGGCTAGTCGAAGGGGTCAGGTAGGTAGAGGCTATGTGTCTGATGTTGAGGAAAGTGGGGGCAGATACTGTGTTGTATAGGAGCTTGGCCCTGCTTCCGATACCACCACAATTGTTGGGGTACTATGAGAAATTCCTGCGTTAAGAGAATTTCAAGGGCCCTTGAGGGGGACGTTAGGTATGAAAATTATAGTAGTATTGCTCTAGTTTATTGGGCAGAGGGGAAAGCGGCTGAAATTCATGGATGGAAACCTATCGGTTTGAGGCTAGGCTCATTTGTGTGGCATTCACAAGGGATTTCCCCAATGCGTATGGGAGGCACTGGTGGTGGAGGTGTGAGATGACAGAAGGGATTTGGAGACCAACCCATTCTAAGGACTAGATCTTCATCCATTATGGCTCCGGCACTGATAGTGAAAGTAGAAGGGAGGAGAATGGGGAGACAGACGACACCGATAAGTTAATTCAGGGAAGAAACCAGTGCCATAGTATGTCAAATTGCTTTTGGTTAACAAATTCTTTTTGTGAATAGGTTTCGGGCATTGTTAACATGGCTCTACCTACGAAAGGTCATGGATGTGGAAGACAAGGTCGGGATCCCAGAAAGAATAAGGAGCCAAGCACGTCTGAGCCCCATAGAGGGAGGAAATTGGTAGAACATCTTATTAGTGTATTTGTTGAGTCATATCGTGAGGGGATTGATGAAGGCATCTAAAATATATTAGAGGAATGGTAAGAGGAAATTAAGAAAGGTAGTGAGACTAAGGAGGATATGGAAAATTGGATGACACTTTTCCAGGATCATGGGAACACCAGAGGAAGGATAACACAATTTAAGAATACATTGTACCTCTACTGGCTAATGAAAATCCTATTGGGCAAGGCCATGGAACAAATCTTGGTGGGTATGGTGGTTTCTCTCCAAGGTATGCCAAGCTACAAACAAGATCTACAGAAAATTCAATTCCAAATCCATAAGCAAGATATTAGATTGGACAGAATTGAAAGACACATTCCATGGATCTTGGAACTATCAGAGATGCCTAGAGCAACTCTTAAGGATTCTACGTAAGTGGAATCAGCCTCAGAGGAGCAAAAGGGCTAGTCAGTTTCCCATGTTTACTTTCCTTATATGCGCCCGCGGCACCCTTCAAGGTAAAAAAATATATGGTTCATAATGGTTCCAACAGAGCATGGTGTTCCTGGGTTTGTTGCCATCTCAGGAATGAAATTGGTTATACTCCTATGCAGCTCACTCAATGCTGCTGTAATATTGAGCTTGAAGCAATAACGAGCGCATAAGCCATTGGGAACAAAGAATAGTATGCCACATCTTTAAAAAGGGCCTCAACACCCCTATGCCTTGCCCTGGAATCACTGAGGTCACATTGTCAAAGTGGGCTCTCATTAATGATGGACTCTCCCCTAGCAGCATAGTTCAGTTACATGTGCTGGGTGCCTAGGTGAGCCAACCAGGGCTTTGTGCCTTAGCTGGTGTTCCATTAGTTAAGGATCATAAGGTTTTTTTGTTGGGGTTTTTTCCAACTTTATACACAGATTTTTAATGAAATTGAAAATAAATTAAAAAAAGCCAAAGGCAGGGTCGAAGGGGCCGAAGGGTCGAGGTGGGCCAAAGGGCTGAAGGACCAAGGTCAAGGTCAAGGGGACGAAGGCCAGAGGTAAGCCTAGGAAAATATAATTCTACGGCGGGGTCGAAGGGGCCAGGGCCGAAGGGTTGAGGGAAAGGTATAGGCTGAATGGTAGATTAAAATATAGAGATTTACTAAAAAATAGAACCCAACAAGGTTGGGAGGTGGATGGTTGGAAGGTGGGGTGAAGGGGGCCCCATGAAGGCCGAAGGTTAATGAAGGTCAAGGAGGGGCCCCATTGGTGGATGGTTGGAAGGTGGGGTGAAGGGGGACCCATCAAGGCTAAAGGTTGATGAAGGTCAAGGAGGGGGCCCCATCCTACTTAATGATGCAGAATTGGCCAAATCCAGGCAATTTGGTGCCATTTTTGGGCAACATGACAATAGAAACATCGAGGATGTTGACATATTATACAACACTAAATATTTTTGCAAAACATATCATTAAGACAATAGCATAATTCTCTAAAATTTGTATTTTTACTCTGAATCAAAATTCTACCTCTTTAAAAGAGTTCAAAAACAATTCAACCATTATGTTTAAAAGAAATTAGATGAAAAATATAATATGAATTCAAAAATATTAGACACATATGCCATTGAATAGAGGATTCTTTCATGAATCCAACATGATCAACTCTGCCAACTAAGGAAAAATTTAGCCCTAACTCTGCTAGTGTATAAAATGAAGTTGCAGGAATTTTTGCAGAAGAGGTGCTGAAATTGTTGATTTTAGGACATAAGAGGCTAGATTGAGTGCCTAAAGTTAAAATGTCAATAGATCCATGAAAAGTTTTGTAAAAGATCTATTGACCCATATACATGGTTAACACAGACTTTATTGAGTGCCATTGCTTGATCGAGCTATGTAGCTCGATTGAGCCTTTATAGAAATTTTTAGAATGATCCAAACATAAACTTTTACCTCATTTTAAAATTCAAAATCTTATTAGATTTTCATTATAATGTCATGTAAAAACCTAATTAAATTTAATATTAATATTAGATTATTGTTATTATTATTAAATTAAATGATGAAATTATATTAACATAAAAAAATTAATATTAATATATATTAATGTTAATATTAAATTTATTAATTTTGCATTAATATAATATTGTTCACTTTAATATAATATAAAATTTCTTATATTATTGATCCGAATCGAATCCATAAGCGACTGTCATAGAACCGTGACTAAATCAAGTCGAACAAACCCTTGAAGAATCCAACACAATAATCGAAAACACCCTGAACTAGTGGCCATGGTAGTCGGCATGGAACAACGAGGACCTCGGTCAAAGTGCGCTGACCAAGGCCCATGGAGACTGCGCAGGAGGTCAAAATAGCCCCTGGGAGCCTCGGATTGGGAAAAGGAGTTGATTTTCGATGCGCATTAGCGCTTAGGATGGGCAAACAGGGCTGAAATGGTAGGGAGTAAGCACTCGATCACGTTGGGAGCCAGAGGACCATGGGCGGAAAAAGGTAAAGTGCCATCGTACGAAGGTGGGACCCACACCCTAGAAACCGGTGGTTTGATTGGGTTGCCCTTGAACAATAAGCGGTTTTGGAGAAAACGGATCGAGCACCCTCAGTGATCGACGCGTGGCAGTGGAGGAGAGAGAAAAACTGCCGCGATTGCGCATTATCGGTCGAGCAAGTCAACCGCGCTAGACGAGTGAATGACATTGGATCTGGAGGAGCCCAGATTGGACGGCTGAGATTGAGTCGGATAGATAGAGCAGAATTGACAGGGGATTAAGCCGCGATTTAAGGGGATTTGAGATCCATTGACTGCCATGGTGGAGAAAGCAACGAATCGACGAGCGGGCTGGTGCAGTTCTGATGGGGACGCGTGGCTACTTCTCAAGTGTTCATGCTGATGCTAAACAGGGAATTCCAAGCATGCAGGTGACGGGCGAATCGACGTAGGCGGGAGAGGAAACAAATAGTCATGGAGGTCGAATGGCTAAAGCCACAAACAGAGATAGTGAACGACATCAGAAGAGAGATTCAGATCAAAGAGTCCAAGAGACCAAGAGAGATAGTGAACAATGAACCCTCAGAGGAGGACTGAGCACAGATAGGAGTAAAGCCAGGCAGAGGAGACAGAGGGCCGAGCTGACCATAGGCAGCAGTGAGCACCAAAGAGATTGAAGAATCAAGTCTTCCCATAGAGGAATCTGTCCAGATTGACCATAACAGTTGGCTCTTTCCACTGTAGACCGAGGGTGACAGAGATAGTAGGAAGAACAAGAGTCTTTGTGCTCCGAGTGGCTTGGGGAATCCAAGAACCACCCTGCCAAGCAAAATCTGCTTTAGGAGAACTCATATTGAGTCCCTGTATTGTAATTTCTCTACTCAAAGACATAATAAAACAAGGTCACCACTGAAGCTAGACCAAAGACGTAGCCCTGGAGAATAGGGTGAACTCCTTATTAAAAATTGCTTGTGCCTTTGTGTTGCTTACTGTATTTCTCTGCTGTCTTTCCATTCCAAATGTCTGTGTATTGGAAATCTAATCGATCCGTTGTTTCAATAACACAGAACACACACCATCAAATGAGTATGTAATACCTTTTGTTTAATAAATCTTTAACTGGGGTCACTCATAGGATGATTATCAGATCAAGTGGTATCAGAGCAGTAGGCTGTAAGGTTAGACAAGCTTGTGTTGGTTTAGCTGTGAATGATCACTAGATCAAAGCTCAAATTAGGAGAAGGAGAATTGGTGGAAACTAATCCTGAAATTGGAAGAGTCTATTCTTGAAAGACAATATCAGAAGAAGGTTCTGTAGGACCAAACTCTTAGTTCCTAGAAAGTTTCCTAGCTATAAAGTCCATGGTGGAAGAAATGTGTAGGGACTTTAGAAATCATAAGGGTGAAGATTCATCAGGCTCCAAGCAAGATAAAGAAGAAGATGAATCTCATTCCCATGACCACTCCAAGGGAAAGGGGAAAGAAGAAAGCTTCCCTACACCTCCTAGTAGCCCTGTGCATAATAAGAAAGCATCTTTGATTAAGTTAGATGTTAAATTTGATTTGTCTATATACGATGGAGAGTTGAATGCTGAGAAGTTGGACGACTAGATAAGACAAATTGATGTGTATTGCAGAGTATAAAATATAGACTCAGACAAGAGCAAGATTCAGTTGGCAAGCCTTCACCTAGGGGGCAGTGCTTTGGTTTGGTGGGAAGGCAGAACCCAAGCTGATATGAGGAAGCATGGTAAGACCATCTCTGTCTGGAGTGACTTTGTTTCTGCCATCAAGAAGCAATTCTATCCATTGGCCTACATGAAACAAGCCATGATGAGTTGGCAAACTCTTCGGCAGTTGAAAGGGCAAAGTGTACAAGGGTGTACTCAAGAGTTCTGAAAGAGAGCATTGATGTTGGGTATTTCATTAGACTCACCAGAAACTCTTTTGAAGTACATTGGCAGTCTACACAGCTACACGAGGCACACTATCCTCATGTTTAATCCCACTAGTATAGATGAGGTATTTGTACAAGCTACTCATCTAGAAGCTAGAGGAAAGAATGGAAATCCAGAAGTTGGGGGACCATCCCAACCCACTGTAAGCAAGAGCAAGGAGAAAAGAAAGTAGAAGTGGAAAGCAAGGAAGGCTAACATTGCATAGAAAGGGAAAGCCTCATGCACTCACTGTAAAAAGGAGGGGCATGATGATGAGCACTGTTGGATTTTGCATCCAGAGCTGAGACTGAAGAAGTCTGAGGGCAAGAAGAAGAAAGCTGCTGCAGCTATTTAGAAGGATTTGGGGTCAGACTCGGCAGATGAAACAATCATTGCAGCCACAGGTATAAAAGGTAAGAATTCTGAAGCATCTACTAGTAATTCTACTCAATCTGTTATTGATGAAGAACATGATAGGAAAAGGCGTGAGCTTTTCCATATTCGAGTTGTTTCCAAATATCAAAAGAATGATACTTTGTTTGATAGTGGCTCACAAGTAAATCTGATTTCTGAAGCAATTGTAAAGAAATTGGGATTAGCAACTACACCTCATAAGAAACCATACCCATTAGGATGGTTGAATGATAAAGCACAACTACAAGTGACTAGATAGTGCAAACTCAAGTTTTCTTTTGGGTCAACATTTGTAGATGTGGTTGAGTTAGATGTAATTCGTTTGGATATATGTGGAATTGTTTTAGGAAGTCCTTGTATGATAGAAAGGCTATTTTCTATAGAGCTGAGAACAAGTATCTACTTGTTAAAGATGGAATCGAATACTTTGTAAGAGCTCATAAGCTCAAGAATAATTATACTCTCATAAACTCAGGACACATGAAAAGAATGATAAATTCATGCAAACAGTTCTTACTAATGGTTGTAAAAGAAAAGAAAACTGATAAAACCAATGTATTTGAGGGTTGTAATTCTGATCAGCAAGCTGATATAGAAAAGATTGTTTCAGAGTATGATGTCTTGTTTCAAGAACCTCAAGGTCTACCACCAAAAAAGGGAATAGAACATGATATTATTTTGCAGTAAGATGTTCCTTTGCCTAACATTGGGATGTACAAGTTATCTACTTTAGAGAATGTTGAAATCAAGAAGTAGGTGTAGGAGTTGCTTGAGAAAGGGTTCATGAGGCCTAGCACATCACCATGTGGGTCACCAATCGTTTTGGTGAGAAAGAAAGATGGCTTGTGGAGAATGTGCATTGATTACTGAACACTGAATAAAATAACGATCAAAAATCGTTATCCCCTTCCTCACATAGATGATATTTTAGATCAATTGAAGGAAGTTGTTTATTTCACCAAACTGGATTTGCACAGTGGATACCATCAGGTCAGAGTTGCAGAGCAAGATGCATGGAAGACTACTTTCAAAACAAAGCAGGGATTGTATGACTGGCTAGTTATGCCTTTTGGCTTGACCAATGCCTCTGCTACTTTCATGAGATTAATGAATGATGTACTCAAACCTTTTCTTGATGATTTTGTTATTGTGTATCTGGATGACATTCTGATTTTTAGTAAAACGTGGCAAGAACATTTAAAGCATGTTAAGTAGACATTAGATGTTTTGAAAAGACAAAAACTTCATGTTAGACTCTCCAAATGTGAATTTGGGAAAACCTCTCTAAATTATTTGGGTCATATAGTAGGGGAGGTGAATTGAAAATAGATCCCTCTAAAGTGGCAGTCATTGTAAACTGGTCTAAACCCAAGTCTGCTACAGAAGTGAGAAGCTTCTTAGGAGCAGCACAGTATTGGAGGAAGTTCATTTCAAATTTCTCCTCAATTGTAGCTCCCTTACATGCTTTGACAGGATTGAACAAGGTGTTTTAGTGGGGAGGCAAACAACAGAAAGCCTTCGACACCTTGAAAGAAAAAATTAGTACAACACCTATACTAGCACTGCTAGATCTACAAAGACCATTTCAGATCCAAACTGATGCCAGTGACTATGCCATGGGAGCAGTTTTTACACAGCATGGTAAACCCATATGTTATCATTTTGAGACTTTTAATCCTGCAGTAGTTAACTATCCTACCTATGATAAGGAATTGTATGCATTAGTTCAGAGTGTGAAAAAGTGGAAACATTACTTAATGGGCAAAGAAACAGTAATACATACTGATCATCCGCCACTTCAATATCTACACTCCCAAACTAAGTTGCAACAATCAAGACATTACAGATGGATGGGTTTTCTACAACAGTTTCATTTAGTCATCAGATATAAAAAGGGCATACATAACAAGGTTGCAGACATGTTATCTAGACCCATTATAAGTGCATCTACCATACTTAAGCATAATTCTGTGATACATGAAAGCTACATAGAACAGTATGATTAGGATATGGACTTTAAAGATGTATATGCAACTTTGAGTCAAGGCAAAAGAGTAGAAGAATTGGACTATCATGTGAAGGAATTACTCTTATATCATTGTGGGAAACTCTGCTTTCCACAAACTGAGAGAGCAAAGATAATTAGGGAAGCACACACTTCTCTGATATCAGGTCACTTTGGGGTAAGTAAAATAGTTGCACAGCTACAAGGGTTCTGTTATTGGCCAAGAATGAGTGAGACAGTTTCTAGATATGTAAAGGGGTGTGCTATGTGTGCTAAAAGCAAGCCCAACAACAGAAAACTAGGCTTGTACACTCCATTGCCAGTTCCTTCTCACCCTTGGGAAAAAATTTCCATGGATTTTGTTGGAGGGCTGCCTAAATCTAGGAAAGGTCATGATTATCTATATGTTGTTGTGGATAGGTTCAACAAAATGTGTATTTTGATACCCTGTAGTAAACAGATTACAGCTGCACAAATTGCAAAATTATTCTTTGAGCATGTATGGGTTCATTTTGGATTACCCACTTCTATTATATCTGATCGAGACACCCGATTTGTGGGGAAGTTTTGGTCCAGTCTGTGGGAACTAATGGACACCAAATTAAAGAAAAGCACAGCTTTTCATCCACAAACAGATAGCCAGACAGAAGTAGTTAACAGGACAGTGATCCAGTTACTGAGAGGATATTGCAGAAAACACCCTAAGCTTTGGGATGAGCATTTGTGCTATGTGCAGCATGCTTACAATAGAGCCAAACACTCTTCTACCCTAAGTCACTAGGTTCGAGTTCGAGTTCGAGTTCGAGGACCTTGAAATTCGAATAAAGTTCGGCAACTCAAATTTTGTCGATAAAATTCGACATAAAATTCGACATATAGAAATTGTATGCCTCTTACTTCAATATTAAATGTTTTTATATTCCAAATTAAAAAATGTCAAATTTACTATTAGTTTATATCTTATACTAATCTTTTACAATACTTTATATTCAAAATTACTACTTCTACTTAGAATTTACTCCTCAATAAATAACAAATAATATATTGAGCATTACAATACATTTAGATTCATACAGGTTTAAAATGAATAATAATAATTTTGAATTAAATGATATATAATTCAAATAAATATTCTAGGAATTCATTATGTTATCTTAAATGTTACAGGGAAAATTATTAAAAATATATTAAATCATAAATGGAGAGAAAAAATCATAAATCGTGGTTTCAAGTTAGGTAAAATGGATTTGATTGTCATATACTTATTATAATGATAAAACTATTAAAATATACATAACGTATTTAGTAAAATTAAATATATAATTTTAGAAAATAATAACGTGATGAATATAATTATTTAATTATATAATCATCATTATATATTATTGAGAATATGAGGAAAACGAAAGTGGGTTATATTAAAAAATATATTATATGTTTTTGTTAAGCCTTCAAGGTGTAGAGTCTATGGCGTCTGCGGCGGCAATGAAAACGTAAACAACCGTCAACGAAACCCGAGCCCGTCGTAGTCTCTGTCTCAGTGTCTTGTAGACTGTAGTCTCTGTCGTGCGTCTGCGGCGGCAATGAAAACAACAACGAAACCAATGAAACGGAAACCTAAGCTAAAACAGCAGCACCCATACCCGCGGCGCGAAAAAAACGAATTTTAACGCATCTAAACGAATTTCAACGATTTTAATGGCGAATTTAATCGACAGAAATTCGAATACGCCATGAAATTCGAATACGGCATGAAATACGGCGAACTGGAACGAACAAATTCGAATGAGCTTGAAATACGGCGAACTTCGAATTTTATGGATTAAATACGCCGTATCCGGTGACTAAGCTTCTACCCAGAGATCTCCTTTTGAGACCTACTTCGGTTTCATACCAAGGTCTCCCTTGGATTTTGTCTTTGGTAAAGATACCATGGTTGATGGACACAGTGATGTGGACAAAGAAGCTAGGTTCATTGAACAGATCTAGGAGATCCACCAGGTAGTACGGGAATAGCTGGAAAAGAGCCAGGCCAAGTACAAGGCTTGGCATGATAAGCATCGGATGGATCATAGTTTTCAAGTTGGAGACGAAGTTTGGCTGTATATCAGCAAGGACAGGATGCAAGGTGAAGGTAAGAAGCTAAAACCTATCAGGTATGGACCCTTCAGGATACTTGAGAAGATTGGTGAAAATGCTTTTCACCTTGATCTGCCAGTTTACATGCACATCTACTCGGTCGTGAACGCGAATTGCTTGAGGTTGTTTGAACCTTCAATGATTGAGGACCCTGAAGAGCAGAGTCAATTACCTTCTGTTGTTGACCTGCTACCTGAATATCTTAATGAGTTGCAGGAAGATACAATGTTGGACAAGAAGGTAAGGACGACGCACAGTGGATAGGTGGAATACCTCAGAATTGGGCTTAAAGGTTTGAAGCTGAACAGTGTGAAGTGGATTGAGATTAGACAAGTGAGACAGTAGTTTCCTCACTTAGTCAAGGCTTGAAGAAAAACCAACTTTTGGTGGTCCAAAAGCTTTTTAGTTGGGAGGCCGTGATCCGAATCAGATCCATAAACGACTCTCATAGAATCGTGACTAAATCAAGTCGAACAAACCCTTGAAGAATCCAAAACAGTAATCGAGAACACCCTGAACTAGTGGCCATGGCAGCCGGCATGGAACGACGAGGACCTCGGTCAAAGCGCACTGACCGAGGCGCATGGAGATTGTGCAAAATAGCCCCTGGGAGCCCCAAATTGGGAAAAGGAGTTGATTTTCGATGCACGTTAGTGCTAACGCGCATCGCTGGGCAAACAGGGCTGAAATGGTAGGGCTTAAGCACTCAGTCACATTGGGAGCCAGATTATCGTGGGCAGAAAAAGGTAAAGCACCATCGTACGAAGGTGGGACCCAAACCCTGGAAACCGGCAGTTTGATCGAGGCACCCTTGAACAGTAAGTGGTTTTGGAGAAAACGGAGCGAGCATCCTCAGCGATCGACATGTGGCAGCGGAGGAGAGAGAAAAACCGCCGCGATCGCACATTATCGGTCGAGCAAGTCAACCACGCTCGACGTGGGAATGATGTTGGATCTGGAGGAGCCTAGATCGGACGGCTGAGATTGCATCCAATAGACATAGCGGAATTGACAGGGGATTTGAGATCCGTTGACCGCCACGGTGGACAAAGCAATGAATCGACGAGCAGGCTGGCACAGTTCTAATTGGGACGTGTGGCTAGTTCTCAAGCATTCATGCTGATGCCGAACATGGAATTCCATGCATGCAAGCGACAGGCGAATCGACGCAGGTGGGAGAGGAAACAAACAATTATGGAGGTCGAATGGCTAAAGCCACGAACAGAGACAATGAATGACATCAGAAGAGAGATTCAGATCGAAGAGTCCAAGTGACCAAGAGAGACATTGAATATTGAACCCTGAGAGGAGGACTGAGCATAGAGAGCAGTAAAGCCATGCAGAGGAGACAGAGGGCCGAGTTGACCATAGGCAGCATCGAGCACCAAAGAGCTTGAAGAATCAAGTATTCCTATAGAGGAATCTATGCAAATTGAGCATCATAGTTGGCTCTTTCCATTGTAGACCGAGTATCACAGAGCTGGTAGGAAGAACAAGATTCTGTGTACTCCGAGTGGCTTTGGGAATCCAAGAACCACCCTGCCAAGCAAAATCTGCTTCAGGAGAACTCATATTGAGTCCCCGTATTGTAATTTCTCTGCTCAAAGACATAATAAAACAAGGTCACCACTGAATCTGGACCGGAGATGTAGCCCTGGAGAATAGGGTGAACTCCTTATTAAAAATTGCTTGTGTCTTTGTGTTTCTTACTGTATTTCTCTACTGTCTTTCCATTCAAAATGTCTGTGTATTGGCAATCTGATCCATCTGTTCTTTCAATAACATAGAACACACACCAACACATGAGTCTGTAATACCTTTTGTTTAATAAATCTTTAACTGAGGTCACTCATAGGGTGATTATCAGATCAATTATGTACTCGCACAAGCACATTAATAAATGTGGTTGATATACACCATAGGAGTTGAAAAAAGAGTTGACGATTGACACAAAAAGAGTCATACAAGCTGATTTAATATTTTCTACTTTTATTTAACAATTTTTTTTTATAAATCTATCATAATAAAATATATAACATTTTTAGAATCTTGAAGTAATCATAACAAAAAGCTGCCTTTAAATAAATAAAACTTAAACAATTTTAATGGGAAGACATGAAGTGCTCTATGTATATTTGATGTAGGTAGCTGGAACATTAATATAATGGAAAATTTTAGATAATATTTCCATGGAAAACTATAATTTTCCCTCCACGTCAATGTACAACACACATTTGAAAACTTGCATTTTAAATATGAATTACATAATATATATATATATATATTGAACGACATCAAAATAAAAACAAAATAATTATTTAAACAGAATATTTTAATTGTCAAATTACTTTAAATTTTTTATATATGTAGTGAGAGAGAGTGGGAGAGAAGGGTAAGAAAGAGGGGTGAAGACTCAAATATGGAGAGAGGGAGAGCAGGAGAGAGTCTTTGAGAAAGAGAGGGAGCTAGAGAGATGGAGTTGGAGGAAAAAACAGGGAAGGAAGAAGTTCAAGACAAATAAAGAGAGAAAGGTGGAGAGAGAGAGAGGGTGTGGCAAGAGAGATTGAGAGAGAGAGAGAGGGAGGGAGATATAGATAGATATGGAAAAATAATGTGTATATTTGTGGGGTGATATAGAGAGATGAAGAAGGAGAGAAAAAGGGAGACAAAGATATAGATGGAAGGGGGAGAGAGGTAACAAGAGAGAGATAGAGGGAGGGAGGGAGCTATAGATAAATATGAAGCGAGAGAGTGTGTATGTTTCTAGGGATGTGACATTTATAGACAAATAAGGAGAGATAGAGGGAGATATCAATATAGACGAAGGGGGTAGAGAAAGGTAAGAAATTTGTTTTCAGTAGATGCATCAATTTCATTGTGTAGATGTTGATGTGTAGTCCTATTTGATTTCCTAAAATTAGATGGATTGATTTTTTTGTATATTTGGTTTGTAATATTATTTCATTGCTTGCATTAGATTCATTCATTTCGTTAAATATGTTAATTTATAATCTTGTTTGATTGAATTTTCATTAGATGTAGTGATTTCACTGTAGATGTTGATTCCTAATCCTATTTGATTGCTATTAGTAGATACATTAATTTCAATGTAGATGTTGATTTATAATCCTATTTTATTTCTTGCAACATTACATGCATTCATATCATCGTAGATGTTGATTTCTCATCATAGTTGATCGTTTTCATTAGATACATTGATTTTAGTGTAGATGTTGATTTCTCCTCCTATTCGATTGCTTTCATTAGATGCATTTATTTCAATGAAGATGTTGATTTCTGATAAATGATGTAACTATAAATATGGTGTACATTAATTTCAAGGTAATTAGTTTAACATTGTGCATTGATTTCAGTGTAAGAACAAAAAAATTATTGACCACATGCATTATGAATAAGCTTTTGTAGATAGCCTCAAACAAAATAAAATCAAATAAAAATTGTATTTGTAACTCTCACATATCCACATATTTTAAAATTGAATATATAACTTATTTCAGTCATATTTGATTTTTTGAAAATTGAATAAAACTCAAATTTCCATAAGAAGGAATTCATTGAAATACTTGGATAACTACATGTAAATTTAGTAATATTGATAACATTATATAAAATTATGCAAATGTTGACATATATTTTTGTTTGACCGATATATTCAATTTCAATATGAATGAATTATATCATGTTATGACTAATTTCTTGTAAATAATCTCAAAATAAATAATGTTCAATAACAACTATTTGTTGTTTACATGACATCTTTTAATATTAAAATTGACTAAAAGTTATTTCAATCATATTTGTGTTTTTAAATTGAACATTGAGATAAGAAATTGATTGAAATACTTAGAATTTTTTTCCATGCAATGGTATATGGGTAGATCACAATTGTTTTCACACACCCACACACACCCACCCACACACACACACACACACACACATATCTCTTTGTTTGTTTGTGTTTGTGTGTGTGTATTATAATAGGGATGAAATTATAATTCAAATATTTTTTTTTTCAAATTGAATTATAATGGCATACATGTTGATTGCACTGAAAGACACTTTCTACAAGCCAGTATGAAGCATGATTGGAATTATTTCCATGTTCAATATTAAATTGATACATGATATATTTTAGTTCATTTTAAGTATCAAAGTGAGTTTCATCATATTTTAAGGTTATACCTATTTTCTTACTCTATGAAATTGGAAATCAAAATTGAAAATTTATTTTACTAATACAAGTTATAGTATATAAAAATATTATTAAATTAGCGAAATAATTTTAACAAATACATAAACTTCAAAAATTAATGAGAACAGATAAAAAATATTAATACAAATCCATAAACGGAAATAGTGAATACATGTATCAATAAATGAATACAAACTACAAATAGCATATGAGCATCCATAAACTAAAATAATAAGCATCCATAAGCTAAAATAATGTCCCTGATATACATCCATAAATTGTCCATGTATGAAAATATAAAAAGTTTGTATCACACATGTGAATATGCCCTAGATCAAATGAGCCTCGAAATATACAAACTATGACACTCTAAGTACCACCAAAACTATTATGTGAGTTTTTCCACAAAAAATAAGTGTCCATAAGTTGGTACTATACTATAACACATTCAAATTCAAATTAATTAGATCATTATTTGTATAAAATAAAAATATGGAGATAAATGATATTGAACAAAATTTTTAATTACATATACTCGAATCTATTAATCTCAATCGAGTCCAAATCCAAGTCAGATAGGATGGGGGTCTAATCATGAATCTAATTTTGGTGCTCCCCTTCTTGTGGCTTGATGATTGGGGCCTGCATCGATGGGCATACATCATTAGTTCCCCTAAACTGAACATCCCACTCATGTCTCCACATAATAGTTGCATCAAGAACATTCTGCATATGGGCTTGTGTAAAGAATTACAATGACAAATTATAATTAGTTTAAAAATGAATTAGCATATTTATGTAACTTTAAAAAAATGTTGAAATATTACGAATATTTTTTCTTACATGAACTTCTGGTCCATGAGGTTGTAGATAATGACTCTCCTCCATGTTATTTGATATATAAGGTGGAGGAGGAGGTGGAGGAGAATCTATGGAAATATGCTCTATTTGAGGATGCGCTAACTGATCAACTACCCCCTCAGATGATCTCATAAGTTCATCCATGTAGTTGGGATATATATACAAGTTATAATGAACTTATTAATATAAATGAAATCTAATATGAACTAAAAATTTTAATATCAATAATTATGCATAATTTGATAATAAGAGTCATTAGTTTCATCTATATATGTACCTCGTCTATGTCACACAAGCCATGCACCCTCCAAGTCTTGCAAAACACATCACAGTACATACATGTATGTGTCAAAACCTTGTCAAAGGGTTAACTCATGAGAAATGCATCAGCATACAAGGGCACTGGTGGGTCATGAGATAGTGGTGGTGGTCTTTTAATCTCCCTATCCAATGCAACATGTGCACTAGCCAATGCCACATGCATCGTGTCTACAATAGTCTCTCGTGTCTCACCAATGACCTGTGACAACTCCTCTAGCTCTGTCGTTAATACCAAGCTCTGAGATAGTAGTGGAAAGAATCTAAGAGGTGGCGTACATGCCCAATGTCCCCATGGGACTGCTTGTGCTCATAGGTACATTCTGGACCATTATGATAAAAATGAGATTTTGTATCAATGTAATCCGACGTCATATGTAACACAAACTTAGCACATAAATTCTTAGCAAAATAAAAAAGCACTTGGTCATGGCTGTGGAAATTACCCCAAGCTCTAATGAATATTTCATACGCAAAGGGGGCTACATGAAAATTACTAAAATATTTCAGTGGTATCAGACCTTTATGTCTAGCAGGGAGATCTAGAGGGATGTCGAATAATTTCCCACGAAAATCATTATCCTTGGCAGCCACTTTCACCACCTCCCAAGAATGGCCTATAACCTCATGCCTCCTAACCCTATGTATGAATTGTAATATGTAATTATGTGGGCTCAACCTCTGATATTTATCGATCAACCTAGTCATGTTATCCACCATCAAAGACAATGTAAGATGAGTTAGTGAATTGGGAAAGATCTTCTCTATCTCTGTTGTGATCCATCTATGATGGGTCATAACATCCTCTAATTTGATCTAAGTTGTAGCATCTTCCCACGGAGGGTTTGAAGTTGCACTCTGATCCTCAGCTTCAGCTTGCCGGGGACCTGTAAAATATAAAATGAGTTTAACATAAATATAATTAAAAAACTAGAAGCGTAATAACATATACATTAAATTCCCCCGGATGCGGGTGGCATTGAGATATTTATTGGCGAGCCACATGCCGGGCATGGGCTGCTATGTGATGGCGCTTCAACCTTAAATGCTGCAAGCCGCCGAAACCTCACTTCTGAAGCGGCCTCTGAGCATCCTTAATGGAGCCGAGGGAAGGAATGGCTATCATGCGAGGGGCATTCAATGCTGGTCATTCCATTGGAGATGCTATGCGGTTTAAGTATGTGGATTGCGTGGGGAAGGGAGCTCATTCTGGCAAGGGGAATTCACAGAGCGTTGAGCGACTGTGTTGTGAGCCGGAGGTTGAAAGACGGGCGGAGGTTTATAACATACCTGCGTTCCCTGGAATGGTTATACGCCTATTTATGCTTTGCTCTGTTTCAAACTAGGGACTGCACGTTGTGGGGAGGGCGCAGATACAATGCCGGACCTCATCTGTCGGGGAAAGGAACAAAGGTTTGGGGGCTATTATGAAGCGTGAGAGGATGCCTTGCCGCAGAGGATTAGGGCGTGGAGAATCCTCTCGCCCCCCAGCTGCAGATGCTCATCATCATTGTTGTTGTTGTTACTGCTACCGAAGGATGGGAGCCACCCCTATCCCAGCCTGTCAGGTCATGGAAGTGGGCAGCTCTAGTGGTGGGGAGCCCAAGCTACCTACATTCGGTTCTGTTATATTCACTTTGGGAGGCTCTGGGGATAATCCAGGCATCAACGTACACATATCTGTGCTTTTCACCCAAATTCAGGAGGAAAACGCAGAAGAATCATCTCTGGTCCTGGCGGAAGACAATATTGCGCGCGGTAAGGGGAAGCTCCCATTGGGGGAGACGTCAATTGAAGCAGAAGGCTCAGCTAGTGGTCGCGGGAAGCTCCCAGTGGAGGAACCGGTGAGTGAGGAGAGCAATTCCGAGACTGACCGCTCTCAATCCCCCATCCAACATCAAGCTCCCACGCATCCAGTACCAGCGCACAATCCGACGGCGATGGAAGAAGAGCCAGAGGATTAGCTCTGGAGGTGGTCCTGTGTTTTTCGCCTTCCTCTCTCAAGACGGGTTTCGGGGTAGGAACAATTTCAATTTCCTGTTTCACTTGGTCGTCTGTGTTTTTTTGTGGCTAGTTACTGTATGCAGTCTCCACCATTGCAGTGGGGACGATGTCTCCTGTTGGGCGCAAATCCTTGGTGATTGCCTGGTTTTTTGTATGTTCATGGTTATGTATCCAGTTTCCATAGTCTGTCTGGGTTGTAGGTCTTTTTGGAATTGCCCCTGCGTGGGTCGTCATGGAGCCATTCTGGAAACTCGTAGCATTTTGAATTTTGATCCCTCTGATCTTATAGCCCTGCATGGCAATGGAACAAGTCTGAAAATGCAGCCCAGGAGCCGCAGTTGGCCTTGGGCGGCCAGTTTCTTTGAATGTAAAGTTATCTGTACATATTAATAGAAAAGTAGTTAATCTTGCCGAGAAAAAAAAAACATATACATTAAATTCAAACACATCAATTGAAGACAATTTAAAAATTAAAAAGAAATTCAAGACATAAACACATAAAGTTTAAATAGGATTTAAAAATGTAGGAGGTGTACCTAAAATGGGTTAAGAAGATACACTTGACATTTAATAATGGTCATCAATAGACATAGAGAGATTGTCTATGACACTCTGACTCACATCGAAGGTGGGATATACTAGTGGAACGCAAACTCTTGGTGGGGTATGTGACCTATCACGAGCCTAAACACGTATAAACAACCCTCACATACTACGATGACCTACAGTTGGGGCACATCTATGGGATCTCTCAGCCATTTACATATGATACATATAAATTAATCCTGGAAAAAAATGTTCACAAAAAAACCATTTCTAAACTCAAGCAGAATAATCTAGCTTGATGTCCTAAACTTTAGAGTCCATATTTTGACAATTTATCAACCAAAGTGCATTGATTTCTATGTAAATACAGTCGAAAGAAGTGATCAAATATACCATCACACTTTTTCTCATTTCTAGATAGTGCATTTTATTCATAGCACATAACATGTAAATATATATGGAAAAGATTGAAATAAACCTATTTTAAAAACTAATAAAATTTTATGCCAGCAAAGTACAATAATAGAAATTTACATTCTTAATGTTTGACATTGACACATGACATGTAGTAGGTGCAAGCACATGAAGACAATGTTTCTTGTACAACTGGCATTATGGATTATGTGTTTCCCTTGATGGCAACCTACTTGATGAGTTGTCCTTTTATGGAAATCTACTTGATGAAGATGTAAACAATATGTGTCTACATGTGACAGTGAGTTTGATCAAAGGCATAGTAGTTCAGAGGCAGAGGAATGATGAAGTTGAAATTTCAAGAAGTATATGCAGGTTTTGTTAAGAAAAGCCGCATACACATGTGGCTATGAAGAAGCAAAGGCACATATAGTTCCCACAGCATGATATTCTAAATACCAGGTATCCTTACCATGGTATTGCCCTAGGGTATTGAGCCCAGTAACAGATGTTTTGATCCTATTTACGAAAACCAGTAGCTGGACTATAGTTTTGACCTGTGGTATTGGATAAGGGATAAGCTATATAACGAGATGACTATTAAAGTGATAGAGTGTACAAGTGATGAATATCTTATGAATAGTTAGATCTGAATAATAATGCATGTAATGGGTTATTCATGTTTTTCTTGATCTAAAACTAAGTATGCACCAAGGAATTTGATGATGGATCAGATCTAATAGATCTAAGATGATAATAATGTTTTTGATTTGATTTGATCAGTGTTGATAGTGTCTTGATGCATGTTTTTTTTGTGTATGCTGACATCTGGGTATGTATGAAGTTTTGTGTTGAAACGATGGTTTGATTATGAAATTGTAGATCTGTACACGGGTTTTACAGCTGGCAAGGTGCATATACATGTGGGTGTGATACTGGTAAGTCGCGTACATGCGGGTTTGTTTCCTAAAAATCACGTATACATGCAGATATGCTTTACCAAAAGCGTGTATAGAAAGTAGAGTTTTGATGAAAAGGGTTTCTGATAAATTTAATTAGCCTTGATGTGTTTCTGCTATCTGTCAATGATGTCATTCTTGATGATCTGGGCTTAAACAATGATGTTTTGATTATGAAATAACTCATTAAAGTATGTTGAAGATACTTTCTATTTATGACTAAAGTTCAATGCAGGTTCTATGATTATTCTAGAATGATGCAATAGATCTCAGTATGATTCAATATTTATTTTAGAGTGGTAGTGGTTTAGAATTCAATGGCTTAAGATTTGTATGCAGCTATGATTCATGGAAAGCACGTACACACGCAGGTTTTCTTCTGTAAAGTAGCATACATATTTTGACAAATGGTTGATCAGGGTTTGCAGTAACAGGATCAAGTTTCTGTGATGTGCAAAATGTTGATTGGTATTCTAGTTATAATGTTCTGACTATTTTGGTTGGTTAAGATGATTGATTTAGGTTTTAGTTGATTCAGTTGATTGAGTGATTGGGTTTTAGTGATTTGTTAGTTATATTGGTTCAGTGACTAGTTGGTTCAATTGTTGAGTTACAGTAATAAGTTTCAGTTTTGATGATTGGTTTTGGGCTTAAACATTGGATCTAGTATGAAAATTTATGAAACGTGGTACTCGAAAGAGTTGAGGGTTGGAGCCTTCAATGAGGGGGTTGAAGCTTCCTTGCAATGGTAGCTGGTACATCTGATTGGCGGGTTGGAGCTCCCTTCTATTGTGTGCCAATAAATGAGACCAGGGGGTTAGTTCTCCCTTCTAGTGGGTGCTGGAGAATGAGTGAAGGTTGTAGTCTTCTGCATGTAGATTCCTGCATATTGGTATGAATCTGCTCTAGTAAAATATTGTAAGAAGTTTTTATTTATATTAAAATAAGACAAAGATGACAACAATTGGGGTTTTTTCCCACATTGGGTTTCCACCTTAAATAATTATGTTCATGTGTGTTGATTATGTGTGATTTCTTATTTTGTTGTTAATTTACATGGTTAATGCTTAGATAATGTTGAATGAAGTACTGATGCACTGGCTTATGATAAAACTAAGATGAATTAATAGAAAAATATATTTACTGAATATACGCTAGTTGTATGAATAACAGTTGCATACACACATAGGTTAACTTCATTAAAGTCACATACATAAATCAAGATAAGGAATTGAAAAGGTTAATGCTTTGAAAATACTGATTCACCCCCTTCTGTCTTAATTTTTTTCCCACCAACTGGTATCCATGTAGGTCCTTCGGTAGAAGCTTAATCGCTTGAAGGAGATCCACAAGAAAATGGGAAAGAAGCAAAAGAAGAAAGAAACTCAAAGGAAGAACATAGTGAATGGAAGTAGATATTCAGAAGCACCCCAATTTCTATTGATCAAGAATGAAGAAGCATTATCAGGTGTGGGATTTTGTTCTTGCAATAATCATAGTGGTGAAGAGGATGTGTTTGATCATGATTGCCAATTACTTGTGGCATTTGAAGATGAGTTTGATGATAATTTCATGGATGCCCCAAAAGAAATGGATATTTTTATTGAAGAAATATCTCAGCTTAATATTTTTTAGGAAGAAAATAAATTAGCAGAAGAAACTTTGAAGAAACAGATCATAAAAAAAGAAGAGAATAATAAGAATCTAGAATGTCAAATACTTAGTCTAAAGGAAAGAACTTGAGAAAGAAAAAAGTATTAATATTAGATTAATAAAGGATATGAAACATTGGATGAAATCATCAAAGTCCAATGCTCACCTCTTAGAAATACAGGCCTTGGATACTGTGAAGAAACATCAAAGACTGTAAAGTCTTATACAGAAACAGGAAGCTATCTCAATGCAGTAGAAAGAAGCATTCAACATCACTCCACCACAAAAAAATAAAATAAAGGACCAAATACCTCCCAGGTAAACTCTTCTTGGTTCAATCAAAAGAACAAATCTAGAAGGTACTATGCTCCCATATAATTCTACTTTAATGGAAAATGTTTTTCTTGTCACAATTTTGGTCATAAGGCTACTCAATGTGTTTCTTACAAAACTATCATGACTAGGGCAACAAGAAAACAAAAGAATGATAAATAATCTCACAATGCCTTCTCTCCTCTTCAATATTGAACTAAATTCTCCCTTTACAATAACTTTGGGCATAAGGAATCTGAATGTAGGATAAAAAGACGATAAATATCTCAGGATAAGAAAATGGAAACAACATTTAATGTATGGAAGAAGAAAACCATTGAATCTAAGAACTGTGGTCTATATTTATATGTAGGGGATCAAGAAAATGTATGGTACATTGATAGTGGATTCTCAAAACCCATGAAAGGTGATAAAGATAAGTTTATTTCTTTTAATGAAATAAAGAAATAAAAGAATGTAACCTTTAGAAGCAATACACCTGCTACTATCAAAGGAAAAGGAACTTTTATGTTAAAAGAAATGGTTAAAGATGGAAATATTTTATTTTTTGATGGATTGAAGCATATATTGTTAAGTGTCAGGTAGGTGCATGACCAAGGGAATGAAGTTATTTTCAGATCAAAGAATTGTGTGGTCCAAAATCTCGATACGGGAAAGACCATAATAAAAGGAACAAGAACTCCATGTAATTTCTATGTCTTGGAAGGCAGTCCAGAACAATGTTACTTAAGCAAAGAAGAAGAAGGTTGGTTATGGAAAAAAATATTTGGACATATAAGCTTCAGTCAAATACATAGATCAAGCAAGCTAGGAGCAGTTCATGATTTTCCAAACATCTCTCTACCAGAAAATACTATATGCAAATCATGTCAGTTCAGTGAGGAAACCCAGGTACAATTCAATGCCAAAGAAGGTTATGCAAGTAGGCCTCATGAACTTATTCATACTTATTTTTCTGGGCTAGTAAAGAAAATGTCACTTAGAGTTGAACAATATTTCACCTTATTTATTGATGATTTTACTTGAATGTGCTGGATTGTTTTATTAAAGTATAAAGATGAAGCATTTCATAAATTTAAAGTCTTCAAGGATTTAGTAGAGGATGAGCCAGACTTGAAAATGAAGTGCCTTAGATCCGAAAGGGTTGGATAATACATATTAATCGATTTTTTCGACTTTTGTGAACAACACGGCATTAAGTGGTATTTTTCTATAGCCAAGAGTGCTTAACAAAATGGGGTAGTAGAAAGAATGAATAGAACAATTCAACAAATGGCATGTGCCATGCTTGATGGGTCTGGGACACCTCGTACCTTCTAGGGTGAGGCAACACATATAGTGGTAGATATTATTAACAAGTCTCATACTCGTGTGAACAATGATAAAATGCCTTATGAGCTTTGGTACAATAAACCCCCAACTATTAAGGATTTCAGAGATTTTGGAAGTAAGCGTTACATAAATAATAATAATGACAAACTTGGAAAGTTTGAAGCTAGAGCTGATAAAGGAGTTCTCCTTAGATACTCCTCTAGAAGCAAAGGATATAAGCGCTACAATAAAAGACATAGAAATATTATTAAGTGCGTTGATGTTGTGATTGATGAAGAATCCATAGTTATCAAAAATGAAGAACCAATGGATGACAAACATCCTCTTACATATATCCAAAATAATGAGGAGGACAGAACCAGTGAGGCATCAGATGAAGGAAGTGACATTACAAGAGCACCAAAAAAGACTCCATCAAGGTATGTTCAAAAAAACCATCTAGAATATGAAATTCTAGGTGGTAAGGAATCTAGAAGACAAACTAGAAGAACTCTTGTTGGAACTACGAGTAAGGCTAAAGATGAATGTTGGATTAAGGCCATGAATGAAGAACCTGAACAGATAGAAAATAATAAAACTTGGGAATTAGTTCCTAGACCTCATGATAAGAATGTTATTGGGACAAAATAGGTATTGAAAAATAAATTAAACTATTAGGAAATTATATATTATAGAGCATTGGAACACATAAAACAAGAGAGTCACAGATATACATGGTTCACCCAGTTTTGGCTACGTCCTTGGAGAAATAGCCAGTCCTTCCTTTGATATTATCCAAAAAACTGAAGAGATACAACCTACAATAGATCCGTTGTAATTCCCTCTTCGATCTCACACAATCTCCTCTCTCTTTCTCACTCAGAATACAAATCTACATAGACGCAATACAATTCCCTCATATATAGCGAAGGGTTGCCTTCTAGGGCAAAAACCCCTAAATTAAACATAACTTCTACCGTGAGATCTCCGCTTAATGAATGGCCCAGATTGATTATGAAATTACAACATTTTACAAGGCAATTTTACATCTATTTTTAGCTTCCGGGGCAGCTACCTCCCCTGGACCCCCCCTGCAGCGAATATTTTACGGGAGGCATTGCCACCCCATTATTGACTGGGGTCCAATGTGGAAATATCTTTGAATACAGAAGATAATCGGGTTCCACACCAAACAATCTCCCACTTTGAGACTGATTATAGCAACTCCATCACTGCTTCATTTGCTAGACAATGACTCCACTTTTGACCTCACTGTTTCTCATTTTATTCATCATACTTGAAGACCAATTGAAACTAAGGAGACCCTCAGTTTCTCCCTGGTTACAAATTTTGTTAACATATCTGTAGAATTCTGGCTAGTGTGTATCTTTCCCATCTTCAACTGTCCATTTTCCAACGTTAACCATATGAAATGGTACTTGAGCTGTATATGTTTAGTCTTGGAATGAAATGTAGAGTTCTTTGCAAGATGTATGGAACTCTAGTTGTCACTGTATAACCTGTCCAACTCCTGCTTCTTACCCAATTCATCCAGAAACCTTTGTAACCAAATCATTTCTTTACTAGCCTCTGTAGCAGCAACATACTCTGCTTCTTTTGTTGAGAGTGAAACAACACTTTGCAGTTTTGAGACCCAACTGATAGTTGTTACACCTATAGTAAACACATACCCTATTGTGCTCCTCCTGTTATCTCTATCACCCACCATATCTACATCAAACATGTCCCTGTAGAGCAATGTTTGAACCACCAAAGCATAATGTTTGATTTGTGGTCCCTCTCAAATACATGAGAAACCACTTCACCACCATACAATGTTCTTTTTGTGGATTGTTCATGTACCTGCTTACAACTCCCACTACATGTGCAATATCAAGCCTTGTGCAAACCATTGCATACATTAAGCTTCCAACTTCTGATGCATATGGAACTTTAGACATATGAGCCATTTTTTCCTAAGTCTTGGGACACTCCTCCTTACTTAATTTGAAATGGATAGCCAAAGGTATACTAACTGGTTTTGCGTTCTGCATATTAAACATTTTCAACACATTTTCTATGTACTCACTTTGAGACAATGTTAATTTGCGATTCTTCCTGTCTCTAGTTATTCTCATACCAAGGATTTGTTTTGCAGCACTCAAATCCTTCATTGCAAATGAGTTCGCCAGTTTTCTTTTGAGCACATTTATTTCCTGCATGTTATAAATTGAAATAAGCATGTCATCTACATACAATAACAATATAATATAGCTGCCATCATTTTGCCTTTTGAGATAAACACAATTATCACAGTGACATCCAGTATAACCTTGTTCAGGCATAAACCTGTCAAATTTTAGATACAACTACCTTGGAACCTGTCTTAAGCCATACAAGCTCTTCTTCAACCTGCACACTAGTTTCTCCTTCCCTTTTACCTCATATCCCTGTGGCTACTACATATATATCTCTTCCTCCAAATCCCCATGGAGAAAGGTTGTCTTTACATCTAACTACTAAAGATGTGAATCTTCAGCTGCTACTAAACTTAAAATAGTTTTGATTGAAGTCATTTCAACAACAAGAGGAAATATCTCATTAAATTCTATACCCTTTTTTGGTGCAAACCCTTTCACAACAAGTCTAGCTTTATACCTTTTTCTACCTCCATCTTCTTCCTTCAACTTGTAAACCCATTCATTCTGCAAAATTGTTTTACCTACAGGTAACCTGAATAAGTCCCAAGTCTAGTTATGTGCTAAGAATTCCATCTCTTATTTCATGGCTTGCTCCCACTTCTTCTTGGTTTCTACCTGCACTGCTTCTTCATAACATCCTGGTTCACCAGAATCAGTCAACAATACATAATATAATTGAGAGTATCATTCAGGGGGTCTACTTCTCCTGGTAGATATTCTAATACCACTTTCAGGTGTTTGAGGTGTGTGTTTTTGTTGTGGTTGTTGTTCTGGTCATTGATCATTATGATTTTCAGGCACCATTACTTTTTCTGTGATCACTTCAAGCACTGTGTATTCTCTGTTTTCTTTTTCCTATTTCTTTTCCTGCAACTGATCCTTATAAAAAAACCTTTTCATTGAATATGAAATTTCTGCTCCTAATGATTTTGTGCTTTTCATAATCATAAAAATGATAACCAAAATCATTAACACCATGTCCAATAAAGGTACATTTCTTTTATTTTTGCCTTAATTTTTGATCTATTTTCTTTATTAATGTGGACAAAGGCTTCACAACCAAACGTTTTTAAAAATGAGTAGTTTACCTTTTTACCTGTCCATGCTTCCTATCGAATACCAACATCCAAGGAACTTGAAGGCCCTCTGTTTATTAGATAAACAACAGTATCTATAGCATCTGCCCAAAATTGTAAAGGAAATCCTACATGCAATCTCATGCACCTTGCACACTCCATGATTGTCTTGTTCATCCTTTCTGACACGCCATTTTATTATGGTGTTCCTGGAATTGTCTTCTCTCTGTGAATTACATTCTCTGAACAACACCTATCAAAATCTTTGTTGCAATATTCACCTCCATTTTCTAATCTGAGACACTTCAACCATTTTCCTGTCTCATTTTCAACCAAAGCTTTCCATTTCTTGAAAGTATCAAATACATCAGATTTTTTTTTAATACAATAAATCTAGGTTTTCCTAGTTGCATCATTAATAAAAGTAACATAATAACGAGAGTCACCAAGAGATGATACCTGAGAAGGTCCCCATACATCTGTATGCACAAGCTCTAATTTTTCACTCTTGTTTTATTCCCCAACTCTGAGGAATCTTACACTCTTCTATTTTCCATAAACACAATTCTCACATAATTTTAAATCAACATGCTTCAAACCTGCCAACAAATTTCTTGAGTGAAGAATCTGCATCCCCTTCTCACACATATGCCCGAGCCTATGATGCTACAATGCCTTATCTTCTCCTGTAGAGGTTAAAGAATTAACAGAATTAGAAATATGATTGCATAAATACAATGTACCAACCTTTTCTCCTTTTTCTATTAACCTGGATCCTTTAGTGACCTTCCAGGTTTTATATGTGAAAGTAGTTACACAGCCTTCACCTCCCAAATGCCCTGTTGAAATTAGATTTTTCTTCAAATCTGCAACATGCCTTACCTCCTTCAATAGCCATTTATTTCCATTCTGTTGTTTTATGAAAATTTTACCCATTCCAATGATTTTGTAGGGTTTATCATCACCCAATCGAACCTATCCAAAATATCCTTGAACATAATCATGAAAATGTTTCCTATCAGGTGTGGCATTGAATGAGGCCCCTGAATCTGCCACCCAGGCATCAATAATATTTTCTAAAGAAAGAATCAAAGCATCTTGCAACAAATCACCTGTTACATTCACTTCATGATTATTTTCTTGTTGCGCGTCTCCTTCTTTCCCTTCCAAGACTTGCAGTATTTCTTCAGGTGTCCTTTCTTCCCACATTTCCAGCACATTATCCCTGATCTAGACTTGGATCTGCCCTTTCTTGACTTACTGCGATATCTAGGGCTCTTTCCTCTTCCCATTTTTCTTCCCCTAGTCTCTGCAGTCAAAGCATTACCTAATGTCTCACCAGAGGTTTTCATCGCATTTCCTCGCTAAGGATTGCACCGTCAACATCTTCAAACTTTAAAGCACTAGATCCAGAGACAGAGTTACTAATGGCCATAACTAAACCATTCCAAATTTCTAGCAATGAGCACAGAAATAACAGAGCCCTAACTTCATCATCAAAAGTTACCCCTATAGAACTTAAATAACTGGTATCTGTATTAAATTCATTTAGATGATCAGCAACAGATCCACCTTCTGACATTTTCATATTAAATAAATTATTGATAATAAATACCTTATTTGAGGCTGAGGGTTTTTCATATAATTTGGCCAATGTCAACATTAAACCCTTTGTTGTCATTTCCTTTGAAATATTAAATGCTACCAACACCACTAGGAACAACCATATTGTTCCAAGTGCCTTTGTGTTGAGAATATCCCATTCTGTGTCTGTCATACTTGTCGACTTCATTTCCTTTCCGCTTAATGGTTGGTAAAGATCTCTCTAGTACAAATAATATTCCATCTGCATCTTCCACAACTGGTAGTTTTTGCCATTAAATTTTTCAACCATACACCTACCATCTTCTGCCATTGCTCCCACTCGAACCAAGAACCCTTCTCTCCTGCTAGTTTATCAGCCAAATAGACTTTCGGCTCTGATACTAGTTGTTAGGAAATTATATATTACAGAGCAATGGAAAACATAAAATATTGTAGAAAAATAAACACAAAAAATGCATAAAACAAGAGAGACACAAATATACGTGATTCACCCAGTTTGGGCTATGTCCACAGAGAAATGACCAGTCCTTCCTTTTATATTATCTAGCAAACTGAAGATATACTGTTAGGCCCCTATACTACTAGTGTAAACCCTTATGGTTATTAGTACAACCCACTTATTATATTGATGTACCCATGTATTGCCCATATTGTTACTATTGTGCCCCATAGAAGCCCACTATTGTTATTATTGCGCCCTTACATTATTATTGTTATGTCGGCTATGATTATGTTATGACCCCTTAGACTCCTATATATAGAAAGGAGGTCTTTTCATTTGTATCATTCAAGAATTGCTCATTTGTGTAATGTAAAGGAGGTTTCGCCCTTGAAGAAGCTAAATTCTAAGGCGTTGATCTCTCTTTTCTATCTTTTTGTGAGCTGGTTTCATAACATTTGGTATCAGAGCTTTGGATTCTAGGGTTTCGCTGCTCCGAATAGGTCATCGTGGCATTTTCGCTATAACTTTTTTCCTATGATGTTTCTGAAGTTGCAAAAAAAACCCATTTGAGAAGACATTTCACTGCACCTCGAGTCCAAATTTCAAAGTTGTTCACACTATATTTGCGGAGATATGATCTGAGAAAGTTGGTCTTTTTGCAGACTCCTGAATTACATTCCAAACAGGTGACCTGGGGAAAGGTGTCATAACTTTCTCTCTGGGGATCAGATTGAAATTTTGTAAGAAGGTACAGAAAGAGAATGGACTGTAGCTTCTTGTATGCATTTTTCAGATCCAAAGGTCGAAACAGTGACTCGTGGCACGTCGTACAATTTCGCTCTATTGAACTAGTCTATAATCAAGTTATTGTGGGAGATTTCACATAACTCTTTCTTGGAGAATCCAATTTGGATCAGACTGGTAGCATTGGAAAGAGGACACAGAGGGATACTACAAATCACAATTTCAGAACTTAAAGATCTGAAAGTACAGAGTTACAGTCGTTTCAAGATCAAGCTCCTAAAATCAAGAAAAAGCAAGATGAGGAAGTTTGATGGCAAGGATCAGGTAAATTGGATACTTCAGATGGAACAATATTTTGATCTACATGGTGTACCACTATTACAAAAGGTATGTATTGCATCTTCATATTTAGAACCTGATCAATTTTTATGGTATGAAGGGCTTTGTTCTTGTAAACAACTTGTTACGTGGTCAATTTTCACGGAGGAAATGATAGCACATTATGAGGATACAAAGAGCAACACCTTCTTTAGAGCAACACCACAACAATTGGAAAGAGTAAAAGGGCTTTGTGACATAGTGGAAAGAAAAATTATGGAAACCAAGAAGCATACTCCTCACAACTATAAAGATGGAATTGTTGTTTCTTCTAGCCTTCCACAACCTACAAGGGTTACACCACAACAATTGGAAGAAAAAAGAGAAAAAGGGCTTTGTTACAATTGTGATATTAAATGCACTAAAGGTCATACGTGTGCTGAGAAGAAATTATTTTACATAGAATATGAATAGGAGGAAGAAAAGGATCAAAAAACATCAAAAGAAGAGGATCTACGCCAGGACCCCACCCCAGGGAAAGAAGAAATGAATCAGACCATATCTTGTAAAGCATTGGAAAGAATTACCACTCCTCAAACTCTCAAGATAGAAGGACACATCAAGGAGAAAAAGGTGCAAGAAGTGAAAGATCACATCGAGAAAGAATAAATGAATCCAACCATATCTTGTAATTCATTGGTCGAAATTACCACTCCTCAAACTATCAAGATAGAAGGACATATCAAGAAGAAAAATGTTCAAGAAGTGAAAGATCACATCGAGCATCAAGAAATGAATCCAACCATATCTTGTAAAGGATTGGAAGAAATTACCACTCCTCAAACTCTAGAGATAGAAGGACATATCAAGAAGAAAAAGGTTCAAGCAGTGAAATATCACATCGAGCATCAACAAGAAGTTCTCCAACTTTTAAAGGATAACACCACTTCGGTGCAAAATCAAATGAAGCAACAAGTAGATGAACATTGTAGTGAAAAATGTTTTGATGTAGGTGATTGGGTATTTTTATTGCTACATCTCAAGCAAGCTATTTATGAGAAGGAAATGTTGGCAATACTACATGCACTTAAAAAATGGCGACCTTACCGAATGGGAAGACTCTTCAAGGATGAGGATGTGGAAGCATTGTTTTGTGCTATTTCTATTATCCAACCAGATTGGATAAACGAAGCAAGGGATGAATGGAAGAAGGACGAAGAAGTATGGCCACTTATTCAAAAGTTGCAAAAGATCCCAATTCAAACAATATTTCCAGAAATTGAAGAGGAAGGAAAAATCATATTGGAACCTGGAGCAGTCACAGAAATAAGAACCCGACAGCTACGAAATCAATCAATTTCAGAGTTTCTCATCAAGTGGAAGAACTTACCCGCTGAAGATTCCACAAGGGAGGACAAGAATTTTATACAGAAGCATCAATAACTACTCAAGCGTTGAGGACAACGCTTTTTGAAGGACAGAGGTATGTTAGGCCCCTATACTACTAGTGTAACCCCTTATGGTTATTAGTACAACCCACTTATTATATTGATGTACCCATGTAGTGCCCATATTGTTACTATTGTGCCCCATATAAGCCCACTATTGTTATTATTGCGCCCTTACATTATTATTGTTATGTCGGCTATGATTATGTTATGACCCCTTAGACTCCTATATATAGAAAGGAGGTCTTTTCATTTGTATCATCCAAGAATTGCTCATTTGTGTAATGTAAAGGAGGTTGCCCCCTCGAAGAGGCTGAATTCTAAGGCGTTGATCTCTCTTTTCTATCTTTTTGTGAGCTGGTTTCATAACATATACAACCTACAGTAGATCCGTTGTAATTCCTTCTTCAATCTTACACAATCTCCTCTCTCTTTCTCACTCAGAATACACATCTACATAGACGCAATAAAATTCCCTCATATGTAGCGAGGGGTTGCCTTCTAGGGGAAAAAACCCTAAATTAAACATAACTTCTACTATCAAATATCTGCCTAATGAATGACCCAGATTGACTACGAATTTACAACATTGTACAAGGCAATTTTACATCTATTTTTAGCCGCCCCCCTGGACCCCCCTTGTAGTGAATATTTTACGGTCAGCATTGCTGCCCTATTCTGAACTCGGGTCGAATGTGAAAATACCTTTGAATACAGAAGATAATCAGGCTCCACACCCAACATAAACGAGAATGGAGAAGTAATTAGAAACAAAGAAAGAATTGTTTGCAAAGGATATGCTCAACAAGAAGGAATACACTTTGAAGAAACATTTGCACCTATAGCCAGACTTGAAGCCATAACGATGTTTCTTGCCTTTCCAAGCTTTCATCATTTCAAAGTCTATCAAATGGATGTTAAATCTACATTTTTAAATGGGAACTTAGAAGAAGAAGTCTATATTGAACAACGTGAAGGGTTTACTCTAGCAAATGATGAAAAACTTGTTTGCAAACTCAAGAATGCATTATATGGGCTAAAACAAGCCCCTCATGCAAGGTATTATCGCCTTGAAAAATATATTCAACAACAAGGCTTCACTAAGGGGTCTGCAGTTTGCAACCTATATATAAAGGTGGATGATGTTAAACATTTAATTGTTATTTTTTATGTGGATGAAATCATCTTTGGTAGCAATGAAGAATCTATGAGTCAAAGGTTTTCTTCTATCATGCAACAAGAATTCTAAATTTCTTTACTTGGTGAACTAACATACTTTGTTGATTTAGAAGTACAACAAGCAAAGAATTGCATCTTCCTATCACAAACAAAGTATCTTTAGCAAATTCTAAAGAAATATGGAAGAAAAGATTGCAAACTAGTCTTCACACCCAAGTTGATAGGATGTTGTCTCATTTCGCATGATGATTCTCCCGAAATCAACCTACCAGAATACAGATCCATGATCGGAATTCTACTCTATCTTAAAGGAAAAATACTAGATATCATGGATGGAGTTGGGATTATTGGGGGATTTCAATCCAATCCAAAGGAAACTCATCTTCAGGCAGTAAAAAGAATCTGCAAATATCTACAAGGCACTCAAGACTTTGTTTTATGGTATCCCAAAGATGTATATCTCATTCTTCATTCTTATGTAGATGAAAATTGGCAGGAAACATGGATGATAGAAAAAGCATTAGTGGAGGAGAATTTTATATGGGGCTTCACTTGGTATCATGGTTTATCAAAAAACAAAGATCAATTATTTTATCTATTGTAGAAGGAGAATAGGATGTCTCTACTTGTGACAAATAATTTTATCAAAGTCATAGCAATTCAGAGGCATAGGAATGACAAAGTTGAAATTTCAAGAAGTATACGCAAATTCTCTTAAGAAAATCACCGTACACATGCGGGTATGAAGAAGAAAAGTTGTGTACAATTTTTACACGATGGTATTCTAAATACTAAGGATCCTTACGAAGGTATTACCCTATGGTATTCAACCCCATAATGGATGTTTTGATCCCGTCTAGGAAAAGCATCACAAGGAGTATTTTTTGAATTGTGGTATTGGATAATGGCTAAGCTATATAAGGAGATGAAGATCAAAGTGAGAAAGTGTTTAATATATTATGAATAGTTAGATTTGAAGCAAATATGCATGTAATTTGCTATTGATGTTCTTCTTGATCTAAAACTAAGTATGCACCTGAGAATTATATGATAAATTAGATCCAATAGATCTGATATGACAATCTTGTTTATGATTTGATTTCATCAATGTTGATAGTGTCTTCACACATGATTTTTCTAGGTATGTTTGAAGTTCTTTGTTGCAGTGAAGGTTTGATTCTTAAATTGAAGATCTGTACACAAGTTTTATAGCCTGCAAGGTATGTACACACATGGTTGTGATATTGATAAGTCACGTACGCATGAGTTTATTTCTCGAAAATCTCATATACATGCGGATATGCTTTACCGAAAGCACGTATAGAATGTAGGGTTTTGATGAAAAGGATGTATGATTAGTTTAATCAGTCTTGATGTATTTCTATTATCTTTCAATGAAGTCTTCTTGACGATTTGGGGTTGAACAATGATGTTTTGATTATGAAATAACTCATTGAAGTATGCTGAAGATACTTGCTATTTGTGATTGAAGTTCAGTGAAGGTTCTGTGATTATTTCAGAATGATGCAGTGGATTTGAGTATGATTCAATATTTATTTTAGAGTGATGGTGGTTCAAAATTCAATGGTTTAATATTTGTACATGGGTCTGCTTCACGAAAAGCATGTACACATGTACATTTTCTGTTGTAAAGTAGCATACATATTTTGACATGTAGTTGATCAGGGTTTGCAGTAACATAATTCAGTTTCTCTGATGTTGAGTATGTTGATTAGTATTCTGGTTACAATGTTCAAAATATTCTGGTTGGTTAAGTTGATTGATTTGGGTTTTAGTTGATTCGATTGATTTAGTGATTGGGTTTCAATGATTGGTTGGTTCAATTTTTGAGTTACAGTAATAAGTTTTAGTTTTGATGATTGTTTTTGGGCTTAAATGTTGGTAGTGGGTCCAATGTGAATATTTGATGAAATGTGGCCTACAAGTTATGATGTGTTATAGTAGGTGGGTTAAGTATGAAAATTTATGAAATGTGGTCCCTAGAAGAGTTGAGGGTTGTAGCCTTCAATGAAGGAGTTGAAGCTTCCTTCTAGTGGTAGATGGTAAATCTAATCAGGGGTTTGGAGCTCCCTTCCAGTCAGTGATGCTAAACAAGATCATGGGGTTAGTGCTCCCTTCCACTGGGTGCTAGAGAATGAGCGAAGGTTGTATCCTTTTGCAGTTAAGTGCTTGCGTGCTAGTATGAGTCTACACCAATACAAGATTCTAAGAAGTTTTTCTTTACATTAAAATAAGGCAGATATGATACCAATGGTGGTTTTTTCCCACATTGGGTTTCCACCTTAAATCATGGTGTTCATGTGTGTTGATTATGTGCGATGTTTTGTTTTGTGTAGGAATTTACAGGGTAAGTTCCTTAGACAGAACACCAAAGGACACCGCTCACACACAGATCACAGATCAATACACTAGTATTTTGACGTGGTTAAAACCCTAAAAGAGGGAAACAGTCCACGGCCTGAGCCAATGCGGCCACTTCAGGCAATTTATTAATAAAAGAATGAAATTTTACATAAGCTTCTCTCATGAATAGTTAACCTACAAATGATCCTCCATGCTCTTTAAATAGAGATCATGGACCAATCGGGTGTTAAGCCACGGATCAAGTGTCAGTAATACCAAGGAGAGAATGAACCGTCTGATCACTACATATCGTGATCGTCAGATTGTAAGTTACAAAATGTACATAGTAGAGAAACACACTTTACCTAACTCTATACTAGACCAAGTTATACTTAACTATTTCCTATGTGTCGAAATATCCTAATATCCCCCCTTAAGAAAAACTTGGGATAGGATTGAAGGATTTACAAATATGACACAATAGGAGAAGGAAGGAGGCACTAGAGCCTATCCCCCCTTAGTGACAACTTCCTAAACTCCAACCATAAATCGAAGTTTAGTGAACTTCGCCTCTGAGAGCCTTTGTAAAGATGTCTGCAACTTGATCATCTGTTGAACAATATTGCACTTCAAGAACATGGTCATGGATGAGCTTTTTGATGATGTGCATGTGTAGTTCAATGTGTTTGTTGTGCTGATGTTGGATTGGATCTTTGCATAGTAGAATGGCACTTTGATTATCACACCAAAGTGTAGTCGGATGTTGCTGCTGAAAGCCAAACTCTGACAGGATCTGATGAAGCCACAAGGCTTCCTTACTAGCTTCTACGGCGCCACGATACTCTTCTTCTGCTAAAGAAAGAGAAATGGCACCTTGTTTCTTGCAAGCCCATGTAATAGGTCCTGAACCAAGAGTGAACACATAACCTACAGTAGACTTCCGATCATCAGGGTCACCAGCCCAATTGAAATTAGTGAAACCAACCAATAGAGGAGCTACTTCGGCACTGTAATGAATCCCAAACTGAACTATACCTCGAACATAACGAAGTATTCTTTTAGCTGCTTTCCAATGGCTTTCATGTGTGTTTTGCATAAACTGAGCAACAAGACCAACAGCAAAGGAAAGGTCAAGACGAGTATGGGTTAGATACAAAAGTTTTCCTACAAGTTGACGATATAAGATAGCATCAACTTCAGGAGAAGTACAAGTGACTGAAAGTTTGACTCCAGACTGAAATGGAGAAGGGGCTGGCTTACAGTCTTCCATGTGAAAATGGCATAGAATATCACAGGCATACTTGGATTGGGAAAGGGAAATACCTTCCTTGGATTGCAAGACTTGAAGACCAAGAAAATAATGTAAGTGTCCTAAGTCTGTCATTTCAAACTTCCTTTTAAGGCTAGACTTCACATGGTTTATAAGGTTGGGATCACTACCAATCAGGATAAGATCATCAACATAAAGAACAAGAATGATAAGAGACTTGCCCACTTTCTTGGTGTAGACAGCATTGTCACAATGACACCTAGAAAAGCCATTTTCTAAAAGAAAGTTATCTATTTTAGCATACCAAGCTCGAGGAGATTGCTTGAGACCATAAAGGGATTTCTTAAGCCGACATACAAGGCTAGAGTCTGTTTGTATAAAGCCAATAGGTTATTCCATATAGATTTCTTCATGCAAGTCCCCATGCAAGAAGGCAGATTTAACATCCATCTGATGGACTTCCCATTTGAAAGAGGTAGCAAGGGAAAGAGAAAGGTGGATAGAGTTCATTTTGGCAACAGGGGAGAAGGTTTCAGTGTAGTCAATGCCTTCAACTTGTGAAAAACCCTTAGCAACAAGACGAGCTTTATGCTTATCAACTTTCCCATTTGGTCCATACTTGGTTCTGTAAAACCATTTGCATCTAACAAGTTTTCGTCCCTTTGGTAGAGGAACAAGATCCCATGTATCATTTTCCAATAATGAATACTATTCTTCATTCATAGCTGCTTCCCAATCTGGATGGCTTGAAGCTTCTGCAAAGGTGTCAAGATCATAATTCATTGAAGCTTGAGCCAGTAAAGAATAGGCTCTATCAAACTGAGAACGTGTACGTCGCTGATCTGTAGGATCACCGGCAAGATCACCTGTTGCATCTCGAGTAGCAAGGACCCATTTTGGAAGCTGAGGAGCTGAAGGAGGATCTCGAGAAGGTGGGGGAGGATTTTCATCCTCGCTTTCATCATCTGAAGAAGAAATATTTTCAAAAGAAGAAGAGATAGGGAGAGGTGGCACATCTGCCCAACTAGGCTCGTAGGCCGATATATTTTCAGCAAACTTTACATCTCTTCTAACGATAACATTTTTGGACTTAAGTGGAATAAGTCTATATCCTTTGACATCTTCAAAATATCCAACAAAAATACATTTTTCACTCTTAGGTTCTAAAGCTTTATGTTTCTCATATGGAATATGCGCCCATGCTTCACTTCCAAAAACACGAAAGTGACTTACATCTGGTTTAATTGAGCTCCATGCTTCTTCTGGAGTGATATTCTTTAAAACATTAGTATGAGTGCGATTTATTATGTAATTTGCACAGTTAATTGCTTCTGCCAGATAATTAAGACTAAGTCCTTTAGATTGAAGCATACAATTAGCCATTTCCTTTAAGGTGTGATTCTTCCTTTCAGCTACACCATTTTGTTGTGGAGTATATGGAACAGTATGTTGCATTTGAATTCCACTCTTAGTGCAAAAGTTGATGAATTTATTGTTAACATATTCTCCGCCATTATTAGATCTTAGCTTAAGAATTTGATGTCCAGATTGTTTTTCAACAAAGGCCTTAAAGGACAAGAACATGTTAAATACTTCACTCTTGAGTTTTAAGAAGTATACCCAAGTGCGTCTAGAGAAATCATCAATGAAAGTTAAGAAATACTTGTAGCCAGAGAATGAAACAACTGGAAGTGGACCACAAAAATCACTATGCACAAGTTGTAAAGGGGCTGAGGCGTGCCAAGAGGCACGTTTTTCAAAACTGTCCCGATGATGTTTTCCAAGTACACATCCAGAACAAACACCATCTCTGCAAGATACCATTGGAAGCCCTGTCACCATATTTTCTTTACATAGATTCTGAAGAGAGCGATAGTTTAAGTGACCAAATCGCTCATGCCAAAGTTTGCTCACTTCATCATTATGAGCAACAAATACCGAGGGAAGATTTGATGACCCAAAGTTGTGAAACTTATACAACCTTGTAGAATCATCAGGAATGCCAGTAGCTAAAATCTGTCTAGGATCTCTTAGGTCCTTAATTACAACATTGTGAGGTGAAAATTCAACGATTTTACCTTCACCTGAATGAGTTATCTAATATACAGATAGAAGGTTGCAGGATAAGGTTGGAACACATAATACATCATTAAATTGACCATTGTCTATATGAACAGTTCCAGTCCCTACAACACTAAGAGATCTATCATCACCAACATATATATTTTTGGTGTTACAATCATTTAAGGAAGAAAACATGGCTTTGTTTTTGGCCATGTGATAAGAAGCTCCAGAATCAATGATCCACTCATGAGAATGAGAAGAAGAATATACATTTAGTGCATAGCCAGACCGAGATGCTCGACAACCACATGCAGAAAGTGATATCCCTGAAGATGAATTTGAAGTTGAAGAGTGTTCCAAATGGATGTTATGCTTCTTCATTGCTACTTCCAAGGCTTCCATCTTCTTAAAGCATTTGGATTCTAAGTGGCCATCTCGATTACAAAAGATGCAATGTCTATAAGTCTTCTTCCCTTTGTTTTTATTTGTCTTATCATTTTGTTGAAATGATTTTTCATTTTGAGGCTGAAATTGCTTAGGACCCTTGTTTGGTTTAGGACCATTCCTTTTAGGATACAACTTCTTAGGATTCTTTGAATTTGGTTGCTGCTGGGCGGCTAACGCTTTCTTAGAAGAGTTTCCAAGATGAAGAAGACCAAGGTGTAAGAGTTTTTCTTGTTCTCTTATTAAATAATCACAAAAGGAATCAAAGGAAGGGGACTTGTAGGGTTGTCCTTGAGAAATGAAGGCTTCTCTTGTAGAATGGAAGGTGGAAACAAACACAGAATAGGCTGGTCACAACTTAGTAAGAATGGAATAGATAAGGTTACTATCTTCTTTCTTAACCTTAACACCTTCCAAAGTCTAAGGGTCTTGAACTTGGACAAAAAATCTTCAATGCAAGAAAAATTATTGGGGTCCAATGTAAGAAACTCATTTTCGAGTTGATGGGCTTTAAGTTCATTTTTAATTCCAAAAACTTTAGTGATATGTTTCATTGCTTCCTCAGGAGTATCAAGTTCTGCAATATGGAATCTAAGATCTGGAGAAATAGACATCCCTATCAACCCATGTGCTTCATCCTGCCTATTTTCCCATTTAGCTGCCTTATCTTCATCTTTTGGTTTGGTTTCTTGGCCTGAGGCTATTCTGTAGAGACCTTTACTTCTAAGTAAATCCACAATGTAGGACCACCATTGGAAGTAGTTGGTGCTGTCAAGAATAACTTGGCATGGAATTTCCATTTTAATAGAAACTGAAGCTATAGATGCTGAAACTAAGTGTTCCAATGGAAATATCTCAAAAACTTAGGCTGGTTCAAAAAAAGGGGCTCTGAAAACGACTTCCGGATGAAGAAGTTATGGCTTTTTGAAGAAAAGTTGATGAAGATGCCGACGAAGTGTGGGAATGTGCGGAAATGAAAAATCTGCCCCCACAAAAAGGAGACTTGAACTCAAGACCTCTACTCTCATAAATTAGCTTTGGACCAAGTGAGCTAAACTAAAAGTTTGAGAGAGAGAGAGAGAGAGAGAGGCGGGGGGGGGGGTGGTGTGTTTTTTTTTCTAGTCACTGAAGGTTTGGTTTGCGTGCTTTCTTGAGAAAGCTCTTTTTCCCTACAAAACAAAAAAAACACAAAACCCAAACATAGACATACAAACACAAACAAGCCTTATGGCTTGAGGTTAGCTTTACCTGGAAACTAAATATTTTCCTCAACGTTTCTGATTTTCCGAGATCACACTAAGGCGCAGCGGAAAAGAGCATACGCATGAGAAAATCCTTCCTCTCTGTTTCTGATTTGCCAAGATCGCACAGAGTCATAGGGAAAAGAGCATACGCATAAATGAAAGGTATATATCTGGTAATAAAAAAAAGCTAAATAAACCGAAATAATAAACAGAGAGAAAAAAACTAGATACTGCAAATAAACACTGTATACCTCCAGATCTTAAAAATGACGTAGCTAGGGCTACCAGAAACCTTTTTGAGTGAAATGAAAAGGGTTCCTCACTGAAACAGATGCTCCTGAGACAACAGAGAAGTCCTCTCGGCCTAAAAGTAGTCAGAAACAATAGATCTAGGAAATGGTTAGTCGGATGCAATTCTACCGGCTTCAGATTTGGATCACCAACGGACGTGTGCCTCAAATAGCTCTGATACCATGTATGAATTTACAGGGTAAGTTCCTCAGATAGAACACCAAAGGACACCGCTCACACACATATCACAGATCAATACACCAGTATTTTGACGTGGTTAAAACCCTCAAAGAGGGAAACAGTCCACGGCCTGAGCCAGTGCGGCCACTTCAGGCAATTTATTAATAAAAGAATGAAATTTTACATAAGCTTCCCTCATGAACAATTAACCTACAAATGACCCTCCATGCTCTTTAAATAGAGATCATGGACCAATCGGGTGTTAAGCCATGGATCAAGTGTCGGTAATACCGAGGAGAGAATGAACCGTCGAATCACTACATATCGTGACCGTCGGATTGTAAGTTACAAAATGTACATAGTAAAGAAACACACTTTACCTAACTCTATACTAGACCAAGTTATGCTTAACTATTTCCTGTGTCGGAATATCCTAACATTTTGTTCTTACTGCACATTGTTACTACTTATATAATGTTGAATGAAGTACTGATCCACTGGCTTAGGATAAAAAAAAGAGGAATTAACTCATAAATATGTTTTACTGGATATACGCTAGTTGTATGAATAACAATCAAGTACACATGTGGGTTACCTTCAGTAAGTTTGCATACAAAAATGAGTATATGGAATCGAAAACGTTAATGGTTTGAAAATACTAATTCCCTCCACCCCCCTTCTCCCCTCTCAGTATTTTTCCCAACAATAAACTTAATTTAGCATAAATATAATTGACAAAATAGAAGCATAATAACATATACATTAAATTCAAACACATCAATTGAAGACAATTTAAAAATTAAAGAAAAGTTCAACACATAAACACAGAAAGTTTAAAGAGGATTTAAAAATGCAGGAGATGTACCTAAAATGGATGAAGAAGTTCAGCTGTACGTACAATAATGTTCATCAATAAACACAGAAAGATTGTCTATGACACTCCGACTGGCATCAACAGTGGGATCTACTAGGGGAGCATGAACTCTCAGTGGGCTATGTGACCTATCACGAGCACGAACACATATAACAAACCATCTCATACTACGATGACCTGCAGTTGGGGCACGTATACGGGATGTCTCAACATATTACCAATAATACATATAAACTAATCCAAGAAAAAAATGTTGACAAAAAAACCATTTCTGAACTCAAGCAGAATAATCTAGCTTGAATCCTAAACTTTAGATTCCGTTTTTGTATAATTTATCAACTAGAGTACATTGATTTAGATGTAAACATAATCGAAAGAAGTCACCAAATCTACTGTCACATTTTTTCTCATTTCTAAATAACGCATTTTATTAATAGCACATAAATATGTAAATATATATGTAAAAAATTGAAATAAACCTATTTAAGAAACTAATAAAATTTCGTGTGAGCCAAGTACAAGAATATAATTTACATTCTTAATGTATGACTTTGACACATGACATGTTCTAGGTGCAAGCACACGAAGACAATGTTTCTTGTACAACATGCTACATAATGAAACAATATGGTATAAATTAGAAAAGAGACTAAATTATTTTATTCACTAGACCAAACACACTTTTCATGATGGATTTAATTTATCTATCAATGATGCATTGTTGAAACAAGAAATTATATATATATATATATATATATATATATAGACACACACACACACACACACACATATATATTATGTTATGTTAAATAGTTGTAAAACTATGCTTTGTTATATATTTTACATATAGAACTATAATATATAATTATGTGATGTTATAGTTAAATAATTGTTAAATATAGTTACATGTAATGTAATGTAATGTTATACATACATATATATATCTTCTCTTTTCGGATTTTTAACTTTAAATATTAATATTTTATTTTTAAAACTAGAATCGTACTATATTTAGTATTTCAAATATAAATTAAATTAAACTTAAAATATACATTAATTTAAATTTAAAATAATAAAATAAAGAAAAATTTCTGATTTTATAAATAAATGTTCACTACGAACAACCATATTCATCATGTCAATCTTAAGCTCCTAATTTACTTATTTATTGGTTATAGTTTTGTTGTTTTTGTTTTGAATTTTTTTGGAGTATATTTTCTCTTAAATTTGCTAGAAATTGCAAATGCATTTTAGCTTTCAAAATAAGAAAATATGCATTTAATACAAAAAAATTGCAAACAAGAAACAAATTTAAATCCTAGTTTATAGTGTTTTTTTGTGGTTTCGAAGTGTTTTCTAGGTTATTTTGAAGGGTTTTTTTGTATGGCTTTCTTGGTTGGTTTTGTGGTTTTCTAAGTTGTTTTAAAAGTTTTTTCTTTATGGTTTTCTTGGTTGATTTTTTTATTTTCCATGAATTTTTGAAGGGTTTTTCGTAGTTTTCGTAGTTTTTGTAATGTTCTTTTTTTAATTAATTGGTTTTCATGATTTTTGTACATGATTGTTTTTTTTTTAATTAATCTGTTACATTTTGCAAAAAAAAAATTAAGGCAAAGAATATAGTACATACCTTTGTTTGGGCCTCTTCGATGTTGGTGGGGTGGTTGGCGAGGTTGATTTGATGTCTCCGTTGCTCGATCACGCTCCAATATTCTCAGTTGAGCTACTCTTAAAGTCTTGGTAAAGCTCCTCTGGTCTGTACAAATGGCATGTGCACACTACAGGAGAGGTATATATTAAAATAAAAGGCTTGATCGAGTCCTAGGGCTCAATTGAGCGTTATATCCCAATGAAGGCTTATCTTTTAACCCTTGAACAAGCTTCCGTTTTAACACCCAAGGATCTCAATAGAGCTTTTAAAAAAGGCTCAAATGAGTGCTTGAATGACCTAATCGAGCCATTGTTTTTTCCACCCAAACACACCCTCTTTCACTAAAAAAGTAACCCAAGTCCATAATTTCACCCTCCACTTATTTAAAAAAGTCAAAGCTCTTCCTAAATTAAACATCCAAAATTTCTAAACAAAAATCCCCCCCCCCCAACATTACTGTTGGGTTGTGTTATATTCTTTCCACGACTAGCTCACGTAGTTAACCATGGGGTTAGATGGGGGGCGCATCCCCACCTTCATTGCACCAATTGCATGGTGGAGGGAGTCACAGTGGGTTTGAGGGGTGCATGTTACCCCACTCTATGGGGTCTGGGGCAACGCCCCATAAAATTTTGGTTTTGAACCCTATGTTAGGTTGGTGGACCTACTTATCGTTTTGCGCATGATTTTCACACATGGTTTTGGACATGATGGTTTTGGTCCATGGTTTTGGAGGCGATGGTTTTCTGTCCATTGCATTGGATGCTTTTCCATGTATAAATATGTATTGTAATATTGAAAGGAACATAATGAACAATCAAGCTGGTAGTCCCGGTTTTGGGATCCAAGGGAAAATCTCTGTGTATATGTCTTTTATGTGTAATGCTCGCATTTTTTATTTTCTATGTTTTACAATTTGTATGTAGGTAATTTCTGTACAGGGTTAAAACCTACATTTGGTACCAGAGCTGGTTTGGCTTCAAGGGGACGCCTTTGTTGCTGAGGGTTTCGATCAGGCCTGTTGTAGACCCTGTTCAGTGGGAGATCTGCAATATTGATTCTGGTGGTGAAAGAAGATAGCGAGTAGTGGAAGGATAGATATCAAGAATTTTAATGGTCAAAGTTTTGAGTTATGGAAACTTAAGATGGAGGATCTATTGGTGGATAAAGATCAATAGATTGTGGTAGATCTAGGTACTAAACCAATGGAAGTGTCCGATGGAGAATGGAACAAGTTGGATCGGAAGTCTAAGAGCACAATACGATTGTGTGTCTTAGATTTAGTATTGTTGAATGTATCAGGGGAAGCTACGACGAAGTCTTTGTGGGACAAGTTAGGGACTTTGTACTAATCTAAGTCTCTCATGAATAAATTGTTCCTACGGAGAAAGTTGTATAACCTAAGGATGAAAGATGGAGACTAGGTGACAAAGCATCTGAATGCATTTAGTACTATGGTAAGTCAGTTATTGTCTATTGATATTAAAATTTGAGATGAAGATACTTGCATCAGTTTTTTGTGTTCTCTACCAGATTCGTGGGATAGTCTGGTTATTGTAATAGGTAGCAATGCAACTACCTTACAATTTGATGAAATAGTCTCATCCTTGCTAACACAGGAGATGAGATGGAAAAATGTGGAGAGCCAGAATGGTGATGCCTTGTCTATACAAGGACGGTCCCAAAACAGAAACAAAAATGAGTCATTGAGTGGGAGATCTAAATCTTCAGGAAAACCTATAAAGGTGGCATGCTGGAAATGCGGAAAGGAAGGGCACTACAAAAGGGATTGTAAATCTAAAGCTCCTGACAAAGGAAAGGTATCTGATGATGCTCCTTCTGCAAAGGCAGAAACCATGTCAAATGAAGGTGGGGATGTGTACTTGGCTTCTTCAAGTACACATGTAGATCATGAGGCATGGTTGATTGATTCAGGTGCATCCTTTTACTTCACTCCCTATCGAGAGTGGTTCTGTGAGTATGAGAAATATGATAGTGGTGATGTCTTCTTGGGGAATGATAGGAAGGCTAGAATCGGTGGTCATAGAAAATTAAAGTTGAAGTTGGAAGGTGGAAGGGTTATAACACTTTCGAGTGTTCTGCATATTCCTGCATTGGCCAAAAATCTAATTTCTATAAGAAAAGCTAGATGATGCAGGTGTAAAAACAATGTTCAATAAGGATACCTACAAAATGGTTCGGGGAGCACTGGTATTAATGCGGGGAGCTGGGATTGGAACTCTGTACAAGCTACAAGGTAGCACTATTTTTGATGGGTGCAATAGTTCTGTGGTTCCTGAAAGTGGAGGAGGAAATCTAGTGGTCTCTGGAGAGAAGACCATGTTTTGGCATCAAGGGCTTTGACATATTGGAGAGAAGGGCCTTAAAATACTTCATGGTAAAGGGATGGTAGAAGGTATGAGTAATATCTCTCTAGATTTTGATTTCTGTGAAAATTTCATATATGGGAAGCAACATCGGGTGAGTTTCCCTTCTGGTGGTAAGAGGGTAAAACATATATTAGAGCTTGTGCACAGTGATGTGTTTGGACCTATGAAGGTTCAATAACTGGGTAAGTCTATGTACTATGTATCATTTATAGATGACTTCTTAAGGAATACATGGATATATTTCCTTAAGAAGAAATCTGAAGTTTTTGACAGGTTTAAAGAATTTAAGGCTCTGGTTGATAACCAGATAGAGAAGAAGATAAAGCTGTTGAGGACAGATAACAGTGGAGAGTTTTGCAGTAAGGAATTTGAAGAATTCTCTAAGAAGTGTGGTACAACACGGCAGAAGACTATTCCGTATACACCTCAGAAAAATGGACTTGCAGAAAGAATGAACAAGACGTTGATGGAAAGGGCAAGAAGCATGCTCTGTGGTACCGAGTTGGGACAAGAATTCGGGTAGAGGCAGTGGAGATTGCATTTTACCTAGTCAACAAATCACTTTCATCAGCGTTGGAGGATAAGACTCCACAAGAGGTATGGACTGGTAAGATACCCTCTCTTTCACATCTGAGGGTATTTGGATGCGATGCATATGTACATGTTCCAATGGAGAAAAGAACCAAGTTGGATAGTAAATCTGAAAAGTGCATCTTTATTGGGTATAAGGATGGTTTAAAGGGTTATAAGATTTGAAGCCCAGTAACAAGGAAGTTTATGTACAACTGAGATGTGGTGTTCAGAGAGGTAAAAGATGTTATTAAACATGAATTCCAACCAAAGGAACATGAGAAGATAGAGTTTGAGATTAAGGAGGAAGATTCAGACTCTACAGGAGAGGAGGAATCAGAAGATGAAGAGCCACAAACTCTGAGTGTGAGAAGATTAGTTCGAGAAAGAAGGCAACCAGAAAGGTATAGTCCATCTGCTTTCTATTCAAATTTTTCTTTATCTATTACTGATGATGATCCCAAAAGTGTGGAGGAAGCAGTAGATTCAGAGGATGTAAAACTCTGGAAAGAGGCCATGGTTGATGAAATGGCATCTCAACACAAAAATGAGGCATGGGATCTAGTGGAGTTGCTAGCTGGAAGGAAACCCATTGGCAACAAATGGGTATTCAAGAAGAAGACAAATGCAAAAGGAAAGGTGGAGAAACACAAAGCTCAGTTGGTAGCAAAAGGTTATTCAAGCTGCTAGGAATTGATTTTGGTGATATTTTTTCTACTGTTGCCATGGTAACTTCTATTAGATTACTTTTATCTGTTGTTGCTGCTTTTGATTTTGAGGTAGAATAGATGGATGTGAATACAACATTTATTCACGAGTATCTGGAAGAGGAGATCTACATGAAGCAACCTTAAGGCTTTGCAGTGAAGGGTAAGAAAGAATTGGTATGCAAGTTAAAGAAGTCTCTGTATGGGTTAAAATGGTCACCAAGGATGTGGTATCAGAAATTTGATACATTTATACGGGGACTTTGCTTCACCAGAAGCAATGCAGATCACTGTGTGTATTTTAAATTAGTTGGTGACTATGTTATTTATCTGGTCTTTTATGTGGATGATATGTTGCTAGTTGGAAATGACAAAGAAATTATCTAGGATTTGAAGACCCATTTGTCCTCCAAATTCGACATGAAAGATCTTGGTGCTGCAAACTATATTTTGGGCATGGATATTAAAAGAGATCGAACAAAAAGGAAGCTCTGGTTAAACTAGAGGAAGTATGTTGAAACAATATTGCAGAGGTTTAATATGTAGGATACTAAACCGGTGAAGGTTCCTATTCCTGTAGGTGTAAAGTTATTTGCTGAACAGTGTCCCAAGACACAAGAACAGGAAGAGGACATGTCCCGTGTTCTATATGCAAGTGCAGTCGGTAGTCTGATGTATGTCATGGTATGTACTAGACCAGACATTTCACATGCAGTGGGAGTACTGAGCAGGTTTATGTCAAAACTAGAGGAGCACTGGACAACAGTGAAGTGGGTTTTCAAGTATTTTCATGGTACTAGTGATTATGGTTTGTGCTACCAAGGAAGACTAGGATTGGACAGAGTGTTGGATATTCGTGGCTTTGTTGATGCAGACTGGGCTGGAGATCTGGATCAAAGAATATCTACAGGTGGGTATGTGTTTAACCTATTTGGAGGTGTAGTCAGTTGGGTGAGTAAGAAACAATCTGTAGTGGCACTATCAACTACAAAGGTAGAATACATGGAAGCACCTCATGCAAGCAAGGAAGTTGTTTGGTTGTAGAGATTGTGTTCAAGTATGGGGTTAGTATAAAGAAATATTAGGAGAGATTTTGTTCAAGTATGGGGTTAGTATAGGGAGCTATAAGGATAGATTGTAACAACCAAAGTGCAATTTTTTTGGCAAAGAACCCTGCATATCATTCAAAGACAAAGCACATTAATTTTCAGTATCACTTTGTGAGGGATATGATAGAAGACAAAAAGGTGTTGCTGGTAAAGATGGACCCTTTGAAGAATACTGCAGATGCATTGACAAAATCTGTGAGCTCTGAGAAGTTCTCTTGGTGTACAGAAACAATGGGTGTTGCAGGGTTGGATAAATGACTAAGCTATCTTGTGGCCCCCTGTGGAAAGAAAAAAACAAGTGGGAGAATGTTTGGTTGTGTTATATTCTTTCCACGACTAGCCCACGTTGTTAACTAGGGGGTTAGAAGGGGGGCAGAGCCCCCCTTCGTTGCACTGATTCCGTAGCGGGGGGAGTCACGCGGGGTTTGAGGGGTGTAGGTAACCCCACTCTATGGGGTTTGGGGCAACACCCTAGAAAATTTTGGTTTTGGACCCTATGTTAGGTTGGGCAGACCTACCTATGGTTTTGTGCATGATTTTCACACATGGTTTTGGAGGCGATGGTTTTTGGTCCATGGTTTTGGAGGCGATGGTTTCCGGTCCATCATATTGGATGCAATGGTTTTCGGTCCATGGTATTGGATGCTTCAGCATGTATAAATATGTATTGTAACATTGAAAGGAACATAATGAACAATAAAGATGGTAGTCCTAGTTTTGGGATCCAGGGGAAAATCTCTGTGTATATGTGTTTTATTTGTTATGCTCTCGCATTGGTTATTTTCTATGTTTTACAATTCGTATGCAGGTAATTTATGTACAGGGTTAAAACCTACAATTACAATGTGACAATCCCATCACATTGGCAAGCCTTTGTCCAATTTTCATCAATTTTGTGCTTGGCCTATGCACCTGCATTAGGCTCCCAATGAAAGAAATATTCATGATCTCCTGCTCATAAGGTATTCTACAAAATAACCTACTTTATGTAGAGCTACAACATTCATCGAGGTAGAATCTTCAACGAGATGACCTTTCCATTTCACAAAGTATTCTAGATATTCCTACCCTCTAGTCTTCTTTACAATCTTTGTGTACAAAATCATTTCATCTTCCAAAGTTTTTGCTATAGGCATTTGTTTTACCCACTGCTTCTTACTGACTTCATCACCCTCTACATTTGTTGTAGATGAGTATCACTAGCTATATTAGGATACAAATCACTCACTAAAAATTGGTGAAATACCTGTGAATGTAGGTAACTATAGTTCGTAATCATTTGCATAAAACTTGTGAAGCATCTTACAAGGACTTACCTTCTTCATCTTAATTTTATTACACTACGCTCTTGGAAACCTTTCCTTTTTCAGGTGAGCTAAGACCATATCTCCCACCTCAAAGTTTAGTTCTCTTCTTTTTAAATTTACTTTTAGCTTGTATTTGGAGTTGATGACTTGTAACCTATGCTTAACTTGCCCATGTAACTCACTCATTGTTGCTATAAAATCTTCCCCTTCTGCACTTATTTGTTACAAACTACCCAAATATCACATTTCACAAAGTCCCCTAGGATGCATTTCATATAAAAATTGAAAAGTACTTTACTCTGTGCTCCTATTTAGCGAATCATTATATGAAAAATCCAGTTGAGGTAATAAACAATCCCACTGATTGGGATGATCACCCACAAGGATTCCCAAATATGTTCACGAGACTTATATTCACAACTTTGGTCTGTCCATCAGATTGTAGATGATAGGGTGAATTGGAGTCTAAGTTGGTTGCAAGTTTCTTCCAGAAGGTTCTCCAAAAGTTCCCTATAAATTTTGTGTCCCTCTGAGAAATTATTATCTTCAAAACCCCATGTATTCAAACAATCTCATTGAAAAATAAGTTAGCCACATGTCTAACATCACTAGTTTTGTAACATTGAATAAAATGCACCACCTTCGAAAAATTATCCACAACTACAAGTATTGAGTCATTACCTCACTAAGTCTTTGGTATTTACCCAAAACAAAATCCATACTCACCAATGTAACAACCCTAGTTTATTTCCTACGTAAATAAATAAAAATAATAACCAAGGTCACGAGATACGTATTCCAAGATTAATATTGGGAGAAAACATAGTGATGGGGATCAATCATGATTAATAAATTGCTATGGAGATTGACAAAGGAAAAGTGGCATATGTTGGGATTTATTTACGAAAATCATAGAAAATAGGAGAAAAGGAAGGTGAAAGGGAAACAAATTTTATGTGAGGAAAATTAAAGGAAAAATAGATGAAAATGAAGAAAATAGAGGCCTCAATGATAAAAATGCTTCTTAGGACCAGTCCAAAACCTTTTGTCAATTTAAACTTTTGTCAATTTTAACTTGGGGATCTCTTTTATTCTCTCATTCTCTCATACTCTTGGACACTTAGTGTTTTATTGGAACATTTTTGGAGCACATTGGCATACTTTGAATTTGGAGAAATAAGGAAAAAGGAAGCATGAAAGCAGAAGGGGATAGCAATATTAATAGCTATAACTTCATTTCTTTGTAGGTATCAAATTACATGTATGATTTCCTTGTTATTTTTGGCATGCATGTTATATGCATTTGGTTATTTGTTTATGATCTGTCATTGGCATGAAGAATTGACTAGATTGGCAATCGTTTTGCCTAACCTTTCCATTTCCTGGATAGCCATGGTGTTGTGTGTTTTTCCACTTGTTATTTCTCATTGGTGCTTAGGTTCCTTATGTTTGTGTGTTGAGTTACTAGTTCATGAAGCCGTTGGTTGGAACAAATGCTCTGGAGTGCTAGAATAACTTTGGTTGAGTGAATAGTCCTGGAGCCTTGGTTGGACAAATGATCTAGAGCGCTAGAGTTCATATATATATATATATATATATATATATATATATATATATATATATATATATATATATATATATATATATATATATATATATATATATATATATATATATATATATATATATATATATATATATATATAATGTTATATTATGCTATAGTTATCCCCAATGTACATGTTATACTATGTTATGTTATACTATGCTATGTTATATGTGCATTCTATTATACACATTAAATAATTATAGAATTATATGTTATAACTTTATGTTATGAATACAATACCACACAAGAATTTTAATGCATCTAACGACATACACGAATTTAATTTTGAGGAACAAAAAAAGGGTGATGGAAAGAAACCTTTATAGCATTGGACTTCTCACAAGGATCATCGTAGGAGGGATTGTCTATAGCATCAAGGTGGAAAAATAGAAATTTACAGTGCTAAGAAGGCACATACAGTTGGGGATGTTAGACTGAGTATTCCTTGGAATTGTGCAACATTGGATAATAGGCAGGCTGATCTTCATGTATCTATTATCGAGATGGAAGGTAAGATTTGTGAGCAAGTTGTTTTTATTTTGATTGACCCTGGACATATCTATAGTTATATCAGTATTGAGTTGGTGGATAATTGTGGTTTAAATAAAGAAGCTTATGTAGAGCCTTGGTTAGTTCAGTTGGCTACAGGTACTAAGAAAAGAGTTCATCATTGGGTAAGAGCTTGTGTACTTCATTTGAACGGTACGTCTACATCAGTGCACCTAAATGTGCTTCCATTGGGATATTATAGTATGCTATTGGGTACGTATTGGTTGTATATTAATATGAGTAAGGTTGATTGTTGTGAAAAGGCTATTGAGTGCTTAGATGAGAATGGATAACAAATAATCTTGTAGGGTAGGAAGAAGGTGACATCAATTAGAATTGTTGCAACTACATAGGGAAAGCATAGTCACAAGAAAGGGTGTTTTTTGTTTGCAATGCATGTTTCCAGTGATAAAGGTAAGGATGTTTAGGATGTTGAGGTCTTGAAGAGGTACCTAATTTTGCAGTAGCTTTAGGATGTATTCCCAGTAGAGGTATCAGAGTTACCACCTCACAGGGAAGTTGAATTTTCGATTGAGTTAATGTTCAAAAGCAGGACCGACATCTAAAGCAACTTATAGGATGAGCACTTTAGAGTTAGTGGAATTAAAGTTCCAACTAATGGAAATTATCGATAAGGGATACATTAGGTTGAGTGTGATTCCTTGCGGTGCAATAATGTTTCTTTTGAAGAAGAAGGATGGTACTCTCAGGTTGTGTATTGATTACATGATGTTGAATAAGGCGATGATTAAAAATAGGTACCCCTTGCTACATATTGATGATTTTTTTGATCAATTGAAGGGAGCAACAATGTTCTCGAAGATTATTTCAAGTTATGATACCATCAGGTACACATCAAAGAAGAGGGCATTTCCAAGAATTCTTTCCAGACTAGGTATGGGCATTATGATTTTGTTATGGTTCCTTTTGGTTTGACTAATGCTCTAGCTACTTTCATGTGCTTGATGAATAGTGTGTTGTGTCCTTATGTAGACTAGTTTTTTATTGTATTCATTTATCATATATTGATCTATTCTAAGAATGAGGAAGAGCATGTAGAACATGTAGCAGCAATGTCGAAATTATTAAGAGAGCACCAATTGTATACAAACTTAGTAAATTCATCCTCTTTCATAAAAAGGTACATTATTTGGGCCATGTGGTTTCCAAGGAAGGCATAATAGTGGATCTAGAAAAGATCAGAGCTATCATGTAATGGGAAACTCTTCGAATGTGGATGAGGTCAGAACTTTTATTGGATTAGCAGGTTACTATAGGTGGCTCATCAAGAACTTTTCATGGATTTCCTATCCTATTACATGATTGCAATGAAAAAGAAAAAAATTTGAATGGACATAGGAATGTGTAGTTAGTTTTAAGAAGTTGAAGCAGTTTCTTATGAATGCTCTAATTGCAAAGATTGCAGATCCAGAAAAGGAGTTTTTGGTATGAACACATACTTGAAAGAGAGGAATTGGTGGGGTTCTGATGCAGGAAGGACAGGTAGTATTCTATGAAGCAAGGAAATTAAATGAGAATGAGTAGAAATATGTTGCACACAATCTTGAGTTGGTAGAAACCATCCATAGATTGAAGATCTGGATACACTATCTTCTAGGTAGACAATTTATTCTGCTGAGTAATCATAGTGGATTGAGATATTTATTTGACCAACATAATGTGAATTCTAGGCATGCTAGGTGGTTGGCTATGATTAGTGAGTTTAACTTTGAGATCAGGTACATTAAGGGAAAATAGAACAAGTTTGAAGATTCTCTTAAGAGAAGAGAGCACATAGATTAGATAGTAGATATGAGTTCATATGGGACAAATTTACAGGATCGAATATTACGGGCAAGACAATAGGATGATAGGTACTGAAATATTAAGCACATGTTACAGAAGCAGGGTACAGGTGAACAAGAGGTGGACTATCATCTCACAGTAGATGTATTGGTCACATTTAGGGACAAGATCTATGTGTTGGATAACAGTGAGCCCAATAAGCTTATCGTGTGGGAATTTCATGTTAAGTTGTATTCAGGTCATTGGGATATCAAAATACATTGAAAATGGTTAAAAATTTACACCATTGGCTGAATTTTAAGAAATATGTGGCATTGTTTGTTGTGCGATGCTTGGATTGTCAACATGTAAATGTAGAGTTTAAGAATATAGGTGGTTTACTATAGCTGATTCCGATTCTAGAGTGGAAATGGGAGGTCATTTACATGGAATTCACTACAGGTTTTCTGAGGACATCTAGGTAGCATGATTCCATCATGGTTGTGGTTGACCGATTGACAAAGGTAGCACAGTTCATTCTAGTGAAGTTTATGAATTCAACTAGTGAGGTACCACAGGTCTTCATCGAGGAGATCGTGAGGTTAGATTGTATTGGTATGAATATTGTGTTAGAAAACAGTGGCAAGTTTACTTCCAGGTTTTCGAAGGAGTTATTTGGGGGTTTGGGGACAAATTTGACCTTCAACACAACTTATCATATCCGCATACATATGGAAATATAGTTAGGTCCAATAAGATTTTTGAGGACATGTTGACAATGTGTGTTATGCATTAGCATTAAAAGTGGGAAGCATATCTTCCACTCGTTGAGTTTACATTTATTGATGGGTATATTGAGTCTTTAAAGATGAGTCTGTTTGAGGCAGTTTATCGGTGGAGTTGTAATAGTCCAATTATATGGAGTGATCCAGAGAAAAGGGTATTGATTATACCAGACATGTTGGTAGAGATGGAACAATAAATGTAGGTTTTCAAGAAGAATTTGAAGGAATCACAGGATAGACAAAAGAGTTATGTAGATTAGCACAGGGTGTTGAAGGAGTTTTTAATTGGGGAACGCGTGTACCTACACATCAATGCCAAGAAGATATCCTTGAGTATTTGTTCATGTGCTAATTTGACACCTTAGCATTGTGGGCCTTTCAATATTCTTGAGAGGATTAGACTGGTAGCATACTGACTTGCATTGCTTCCAACATCCAAAGTCCATGATTTTTTCCATGCTTAATTGCTTAAGAAGTATGTGAAATATGTTGATCAAATGATTGAATGGTTTGTATTGTAAGTGGAACCAAAAGGAGAGCTCCAAATGGAACCTCAGTGAATTTGCAACGAAAGATGCTCATGCTCTAGAATCGAGCAATCGAGCAAGTTAAAGTGTAGTGAAGCACTTTAAGCCTAATGAAGCTACATGGGAGATTTTTGATCAGATGTGGGCTCTATATCCTTCTCTATTCACAAGTTGAGCATATGTCTTTTTATATATGTTTTGATGTTGTGTTTTGGTTATGTCTATATATGCATGTGTATGTAAATACTGTATTAATCTATGTTATAAAGCTCCAATAAGTTGTACATTTTTTGTGATATTTTGGTTATGTCTTTGGAAATATGATATGATGTAAATGTTATATCAAGTTATGATATAAGCTGCATAGGAAACATGTTTTTCTGATTTATAAGTTTTATTGAACATCGAGGATGACATTCCCCAAAGAGAGAGGGTTTTGTAACAAACCTTGGTTTATTTCCCATGTAAATAAATACAAATAATAAGAAAGGTCATAGGACATGTTTTCCAAGCTAAATGTTGGGAAAAAGCATAGTTATGGGTATCAATGGTGCTTAATAAATGGCTATGGAAATTGGAAAAGGCAAAGTGTCATTTATTGACATTTATTTATGAGAATAATGGAAAATAGGAGAAAAGCAAGGTGAAAGCTCACAAAATTGCATGTGAGGAAAATCAATTGAAAATAGGGGAAAATGAAGAAAATAGAGGCCTCAATGATGAAAAAAAACTTTTTAGGTTCAATTCACAACTTTTTGTTAGTTTTAGCTTGGAGTTCTCTTCTATTCTCCCACTTTCTCATACGTGGACAAAGTCTTCTTGGAGAATTCTTGGAGCACATTGGAACAATTTGGATTTGGGGAAAGAAGGCAAAAGAAAGTAGGAAAGAACATGCGGATAGTGGGATCCATAAATACAATGGGATTTCCATGAAGGTATTGAGCTGCATGTCTGTTTTCCTTATTATTTTTGGCATGCATGGTATATGCATGTGGTTATTTGGTTATGATCTCTCATTGGAATAGAGGTTGCATGGATTGGAAATGGTTTTGCCTAGCGTTTCCATTTCTTGGATAACCATGGTGTTATGGGTTTTTCCAATTGTTGTTTGTGACTGGTGCTCATGTTCCTTAAGGTTTTAGGTTGACTTACTACTTCGTGCAGTTGTTGGTTGGAAAAAACTCTCTACATCCAAGGAACAACTTGGGTTTTGTTACTAGTCCTAGAGCCTTGGCTCGAAAAACACTCTAGAGCCCTTTGTGGGTTGAGTTACTTATCCTTGAGCCTTGGTTGCAAAAATTATTTGGAGCCGTAGAAGGTTTTGGGTTGATTTATTAGTTCCTGGAGCTTCATTTTGGATAAACGCTTTGTATCCCTGGAAAAATTGGGTAGAGACCCATTTGGTTGGTGTTAATGATGTCTGACCGTGAGGTGGAATCATTGGTTGGGGGTTGAGGTAGTTTGGCCTTTGGAAGCCTTCGTTAGTTTCTTTTTTGTTTATTCCATGAGATCCAACATTCATGCTTGGAATATGGAATGAGGGTGATTGGATGAAAGAGATATTTCGTTCAACCAAATCTATGGTCGAGTGGTATGTGAAGTCCCTGACATAGTTGGATTTTGAATATCTTAATAAGATCTCTTTCCCCTTATATCTTCATGATTAATTTTACTTGTTATTATGTAGATTTTATGGTTTTTATATCATGGTGTATACGTTGTTCATTTGTTTGTTTTATTATGGTTATAAGATGTATATTGGGTATCGTTGTTAATGTGTTTTGATTTCTTGATGAATGGTTAATTAAGACATGAGCTAATAGATGTTATTGGAGCTATTATGAAATGGAATTAGACCTTCTTGGTGATGTTCAGATAACTATTTTACCCTTATGTTTAAATATGCATTCATGACCTATAGTTACATGTTTTCCATATGTTTGACGAAATGATTGTCATGTTTAGGCCTAGTCAGGTCAAGCACTTGATCCAATTTTATATGAATAACTTTGTACTAATGTCATTATTGATTTTGGAAAGTATCACTTAGTTCTAGGTGGTTTTCTCGTGGCTAACCTGGAAACTATGCTTATAATCCAGGACTGCATACTATGAACTAAACATTTTGGGATATAACCATTGGGATGCAGGATTATGCATGCAGTTGGAGGCTCCAAACCACATGGATGACCTTTTGTGGGAATGGTTGAGGGGTAAGGGTAAGGAAAAGGTGGCCTAACTCAACATTTCAGCACCTGGGTGGTTACTCAGCCACTGAGTGACCTGCAATCCCTGTAGGATGCTTTGAGTTGTCATTTTGTCTTCTGTGGTTGATCCCACTTCCTTAATCTAACCTGGAAGGTTGGGTCATGTAATAGTAGCTCCTCCTCTCATGCTTACCCTGGTAGGCTAGTGAAGCTAGGTAGGTATGGGAGGGGTGTTTACAACTAAGTCCTATGGCCTAACAGGAATGGGTAAAGGAGTATATAGTCCAACAATTTGATGCCTTACTTTTGCATGCTAACACACACTGCACCTACTCACATATTTCTCCACACCCACTCTCATATTTGACCAAAAATAAAAATGGTCCAGCTTCGCAAGTGTCTTATCAAAACCAAAATGTCTTGTCAACCCTCCATTGTGCTTCTCTTGTCTAAAACAATTGGGAATACATAGTTGGTTTTTAATCAATAACAATCCATTGTGCAACATGAACTATTTCCATGGGATGTTATCTCTGTTCACAATATCTTGTGTTAGGGTCATATAATTTACGGTTAAAGTGTCCTTCCTATTATTCATTTCGATAATTTGATGGTCAATTTTAGCCTATGTATCACTAAGGTGTCATAGCCTAAAGGTTTACTTGTGAAGGGAGCCATTTAGTTGTTGAATTCATATGGTCAAGACAAGTTTGAAAGTTTGGGAGGTTTTTTTCATATAAATTCTAGTTTAGATCATATGGCAAGTGTTTTCATTGGAAACTGCTCAAAATAATCTTTCCAACAATATATCTGATTATTCAACTCGACTTCTGGATCAAAAGATAGAGGAAGTTGAACTTTTTCTCCTCAAAACCATAAAACAAAGGAATAACATGAAAAAATGCTAAGTTTTGGGTATTTTCCTTCTGCCGTATCTCAGCTTTATGTAACATCGAATAATTTCTGATGTCTTCATATAGGAAGGATAGGTAAGAGGCACATCGAAGAAAGTGGCAATCAATGATCGAAGTTCTAGGGCAATCAAGAATCGCATATCGCATGTCAAAGGCATATGGAATATCAACAATTGATGATTGGTGAATTTAAACTCCAGGGCATATCGCATATCGGAAATCAGCAATTTGTGGCTCAAACAATGTGACTACATTTAGAAAGTGTGATATATAAATGGTTCGATAGTGTTAAACTGTCGGAAAAAACTGTCGATAGTGTTAATCCGTTGGGGAACGCCTAAACAGATTAACAAATAAATTCATCACAAAACAAAAGCATGATGGGTTTTTCCTCTCTCATCTAGTGGGATGGGTGGCGAAATACCATTGGTTTCGATAAGGGAAACATGGTGGAATATGATTGGTTCAGATAAGGGAAGCGTGGTGGAATATGATTGGTTCTGATAAACCTATGTCGCATATGATGTTAGCATGACGTGGTTGTATGGAAGGACAAGTGGTAGGAAGTTTTGGTGTTTTGATGGGTCCTAAAGGGGAAAATCAGGGTGACACATGTCAGCACTCATGATGTGCCACGTGGTAGTGATGACATCATATTGAAGGTCAAAAATTAGAGGTTGAGGATATAGACATTTTGTAACACTTGCCACTTGAAAAGCCTTGATTGAAAAGTTCTAATAAAGGGGTTAGCGTGCGGTCATTTAGATTTAAATAACTAAGGGCTAAAGAAAAGGGAGCTAGGTTAAAAATGGGAATTCACATTAAATTACATTATAAAGCGGTGCCAATAATATTAAGTGATAGTCATTGGCCTAGTTATATAAGGAAATAAAGTCCAAAGGATCAAGCTCAAGGGGCTAACGAGTATCAGTAAAGAAATAAAGCAGAAATTTCTCCAATAAGACCCTGGATAAGTGTTAATAGATAGATGGGTCAGTAGTTGTTGAAATCACAAGAAAAGAGGGAATGATAGTTTGGAATGGGAAGCTCATAGCTTGTGTGAAAAAAACCACAACCACTCCAAATTTTAAGGAAAGGGATCAACATTAATGAACCAATTTCAGATTTGAAGGCTAAATATTTTCCGAGTAGTTCTAGATTTCTTGAACTTTCCGAGTGATTATTTTTATTTTTAGTATGTTGTTCATTTATTTTTTCTAGATAGACAATGACATATTTCATTCAAAGATTCAACATAACAATGAAATTTGTCCAGAATTCCTATTATTTAGTTATGTTTTAGAAATATATACATGTTTTTAGTAGATATTATTTTTGTAATGACTTTGATTTCAAGTCTGAATGTATTAGAGACAGTCTATAAATATGTTGTAATAAGACTTATTAAGGGTTTCAATGTGTTGGATTATGTTCGATTATGTAGGAATAAAATAAATGTACATTGATGTAAACTATGGATTGTACTCAAAGTGATTAGTTTAAAAAAATACTGATAGTTTTGTTCCAGTATTCCCATGTCATGAAATTGGTGATGTGTTATTTTATGTAAAATTATTTCTTTTCCCTAGTTTCAATATGTTTTTCCCATCCTTATTGTTGAAAGAAGTTTAAGGGCCAAATTTTCTTAAGTATGGTATACTCTTGCTTGTTGACAATATCAATGTTTTCTTTTGAGATTTAAGTATATAATTCATCAATGTATGCTCTATATTTAAATTGATCCTAATCCAATTCATATTATTCATACCACAAGCACTCTATAAGATCTAGGTGTTTACCTACCCGACCCTGTTATAGTTCCTTTGTCATTTTATGATTGATTACTCAAAATTTTATGACTCCATGCCCAATGGAGTTTTCCAGCATCTTTCAACCAAAATTTTGAAAAAACCAACTCAAACTTAAATAACTGGCCTAAAATCTGAAACTTAAATCTAAATCAGATAGAGAGATCCCTCTTTGAAGTTGGAAGGGCTAGATCCCAGCCTTAAAAGTGGTTTTGTGGTTACCTCTAGTTTTCTCTCCTCATCCTAGGGAAATTATAGAGTGATAACATTCTAGCAACCATACTAGGGACATGAAAGGTTCTATCTTCCCTAGGAAAGTTCATCAAGTTTTATATCTGATTTCTAATGGCGGACAATGATCTGCCACATGAACGCAGAAACATTCACCTAGCCATTCCAATCATTGTTACATTTAGATTTAGAGAATCCACTCGAGAATGAAACTGGTTGATAGAGGAATGGAAGGACATTTCAGAAAAATTAGGTATCAGGTATTTTTTCTCATTAGGTACCTTCCGTCTTTTCCTGAAAATGTCAAAAGTATTTTCCTTTACCTATTGTATCTAAACGAAGATTAAAAATCTGCACATAATTCACCTTTTAAAATTGTATATCATTCCTTTTAAGATACAAATGCATCTCCTTATTGTATTAGTGATATTGAACAAGATCCAAATGATAATGATAGACAAATCAGTGCAATTCCATCTCAAGAAACCACAGTTATGGTTGTTACCTGATATGATCCATTATATCTGCAAGCTCCTTTACATGATTTACCACAGAACTATGGTCAAAGGTTGCCCAAATTTGATGGAACTGGACCCACTACAACACATAGACAAAATGGATTACTTTCTAGATGTTGCAGAAGTTCATTTTTGATGACATTAAAATGAGGCTTTTTTCCGAGAGCTTGGCTGGAGAGGTAAAAAAATGGAAAATAGGACTAGCAGCAAGAAATATTGTTAATCTTCAATAGTTTAAGCACACTTCCCTTGATATATGGGAGGTTAAAAGTGACCCTTTCCAAATTATGGTTGAGTATATGAATCTAGAGAGGAAATCGAGTGAATTGGTCCCAGATTTCTCAACTAAATTCAATGTGTTTTGCAATTCCATCCCAATAGACATGAAGCCTCCCCTGAGATGGTGTTTACTTCACTCTCCAAATGGATTTGATGTAGAGATAGCCTACCAATTAAGGGAAACAAACCTAGAAACTTTGGAAGAAATGTAGAAGAAATGTTGTTGATATAGAAGAAAATATGTTGATCAAAAGGACCAAAATGGAATCTCAAAGAAGGGGAGTGGTTAAGGAGGAGTTTCCTTCATCATCCGACAATAAGATGGATGCATTAGTGAAAATCGTGCATAGATTGATGGAAAGATTCACTTTGCAAAATAAACCTATTGTTGGGGAGCAACAAACAAGACCTCCTGTCCAAGAATATTTTGCAGAAGAAGGAGAGACTGTTGATTCGTCAACGTGAGCTACATAGTAATTGTTTTATATATTCACTTGAAGATAGCAATGAAGAAAATGAAGAAGATACCGAATTGGGTGAAGAAAATGTTCCCTTGTGTTTTTCTTCATTTCAATTACCAAAAGAGAACTTTCACAGTGTTATAAGTCATCAATCTTGTAGTCTCGACATCAAACATGAGGAAAACAATGAGTTAGCTGATCAAAAACCTCTACCCTTATCTTTCTCTTCATTTGAATTGTTTAAAGAAAATTACTATCACCTACTATCCTCAAGTACATATCAATTGTCCCAACACATATATTTTAGTACAATCATCTTAAAACAAGATCATTTGAACACATAATCATATTATGCAATTCATCAAACATTCATACCAACGCACAAACATACCATGTTAAATAAACCAATTAGATGACATAATAGGCACCGAACACTCAAATACCAAGTCGACAACATAATCAATTATGAAGCACCAAGTATAATACATGAGCAAACTCATACCTTAGTGTACCTTAGGGGATGCTATCTTTTCTGCGTTATCAATCTAGTTGGCAAGATATAATTTTACAGCATGTCAACTCAAGCACTCATAAGATCATGATATCCATAAAAATATCTAACTAACATGTTCACATTGTAAACTCATACACAATTATCATTCACACATATGAAAATTAAATATAGATTAGTATGACACCATCTCACAAATATGTCAGTTCAAACCTGAATATCAAAACCATAACCATCTTCATAGGTCGAACTAGATTAACATAATACATATAACATCAATATATTTAAGGCAATGAACATAACTAACACTCATTTGACCAATCCAAATTATAACATCAATATCTCAATGAAATAACCCTAATCATCAAGTTAATAGCATATAACAACAATAAGCTATATATCATGCTCATCAACAACATAAAATCGAATCATCAAGCTAACTATCATATAACAATCAACAAGTTAACCTGTAGCAAAATCATCAACAACATATAGCATAATCATCATGTTATCTAATATAAAACAACAATAGAAATGCATACAACTGCATGTTACTATCATTCTTGACTATCCAACACATGTGCATATAACTGCACTAATCAACCAACATCTATCATGAATGTAACTGTAACATCAAAAGACATGTACATAAGCCTAATGTATATAAACCTAATGCATATAAAATCCTTAACTTACATACATGCATGTCGAACATACAACACATATATGACGATCTACTCTTACACAAAGTCCAATGATTGAACCTAATTATAATGATCTGCATCTCCTCCTTTATCTCAGCCAACACATTAGCATCATAACATCCAATAGAACCATGATGACCTAAATTGCATACAATCACTTCATAAGGCATGTTTTACCTACTATATGTGCATAATCATAACCAATACCATACATGCTTAACAACAACCATTATTCCATTGTGCACATTGCCACATGCAACCAACAATATGCATAAGCAATGCCAAATCAACTACACCTACGCATAAACACATGTAGTCGAACATAAGTGATCAATTCTTGTAATCAACCTACAAGACTGATACATGTAATCAAAATATTCAAAAATGTAACCTAACATACAAGGATGTAAGTAGGTATCATGAAATCAACATGTAAGCGACATATAATTCATACATAGTCAGTCACATGTTCTAAAAATGAAGACATCGTGTCTATTAATTTGAAATCAACATTCACCAATATAACAACCTATAAGCATACCCCCTTACTATCCATGGTCCACACTAAGGTAGAAGGAGGAAGCTACTATAATGGCATGATCTCCAATGCCCAATTATGGAAATGGAATCTCCAAAGCTCTACTAAATTTAACCACACTTGAAAAGAAATTGATTTTTATTTCTCATACATTTGTATGAGGCTAAGTCAAAAACATTTCCCTTGTTCCACTTGTGACATAATAACTAAAAGCATGCCACTTTTCCATTTGCTTACATGCAAATTTTCAAATTCCTTGCATGCAACCTTTCAAATTCCCTACATGCAACTCTTCAATTGTTTGCATGAAAATAGGCATAGATTAGCTACATCCATATTATCACACTACAATACTATCTCATCCAAAAAAAATAACATTTTCTTCAAAAAATTACCATACTTTTACATTTTCCACAAACAACTACTATACTATTACATTTGCATGTATGCATTTCTTCAAACTCTTTACATGCAAACTAATATAGCAAACTATTTTGATGCAAGTAAGAATTTATCAACTACAGAAATACTATTACACATCAATACTATCCGCAAACACAAACAACATACTCATTTGGGCATTTTATCAAATAGTTTATATGCAATTAATCATTGAACCATTTAAGAATTTCATCAAATACTTTGAATGCAAACTAATATAGCGAATGATTCAATGCATATATCCTAAAATGTAGTAGTACAAGTTATGGAAACTGAACCATATGATCAGTGGAAGTATTCCTGACTATGGTTCAAGTTTCAGCTTCTGAGATTTCATAGATGAAAAGTTATAAAAAAATACCAACGCAATCCTATTTGGTGCACAATTCTAGGATTATCCAGAAAGCTCGATTTACACTGGTCATATCTCCTAAAATATAGTGAATAAATGTCTCAAATTTTTGTCACAATATACGTGGTATTTCCTCTCATTATGGAAAAACTTTTAGCTCTTGAGAGTGCCCAGAATAAAATTTATAACAAAAATGTTAGCATGACTTGTTTGAGACCTGATTTTAGGAGCATTCAGAAGGCTCAACTCCCTCTACTAATATCTCCTAAAATATTGTGACCCAATATCTGAAACTTCTACCACATAATCATTGGTATTTCCCTCAATGTGGATGATTTTTCAGCTTCTGAAAGCCTATAGAAGAAAAGTTATTGCAGAAATGCCAACATAACCTATTTAAAGGTGCATTCACGAAGGTCATCTTCCTTAGATCATAGTTCCTAAAGTATTGTGAGCCAATATCTGAAATTTTTACCACATTATCTGTGGGATTTCCCTTCAGTATGGACAAATTTTCGACTTCTAATATTCCACAGAAGAAAAGTTATAATGGATATGATAGAAAGGTCTAAAATTTAACCTTTGTTCTTCATTTTACCTATGATAGAGCCCATCTAGTCCAAGTGTTTGAACCATGCTCTAATACCACAATGCAACAACCACTGGGGTAAATCTTCATATAGACAACATAATAGGAACGTAAATACAATCAACATATCAGCCATCAAGATCCATATATACATCAGTACATTTGCACATTAAAATCAAGGGAATGGATATTTCCATTAATAAATGCAATGAACCAACCAGAGATGGGACTACCATGTTCCACCCGACCATAGATTGGCTGAGCCAAGTCTCCCTTCAATTAATCACCTGCATGCCATATTCCAAGCATGAATGTGGGATCTCATAGAACACATCAATCAAACCTCATCCAGGGGTTCCAGAGACCACCCACCTCAGCCCATCAAATAGTGATTGCACCTCACAGTCAGACATCACTGAAAACCATCATTAGATTGCTCTCCATTGAAGCCTTCCATGGCTTCTAGAGTGTTTTTCCAACCAAGTCTTCCAGAGCTAGTAACTCAACCCAAGCTATGGAAAAATGAGAACCAACCAAAACAAAGTAATGAAAGTAAACCCACAATCACCATGGTTATCGAGGAAATGGCAAGGCTAGGAAATTCACTATCAATCCTATACATCCTCCATCCGAATGACAAATCAAAACCAATAAACCACATGCATGTGCCATGCATGCCAAAACTAGTGAAGAAATCGTGCATGCAACTCGGTACCTGTAAGAAAATCTGATGTAGTTGTTGATGTCGATGCCTTCTTGCACTTTCCTGCTCTTCCTTTTCCATCTTGCTCCAAGAATCCATGTATGCCACCCCTCCAAGAGTGCTCCAAGAAAACTCTAAGTCTCCAAGAGTATGTGTGAGAGAGAGAGAGAATAATGAGAGAGCCCCAAAGCTAAACTGACTAAGTCTTGCCCACTGAACCTCATCAACCTTTTTATTAATGAGGCCTCTATTTTCTTCATTTTCCTCCTCACATGAAAAATGTGACCTTTCACTTTCATTTTCTCCTAATTTACATTGTTTTCATAAATAAATGTGCCAAAATACCTTTTTGCCTCTTTAATGTTGTAGCCATTACCTTTGCTAATTTCCTTAGCCATAAAAAACCAAATGAACACCCACTAGGATGTCATGCCCACCATTCAGCCTGGAATACGTGTCCCATCATCTATGGTATTTATATATTTTTACATGGAATTTTCACAAGGGTTGTTACAGAACCCTGCCCCTTGGGGGAACACCATCCTCGGTGTTCAATCACACATATACCTATCAGCCTGCTGAAAGAAGACATACTGCTCATGGAGCTTTATAACCCAGCTTGATGCATTATTTACGATGAAAGATCTGCTCAAGACATAACATCATAATGACATGAAATAGTGGAGCTTTATAACACAACTCATTACGGTATTTACAATGATCATTCTACTTAAGAAAAATGATATGACGTCATAACGTCATGATAGCATAACCACATGATAGCATAATAACATTACACCCATACTGCATAGTGGAGCTTTATAACATAGCTCGTTACGGTATTTACATCCATACACATGTGTACATATAACAACATCATCAAAATATATATACCAAAACATATGCCTAATCATATAACAAACATATATCAATCATACACTAATCATCTTATAGCTTATATCAAAATATCATAAGGCATATATAAAAACATCATATAGCATGTATCAACCAACATAATGCACATATCAAATCATCATAAAGCATATATGAACCATCATAAAGCATATATCAATCACCATAAAGCATATACTAAACCAACATAATTAAGATACTAAAGCATCATAAAGAAACTACCAAACCACCATAAGAAACCACCAAACCACCATATCAAGCTGCTAATTCTTGTAGTTGATTTCAACTACCCAACTATGCATGTTCATGATTCTTGTGCCACGCACATAGCTTCCATTAGTTTTAAAATAAATTAAAATAAATTCACATCATACTCATTGGTAGCATGTCAATAAGGCACATTTGCAATCATGTTCGCTTCCAGTCACAGTAAGTCAAACTAGCATATTTGACCAAATCAACATGTCTAAAAATAGTAGATTAGGTTAGCTCAAAACATAACCACCAAAATCATAAATGACATGTTAGCATCATAAATCAAAATCATAGATCACATGTAATCATCATAGATGATAATCATAAATCACATGCATACTAAAACCAAAATACAATACCGATACTTATCCTTTCATCAATCCTTAGATTCTACCTTCATCTTTATTTCGTACGAACACTAGATCAGTTGCTACACCCAACAAGCACCCAATGCCTTCTCCTCAACCATGTGCATAGATGCATAGTGTGCAGCACACACATACAACCACACGGCATACCACACCATGAAATACATGCATTACACCTACACCTAGTGTATGACACAATTCAATACGTATGCCTACATCTTATGTATAAAACAATACATGAAACTACACCTGATGTACAACCCAACACAAATACATGTTTAGGGTGCAACACATTGAATGCATATGTCACAATACCATGACTGCAAAATGCACATATATAATACCACATTCCCATAACTCAGCATGGATGACATGCACCAAATACCACATGTACACCAACACCATATATATAACATGTACATAGTACTAATAGTACATCACACCACCTGTACAACATGTGCACACCATCACATGTGCATGACACCACCTACACATCATGTAGACAACGCCACATGTACACTGCACCACTATACAATGCGTACACAATACCACATGTACACAGTACCACATGCACGACATGTACGCAACAACACATGTACACAACACCACATGCATGACATGTACATAGCACCACATGCACACATTTCCCCTTGTACAATATGTACACAGCGCCACATGCACATGACACCACTTGTACAATCATGCACAACACACAATATGTACATAGTACCAGTGTACCATATGCAAGCAACACCACTTGTACATAGAATTACATATCCAACATTTACACAAAATCATATGTACACAGCACCACATATCCAACATGCGTAGAGCACCATATGCATACAACACCACATATCCATCATGCACACAGTACAATATGTACACAACACCGTATATCCAACATGTACATAGCACCATATATATCCAACAATGAATATGAACCATTCATACAACATTATTTGTACTAACACCTTGTACATAACATTGCATAAACAACATGTACACCCACTACATATGCTCAATATTGCATGCGCACAATCATCACAACTACAACATATACAACATATGCACAATAGTACTACCACACATCCGGAACCACACTATCCTTACCACAAAAACTTGCTTCTAGAGTCTTAGTCATGCTTATCCTAGCATGTCGAAGACCACACTTCTTTCACTTTGTGGATGTATTGTTCAACATTACCTGTTATAACATCGACATAGCATAATACAAATATACAATATCAAATCATATCCACGTGATACTGACCTCGTATATTTGTTGTGACTACTCTTCCCAATTGATTCCTCGTAAGGCCGGGAACCTATTCATGTCATTCTCCTGCATAAGCAATCATTCCTCGACAAGAATGATCCATGACAACCCTGTCAGATAGTAACATAGATACATGGATACATACATACATATATAAATGTTAGCATAAAAAAATCATGATCCTGTCAGAAAACGACATACATAGATACATGTATACAAATATAAACATCAACATAATCATGATCATAACATAATTACCAGATAGCATAAGGTATAGGTTAAGCGAAATTCCTTTATTCATGCAAGACATGCACAACATTGAGAAAAATAGTTCCCAACATAGCCAAGGCATATTATTCCTCAAATCCATTTACTTTACCTTTTCATGTTATGTTTCTCATGACTATACTGTTATCGTCCATTTACCATAATGGACCTAGCTAGTCCAACCGACTGTCATAGTCTTACCTTCCGTTGTGCTTACTCATGCACTTTCCTGTTTCCCAACCAATTCCCAAGACTCAAAACATAAAAGACAAGACAAGAAACAAACAAGAAGAAGACTATAAAAACCAATAACAACATGACTTTGTAAACAAAGTGGTATGGCCATACACTAGACATAAAAAAAGCCACAAATGAAGCTCAACAATTCATAAAAGGCCAAAATCCCAAGACTAACAACAGAAAGCATGACTCAATCCCCATGGTTCCTAAGAAAACCTCAACCTGAGCCTTCTTTAAGATTTCATGGCAATCTCTCTTGCCATGCAACTCCCTGCATCTTGCTGCCATAGACACATAACTTTCAATGTATAAATAAGAATAAAAATACACCAGTTACCTCATCTTGTTGTGCCAAGCACATTGCTTGCAAATGATCACATCCACGCCATCTCTCAAGGTACTCCAATCCTTTAACAGATCCACCTGTAGCTAGAGACTAGCTAATATACCTATCAAGTACATGTCCATGAATATAACACATGTCCACATAATGTCAAACAAAACAAAGGTTAAGAAGACTTCCTACATGCAAAGTAATCATTCATTTGGAATTAGGGTTTCTAAACATATCCATATGAATTCTTTCCTAATCCCTTTCTTTTGCCTTGCTACAAGTGAGTCTTACGATGTACTGTCACATCACACAATTGTTAGTTATATAAATACATCAATTATTACCTTATCACGCTAATACCAAGCATGTTCCCTACAACTACCCACACATGTGAACCACATGTTCCAAATATAAATACAATCATATCTATCAATTTGAAATCAACCATTACTAAGACTAACAATCATGTCATAATCCATAGTCAACTCATAGTCATTAGTCATAATACTACAACTATCACCTACAAAACTCAAGTACATATCAACTGTCTCAACACATAAGTGTTAGTATAATTAAATTAATATAATACCAATCTTTCATGCCACTCTATAGATTCATACTCATATCATGAAATAAATCAATCATTCAACAAACTATAAATATACCATGTTAGATAATTCAACTAGGCGACATAATAGGCACCAAACACTCAAACACCAAATGGACAACATAATCAACTATGAAACACCAAGTATAATACATAAGAAAAATCATACCTTAGTCTACCTCTAGGGAGGCTATCTTGTCAACATAATCAATCTAGTTGGTGAGATATAACTTTACAACATGTCAACATAAATCATGATATCCATAACAGTAACTAACTAACATTTTCATATTACAAGCTCATAAGCATCTGTTGTTCATGCACAATAATCACATATGTATGATCAGTCTAGATTAGTATGACACCATATCACAAATATGTCTTCTCATACCTGAGTATTGCAACCATAACCATCTGCATAGGTCAAACTAGGTTAACACAATACATATAACATCAAGATCTTCAATGCAGTGAAAATAACCATCACACATATGACCAATCCAAATTACAACATCAGGATCTCAATGAAATAACGTTAATGATCAAGTTAATAGAACATAACAATATTAAGATATATATCATGATCATCATAACGTAAAACTTAATCATCAAGCTAACTATCGTTGAACATAGTCAACAACAATATATAACATAATCATCAAATTATCTAACATGAACAACAAAAGCAAAGCATGAAACCACATGTTACTATCACTCATGACTATCTGATGCGTACATATAACTACACTAATCATATAATATTTATCATGAATATAACCATAACATCAAATCCATGTACATAAACCTAATGTATATAACCCTAATGCATATAATAATCCTTAATTTACATACCCACATGCCAAACTTACACTACTGGTATGGCGATTTTCTCTTATCCCAAATTCTAATGATGCAACCTCATTACGATTATCTTCATCCCTTTCTCTATCTCAACTAGCTCATTAGCATCATAACATCCAATAACATCATGATTACCTAAATTGCATAAAATTACTTCACAAGGCATATTTGACCTACTATACATGCATAATCATAGCCACGACCATACATGCATAACAACCACCATTACTCCATTGTACACATTGCCACATGCAACCAGCAATATGCATAAGCAATGCCAAATCAGCTACCCCTATGCATAAACGCATGTAATCGAACATAAGTGATCAATTCTTGTAATCAACCTACAAGATTGATACATCTAATCAAAATATTCAAAAATGTAACCTAACATACAAGGATGTAAGTAGGTGTCATGAAATCAACATGTAAGCGACATATAATTCACACATAGTCAGTCACATGTTCCAAATAATCAAGACATTGTGTCTATTAATTTGAAATCAGCATTGACCAATACTAACAACCTATAACAATACCCCCTTATTATCCATGGTCCACACTAAGGTAGAAGGAGGAAGCTACTATAATGGCCTGATATCCAATGTCCAATTATGGAAATGGGATCTCCAAAGCTCTACTAAAGTTAACCATACTTGAAAATAAATTGATTTTTATTTCTCATAAATTTGTATGAAACTAAGTAAAAAACATTGCACTTATTACACTTGTCACGCAATAACTAAAAACATGCCACTTTTCCATTTCCTTACATGCAATTTTTCAAATTGCTTGCATACAACCTTTCAAATTCCCTACATGCAACTCTTCAAATTATTTGCATGCAAATGGGAATAGATCACCTACATCCATATTGTCATACTACAATACTATCTCATCTAAAAATAACATTTTCATCAAACAATTAACATGCTTTTACATTTTCTTCAAACAACTACTATGCTATTACATTTGCATGTAACCATTTCTTCAAACACTTTACATGCAAACTAATATAGCAAACTATTTGCATACAAGTAAGCATATATAAACAACAAGAATACTATTACACATCAATACTATCCCCCACCACAAACAACATATTTATTGGGTCATTTTATCAAACAATTTGTATGAAATTAATCATCCAACCATTTAAGCATTTCATCAAACACTTTGCATGCAAACTAATATAGTTAATGATTCAATGAAGATATCCTAAACTGTAGTAGTAAAATTTATGGAAACTGAACCACATGATCAGTGGAGTTATCCCTCACTATGATTCAAGTTTCATCTTCTAAGATTTCATAGATGAAAAGTTATAACAAAATATCAACACAATCCTATTTGGTGCACAATTCTAGGAGTATCCAGAAAACTCGATTTACACTGGTCATATCTCCTAAGATATAGTGAATAAATGTCTGAAATTTTTATCACAATATACGAGGGATTACCTCTCATTGTGAGAAAAAAATTCAAATCTTGAGAGTTCCCAGAATAAATGTTATAACAAAAATGTCAGCGTGACCTGTTTGAGGCCTAATTTTAGGATCATTCAGAAGGCTCGACTCCCACTACTCATAGCCCCTAAAATGTTGCGATCCAATATCTAAAATTTGTACCACATAATTAATGGTATGTGTCCTAAAGGTGAATGATTTTTTAGTTTCTGAAAGCCTACAGAAGAAAAATTATTTTAGAAATTCCAACTTGACCTGTTTAAAGGTGCATTCAGGAAGGTCATCTTCCTTAGATCATAATTCCTAAAGTATTGTGAACCAATATCTGAAATTTTTACCACATTATCAGTGGGATTTACCTTCAGTATGGACAAATTTTAGACTTCTAATATTCCATAGAAGAAAATTTATAACAGATATGACAAAAAGGTCTAAAATTTAACCTTTGTTCTTCATTTTACCTATGATAGAGCCCATCCAGTCCAAGTGTTTAAACCATGCTATGATACAACTCTGCAACAACCTCTACGGTAAATGTGCATATAAACAACATAATAGTAATAGAAATAAAATAAACATATCAGCCATCAAAATCCATATATACATCAATACATTTGCAAATGAAAATCAAGGGAATGATTTTTTTCATTAATAAATGCAATGAACCAACCGGAGATGGGACTACCATGTTCCACCCGACCATAGATTCACTGAGCCAAGTCTCTCTTCATACAATCACCCCTGTGCCATATTCCAAGCATGAATGTGGCATCTCATAGAATACATCAATCAAAACTCATCAAAGGCTTCCAGAGGCCACCCACCTCAACCCATCAAACAATGATTCCACCCCACAGCCAAACATCACCAAAAACCATCATCAAATTGGTCTCCATCAAAGCCTTCTAGGGCTTTCAGAACGAGTAACTCAACCCAAGCTATGGAAAAATGAGAACCAACCAAAACAAAGCAATGAAAGAAAACCCACAATCACCATGGCTATTGAGGAAATGGCAATGCTAGACAATCCATTGTAAATCCCGACCATCCTCCATGACAATGATAGATCATAACCAAGAAACCACATGCATGTGCCATGCAGTCCAAAACTAGAGAAGAAATCATACATGCAACTCGGTACCTGCAAGAAAATATGATGTTGTTACTGATGCTGATGCCTTCTTGTGCTTTCCTACTCTTCTTTTTCCTTCTTGCTCCAAGAATCCAAGTATGCCACCCCTCCAAGAGTGCTCCAAGAAAACTTTATGTCTCCAAGAGTATGAGAGAGAGAAAGTTAGAGAGAGGGAGAGAATAATGAGAGAGCTTGAAATCTAAACTGACCAAGTCTTGCCCACTGATCCTCATAAGCCTATTTATTAATGAGGCCTCTATTTTCTTCATTTTCCATTATTTTCCTTCAATTTCCTCCTCACATGCAAAATGTGATGTTTCACCTTCCTTTTCTCCTAGTTTACATTATTTACATAAACAGATGTGCCAAAATACCTTTTTCCTCTTTAATGCCTTAGCAATTGCCTTTGCCAATTTCCTGAGCCATAAACAACCAAATGAACACCCACTAGGATGTCATGCCCACCATTCATCCTCGAATACATGTCCCATCATTTGTGGTATTTATATATTTTTACATGGAATTTTCACAAGGGCTATTATAGACAAGTTTCCTATATCATCCAACAATAAGATGGATGCATTTGTGAAAATCATGGAAAGATTGATGGAAAGATTCACTTTGGAAAATAAACCTATTGTTAGGGAGCAACAAAGAAGACCTCCTTCCCAAGAAGATTTTGCATAAGAAGGAGAGATTGTTGATTCATGTCAACATGAGATACATAGTAATTGTTTTATATATTCACTTGAAGACAGCAATGAAGAAAATGAAGAAGATACCAAATCAGGTGAAGAAAATGTTCCCTTGTGTTTTGCTTCATTTCAATTACTGAAAGAGAACTTTCACAGTGTTATAAGTCATCAATCTTGTATTCTTGACATCAAACATGAGGAAAACAATGAGTTAGCTGATGGAAGGCTTCTACCCTTATCTTTTGCTTCATTTGAATTTTTGAAAGAAAATTACAGGATTACTATTGAAGCAACGACCTAAGTTGACAATAACATAGATTGGAAACAATCTTTTCATGTATTTGATGAACCTGTTATTTTTTATATGGAAGACTCTTTCATTTCAAAATAACATCCATTGAGTAACCATGAGATTGAACATGCGGCTGAAGGGTTCAAACATGAAGAACATTGTGAATTAATTCAAGGTGGTTATGTGGCATTAAGTTTTGGTTCATTTGAGTTCTTGAAGAAAAATGTTAAAACTATTACTGGAGCAAAGGATGGTGAGCTTAGAGAGGGGCATATAGTCTCCTTGGAGACAATACACAATAGATTGCATCAACCCTTTTCAGTTTTCAATGATCCAATAGCCAATATTTTGGATGGTTTTTGCAGTCAAATTTCTCCTCATTTAATTAGTTTTAACTTGAAAACAATGTAGATGAAGTACTTAGCTTGATAGCCAACAACATTGTTTTGTAGAGTAGCGGTTTCATTACAAAAGTCACATTAAAAATTGCAACCCTATCATGATAGTTATAAGTTGAAATTTCAGAAAAGAAAGAATTCATATAAAGGTTTGTATTCTTGGTATGTAGACCACCTGGAGAAAAATTGTAATCTATCAGATGAGCTAAATTTCAGTGATCATTCATTTGTATATCCTTTTACGAACCTCTTGGAATCATCAGTCAAGGTAGATCTTGTTTTGTTCACCAGTGCAAAGATTGGATTCAGTTTGTGATCTGAGTTGCCATTATCTTTCTTCTTCTTTCTACTCAAGGTAACTGTGAGTAGAACTCATTCAAGTAGCCATTTTCTTAATTAGCTACATTAGAGAGAAGAGTTTACCTAGTGTATATAATTTGAGTAGGTATGGAAAAACATCATGAACATTTGAAGCCCGAGGAAAAATCCCTAAGAATTTGGTGATGTGTTTTCAAATTACTTATTTTCTTTAAAGTTTTTAGTTTTGTAATGAGTTTTCATCTAGTTGAGTTTTAGTATTTTTATTTTTTATTCCATTCCCCAAGGGCGAAGGCTATTGATCTACAATGTTCTTGACACCTCACAAGGAGGATGCCATCCCCATTGGAGCCAATGTTTGGGTCATATAATTTAGGGTTGATGTGTACCATTCTTGTTATTCATTTCAAGAATTTCATGGTAAATTTTAGCATATGTGTCACTAAGGTGTCATAGCCTAAAGGTTTACTTGTCAAAGGAGCCATTTAGCTCTTGAATTTCTCTGGTCAAGACATGTCTGAAATTTTGGGAGGTTTTTCTCATATTAAGTCAAGTTGATATCATATTATAGATGTTTTAATTATAAAGTGCTCAGAAGTAACTTTCCAATGCTATATCCAATTCTTCAAATGGACTTCTGGATCAAATGATAGAGCAAGTTGAAGTTTTGCTCCTCAAAACTAGAAAACAAATGAAAAATATGAAAAAATTATAACATTTGGATATTTTCCTTCTGTCACATGTCATCTTGGTGTGACAATGGATAAATTCTTATTCTTTCATATTGGAAGGATATGTAAGAGGAACATCGAAGGAAGTGGCAATCGAAAATCGCATATCACATGTCAGAGGCACATGGCATATCGACCATCAACGATTGATGAATTGCAAGTCCAGGCCATATCACATATTGACAATCGATAATCAACGGCTTGGACAATGTGACTACATTTAAAAAGTGTGATATGAAATGTTGCGATATACAAAGGGACCAATAGTGCTAAACTTCTAGGAAAAAGTGACAATAGTGTTAAACGACCAGGGAACACCTAAACAGATTAACAAAGAAATTCATCACAACACAAAAGCACTATGGGCCTTTTCTCTATCCTCTAGCGAGACATGTGGTGCAATATGATTGGTTACGATAAGGGAAACATCGTAGAATATGATTGTTTTTTATAAGTGACACGTGGTGGAATATGATTGGTTTTGATAAAGCTATGTGGCATTCGACGTCAGCATGATGTGGATGTACAGAAGGACACCTGATAGACAATTTTTGCATTTTGAGGGGTCCTAAGGGGACCAATCAGGGTGACACATGTCACCACTCATAATGGGTGACGTGGTAGTGATGACGTCATATCGGAGGTTAAGGATATCGGGGCTTCATAACACTTGCCACTTGAAAAGCTCTAATTGAATAACTCCAATTGAAATGTTCTAATAGAGGTGCTAGTGCACTATAATTAAGATTTAAAGAACTAAGGGTTAAAGCAAAGGGAGCTAAGATAAAAGTGAAAATTCACATTAAATTACATTATAAATGGGAACCGAAAGTATTAAGTCAAGAGTCATTGGGCTAGTTATATAACAAAATAAATGCCAAAGGAGCAATCGCAAGGGGCTAAAGAGTATCAGTCAAACAATAAAGAAAAGACCTCTCCAATAAGACAATGTAGAAGTGTTAACATATAGATGTGTTGACAGTTGTTGAAATCATAGGAAAAGAGGGGATGATAGTTTGGAATGGGTATATCATAGCTTGTGCAAAAACAAATACAACCACTCCATATTTAAAGATAGACGATCAAAATTGATGAACCGATTTCATATTTGAAGGCTAAAGATTTTCCCAGCAGTTCTAGATTTCTTGCACTTTTCCAGTGACTGTTTTTATTTTTAGTATATTTTTCAGTTATTTTTTTCAAATAGCCCATGGCATATTTCCTTCAAAGATTCAATAGAATGGCCAAATTTTTCAAAAAATTATATTATTTAGTTCTGTTTTAGAAATATCTACATGTTTTTAGTAGATATTATTTTTGTAATGACGTTTATTTGAAGTACGAATTTATTCGAGAAATTTTATAAATATGTTGTAATAAGACTTATTAAGGGTTGGAATGTGTTGGATTATGTTGGATTATTCATGAAGAAAAGAGTTATACATTGATGTAAGTTGTGAATTATACTCAAAGTGATCAACTTATAGAAATGCTAAGAGTTTTGTTCTAGGATTCCCATGTCAATAAATTGGTGATGTGTTCTTTTATGTAAAAAAATTTATTTTCCCGAGTTTTCATATGTTTTTCTCCTCCTTATTATTACAAGAAGATTAAGGGCCAAATTTTGTTAAGTGTACTCTTTTCTGGCGTGTTAACAATATCAATGTTTTCTTCTGATATTTAAGTATAGAATTCATCCATTGATGCTCTATATTTAAATTGATACTAAATATAATTCATCTTATTCATATCAGAAACATTCTATAATATCTAGGAGTCTTACTACCTTGTCCTGTTATATTTCCTCTATGATTTTATGATTTATTACTCAAAATTTTATGAATCCATGCCCAATGAACTTTTCTAGCATCTTTAAACCAAAATTTTGAAAAATCCAACGCGAACTTAAATAAGTAGCCTAAATTATAAAGAAGAAATCTAAATGAGATAATGATATCCCTCTCTGAAGCTGCAAGGGCTAGCTCCAAGCTTTAAAAGTATTTTTGTGGTTACCTTTGGGTTTCTCTCCTCCTCCTAAGGAAATAACCAAGTGATAACATATTGCATGCATCAAAATATTCTTGAAAATTTTCATCAACTTCATACAAATCCTTCATAAAGTCAAAGACAAAAACTTGTACTTGACTCTCTTGCACGATCAAGCTTCTCCTGCTTGAATTATTTGCTAATGTATTTTCTCTTCCACTTATATGCTTCACAACAAAGGTTAAAATCTATAGACATTCAACCCACTTGGCGTGCTTAGTGCTCAACTTCTACTACTACATTATATATTGTGATGTAGAATCATCAAATAACAAAACAAACTCGTGTGCCATTAAATAGTGCCTCTAATGCTTCAAATATCGAATCAAAACATAGATCTCTTTGAAATAAGAAGAGTATTTATGCTTTGGGTCACCTAACTTCTCTCTAAAATATGCAGCAGGTTTATCTTCTTGTCTCAACACAACTCCAATAGTTGTCCCACTGTGATCACATCTTGGAAAAGTTGATTAAGGTCAAGCTACTTCAACATTGGTCTCTTGATGATCTGATTTTTCAATATCTGGAAACTTTTCTTTATTGTTGCTGTCCAACAAAATGGCTTCTTCTTCTTCTCTATTGTATCTATGATAGGTGCACAAATACAACTGATGTTCTTGACAAAATTCCGATAGAAGTTAGCTAACCTGTGAAATCTTCTAACTTTGAAAATGCTCTTGGGTGAAGGCTAATTCACAATTTCCTCTATTTTAACCAGATCCATTTTCATTCCATATTTGAAAATGACAAAACCTAAGTATACTAACTCGAGTTTCATAAAAGTACATTTCTTAAGGTTAATTAACAAATTTTCTTGTTGTGTTCTTTCTAGAACATATCTTAAATGTCTAAGGTGCTCTTCTTTAGTTTATCTGGAAATTAAAATATCATCTAAGTAGAGAATGACAAACATACAAATGAACTTCTTGAAGACTTCATTCAACAACCACATGAATGTAATGGGTACATTTTTTAGTCCAAATGGCATAACCAACAATTCATACAACTCGTCATTGGTCTTGAAAGTTGTCTTCCACTCATCCCCTTCTCTAATCTAGATTTGATGGTAACCACTTTTAAAATAAATATTTGAGAAGTTGCTCCACTCAAAGTTTCCATCATATCTTCCATTTGTGGTAATGGACATTTGTATAGTTGTGATCTTGTTGATTTCTCTATAATTTGTACACATCCTCCACTCCTCATCCTTCTTTGGACTTAGTACCACAGACACAATGCAGGGACTCAACCTCTCTCTTATCAACCCTTTGTCCAACAACTCTTGAACTTATTTCTTTATTTCTCCATTTTCCTTGAGTGTCATTCGATATGAAACCTTATTTAGAAGGATTTATCATGGTATCAAATATATATGGTGGTTGATGCTTCTTTTGGGTGGCAACTTTCTTGGAAAATCACCTACTACAACATCATTAAATTCATGCAACATTTCTTGAATCTCAATAGGTAAATCTACAATTACAGTGTGTAGAAGTATTTGCTTTGGTTTTCATATTGCAACATAGTTAACCTCGTCTTTCTATGTTTGTTGTAAAAATTATTTACCACTTAAAAACATTGGCTTCAAGTCCCTTTTCTTAGATATACATTCTTTGTTCAATGGTATAAGAGTATGTTTGATGCCATCGTTTTCAAATTTGTAGAAATTTCTCTCTCCATCGTGTATTGCTTTCTTGTCGAACATCCGTGGTTGACCTAAAAGGATGTCGTATACATACATTGGAATTATATCAAAGATTACCTTGTCCTTATGTCTACGTATCTAGAACTCAAATTCACATTGTTCATTCACCAACAATTAGTGTATGTTTTGCACCCAAGATACTTTATATGGTGTTGCATGTTTAATTCTCTCCAAACCCATTTTTTCCACCATTTATATGGAAACAATATTGTCAATCACTACCTTCTAGCACTTCCCTTTCACTTTACACATTGTCTTAAATAAGGATCTTCTTTGGGCTGGTTCAACAATTTCATTGGATCTCTACAACAAGACTTTATTCATCATCAACGCCTCTATAGTTTCTTACATATTTTGTTCCTCATGTTCTTGTTCTTCTACTACTTATGGCTGAGCTATGTGTGCACCATGTTGTCCTGTATTCTGATTATTTGGACACTCAAAATATATGTAACCCATTTTTCCACATTTTTAGCACCAGTAAACAACCTCTCTTCCTCTTCCTCTACCTCTCTGGTAAGGTCTTCCTCCTATGGTTCCACCTTCTTTCTCTTGTTTCCCTTGTTGTTTTGAGCTTCCTACATCATTCTTTTAAGATGGAAGCTTTCATCTTCTAGTTTAATTTCCTTTTCCTCTATCAAAACTACACCTTCTACCTGCATTTTTCTTTCTTTCTATCTTTTCTTCCTCCTTCAAGGCCTATGGGTATGCTTCTTCCATGGTCCTTGGAAAATCCATGCTAATTTCATCCTAAATATCCATTCTTAAACCATTAATATACATTTTTTATCTTTTCTTTGGTGTCTTCCACATAACCTGCTCTCAAGTTCACATTGTAAAATTCTTCGATATATTCTTTTACTATAGGTGACCGCTGCTTTAGGTTTTGCATCCTCATGTATCGATTTAATGATTAATCATTTGGTAAGAATTTTCTTTTCTTATTTTTCTCCACCATGCACCCTCTTTTGATCAATGGCTTATTCATCTTCCTCCTTTCAACCTGCACATTATCCTACCATAGTGTAGCATGACCCTTCAACCTTGTCAATACAAGCTTCACCCATTTTTCATTGTCCATCTCTTCATATTCAAAATACTTGTCTAACTCACTAATCCAATCAAACAATTTTTTAGCTACCAGGTTGCCATCATAGGTAGATAATTAAGGTTTTGGTCTTAAACTTGAGCCTAATAGTGATGTCAATAACTTGACTTCTAGAGGTTCCTTAATAGGTGTTTCTCCTTCCTCAACTTCTTCTTCAGGTTTGATAATATATCCAACTTCAAGATCCCGTTGCCTTTACCTCCATTGCATCTAACCGAGCTTGTAGTCTCCTTATCTCTTCTCTGAGCTCTGCATTGCCCATGGGTATTCCTCCTTGACCACATGCTCTCCTTTCTCACATATCCATCTTCTTGCTTTGTTACCACAAATTGGTGTAAAGGGTGGGCCAAACAGAGTTTAAAAACCAAGACGCAGTCCTAAAAAAAATTGTGCAGTCACTGTGAAATGATTTCATAGCGCATGTTTTCCAATTTATTGTTCCATTGCTACTATATGATTTCATAACACTTGTTAAAATTATGAATTACGGTTTTAGGGAAGATCAAAGTTTTGGACTCTTTTTCTTTGCCAACTCCCCATGTCCCAGGCATTCTTCTTAACACAATAAACGACTTATTTTACCTCTCTTCACTATGTTCGCAATATTGATTTGAACTTGACATTCATAAACCAATTACAAAGACATTTGGACCATATTTAAAAAAACTACGTGCTTTATTTTTGTTCTCAACATTCCAATTGTTTGGGAAAATAAAACCATGCATTCACGACCCTAGAACAGTGAGCGTTCCTCCACAATTCTATGAAACCGACAAAACAAGAATACCAAATGACAAAGGACGAAATCATGCAAAAATGGAAATCGTGATGTACAAATTCTTTAGGGAAATTGATACAACAATTTATAGGTTCTCATATTAACCAACAAACAGGAATAAACTACAATTAAATAACATTTCATAAGCGTAATTCACTTGTTTTAATCTCATAAATTCAATTCATTTAGTCAATACAAAAACATTGTTCCATTAGTTGTTCCTCCACACCATTCGCATAGAAATTTTTTTCCGGTTCACAAAGATTGGAAATTTCAGGCAATTAGCAACCTATATAAATCAAATTTCATAGAGAAACAACTAGTCCTCTCTTTCCCTCCTAGCTTCAACACACTCGTTCTCTTTAAAAAGAAAACTAACATGTGACAACCAAGAGTCACAAGAAGTGAATTGTTTCATCTTCTCTACAAAACAAAGTAGGCTAAAATGCCACATTTGTAATAGAAAATAACTCCTCCACTTATTTTAAAAAAATCAAAACTCCTAGTAAATTAAAAATCCAAAATTTATAAACAAATACTCCCCCAACATTAACATGTGACCATCTAATCACATGGGTAAGCTTTTGTCCAATCTCCATTAAATTTTTTTCTAGGCTTATGCAATAAATTTAACTAATTTTATTAAAAAATAAAAATATTTAAATATCGATATTTTTTAAAGCTAATTTTAAAGTAGATGGTTTTACAAGTCAACGTTTTGAATACAATAATTGATTTATGTATTCAGTTATTAGATTTTAAATGTCGACTTGTAAGAAAAAAAAGATGTATCTAGTTATAGGATTTGAAATGTCCACTTGTAAAAATGTTTATTGTCTAGTTGACTTTAAAAAAACTAACATTCAATCTCATTGCCATAGGAATCTAAATATTATTATTAAAAAATATTTTCTAATTCTTTTATACAGCGTCTTCTTAGTACATTTATCAAATTATAAACCAAAGATCCATTTTCTAATAATGCAGATATGCATTTTTTAATGGTGTTTTTGGTATTTTTTTTTTTTATTTCTACCCTTAAATATATAAATAAGCTAAAATTCGTATCAAGCCATAAATAACAAAAATAAGCGAAAACATAAGGAAGCAAGTGTAACGACATCACGGTACGGTTAAGGGACCATTTTATACATCGTCATGCATTTGTTGATGAAGGGGTTTATGTATATTGATATGTAATTGTAGATTTAGAAAGGTGTGTCACCTTAATTTATAATTCTTTTTACTTAAGAAAAACATTGAACCATCTATTAAGCTTGTCCTTTATGTATTCGATACTGTGGATATTTTAAGAAAGACATTGAACTATCTATCTAGTTTGTCTTTGCATTAATGATTAGGAAATTTATCTAGCCCACAACCCATTCAAGGTGAGTCACCTTAGGTAGTAACTCTTTCTTCCTCAGGTATCCAATATTGTGGAAATTTTTAGAAAAAAAGTTGACCTAGGAAATTGATCTACCCCATAACCCATTAAACGTGAGTCACTTCAAGGCATAACTCTTATTCCTTTATGTATCCAATCTTGCGGATATTTTAGGAAAACAAAATTGACCTATTTATCAAGTTTGTCCTTTTAGTAATGTTTAGGAAATTGATATACCCCACAATTCATTCATGTTTTTTATGGTTTAGACACAAAGGCATTCTCATTAGTTCAAATGTGAGACATTTTTTTTTTTTTTTTTTTTTTTTTTTGAATCTAGGATAATTGGTAACTGGTGAGAGTTATCCTGAACAGACCCAGGATCACACTATAAACCTAGGCTACGTGCAACAACCTGCAAGCCGCACAATAGCAGGTAACTTATGCCTCAACAAGAGCCTCAACAAGAGCCAAGACTTCCTCTATGGGGTCGCCTACTCTTCTAGCCAAGACACAACAGGTCAATATATACTCAATGGGATTTGAACCCTCATCTCGTGGGTATCACCCAGCGAAACTCACCGCTAAACCCCATATCACTGTATCAAATGTGAGACATTGTTATCCAAAGGAAAAATTTGAGATAGGGCTGCTGTTGTATTGTTTAGGTAGAAATAATTATTCTTTTGCACTCTTTCATTATATAATCTTTTTCATATATTAATATTTTAAATGAACATATTTATATTTAATAGCTGGATCAATCTTTCGATATCTAATTGGTTAGTTTACCATAATAATAGTAACATAATTACCCTAAGGTATTTTCTGGGGAGAACTCTCTTATTTTACACCCCTTTGCACCATCAAATTTTATTAGACGATTAAAAATTAATCATTAGATCCACATTACATTAATAGATCTCATTACATTAAGATCTCATTACATTAACTGTCAACCTGTCAACCAAATCTTGATTTATGTAACCTTTCTACTGGTTGCTTCGTACAGTTCTAACACAATCTTTTAAGGCTACTGCCATTCCTATGGTAATAATAATCATTATAACCTTATTAATATTACATTGGCAGTCATCGGCCTTTCTTTCCATTTGTATCTGGTATATGGTATCTGTGATCAGATCTTGTTACCGTTTTGCGGGGAAACTTTGTAGGTAAGGAATTCATCCCTTCTAGCTATTAAAGTTCTTCAAAGAGACTGTAGACTCGACCCGTCTCCAGGTTCTGAATATTGTTTCCTTGTTTTTATTCCAGTTTCATCGGACTTTTAGTTGGCGGTAAGGTTTTTGTTTTACAAAATAGTTTTTTTTCCTGGACAGCATAACCGACTTCGTCCACTTCTTATTTAATGAAAAGGCGAAAACGCTCCCACGCTCTTCAATTTTTATCTCCACCACTAAATTTTCCTTTAATTATATTCGACACTCTTAATAATCTTGGCTTCTATTACAAATTCTATAAAAAATACGGAAGTTTTATAAACAAAAACAAAAGACGAAAAGTTCGAGGACTAAATATTTGTGTACATATTTATGTTATCAAGATGTGTTTGGAAATTAATAATTAGGCACCTCTACGTTTGATTTCATCTGATCGTACTAATTTTAAAAGCTCGATATTTTGGAAAAGCTAGACGGTCTAGTCATGCATTACGGTGTTAGATGATCTTCCGCCCGAGTAGAGAACTGATGCTATAAGAAGCATGGAGTACGTAGCGAGCAAGAGAGTTCGTGATCCTGTCTTTGGTTGCGCAAGAGTAATCAATGATCTACATAATAAACTATTGGAGCTCCAATCCCAATTCGTTTCTGCACAAGCAGAGGTAGCCAAATTTACACAGCAAAATGCAAATCTTTTTAACATCATCTCTGGATACCATGAAGTGTCAGAGCTCAATTTTTACATCTCGTCAAATCAAGAGAGTGAAGACATCTCACTCGCTTTTAGATGACGTAGATTATGGGAGCCACTCTGGACATAAATAAAAATGATTCGCTATTGCTTAGTTTGAGAATAACACTATGTCAATAAGGGAAAACTAGTGATATTTCTTTGTCTACCCTCTTCCGTTGAGACTAATCTCCTAACTGATGAAAAAATATGATTATGCTTCGAACTCTGAATTTTGTTGTAGTCTTTATTTAAGTCGCTGCCAGCTAAAGCTCCAGATTGTGAACATTGTGATTCGATCTGAGTTTCTGTCGCAGAACTTATTTAGCCAGAATTTCTTCCATAGTTTTAAATATATGAAAATGTCAGTTTTAATTATTTGTTGCTTCGATTGTGTAAATCAAGGTAGGATTGAACACATTTTCTAGCAGTGCATTGCATTGCATTACTTATGGGAAACAAGATCTCGAGCGAATTGAAGCATGAATTACCTTCCAGCGTCGATCATGCATGGATACTCTAACAGACTCTTTTTCCAAGCGAAGTCTCGTCGATCATGTCTGGATACTCTAACAGACTCGTTGATCCCACATTCGAACCGTCAGATTTGCGGGCTGTCAATCGTGGTCCTCCTATGGCTTTGAACGACAATAAGAAACAAAAAAACAGCTCCTTTCCGCTTTGAACATACATTATATCAGATACATTATATCGAATCCTCATAAAAACACAACTTTGAGATATCAATATTCATTCATATGTAGAGAGGGAATAACGTAGATGATGTAATGTTATATTTTCCCTGAGATGCTTATTTTGTGAAATAGTTTGCTTATATAATAAGTTTTCCATGGAGGTTTTCTTTTTAACTGACCGAAAGTAAAAGAAAAGCTTAGAAAAGCTAAAAAGCAGGAGAAAAAATGAAAATGTAGCTTTTAAATAAAGCATAAAATCGTTACTTGTTACAAGTTCGTTAGATCTATTCTAAAAGTGAATTTAATGAACGAAAAAATAAAAAATAAAAAATAATTTAGTGAATTAAATTTAACAAAATACAATAATTACAATTATATATTTTAAAAGGAAATAAAGTATAGAATATGATAGATCAATTTGAGTTGGAATAAAATGAAGTACTTAGGTACATATTTATATTTTTCCTAGTGCGCAGTAGGCCGTGATTTAATATAAATGTAAAATTAAAAATAAATTGTTCCTTAGTTTTATTTAATTATCTATAAGTGGAGTTAGTTAGACATAGAATTGTGTTATTTATAAATAGACATAAGTTAGAAATTGTAAATGTAACTTATGTATGTATAATTAGATTTAGTTAACTTGTTATAAATGTAATACTTATGAAAGGTAGACTGATTATAAATAGAAATATTTTATAAATAAATTATAGGACAAAAATAGAATGCTACAAATATAAATCTTTTTAAATAAAGTGAAAAATGTGCATGTCCCCAATCCAATACTCTCCTCGAAGCACAAGTGTAGTGTGTACAATAAATGAGTCCTAAAAAAAACTAAGCAAAACACTACAGTGCAATGTTTTAAGGCAAAGAAAATACCTTGTGAAGTAGCTATTTGGTGCGAGGATTTAAGATTTAAAAATACATCTATTAGGTGAGGACGAACTAGAAAGATATTACTATCATTAATATAGAAAGATATTACCATCTAATTTCAATATTCGACTTCAATCAAAATAATTGAATTGCGTAAAGATCATTAATATAGAAAGATGTTACCATCTAATTTAACAAACAATCCCTTCGAAGTGGTGCAAATGTTATAGATGTGGAAAAATATTCTACACGGAACCCTCTTAAAATATTTTATCAACTTTGGTGCTAGCATCTAATCCTAGTCCATAGTGTGTAGTGTCCATTGCTTTTGAGTATGAGTTCAATATTGGGTTTCAATCAAAATAATTACATTGCATAAAGATCATTAACATAGAAATATTTATTTTATATGTGTTCTTTAATCCTTTGTCACCTACAATGACATGTGTATGCTTCTCTTTCCATGTTTCCTATATTTTATGATACCTATAATATTATTGGATTGCTTGCACACAAGAATCTAGTAGAAAAAGGAACCAAAGGTCGTAATGGATATTTTGAGACAAAAGAGAAAGAACTAATGAGTGACTAAAATTTTATTGCAATGAATGAATTTAGTACATATTTATTGTGTCATAAGGCATTCCCCTTCCAAAACAAATCCCCTCGTGCAAAGATTGGATTCTTCTTCACTGTTGATTTGAATTTCATACTTCTTTGGCGATGTGGAAATATATCTTATCCTTCGTTCTTAGGGCATGGCTCTAAAAACCCTCATCAACTAAGGTTGGTTATGTGCATCAACAACCCTTCCAAAACCGCACTCAGCCACCCAACTCGCATTCACCGTGCATCCAACAGAGCTCAGAAACATGGCGTTAATGCTTTATCAATTGCAGAATCTTCCAAAGGATACTCATTCTGTTGTCAATCTTTTGCTCCCAAAACAAGAGATAACTTCCTGTTTCCTTTCCCTATAGGTTTATTTCACTTTTTATTTTGTTATGCTTTAGCACTAATCCCTTCTTTACTTTTGGGGGTTTAAATAGACACAAATGGAGAAAAAGATATAGGCTTGTAGTTGCAAAGGTAATTTCAAAAATTTCGGGTTTATTTTATTATCAAGTGGGCTTTCCTTCCTTATTCTAAGCAACTCAAACATAAACTAGTTTTAGTTGTGGGTTCTAGGTTTCCTTGTTGTTCTCCTTGGATTTTGATTTCTGACATATTACAATTCTCTAGCATGACTAGTGTTCCAAGTTACAACTAAATATTTTCTTACTATTTTCTACAAGTCAAAACTGATTTTCCATGGCTACCTTGAGTTCGAGTTCCAATTTTTCTATGTTATTTCTAAAAGCCTTCAAAGTGATGGATAAGGATTTTAGGTTGCGTCCTTTAATAGATTTATTTTTTAGTGGAACTACTGCAGTAACTTTCGTGAAACACGTAAGGATTAAGACATTTTGGCATGCACTCTTTTTCTTTATAAATAGACTATAGACACTATTTGGTTTTTAACGTCGAGGGTAGTATAAATTTTGAGAGTGAAAAAGTGATTTTGAATGAGTTTGTGAGTGCAGTGGCCGATTTTGTAGTTAAATCTTGTTTTGCATTTCCAGTCCTCCTATTATTCCTTTTGTCTTACATATCTTCACTTATGAGCTTGTTCTTAATTGGGATAATATTCACCTCTGCCAAGGGCGTCTATTTTTAGACATTTCTTCATGGTGATTTCCAAAGGGATTTTCATTTAATCTAGATTTTCATAAATATTTTAAGCTTGTATCAGTCGTTGTTCCTATGTGATATCATTTTATTTTCCATGAGAACCATCTTAGAATACTTATTCTGTGAAAACCAATGTATATATTACTCCTAAAACACCATAGAAAAATATAACATGCAACATATATGAGGTGCTAGCATCACTTATAAAGAAATTCGTTGAAAGTATCGGATATTCAAATAACCATCAATTAAGAATCAAAGACCACTAAACATTGTGGAAAATTCAAACACTACAATTTTTACAAGCCTTCTTTATTTGACTCTATGTTCTTAACCCAAAGAAAAAAAAAAGATACACATAGAGAAAAAGAGGTTATTCAAATGAGCATAAGTCTAGAGACATTGAACCTACAAAATACTAAAAAAACAACACAATAACTTGTTGTTAGAACCATATCTATGTTTACGACTCTAGCTGGAACACTTTCATGCATCTTTCAGTGCATCACATGCGTATATCACCATTGGGTTTATTTTGTGCATTTGAATACATCAATAAAAAAATTTGTGTGTCCAAAGAAGCTATCATTTTATCGTTGAAGGCCTTAACTTCCTCGAAGGTGTTTGCAAAGATATCCAATGCATGTCGAAACATTGACCATCTCTCAAGATTAATCTCTTTAATTTTCACAACAGAAAGTATGTTGCTAATATAGCTTCCAACCATGCCATGCTCCTTCTACTTGAAACAAAATCACTTCTGAAAATTCTTCCCCTTCCTCGTTCGTGAGTGAGATAAGCTGGCCAACTTTACATTGCACAAATCTCACTAGTGCCCAATGACTAGAGGGAGGAGAAAATTCAATACCTCTTAATTCTCCATGAAAATACTCATCGTTGTTTCTCTCTAGTGACTCATGGAAGGAACCCATGATTGGAGAAGACCGTGTTCACAAGCTAACCTGGATTTTCGATTATCTAGCCTGTTATAAATTACACTAAACATTTCCATAAACTTTATGAAGATTGTCCTTATTGATATAATTCATATATATGTCTAGAATACAGAGAGTTGGTTTAAATTTGGACAGCTAAAAAAAATGGCCTAGAGGTTTTAAGGGCATATTTTCCTATCAAATTTTCCTAGAATTAGGTAGAAATTTATTGGAATGATTAGTTTCATTTGTTAAATGTGCACAATCTAAATGCCTAAAATATTTTTTAGAGTGCTAAATTCATTTACACATTCAAAAACTACTAATTAAAATAAAAAGACACATCTCACCAAAAAGAAATTTTCCCAAGTCCAACAAAAAAATCCCAAACATATAAATCAAACAATTGTAAAAAGTAGACAGTCGCCAATTATAAGCAACAAAAAGTCACTGTACCACCTTTTAGAACCAATTCATCATATTAATTCTATGAAAACTAGAGGATCTATTACTATTAAAACACCATAACATAATATAGCATGCAACATATACAAAGTGCTAGCATCACCTACAATGAAATTCACTAAAAATATCATATGTCAAATAAGCATCATTTAAGAATACCACAAAAATAAAGGCTAGTATCAAAGATCCCATAATAAAATAAATTTAAACATTGTGATAAATTCAAACCCTACAAGTCTTTATCTGAGTATGTGTTCTTAACCCAAAGAAAAAAATGAATATAAACATGGAGAAAAAGAGGTTCTTTAAATGAGAAAAAATCTAGAGACATTGAACCTACAAAACACTACAAAATAAAAACACAAGAACTTGCTATTAGAACCACATATTTGTTTATGACTCTAGTTGGAACACTTTCCTATAACTTTCAATATATCACATGTGTGTATCACTATTGGATTCATTTTGTGCATTTGAATACATCAAGAAAATTTTGTGTGCATCCCAAGCAACTATCATTTTACCATTTAAGGCCTCAGCTTCCTCAAAGGTGTTTCCATACTTATCCAATGCATCTGACAACATTTCTCATCTCTCAACATTAATATCTTTAATTTCCACAACACAAATACCCTACTAATCTAGCTTACAACCATGCTAAATTTTGTATACTTGAAATAAAATTCCCCCTGAAATTTCTTCCTCTTCATCAGTATTGAGTGAGACGAACTGACCAACTTTACATTTCAGAAATCTAACTTGTGCTTGATGACCATATGGAGGAGTAACATTAAGAACTCTCAATTCTCCATGAAAATCCTCATTATTGTTGCTCTCTAGTGACTCATGGAAGGAGCCCATGACTCGAGAAGACCGTGTTCATGAGCTAACGTGGATTTCTAATTATCTGTCTTATTATAAATTGCACTAAACATTGTAATAAACTGTATAACGATGATCATTTTCGATATAATTAATATATATGTCTAGATTTCAGAGAGTTGGTTTAAATTTGGATAGTTAAAAAAATAGCCTAAAGGGTTTTAGGGCAAATTTTCCTATCATAAGTTAGAAATTTATTGTTATAATTAGCTTCATTTGTCAACTGTGCATAATCTAAATGATTAAAATATTTCTCAGAGCACTAACTTCATTTACACATTCAAAAACTACTCATTTAAATAAAAAGACATATCTCACAAAAAATTGTTTTTCCCATGTCCAACCAAAAACTCCAAAACATATAAAATCAAACAATTGTAAAAGGAAGAAAGTCACCAATTATAAGAAACAAAAATTTATTATACCACCTTTTACAACTGACTGCTATCTACGAGCCACACAGCCTTGAATGATATCTGTGAACCACACTACCTGGAATGATTCCTATCTGGGAATGCACCACACTACCTAGAATTACCCCAGTGGTGGTCCATTTATTTTTTATATTCTTAATCATTATTTAAAATGATAATAATAATTTGAAAATAAATGACCCATGGGGTGTACACCAGTTGATTTGTGTGGGGTTTAGTTCAGGTCACATATTCAAATCTCCTAGGGAGGGACTGAGGAATGGAAACCACTTTAGGGGAATAAAACTTGGCAAGGGGAAACATCTAAGAGGTGCATTCTACAATTCATAAGAGAGATGTGTAAGTTCTTCCATGCTCTAACTCAAGTTGACACATGTCTCTTTCAAAATAAAAATAAAATATACACAAAATTAAAAAACAATATAGTCTATAATAAAAATAGAAATCAATATACATATTTGGTTAGTTTCAATTAAAAGTATTATAAATTATATTATCTAAACATGTTATGTTTTCGAATTTTTGGTCAGAATCTCATGATTTTTTGTTTAGAAAATTATATTTTTGCTGTTTAAAATGATATTTTAACTACATATATGGGTTCAACACCCTACCCATAAGACACTCAGAATTGTGGAAAATTTACAACTCGAACTTATGATTCCAAGAAATTCCTGCCAAATTATAGATAAATTATACTAGAATAACTTTTTCACTTAAATATTAATATAATTTTACATCAATTAAAAAAATTATATTTAACTTGTAAATATTTCAATATTTACCTTATAAATATTTTAATACAAGATTTAAAATTACCAATGTGATTTTCATTGTAGTCATGATAATTGTCATTTTACTTGTTCTGGGGATTGCCACATCCCATGTCATTTTGTTGGTATCATCTCAACTGGTATTAGCAAGCTTCATATTCAGGAATATCTGCAAAACAATCTTTGAAGCAATAGTGTTTGTGTTCGTTATGCATCCCTTGGATTATGGTGGTTGATGGATTGTTGATAGTGTTGAGGTAAGGGTAGAAGGTTGAGGGTAACCAACATTGTTACTCTTTAATTACCCACAATCATTTCTCTTTTATGGTCATGTTGTAGAGGAGCTCATCTTGCCCAATTTTGTTTCTGCTAGTGAGTACTTTGTTTTGTTGTAGATAATTGTATAAGAAATGAACATCTACATAATAATTTTATCCAAACTCACCACTTGCAAAAAAAACATGTGACAACAGTCAATAATTCATTTCCAATATATTATCCACATAAACTAAGGTACAATGACCACTAAAAAGTTCTTTCTTCTATTCTACTCTTTACTATATTATTTAATATTTACTTTACAACATATTATGCCATCGATATTTATAATCCTCTCATTTCATAATAAAAAAGTTCAATATCAATATACACAACATAACCACTTGATGAATAAAATCAACAATTAAACATTATCAAATTAAAATCACCCACTCAAAAAAAAGTTGTAGATAATAAAAATCTGATGTTTCGAAGAGAAGAACAGTTTAAACTCATGAATAGCTCATCCATCAAATATAAGCTCAATATAGGGATTCTATCAATGAATAAAACAAACTTGGAAGAAAGTAAGGTATTCAAACTTACAGATAAAAACCTACACATAATTACAAAACTAGGTTAGGATAGTTAATACATAAAGGGGTATGTGACATATGGGATTATTCTCAATTTCATTATATATGCAAAGTATTTGACAATGCTAGTAAAGAATGAAGCTATGACATTACGATTTACTGTTTTTTGTTTTGAAAGAAAGTTTTATCATTATTGATTTTTTATTTATTATTGAACAAATAATCATAGATTACCCAAAGCACTTGTAAAACATATATAAACTCCATCTATCCCTACAAAATTTGTTAATACTTACAAACATATTACAATAATTTTTTATTTTTTTTTAATAAGAAATAATATAGTAACCTGTTTTTTAACAATTTTAAAATGATCGTTATAAATAACTATAATAAAATTTTCAATATAAAATAAATTTCTAATATATATTATATATAACATTCACCGAATTTATCTAACGAAGAAATATCAATTAATACCATACATGTTAATTACTTTTAAATTTCTTAATCTTATAAATATTATTTATTTTTGTAATTATTAGTGCATCATGAAGTGTTCTGTAACGACATAGATTATCAGTGCTCATTAACTTAGTGTGAGAGATACAATAACAAATTAAAAAACTAATAATAATAATAAAAAATACCCGATAGAAATAATATATTTTAATTTTCAGCATAATTTTACATTTATTTTATATAGAAATATGGAAGTAAAGAAAAAAAATTGTAATCTTTTCGGTGATTAATATAGAATTGTATGTGAAAATAATATAATTCATTACATAATATGTAATTCATCTTTATGTGCGTGAGAATTTTCAATATTCTGACTCATGATCGCATTCACTAAAAAAAGTGACCTTATCCACATACCTAATCGGATTGAAATATTTGTATTTCAATGGATCTGGGAATTACATGAACTGGTCTATAATTCCGTTGGTTGATAATAGACTCTGATCAATAATACATGTGACATTCTTAATCAAATTATAAATATCCATCCCCAAAAAAAGTATGGTGGTATGTAATAATTAAAATAGATATATATTAATAAAATAATTAAATTTTACCATTATTTATAAATAAAATATGGAAGTGTATGTAAAAATAATATAATTGATATGACATAATGTGTGATTCATCCTATGTTTACCTAGCATATAATAATTAAAATAAATATATATTAATAAAATAATTAAATTTTCCTATTACCCATAAATAATATATTTCAATGTCTGTTATGCTATGTTATGCTAGCTATTTATATAGTGACAGAGAAACATATTTGGACTATTTCTCGATTTGTGCGTGTCATCTTTTGACCACGGGCGATTTTAATCTTCTCGTATCATTATAATTTGGGCCTTTTCTCGATTTGTGTGCAAGGCCCATGTTACATATTTGGACTATTTATAGATTTGTGTGTGTCATCTTTTGGCTAGACACCATGTTAATCTTCTATGTATCATTATAATTTGGACTATTTCTCGATTTGTATGTGGGGCCATGTTAATGTTCTATATATCATTATAATTTGGACCATTTCTCGATTTGTGTATGGGGCCATGCTAATCTTCTTTGTATCATTCTAATTTTATCAGTTTATATATATATATATATATATATATATATATATATATTTTTTTTTTTCTTTAGTTTAAAAAGTTTAATATGGATTTTCCATATAGATTTCCATTAATTGGTTTTAAGTGAAATTTGTAATTAATTCAGTTTTTTATTTGGAGTTTGTTAAATAATTAAAACAATTAATGTTAACAATGTAATTATCTAAATAAATTTAATTTTACCGCTCATGCAGTTGTGTAAATGCTAAAAAAAACCTTTATATGAAAATGGTGATAATGGTGATTTCCCTAGAAGCTTAGTGTAAAGACAGTAATTTTTGAATTTGGAGAAATAAAAATTCCAATCCCTTGCTCTATATAAAAAGAAATCTTTATATCAGAATGGTGATTACGGCTTGATGTAAAGACAGTGATTCATGTATTAGTATGTGTGATTCAATTTCCTATTTCTTTATGCATTTCTTTTTAAATTGAAAATTAGTAGCTCGAAATACCACTGGACAGTGATTCATTTGTTAGGGTGTGTGATTCAGTTGCTATTATTATGCATTTCTTTTTAAATTGAAAATTAATGGCTCGAAATACCAACCAGTACCAACCAGTGGTATCACACTATGGTGAGAAAATCATAAAAGTGTTTCATTTTCTTTCTCATGGAAATTTTCCCATCGATGAAATATCACTCAGAATGAATTAGTTGCACAAACCAGCAATGCTAGTTGAAGTAATGGCTGGTTGCACAAGGCAGCAGGGTCATTTCAGCAATGGTCCGATGACGAGCATCATGCGAGAGCATGGGATTGGCATGATCCCATTCATTATTTTTTCGGTGCGAGCAATGATAATGGATTCGTGACCAAGTTGTTGAAGCCAGAGTGCTGTCTTGGTACGACGAGGAGAGATCAAAGTTGCGAGAAGCTTGGTCGATTTTGATCGAGTGATGTGCATGAGCTTGGAGGCTTTGCAAAGGGCTGGATAGTTATATTTGTTGTATTTAATTTATTAAAATAAATAGTTATATTTATTGTATTTAATTTATTTCCATATTTACAAAAAAAATTGAAATCATAATTTATTAATTTTAATTTGTAATTAATTTATAGAATAAATATATCTTATTATACTTCCGAAAGGAAAAAAGAGTTAAAGCACTCCTTATTATGCGAAATTTATATTAAAAAATATAATTTCTCATCATCCCAAATTCATATTAATACCAAAACAATATAATTTCTTATTATCCCCAATTTATATTAATTGGAAAAATATCTTTACAATTTTCCTTTTGTTAAAAGTTAATCAATAAATAACAAAACAATAGGCAATAATGGAATACGATGCACTTTTTCGTTCATTCTTCTTCTCTCAATGTGTTTTGAATAAATAACAAAACAAATGGCAATAATGGAACACGATGGATCTTTTTGTTCATTCTTATTCTCTCACTCTGTTTTTTTTTTTAATAAATAACAAAACAATAGCCAATAATGGAATACTATGGATTTTTTCGTTCATTTTTCGTCTCTCACTCTGTTGGATATTGTCTAGATGCGTGACCAGATGTGTCACGATCTCATCGAAAATATATATATATGATAATAAAAAAAATAAAAATTATATGGGTTATTGACTTCAATCCGACACTCTATTCAACCAAGGGCTTATGCATCCTCGGCATCATTACAGGTTATGCACCTTTACACTATAACCAACCCTTAATAATACTCATATATGCTTTACGAACCTTATTACTGCACACATCACTCTTTACACACATATTACTCACGGATACGGTTCTATGAGGTTTGACATAATACTTTGGATGTTAATGCGGAGTTCTGGGTTGACACATCACCGGTCATAACTTAACTAGCTCCGGCCAGGTGGGGACGGAGACTTAACCCTTCTCACCAACCTTTCGCCAGGTGGCATAACCCATGTGAAGCCATGTGATCCTCGGTTGACCCGCCGAGGGTTTTCGCGCCAGGCTCCTGCTCGAATGGACGATGGAGATCCGATCTCGGCATCGAAGGGTTCAGGTTTATTTGAGGGTTTGATGTGTCATACATATACCTCCGAGTCTTGGGGTTTTGGTTCATTTGTGCAACACGGAGAGGCCGAATATCTTCTCAGGCCGGCGATCTCTCCTCTGCAACACTCATCCGGTTCTACTTGCTGCCTCAGGTAATATACAACGATTGCTATGACTATTGTTTACCCTTCAGCTCTGGTTTACAGTAATACGATGCTTTTGTTTCACAAGACTTAAGGGTTTGCTTGACCGTTCATAAGCTCATGGATGTGCATTTGTTTTGTACAGGGTTCATATGGTCGGCCTTCCACTGCTTCAAATAAGTATGCTGCTCCACGCATGCCCAGGTATGCCTGTTACCAATGGTTAATGGCTCTCGGCTTTCGTTAAGGGTTTACACGGCAGATAGATATGTATCGGCCTTTGGTCAGAGAGATGTCTCACGACGCTCTCGGTTTTATGCCACAGGTTTTGCAGTCGGCCACAACACGCCGAGACCCATATTCATTTAGTTTGTTATGGCTTGGGTAGTTGTGGCTTCTGGCACACATGCCGACTGATAGAAGTATAGCTGGTTAGGGTTTACGGCCTCGTGCCTGTAATGTTTTATCGGATAACTGTATATTGTTAAGTTATTTTCATGATTTTAATGTCAAGCAAGGCTACTCCATTCGTCACTCTGTTTATAAAGACTTGTACAGTGCCTGCCGGTTCTCAGGTTTTAATACATGAAGCTTTATTGTGCCATTAGGCTCAACCATCTGGTTCTAATGTTATTGAATGTTCTTTACTTTCCCCAATGTAACGCTATTTACTTTCCATGCTTGCCGTTTGTAACGATGGCGGCCCTTTCTTATATGCCATTAGTTGTATGCTTCTGGTTCGGTTGATATTTAATTTGTTATTATCTTCCTGATGTAATATGACTTGTTCTGCTATGGGTTTGCTACATGGTCCATGCATGTTTGCGTTACTTGGTTTATTCACCATTTGCTGCTTTGAATCGATACAGCGTTTTTATACAGCGTAGGCATTCGCTCAACAGAGGGTTTATATGTTCCCATATGCATTATTTCTTTATCTTTATGCACTGTTTCTTTATTTGTATGTTTGATTTGTTGCTTCCATATATACATATATATACTGCCCCTCGGGTACGCAACCCTTTACTTGTGACAGTGTCGTTTTCTATATAGAATCCATAGTTAATATTCAGATATTGATGTGAGGTTTCTCTGGTGCATCTAACTGGCGTAGCCATAAGCACGGTTAATGGTTTTGCACATGGTTTTGTTATCATATAGGTTCAAACCCTCGATACAGGGTTTAGCCAGATTCTATTTTGTTTCATCATTTACAGCAGGTGCTAGATCCTTATTTATTACTGTTATTTGAATGTACAGCTACTCTATCAGTTTCTAATGCACCTTTTCGGCTCTGGCTAAGTGCCGTGTCATACTATTACTTGTTCTGTACATAATCATCTAGAATGATCACGATGGTACTACAGACCCACTCAGGGTTTTGCTCTGTTATATGTATGCAAATATTTTAATAATCTACAGCAACTAAATGACTCATTACTGTACTAAATAACTGATTACCAGATAGTTATTTGAACTGCACACACAGTCTCTGTTTACGGACAGCTACTATTATCTTTCCTTGCATCTAATTAGCTAAAAGAGACTCAGAGTCACAATAATCTATTTAAGAGTTTCAGTATGCTGTTACTGTTGTCCATTTTTATCAGAGCTCGTACCTGGTCAATTCGTTACTGGAGTTCTGACTTCAGAAAATGCACCTGCATTCGTATATGCTCTTATCCTCCCAACCATGAGATCCACATCGCGTTGGATTCTCCCCCCAAGCCATCTTGCAGGCCTGCAGCCCTCAACAAGACTCATGCACCTCTGTGCTTGGGTTATCTGGTCTATACCAGACTTAACCCTCTCTTTTCTTTCTCTCCTCTCTCTTGGAATCTTCCTCCCCTCTCTGTCCCAACAGACCAGGGGTTTTCCTTCCCAGGACTTTTCCTGAGTGAGAGGTAGTTCCTTTTCAGTTACATAACTAATTCTATTCTTTTAATAGAAAATCCTCCACCAAGAGGTTGCCAGCATTTCCAGATGTATATATATAACGAATATGTTAACTTTCAGAATTAAATAATGTTATTCAATAACAAAAAGTAACCACTCATAATAATTTATTACCATAGTAATTAATCCATATTCACAAGTTACCCGGGGTCATCACATCTCCCCCCCCTGGGATTGGACATCGTCCCGATGTCTATTCCCATTAAATAGATCTGGGTAAGCTTTTCTAATGAGTTCCTCGTCTTCCCATGTAGCCTCCTCAGGCCCATAGTGCTGCCACAGCACTTTAACTTGGGTGATAACCCGTTTCCGCAGCCGCACTTCTCTCCGGTCGACAATTCTCTGTGGTTCGACCAGAACCTCGCCTTCCGGTTCGACCTGCAGACAACCAATACCTTCAGTCAGTTTCCATTGAGTATATCTGCATTAATCAAAACAACCGGATTAATTCTTACCCGAACATCTTGCCACCTGATGACATGTTTAGGGTCATATACATATTTCTTTAGAACAGAAACATGAAACACATTGTGAATCTTAATATGACTTGGCAAGGCGAGTTGGTAGGCCACCGGCCCCACTCTAGCCAAGATCTGAAATGGTCCAAAGTACCGAGGAGCCAGCTTGGGGCATCCGCTCCACTGCAACGTGCTTCTTCTTGCTTGAATCCTCACAAACACATGGTCACCAACCTGATATTCTGTGAATCTTCTTTTCCTATCAGCAAAACTTTTCTGTCTGTCTTGTGCAGCCTTTAAATTGGCACGCACCCTTTTCACCATGTCTTCCATTCCTTCAAGCATTTCCGGTCCCAAACTCAGCTTGTCCTCAGGTCCACCCCAACTTGAGGGTGTGCGGCACTTTCGCCCATACATGACCTCAAAAGGACTTAGCTGTGTTGACGTGTGATATCCGTTATTATATGCAAATTCGACCAGATGTAAATACTCCTCCCATTGGTTTGGTTTCAGCATCACATACTCCCACAACATATCTTCGAACACCTGATTTACCCGTTCAGTTTGACCATCGGTCTGCGGGTGATAGGCCGTGCTAAAGTTCAGCTGAGTACCCAACTCAGCGAACAATGTCCTCCAAAAAGTGGATGTGAACTTTACATCACGATCTGATATAATTACCTTCGGCAATCCATGCAATCAGAATACATTTTGCATAAAGAGGTGAGCAATTTGTACCGCCTTATAGGTGGACTGCACAGGTATAAAGTGCGCTGCTTTACTCAACTTATCAACCACTACCATGATAGAATCATTGCTCTTCTTTGTTCGTGGCAATCCAGTTATGAAATCCATGGAAACGGTTTCCCATTTCCACTCCGGAATAGGCAAAGGCTGTAACAGCCCTGCTGGATGCTGATGTTCTGCCTTAATCTGCTGGCATTCCAAACACCGCGGCAAATACTCAACTACATGTTTCTTCATTCCTGGCCAATAGTATTTCTTCTTAAGTGCAGTGATCATCTTTTGGTACCCTGGGTGACCAGTGTAGTGGCTGATATGAAACTCGTCCAAAATCAGTCTCTTAAGATCATTTGAATCAGGTACATACAATTTCTTATTAAAACACAACATTCCAGCACCATCTAGTCTGTACCCTTGCTGTAATTTTTCATTAGCAGATTGCTGTACCTGCTGTTTTAAATGTTGATATTCAGCATCGCGACTTGCTGCTGTTTTTATTTGCTCAACCAGCGAGCTCCTCCACTTGCTGACTGAAAGTTCACATAAACATTGAACCTTTCGACTTAATGCATCAGCCACTCGGTTCTCTTTGCCTTTTAAATGCTTTATCTCGAAATCAAACCCACTTAGGAAATCTGTCCAACGACCTTGTCTCTCATTCAAGGTAGGTTGGCTGAAGTAATTTGTTAAACTGTGGTGATCTGTTAGCAACAGAAATTTCCTCCCTAGGAGGTAATGTCACCACATTTTCAGCACATGAATAACAGCTGTTAACTCTAGATCGTAAGCAGAGTATCTCTGCTCATGCTCTTTTAGTTTTCTTGATTCATACGCAATTACTTTTCCTTCCTGCATTAATACTCCTCCCACACCCTCCTTGCTTGCATCGGTGCACACCACGTAATCCTTATTAGGATCAGCTATACTCAGGATGGGTGCAGTGGTGAGTAAGTGCTTCAATCGATCAAAGCTCTGCTGACATTCCGGCGTCCACTTAAATATCTTCCCCTTTTTCTGTAATGAGGTGATAGGGTAGGCTATCCTTGAGAAACCTTCCACAAATCTCCTGTAATAGCCGGCTAATCCCATAAAGGATCTGATATCAGCTACATCCTTGGGTATGGGCCATTCCATAATAGTCTTTATCTTCTCCGGGTCTACCGCAATTCCTTCCTTAGTAATCACATGGCCCAAATATTGGATTTCCTCTTTGAAGAAATCACATTTACTAAATTTAGCGTATAGCTGATGTTCTCGAAGAGTTTGCAATACCAACCTAAGGTGCTCTTCGTGTTCCTCTTGGGAACGAGAATATATCAGAATATCATCGATAAATATCAGCACAAACTTGTCCAAAAACCTGTGAAACATGTTGTTCATCAAACACATAAAGGTGGCAGGTGCATTGGTCAAACCAAAAGGCAACACTACAAATTCGTAGTGTCCGTAGCGTGTTCTGAAGGCGGTTTTGGCAATGTCCTCTTCTTTAATCCTGATCTGGTGATAACTAGATCGCAAATCGATCTTGGAAAATACTTTTGCCCCTTTCACTTGATCAAATAGTTCATCTATTCGAGGCAAGGGATATTTGTTCTTGATCGTGAGCTTATTTAGCTGACGATAATCTATGCACATGCGGAGAGTTCCATCTTTCTTTTTAACAAATAATACTGGAGCTCCCCATGGTGATACGCTGGGACGGATATAATTCTTATCCAACAGCTCTTGCAGCTGCATTTTTAATTCTGTCAACTCTGGAACGCTCATTCGATATGGTGCCCGTGACATCGGTGCTACTCCTGGTGTTAGCTCTATAGTAAAATCTATGTCCCTTTTAGGGGGCAATCCTGGTACCTCTTCAGGAAAAACATCCGCAAACTCTTGTACTACCGGGATATTATCCAGTGCAGAGATTTTGTCTTTCTGGTTTGCATAACCAACTTGAATGGCGTAAATCTAACACTTCTTTCTGAGAAATTTAGCTAATTGGGAAGCAGTGATAGGTCGAATCTGTACAGGGTGTTTAATCCCCTGCAACTCTTGCTGCTGCCCCAATTCATCCTTGTAATAGATGGTTTTGGTCTTGCAATTTACCAAGGACCAATGTTTTTCCAACCAATCCATACCAATCAGGATGTCGTAGGACCCCAATGGCAGTACATTCAGGTCTGCTGTAATTGGCTGCCCTACTATGCTGAAAGAACAATTACTAATTTTGGCTAAGACTCGTCTCTTAGCTCCTGTGGCTAGCTGCACCAGCCATGGGTTCCTGAACTTTTCAGAGGATAATTTACACTGTTCTACTATTTTCGGGCTAACATAACTTAAAGTAGCTCCTGGGTCAATAAGAACAGCTATAGAAAGATTTGAGATTTTACCTTCAAACTCCACCATGGTCGGCTGGTATTCCGCTTGTCGGTCATCCAAAGCTGCGTTGATTCTTGGCATGCTGCGCGCCACATCTCCAACAGTCGATGCTTCTTGGATCTGAGATATTTGGTCCACTCCTTTACGCTGAGGGCAGTTCTTAACATAGTGCGGTCCTCCACAACCCCAACACTGGACTGGAGGTCTGGTTATCCCTTCAAGGTCTGACCTGGCAGGTGGTTCACTGACCCTACTTTCACTTGGCTTAGCCTGGAAGGTACTCTTAGTTATATTTCTGTTAATCTGCCCCTTACCAGCACCCTTGCTGCCATTACCACGACTCCCTTTATTATTAACAGCAACTCTGTTACCCTTTCTTTCATTCCACCTTTTGCTTGAAATGTCTCCTTTCTGTTTGTTCTGCTGGTAACAGATTCTTGCCTTCCGAATCGCCTCATCCATTGTTCTGGGATTGTCGAACTCAATTCGTTCCCTTATATAGGCTGGTAAACTGCTCACAAATCTCTGTACCTTAGCCTTCTCCTCCTTGATATATGGCACATAGCGAAGCAGGGAAGTGAAGCGGTTTATGAACTCGTCCATAGACTGCTGTCCCAGTCGTAAATCATGGAATTCCCGTGCCTTCTCATCATAGAAACGCTCGGTTAGATACCTCTCCTTGAAGTATTTCTGAAACTTTTCCCAGGTTATGTTCTGCTCACTTACTCCTTTTACAATTTTAATTTCTTCCCACCACAAGGTTGCTTTGCCTTGTAGCTGGAAGATGGCCAGCCGCGCCTTCAGATTCTGATCATACTCATACAGCTGGAAATACTTGTTAATGTTAATCAACCAAGCCTCTGCCGCTTCTTCCTGCTCTCCATCGAAATGTGGAGGTTTAATTTTTTGGAATTCCCCCTGTAATTCCATTTTCTGTCATTTTGATGTTTGCTGTTCCAGCACGTTGTCAGAATGATCCTCCTTCTCCTCTGAAATTTCAGGTGCAGTTGGGTAATTTCGTTCCTCTGTTGCCCTCTGCTGCTCTGTATTGGGGTTGGCTAATGGTGGATTTTGTCTGTTCGACAGACTCTTCAATATTCTTTCCTGCTCCACTGTCAATCGCGCGTTGTCTTCTCGCAGACGCGCCATCTCATTTTTCAGTTCTTGCACAGTTTGCAGTATCGCCAGATTGGTACTGCATGTCTCTGCACCAAGCTGTACCCACAGCTCTGGATTTTCCGAAGGAATGCCGTCAGCTCCCTGCATTTCCTCCATCTTGATTGTTGACTGTTAGCGGATTGTTGTTTCTGTATTTATCTCCTAATTGATAAACAAGAAAACAATTAGCTGAGTTATTTTTTCCTCATATATGTACCATATGATAATTCTCCATGCAGCTGGATCTTACTGCTCCAGAGGCCACATTTTTGAAACCTCTGCTCTGATACCACATTGTCACGATCTCATCGAAAATATATATATATGATAATAAAAAAAAAAAAAATTATATGGGTTATTGACTTCAATCCGACCCTCTATTCAACCAAGGGCTTATGCATCCTCGGCATCATTACAGGTTATGCACCTTTACACTATAACCAACCCTTAATAATACTCATATATGCTTTACCAACCTTATTACTGCACACATCACTCTTTACACACATATTACTCACGGATACGGTTCTATGAGGTTTGACATAATACTTTGGATGTTAATGCGGAGTTCTGGGTTGACACATCACCGGTCATAACTTAACTAGCTCCGGCCAGGTGGGGACGGAGACTTAACCCTTCTCACCAACCTTTCGCCAGGTGGCATAACCCATGTGAAGCCATGTGATCCTCGGTTGACCCGCCGAGGGTTTTCGCGCCAGGCTCCTGCTCGAATGGACGATCGAGATCCGATCTCGGCATCGAAGGGTTCAGGTTTATTTGAGGGTTTGATGTGTCATACATATACCTCCGAGTCTTGGGGTTTTGGTTCATTTGTGCAACACGGAGAGGCCGAATATCTTCTCAGGCCGGCGATCTCTCCTCTGCAACACTCATCCGGTTCTACTTGCTGCCTCAGGTAATATACAACGATTGCTATGACTATTGTTTACCCTTCAGCTCTGGTTTACAGTAATACGATGCTTTTGTTTCACAAGACTTAAGGGTTTGCTTGACCGTTCATAAGCTCATGGCTGTGCATTTGTTTTGTACAGGGTTCATATGGTCGGCCTTCCACTGCTTCAAATACGTATGCTGCTCCACGCATGCCCAGGTATGCCTGTTACCAATGGTTAATGGCTCTCGGCTTTCGTTAAGGGTTTACACGACAGATAGATATGTATCGGCCTTTGGTCAGAGAGATGTCTCATGACGCTCTCGGTTTTATGCCACAGGTTTTGCAGTCGGCCACAACACGCTGAGACCCATATTCATTTAGTTTGTTAGGGCTTGGGTAGTTGTGGCTTCTGGCACACATGCCGACTGATAGAAGTATAGCTGGTTAGGGTTTACGGCCTCGTGCCTGTAATGTTTTATCTGATAACTGTATATTGTTAAGTTATTTTCATGATTTTAATGTCAAGCAAGGCTACTCCATTCGTCACTCTGTTTATAAAGACTTGTACAGTGCCTGCCGGTTCTCAGGTTTTAATACATGAAGCTTTATTGTGCCATTAGGCTCAACCATCTGGTTCTAATGTTATTGAATGTTCTTTACTTTCCCCAATGTAACGCTATTTACTTTCCATGCTTGCCGTTTGTAACGATGGCGGCCCTTTCTTATATGCCATTAGTTGTATGCTTCTGGTTCGGTTGATATTTAATTTGTTATTATCTTCCTGATGTATAATGACTTGCTCTGCTATGGGTTTGCTACATGGTCCATGCATGTTTGCGTTACTTGGTTTATTCACCATTTGCTGCTTTGAATCGATAAAACGTTTTTATACAGCGTAGGCATTCGCTCAACAGAGGGTTTATATGTTCCCATATGCATTATTTCTTTATCTTTATGCACTGTTTCTTTATTTGTATGTTTGATTTGTTGCTTCCATATATACATATATATACTGCCCCTCGGGTACGCAACCCTTTACTTGTGACAGTGTCGTTTTCTATATAGAGTCCATAGTTGATATTCAGATATTGATGTGAGGTTTCTCTGGTGCATCTAACTGGCGTAGCCATAAGCACGGTTAATGGTTTTGCACATGGTTTTGTTATCATATAGGTTCAAACCCTCGATACAGGGTTTAGCCAGATTCTATTTTGTTTCATCATTTACAGCAGGTGCTAGATCCTTATTTATTACTGTTATTTGAATGTACAGCTACTCTATCAATTTCTAATGCACCTTTTCGGCTCTGGCTAAGTGCCATGTCATACTATTACTTGTTCTATACATAATCATCTAGAATGATCACGATGGTACTACAGACCCACTCAGGGTTTTGCTCTGTTATATGTATGCAAATATTTTAATAATCTACAGCAACTAAATGACTCATTACTGTACTAAATAACTGATTACCAGATAGTTATTTGAACTGCACACACAGTCTCTATTTACGGACATCTACTATTATCTTTCCTTGCATCTAATTAGCTAAAAGAGACTCAGAGTCACAATAATCTATTTAAGAGTTTCAGTATGCTGTTACTGTTGTCCATTTTTATCAGAGCTCGTACCTGGTCAATTCGTTACTGGAGTTCTGACTTCAGAAAATGCACCTGCATTCGTATATGCTCTTATCCTCCCAACCATGAGATCCACATCACGTTGGATTCTCCCCCCGAGCCGTCTTGCAGGCCTGCAGCCCTCAACAAGACTCATGCACCTCTGTGCTTGGGTTATCTGGTCTATACCAGACTTAACCCTGTCTTTTCTTTCTCTCCTCTCTCTTGGAATCTTCCTCCCCTCTCTGTCCCAACAGACCAGGGGTTTTCCTTCCCAGGACTTTTCCTGAGTGAGAGGTAGTTCCTTTTCAGTTGCATAACTGATTCTATTCTTTTAATAGAAAATCCTCCACCAAGAGGTTGCCAGCATTTCAAGATGTATATATATAACCAATATATTAACTTTCAGAATTAAATAATGTTATTCAGTAACAAAAAGTAACCACTCATAATAATTTCTTACCACAGTAATTAATCCATATTTACAAGTTACCCGGGGTCATCACAAGATGTAACTTTTAATCGATTAAATTTTTGATATGAAATATAATTAATTTAAATTTATTTTAATTTTGGATTAATCAATCTTTGAGAAATTTTAGTAAATTTTTGTACTTTAGATTTTTTTGGGCTCATTTGTCTACATTTGTGACTTAATTTCTAATGGATTAAGATTTTGATATGATATATAATTAATTTACATTTATTTTAATTTTGGATGGATCAATCTTTGAGAAATTTTAGTAAATTTTTGCACTTTGGATTTTTTTGGCTCATTCGTCTTCTCTCCCTCTATTTTGAATGGAATTTTTGGGACACTGTGTAGATGTGTGACTTGATTTCTAATGGATTAATATTTTGATATCAAATCAGATTAATTTAAATATATTTTAACTCTGAATTTATCAAGCCTTGAGAAAATTGAGTAAACTTTCGCACTCTGGATTTTTTTGGCTCATTTCTCCTCTCTCACTCTATTTTGAATGTAATTGTTGGGACACTTTGTAGATGTGTGACCTCATTTCTAATACATCAAGGTTTTGATATCAAATAATATTAATTTAGATTTATTTTAACTCTGGATTTAAAAAGTGTTGAGAAATTTGAGTAACTTTTTCACTTTGAGAGAATTGATCCCTCTCAAAACTTTATAGATCCAAACTTATGATCGATGATGTAAGCTAGTTTATAATATCTATACATTATGAGCTTTATACATTATATATTATAGTTATATTTTTATTTATCCTTTTAATTATGATAAAAGTAAAGAAAAGGATGTGTTACTTGCTTAAGATTTTGATATGAAATAAGATTAATTTAGATCCATTTTAGTTGTTGGTATATTTTCTAAATGTGTGACCTCATTTCTAATGGATTAAGATTTTGGTATGAAATAAGATTAGTTTATATTGATTTGAATTCTAGATTTATTAAGCGTTGAGAAATTTGAGTGAACTTTTGAACTCGGATTTTTTGGCTCATTTTTCCTCTCTCACTCTATTTTGAATGTAATTGTTGAGACACTATGTAGATGTGTGACCTAATTTCTAAATGATTAAGATTTTGATATCAAATAGGATTAACTTAGATCTAATTTAACTCTGGATTTATCAAGCGTTGAGAAATTTGAGTAAACTTTTGCACTCTGCATTTTTTGAATCATTCTTCCTCACTCACTCTATTTTGAATGTACTTGTTGGGACACTGTGTAGATGTGTGACCTGAGTTCTAATGGATTAAGATTTTGATATAAAATAATATTAATTTAGATCTATTTTAACTCTGGATTAAGTGTTGAGAAATTTGAGTAAACGTTTTCACTTTGAGAGATTCGATCCCTCTCATTCTTGCTCTCTCACTCTATTTTGAATGGAATTGTTGGGACACTGTGTAGATGTGTCACCTGATTTCTAATGGATTAAGATTTTGATATCAAATAAGATTAATTTAGATCTATTTTAACTCTGGATTTAGTGTTTAGAAATTTGAGTAAACTTTTTCACTTTGAGAGATTTGATCTCTCTTAGGACTTTATAGATCCAAAATTATGATTGATGTAAGCTAGTTTATAATATGTACACATTATCAGATTTATATATTATATCTTATTGTTATATTTTTATAAAGATGTGTGATCTGATTTCTAATGGATTAAGATTTTGATAGGAAATAAGATTAATTAGATCCATTTTAACAATGGATTTATCAAGTGCTAAGAAATTTGAGTAAACTTTTTGCACTTTGAGAGATAGAAATTTGAGTAAAATTTTTCACTTTGAGAGATTTGATCCCTCTCAAGACTTTATAGATTCAAAATTTTGAATAAACTTTTGAAGTTTAAGAGATTTCATCCTTGTCAATACTTTATAGATCCAAAATTATGATGTATAAAAGTAAAGAAAAATTTCTCCAATAGTGAGTCCATTAGATTGCTCTTTTAAATATATATATATATATATATATATATAATTATATAATTACAATATGCCAAAATATTTTTATTATTAATAATAAAATATTTTATAAATCTACATGATAATTTTCTTCTTATAAAAATTAACATATCAGAATTTTATTTCTATTTTATTTTAAAAATTAATATAGCAGAGTAATGTAGTAAAACTAAAATAATGTGGTAACTTGTTTAAATTTTAAATTTTAATGGATTTATTAATATCTATAAAACTATTTGAAAATATTAATAATTTAAGCACAACAATATTATAAAGTACTATTTCCATTAGAAATTAAAAATATAATTTTATGATTTAAATCTATCAAAAATTTCAATACACTCAACACAACTAAGTTTCATATATAGGTAACACTACATAATTGATCATTATCATATTGAGTGCAAACATAGTAATCACTAGGAGTCTAGGTCTCCTCCAAAAAAAATATTAAATAGTCATTAATTATGATGCATTGCTTAAGTCAATCTATTTTATTTCTGTGTAAAGAGAAATAGCACCCAAAAAAATCGCACAAATATGCGGAAATCTTAACCCTAAATCTTATTTGAAATAAGCCCAAAAATCTAGCTGGAGAAGTTTAAAAGGAAAATAAAAAATATAATGAAAAAGTGAAGTAATGTGGTAAAGAGTTTATATTAATATATATAAAACTCTTGGAAAGTATTAATAACCCAAAAGTAATAATATTATAAAATATTATTTAGATTAATAATTAAAAATTTTCTAGCTCTCTAATTTTACATTTAAAGTTGTAATTTTTTTTCAATTTCAATTTAACCAATACAATTGAGTCAATTATAAAATCATATAAAAGATTAAAATGTTTAACCTTAAATTATTTTCACTTATTGATAACATACTTTATATATTTGTACAAAATTATCAATTTTAATTAAAATACAACAATCATTGAGTATCTATTACTTATGATTCATTACGAAATTTAATTTATTGGGTAAAGTGAAATAATACACACACAAACTAAAGCCAAAAATTCCCTAAATATTATTCCAAATAAGCCCAAAAATCTAGCTAGAAAAGCTTAAAAGGAGAACACAGTATATAATGAAAAAGTTAAATAATGTCGTAAAGAGTTTGTATTTTAAATTTTAATAGCTCTATTAATATATATAAAACTCTTGGAAAATATTGACAAGCTAAAAATAATAATATTATAAAATATTATTTAGATTAATAATTAAAAAAAATATAGCTCTCTAATTTTACATTTAAAATGGTAATTCTTTTCCAAATTCAATGCAACCAATAGAATTGATTCAATTATAAAATCATAGATAAGAATTAAAATGTTTAACCTTAAACTATTTTCACTTATTAATAACATACTTCATATATTTGTACAAAATTATCACTTTTAATGAAAATATAGCAAATATTGAATATCCATTACTTATGATTCATTACTAAATTTAATTTATTGGGTAAAGTGAAATAACACACAAACTAAATCCAAAAAATGATTACACAGCTATGCACAAAACTGTACCTATTTCCTATTCCAAATATGCGCAAATATGTGGGGAAGAAGTTTAAAATGAGAGTAAAAACAAGGTGAATAAAAGTTTAGTTGAATATTACTGAACTTTTCTATATGCAATCCTCTGCTATGCACAAAACTAAAGCTATTTCCTATTCCAAATATATCCAAAGTGTGTGGCGGAGAAGTTTAAAAAGAGAATAAAGACACAGTAAATAAAAATTTGGTTGAATATTACTGAACTTTTCTCTATACAATCCTTTGCTATGAACAAAACTAAACCTATTTCCTATTCCAAATATGTGGGCGAGAAAGAGACGGTGAATACAAAATTGGTTGAATATTACTGAACTTTTCTCTATGCAGTCCTTTGCTCATGGATATGAGCTGTAAACTCTATCCATTATATGTATCATTTTGAACTTGATTGGGTGTATTTCTTATGCTTTTTCATGTGTTATCCTTTAAACCTGATTTAAAGTTTGCCTCAACCAATAAATATAAATCATATCAAAATAATTTAGGTATATTAAATTATATTAATCATAGTTATAAATTATAAAATAATATATCAACAAATATCAAACTTTTACCCGTGGTTATAAATGGGATATTATAATAAAAGTAATGTATATCCCCGTGGTTATAAATGGGATATTATAATAAAAGTAATGTATATGTTAAATTATATTAATTATAAGAAACTTGAAAACTATAAAATATTATATTAAGAATATAAAATAAAGCATATTATAATTTTAACCCACATAGGCAATTAAAAATGTTAGAAATATATATTTTATTACATTATATGGACACAGCTCCTCTATATTACTTTGTAAAGCACTTTGGGCAATGCTATTATAATGGAATTTTTGAATGCTTAGTTACTGTAAATTCTTATTATTTACTGTCATTTATTTTTATTGGATGAGATACTTTTATTGTACCAGGCTCACTGAAGGCTTTGTTGTAAATTCTTGTTATTTACTATTATTTATTTTTAAAAAAATTATAATAAAATTTTTTAATGAACATTTGAATGCCTAGTTACTATAAATTTTTATTATTTATTGTCATTTACTTTTATTGTAACTCTAATTAAAGGCTTTGTAAATTCTTACTATTTATTGTCATTTACTTGTATTGTATGAGACTCTAACTGAAGGCTTTGCACAAATGCCTAGTGGAACTCTAAATGTTTAAAAAAGTTTACTCTAAATGTTTAAAATGGTTTATTATATTATTTGTTAATAAAATATGGTGATGAGTCTTAGAAACTCATGGAATGACCATAACCAAATTATTTTAAATTTCTAGACAATTAATGACAATTATCATTCTCTCATTCCCTAGAGATAAAACGATATCAGTGGGAAAGAAAGGGGGTTGGGAAAAAAAGTTTAAGATACCTTGAGAGAGAAAGGAACATGAACATGATGCTAGGAAGTTGTGTAAACTCTTACTAAAGGCTATAAATTCTTATTATTTACTGTCATTTACCTTTATTGTATGAGACTCTAACCAAACGCTTTGCACAAATTCCACTCTAACCAAAGGCTTTCCAAAAATTCCTAGTGGAACTCTAAATGTTTAAAAAAGTTTATTTTATTATTTGTTAATAAAAATACTGTGATAAGTCTTGGAAACTCACAGAATGACCAAATTACTTTTATTGTATGAGACTTTAACTGACGGATTTGTACAAATTCCTAGTGGAACTTTAAATGTTTAAAAAGGTTTATTTTATTATTTGTTAATAAAAATATTGTGATGAGTCTTGGAAACTCATGGAATGACCATAACCAAATTATTTTAAACTTCTAGACAATTAATGACAATTATCATTCTCTCATTCCCTAGAGATAAAAAGATATCAGTGGGAAAACAAGGGGGTTGGAAAAATGTTTAAGATACCTGGAGTGAGAAAGGAACATGAACATGACACTAGGAAGGTGTGGAGGGATGATTCCAGAGTTGTATTTCTTGAGTTGGACTTGAACTAGTAGAAAAATCCAAGACAAACACTAAGTTTGTAAGTTCTAGGAAGGACTTGGTCTTGACAGTTGAGAACTGACTGTCGTGAAAAGTATCTATGAACCTTCATAATATGGTAACAATAAGATTGTAGGATGATTCACAGAAGAGATAATATAACCCTGCCATCCCAATGGGGGTATATACATTTAGAAATAATGCACATCATAGAGTTACAAAGTTATGAAGACTCAATGTCAAACAAATGTGGAAAACAACTTGAAGTTGAGTTTTGGTTAAGCTTTAGGTTACAAACAAGGGTTTGTAAAAGAGTAGTCCAAATTTTAGTGGGCTTGAGTTTTGGACACCCTAAGGGTAGGAGACAAGCCCTGAATGGCTCAGGCCCCATCTCTTTGATGGGTATTGAAGAAAAAAAAATGAAAGGTATAAGACAGGCTAAAAAAAAGGAAATTCTTCGTGTCGAGTAATTTAAATTCCACTAAAAGGGTAACCTCTTTGTAAGTATAGAGTTATCAATATAACCATAAATTTAAATAAGAGGACATGTTACAGAATAAGCCATTAGTAGGATTGGAACCTGTACCTTCCATAAAATAATTCGGAGATGTGGGTTTAGCTTGGAGGAGAAACTCATAATGAAAATACATTATTGTTGGAAACAATTCAATAGTTAGAAGCTGAGATGATGAATTTAAGAGCTAATAATGAGAGTTTGACGTTGGAAGAAGAGAGAATTATGAAAAGTATCTCAAATAGACAAAATCAAATAAATCCAAACCGTAGTCCTAATCATGGAAATAGAGCTAAAACGCATCAGCAGAGAGTGAACAATATAGAATTTGAGGGCAACATAATCGACCATGAGGAGGACTATAAAAATGCTTCTAGTGGGAAAGGGATTAAGAGGAAAAAGTTTGAATTACAAGGGGAGTTCAAAAAAATTAAACCCCTAATGTTTGATGGAGAAATGGAGGAAGTTGTTAAATCTTGGTTCATCAACAGGAACAAATACTTCTAAATCTATGAATACGATGACAATCTAATGGCTAGGTTGTCAGTTGATTAGCTGCAAGGTAAGACCACATTATGGTATGAATATATTAAAATTGTTCAAGGAATCAATGAATAAGAAGCGACTTGGGACAATTTTCAGAAACATTTCAAAGATAAGGATTTAACAGAATGATATTATGATGAAAAAGAAAAAGAAATCCATAACTTAAAATTAGGGCAATAATGTATTGATGAATTTGTAACCAAGTTTACTTCCCTGTAAATATATCTCCTCTATATTCGTGAACAGAGAACTAAGGTACATCATTTTATCATTAGCTTACCATCTTTCATGAAGGAAAGGAATTTGATAACCTGAAATTGATGGATGAACCTATTCGAAACGATCAAATATGTTATCAGCAAATGAAGAGAAAAGGCGAGAGTGGGAAAGGGTGGCTAAACAAAAAGGGGTAGAAAAAATTCTAGAATACTGAGAAAGAAAAAGTTGTTGGATTCAAGAACGCAAATAGAAAACAACTGAATGAAAATTGAGGAAAGAGTTAGGAAAATTTCATATCACAAAATGAAACCAGACAAGCTAAGACATTGAGTAAGCGAGAGCCTAGACAATCACAAAACCCCCTTTACAGTGTTGGGGTTGTAGGGAGCCCCCTATTACAAAGTTTCCCTCATCATACCAAAACCAAGTTGATTGTTAATATTAAGAAGGCTCTATAGTTGGGGAGGTAGGAAGAAACATACACATGATTAATGCTTCTTTGGAGGATGACCTAGAAAAATACCAACTTGCATGATAGAATTTGAAGGTAATATAACTAACCACTCTCGCTCTATCTTAATAGACCCAGGTACAAGGATCAGTTATGTCAGTTCGAAAATAGTTGAGTTGTCTCATTTGCAAAGTTTCAATTTTAAAGATCCTTGGTAAGTACAACTGACCATTGGGGCTAAACGAAGAGTCACTACTAAACTAGAAGGTTGTTCTATTGAGATAGGAGGGAAATATATTAGCTGAATTTGAACATGTTTCCTTTAAGGCCGTATTATGTGATGATAGCTATGGACTAGTTAGAAAAACATTGGTCCTTGGTGAAATATAAAGAAAAAACCGTAAGTTTCCTCAATGATGACGACGTTGGACAAAACTTTCAAGGTACTAAAAGAGCCATTAAGTTACAAACTATCACAACTAATTATTTAAGAAAGTGTTTCCAGAAAGGTTGTCAAATCCATGTTGTGTAGGTAGGATACACTAATTCTAAGGATAAGATAGCTACCCTGGAAAATATACCAATCATGAAAGAGTTTATTAATGCATTTCTAAAAGAAACTCTATGGCTTCCTTCGAAAAGGGCTATTGACTCTAGTATAGGATTGGTCCTAGAGGTAACTCCAGTGTTAAAATATTCTTATCATATGATCATACTTGAGCTAACGGAAATTTAGGTGCAATTATAGGAGTTACTTGACAAAGGTACATTTGCCCAATATTTTTACCCTGGGAAACTGGATAAGTTAACTATAAAAAATAAGTACCCATTGCCAAGAATTGATGATTTATTCGACCAAGTTAAAAGTGCTACGATATTTTCTAAGATTGAGTTGTGAGGTTATCGCCAAACAAGAATAAAAGAGGAAGACAAATGTAAGCAAATTTTCAAGACCATATATGGTCATTACAAATTTGTCGTTCTGTTATTCCAACTCATTAATGCGCCAAGAGCATTTATGGCTGTGATGAATGGCACTTTCCATCCCTACTTAAACAAATTTGTTCTAATTTTCATTGATTATATTTTCATTTAATTGAATAATTTGGAAGACCATAAGGAGCATCTTCAGGTAGTGCTGCAAACCTTAGGGGAAACCTAGCTTTATGGAAAATATAATGATTTTTATTTTTATAAGGATAAAGTGCAATATTTAGGACACATTATTTCCTTTGAAGGCATAGTTGTGAATCCTAAGAAAATTAAAACCATCATGGAATTCGATATTTTGTGGGTTTGGTAAGATATTGTTGTCGTTTTATAGAAGGGTTTTCTATAATTTCTTATCCTATAACTTATTTGTAGAAAAAGGGAAGAAGATTTAAATGGACAACAAAGTTCCAACATAGTTTTGAACACTTGAAAGATTTATTGACTATAAGCCCTCTGCTAAAAATTGTAGCCCAAGAAAAAGAATTTATTTTCTCCACAGACACATGCCAAGAAGGTGTTGGGGGAGTGTTGATGTAAGAGGGAAGAGTAATAGAATATGAATCTCATAAGTTGAAAGAACATGAGAAAATATATTATGCTTACGATTTGGAACTAACTGTAGTATTTCATGCTCTAAAGGCATGGTGACATTATTTGTTAGGGAGAAGGTTCCTTCAATGACTGATCATAGCAGTTTGACTAGTTTATTTTAAAAAACCTACCTTAAATGCCCACCAATCTAGGTGAACCTCTTTTCTAAGTGAATTTGACTTTGACATAAACCAACATAAAGGAAAAGATAATTGTGTGGTCGATTTGTTTAGTAGTATGTTTCACTATGTGTACGATATCATCTATAGTAAAGTGGAATTTGATTTTTTTGAATGAAATAAAGAAGTTGATCTAAAAGGTCTAGAATACAAATTTTTATGGATTCAAGTTAAGAAAACTCAAAATTCTAGAAGATAATCTGAATATGGTGTTAGAAATTATAATTTGCTAACTTTTACAAGATGGATATAGATTCCTAATCAACTAACGATTACGAAATTTATGTTGGTTGAATTTCACCAAAGCCCCTATGCTTCCCATCTCAATTATGAGAAACTATTTTCTGCAATAAATAATAATTACATTTTTCCTAGAATGAGGAAGGATATTGTTGAATATTTAGCCAAATTTTTGAAGTGTCAGCAAGTAAAGGCTAAGCACTAGCGTCCTACTGGTTCACTTCACCCATTACCCATTGCTGAATCGAAATGGGACATGATTAAATTATATTGTGTAACGGGCTTACATGGATCTAAGAAACAAAATTATTCCATTATGGTACTAGTGGATAAATTCAACAAAGAAATCCATTTCATTCTTCATAAATTCAGATACGAAAGTTTTTAAATTACAAAGATATTCATGAAGGAAATATTTTGGTTACATTGTATGAGTGATAATTTCTGATAGCTATGTGAAGTTCACTTCTTCATTTTGGAAGGCTCTTTTTACTAGATTGGGTACTCAGATCTAATTCAGTGCTCCATATCACTCGTACACATATGGGAACACTGAATAGGTGAATCAGGTACTTGAGGATATGCTAAGAATTTATGTAATGTAACAACCAATTAAATTGTAGGAATACCTTCACCTAGTGGATTTATCATATAATAACAATTATCATGAATCATTAAAAATGAGTCCTTCTAAGTTTTTATATGAGAAAATATGTAGAATGTCTAATAAATGTAGTAGTGCTAAGGATAAATTAATATTAGGACTTAGTCTGTAGTGAAAAAGGAACACACAATGAAAAAGGTTCGACAAAATTTAAAAGATACTCAAGCTAGGCAAAAAGTTTACATGGACAAAAAGAGGACTTACGAAGAATTTCACAGAATTCCACATGGGTGACCAAGTCATATACGAGTCCATAATGTGTTTCATGTTTCAATGTTATATATATATATATATATATATATATATATATATATATATATATATATATATATATATATATATATGTTTATATGTTATATATATATATATAATTCTAAACATATTATAAATTAGAAATATGTACAGGTAAAATGTATGTTGAAGTTTTTTGGATATATGTTTTGATTCAATAATAAAATAGAGCTAATGGTAGTGTTATGAGTGTAAAATACGTTGAATGAAATGGATATTTCTTAAAAGAGCCTCTGTGTATTCTCAATAAGAAAAATAATGTTAGGTCAATGAGCTATCACCTAGGTTAAAGTGCAGTGGAGACACTTTAACAAAGGAGGATGAAATATTTATGTGATAAACATACATTGACATGTTTCAAGGGCAAGAACTAACACCAAGGAATGTGATAAACATACATTGACATGTTTCAAGGGCAAGAACTAACACCAAGGATAGTGTTTTTTACAAGGGAAAGTAGATGTAACACCCCGGATTAATGTAAATACTTATTATTTACTATCTTTTACTTTTACTGTTGGAGACAGTAGTAACTGAAGGTGTAGTAGAAAACACCTAGTAGAACTCTAAATGTTTGAATATGTTTATTTTATTATTTTTCTAATAAAAATATTGTGATTAGTCTTAGAAACTCACGGAAAGACAGTAAATGAATTTTTTTAAACTTCCAAATAGTTAGTGATAGTTATCATTCTCTCATTCCCGAGAGATAAGATCTCACTCGGAAAACAAGGAGGTTGGAAAAAAGGTCAAGATACTTTCAAAGAGAAAATAACATGAATGGGATGCTCAGAAGGTGTGGCAAGATGCTACCAGAGGATTTTTTCTTGATATATACTTGAGCCAATGAAAAACCAAAACAGACAAGAATTCACAAGGTTCTAGGATACCTAAGAACTCACCTTAATAGGTTCCTGTTGTACTAGTTGTTCTAGAATTTAAAAAGGTTGGGAGGAGAACTAGACGTGATTTCTGTTCTCTTTGGTAGGGAGGAGTGGTCCTTTCCTGGTTTAGTTTTCTTGACAAGTCTATATCAAAATAGATAAGTATAACTATTTCTTTCCAAAACTATGAGACTGTAAATGTTATGGAGTAACGAAAAAAATTTATTACTCTGAATGAAAAATATAATTTGTTTCGATCACTATGGTAGTTTGAGTTAATTAAGAAGGGTTTATGCTCAAGACAGTGAAACCTGTATTTAAATTGTTTTTAAAAAATAATGAAAGGTTATCTGTGAAATTTCGTAATACGTTAACATTAACAGTAAAAAATAATGAAAAGTATCAGTGAAATTTCGTAATACGGTAACAGTAACAGTAACTTTAACATTTTAGGACGATCCACATAAGAGGGATTATAAACCTCCCATCCCAATGGTGTTAAAGATATTTTGAAATTATGCACGCCTAGAGTTACAAAGGTTTGAAGACTCAACAACAAACAAATGTGGAAAAAAAATGCTAGTCACATTTTGGTTAAGCTCCACATTGCAAACCAGGGTTTGTAAAATAACAGTATAGAGCCTACAGAAATTGTGATTTGGACATCTTAAGGATAGGAGACATGGCCCAAATGCCTCAGGCCCCATCTCCTTTCTGGGTATCAAAGAAAATAAAAAGGAAAAGTTAAAAAAAAAAAAAAAACTTCTCTATGTGCGTATGGAATTAATAATATAACCTGAACTTTAAATCGTTTTGAACTTGTTACAAAATAAACATTAAAAATATATGCTATACAATGTAGGAATTGTATACAAATACATTAATAATCGTAAAGAACATCTTCTATTTTGTTCAACAAAAGTTCATGAAATAAAGATAAGGAAAGGAGTATATGTACATGTCTACGCTAAGGATGAAATTTAAATAGGTAGATAAACAATATAAAAAATCAAATAATCTCCCTGTAGCACACAAAAACTGCACCGTGAATTAAGCGTTCAATGCAGCTAAAATACAACAATAAGGAATAACCAATATTTTTGGAAATTATCCATTAAAATTAGGGAAGCAAACTCATGAGGGTTTAAGTGTGGGAGAAATATCATACCAAGTGGGTTCATATTGGGAATATATATTGAAGAAAAAATGACACAATATATTGGGGGTATATAAGGGGTAAGAGGTTTTTATATAGGCAAATATAAAAAATAGAGTTTAAAGTTAATGAAAAAATATAAAGGGGTATAAATATATTAATGAAAAAAATGCATACCTACCATATTTAATGAAAATAAGGGTTTTTAACTTGGTAAACTATATTGAATTCATATTGGTAGGGGTTAAATAATGTGATTTTAAAAGAGATTTTACAATATGTAATCAAATTCACTGAGTAAATCCTCAATGAGCAAACCCTTGAAAAGTCCCAGCTGCAGTTACAACCATGACAAAAATAAACCCTTGCCTAAAGTTGGTTAAAGTAATTACACCAATATTAGTTATAAATTTTAATTACAAAGTGTGCTTAGGGTTCCCACAAGACTGTTGGAAAACCCCCAAACCCTTAGGAATTGTTTCTCTAAATTAAATGTTAAACATTCTGGACCACAACGAGAAAATCTCTTGGAAATCCTTACATAGTTCAGACCTTACATAGTTCAGACGCGAGTTTAAGTGAAGAACCTGGAAGGAGCGGAAAATGGTGTGATTTAACTCTTGGCTCAATCGTAAGCATTCAACCCAAAAGAACCTTGAATGGCAAAGTATATTTGAGAACCTAACCTATGAACCGCCGAAAGAAACCATATTTCGTTAACCCCATGCTCAAGGGTTTAATCTTGAAAAAAAAAATTATACATATTTGTAAACCCTGGCTTAATACCTGCAAAGAGCTTGAAACCTGGTCAACTGGCTACACCTCTCTGAAAATGTAGAAAACCTATTTGTCAGTAAGGAAAAGAGAAAACTATATTAACCTGTCAGAGGAGAAATTTCGAAATAAAACTTGTCATTACCTGTGGATACAAATACCAACTTTCGCTCCCGACTGACTGAGAAGAGGTTTGTGGAACACTTCTGTCATCTGTAGAAGATATGAGGAAAGAAGAACCATTAACAAACTATTGGAGAAGACATACGTATTTTCTGTAAGCCATTAAAGTTCAACCAATTCGATATGGCAAGGCGAGTACTTCTAAACACAAATGTCAAAGAAACACTAACACCTTCGCGGTAAGTTGTATACCAGAGAACCTTACTATGAAGCAACCGAGCGAGTAGCCGAACAACAGGCGTTGGGGCGAGTTTGTTACCCTTAACCCCCCATTGCAAGCTAAGTGGTCAAATCAGGGGATAAGAAGATCAACGACAAGCATAAATCCCAAGTGTCTCGCGAATCTAACAACAAAATTAGACAACCCTACCCTAAGGTTTGATAAACATCTATAGAGTGTATATTTCACTAATGTAGTAGATATGACAACAACGAGCTGACGGTCAGGTCATATTGCATTGCTAACATATGGATAACAGTTGTATAGTGATATGTGGTTTGACCGTAAGTCTATTTGGGGAAAGGCTGGGAGACTAGTCCAAATCTGATTGAGTACACTAGCCTGCTGTAGTGATAGCTAAAGGGACAGATTCCCCAATCCCCTAAGAATATTGGATGGCATTTTCCCTAAGAATATTGGATGTTTTTCACTCTTACATATAATTTTTATCTAAAAATAACAAGTACTATTAACAATTTTCAAAATCTACATTCAAAAATACAATAATGGTTTAAGCTATTGAAATTTTTGAAAAATCATTTGAAATTTAATTAAAAAAATGTTAGAAACTATATATGAATATTTAGTCTTTCAAAATTGTTTTAAATATCAAAATGGATAAAAAATGAATTTGAAAATTTGGTGCAACTGAAATTAAATGTGGCTATAAAGTGAAATGGGTAATTTTTTAAAAATGAGATTAGTTTTCTACATTTAAAAAATATTACTGGAAATTTAATTATTAGTAGGAAAAAATTAAATTAAATTTAACTGGTGTAATGTCAAAGTTAATATTGTTATATATAGATGTCATACTGAAATTTTATATAAGTAGTTGTGTCTCAATTTTTTGTTGAAGTGTTTGTGTATAAAGTGTTTAGAGAAATTAATTATATTTATTTAAATAATTCTATATAAATTCTAGATCATAATCAATTATATGTCTGAATTAATAATTTCTTATACTTAATATTAACCTGAAGTTCATATACGCATTCAATCTATTTTTTTCTAAACTAGTTAGGTAAATTAGTGCTATTAAGAACTCAAGAATTGCATGTTTGACAAAACTCTTGAACTAACTGTTTAATTTTAATTAGATGAATTTGCTTGTCATTTGTGTAGTAAATTAATTTAATATTATTTTCAAATACTTCATCAAATCTTTTAAATGATGATGTATGCAATATTAAGGAAGAAAGATATCATTGAATATTTAATTCATAATATCATTGTTAGAAGATAGAGGAATTGGAAATACTATTGTAATAAGGAAATTGTTTATCTTAATAACTTATTTTGGGATTGTGAACCTAATTATGTATCAAGTTGGGTTTTAAAATATGTGCATGTGTTTCCTTTTCAAACATGTTTTTCTATTTATATTAGTTTCGTGGTCTTTAGAGCACTCTATATTCATATAAAAGTGATAATTGAATGTTTCTTTCAATACATTTAAAGAAATTGTATATTTTAATCTCATTGAACTTAATTTATTTAAGTTCATTAATTTGTTTTCATTACTCCTATTTCTTGGATGCAACATGAAGCTCTGATTTTTTTGTTACTTAAAATATGATTCATTCTTTCATATTTTAAATAAATATTGGTTATTTAGTGCTTTGTTGAATTATTTCTTTCAATAACCAATTAAGTTAAATTTATTGTCTTGTTTTGTTGCATTATTTCTTTCATTAACTTATTAAATTAAATGTGTTATCATATTTTATTGCATTATTTCTTTCATTGACGGTTTAAATTAAATTTGTTATCATGTTTTGTTACATTACTTTTTGAGAAAATTCATATTTTATTGCATTATCTATTTCATTGTCTGTTTAAATTAAATTTGTTATCATGTTTTGTTACATTATTTTTTTTCTCTTAATGAGTTACAAAACATGGTCTAACATTGGATTTTTCTTTCTATGGTTTGAACATTTTCATTCCCAATCTCTCAATTAGGCCTTATCCTTAGATTGAGCCGATTTTTCACTTCTTTCTTGAGTTGACTCTATAATTATTCTTGAGTTGACTCTTTAATTGGAATCATTACAAGTGGCAGGTTGGACCCTCCTCCCACTAACTATTGGGCCGCTTGTTCACTTATGTTTCTTGAGTTTACTCTTTAATCGGGAATCATTCCAAGTGGAAAATTGGACCCTCCTCCCACTAACTTTGTTATCAGCGGGTCTCAATTTTTAAGTTGGCCTCCCACTAACTATTGGGCCGCTCATTCACTTATGTTTCTTGAGTTTACTCTTAATCGGGAATCATTCCAAGTGGAAAATGGGACCCCCATCTCACAAACTTTGTTATCAGCGGGTCTCGTTTTTAAATTGGTCCTACTATCCTAATTGGTTTTTCATTACTCTTTGAGAACTTTTTTATTTCATCAAAATTTCAACCGTGCGAAGATCATTCCTCTACCCCATTTCTTTTTGACATAGATCTCAAAATTGGGCCATCCTTTCACCTAGTCGCATTATTACCTTGCCTCAATTTCTAAATCTTATTTGATATCTAAATTATACCCTCTTGGATATGGTGTATTTCGCACTTGTTCAATGATTTTTCTTAAGTGATTCCCTCAAAACATTATTCGAAAATTAGCCCCTCCTAACACTAAATTCGTGTATAACTCTCCGCTCATTTATTGAGCTTGATTTCCTAGTGATGCTTCCTCTTTATTAATGTCATTTCATGGATCCCAAATTCCTAATTAAATCAATTTTCTACAAGGTTTTTCTCACTAGCTAATGTTTGCACAGGTGAAGTCTCTTTGCGTTTAATTGTCATCGATCTTATGCACCAATGGTTTTTTTATTTTTGAATCAATATTAAAGGCCAAGTTGGGACAACCTTTAACGAACTCATTTCTTGATCTTTTCATTAGCTATTATTTTTAGAATTGGACCTACTATGAACTAATGGTAGTGTCACAGGGTCCGAACATTCAAACAAAACCGATCAATAGAACATGTTTTATCTAATTTCAATAGCCACATTTTATCTCCATCTAATATTTGAATTTAATATTTTATGTACACTTTGAATTAACATATGTGTCTCACATCTCATCTTGATTCAGTAATGTTATAACTCAAGTTTGCCATATTTTTTTAGTGTGTAAATAAATAATGTTATAGTTGTCTTTTCAGCTTAAAATTATGAAATTATATAACCATATTATTACCTTAAAAAATTTGTATATCAAAGTGATTATTCAAGCTTTTTCACAATGCATAAAAAAATATTGATAAACTCAAAAACATCCCCACTAATAAAGATTACCCATCTATTAACTTCTTCAAACAGGTATAATAAAGATTACCGATCTATTCACTTCTTCAACTATGTATTTAATATTGAAATGCTTTTGTTTGAATTAATAATATGTTGGATTAGATGGTTATTCCACTACTTTAGCTAGCTTTGGATGGTATAGTTATACATGAAATTTGAATTTAATTGGTATCATTCTTATTTAGATTTTTTCTTAAGTTTTTTCTTTTTCACTTTTCATTTACATAGTAATTATTAAAAATTTAAATTTGAATGGCATGAAAAGGTGGAAATTGTTTTAGGTTAAGTTCAACATTACCAATCCAAAACTAGATTCTATTAATTTTTAGAACTATTTTTTATATATTTTATATGTTTTTTAAGCTAAATCTTATATTTCTTAAGGATATTGAAAAGGGGAAGTGACAAGAGGACTAGCAATAGATTAATAAAAGTAGCGAATGGATTTTGTAAGGAAAATAATGTCATTTATTGGACATGCCTATATCACTAATGATTCTTCATGAAGAAAGAAATTGGCTAAAAGCAAGTATTATATCATTCAGCTATTTTTTATACATTTTATATGTCATTTTAGCTAAATCTTATATTTCTTAAGGATATTGGGAAAGGGAAGGTGAAAAGAAATATTAGAAATATATTAATAAAAGTACCAAATGGATTTTGTAAGGAAAATAATGCCATCTATTGAACATAACCATATGACTAAAGATTCTTCATGAAGGAAGAAGTTGGCTAAAATAATGTATTATATCCTTCAACCCGAAGCTAACAGATATACTAGTTTTCTCGGTCTTGTAGACACTAATAAAATATAGGGTTTAATGGAGCCTATAGCTGAAGTGAATTGATTTGATTAATTGAGAAGAAATAAAGGCTAGAGAATAATGAAAACTTATAATTAATTAGTAAACAAAATATTTCCATAACACATTATCTAAATAAATCCTAGCAAGTTGATCCATAGTGATGCCTTATATAGAAATAATTATATGTTGAATTCAACATATAGGGTTCAACATAAGAAAATTAATAAATGATTATCGCAGATGCATTGGATCCCTCATCTGGATTGACCTTCCAGGACATTATAAGTGACCCAAAATTGAAATTAAATTCACTAATGGTTGAATAAAACATTTGATGCATGAACATAACTACTATGATGTCTTAGGTGAAGAATATGAATATGTGCATATTTTAAATCTTTAATAAAGGAAGATTTACAAAACGCACACCTCTTGTCAAGGTAAAACTAGGTAGCTAAATTGATTAACATAATATTTATGTGGTAGGATTGAACTAATGTGAAAATATGTTTTTCCAGTTATGTATGAAATCACTTAAGGAGGTAAAATTTTCAATTGCAAAGCTTCAACTTCATATTCACTTGTAGAAGCTATTAGAATACCTTAGACAGGGGAATTTTGCATGTCCTATAATTTGTTATATGTAAGATATGATTTTAAGACATTCATACATATTAGAGTATCTTGGGAACCATATCAACCTCATTTTCATGCCCATTCTATAAAATATTGAAAGACACATAATAAGGAATATACACTTATTTATGATGGTTTTCTAGAAATTTTATATCAAATTTATTCTTTGCAAACCATGCAGAGGGACATATCTAGAATAATTAAAAGTGTTGATAAATGTTTGGTATTATTATTTGGACGAATACTCTACATAAATCATGAGATTTGATGCCATGAAGGAACCTTACATGTCTCCATCTGATGTGAAAAATCTCATATCAACAAATCTCAACATTTGATCTTCTTAATTAAAATAAAAATAAAAATATCTATATCTTTTGCAGCTTTTGCACTTTGAAATACCATGGGAGACAAACCCTAGTTTCACCCTTCGTAATCTTATTGTCAAATGAAATCTACAAGAATAGGTTCATGTAGGCATATAAATTTGTTAACTAGATCTTAACTTAATTTGGTTTCCATAATGCCAATTTTTGTTCTTTTTGTTCCGTTATATTTAATATATTTTCCCCATGAGATTTCATCCTCACAACAAACAATGGGGAGATGCTTATTTTTATATAGGTCTTAAACCTCTACACCAATATCTCATAGCACACAACATATGAGGTTGTGGTTTGAGGTTGTGACATAAGCAAGAAAATTCTTAGCTTCCATCCTTGTTTACTAAAGTCACCAAGTTCTCCGGTGATTAAGTCCCTGCTTTATAGTCTCAAAGGCTTAGAACCAAAAACTTAAGTTTAAAGGTGAAAAACCCCACTAACTAACCCCTTGGAGTGTATCAAAAAGATATTCGATATCATCATCCAATTTCATTCTGACATCATCATTACCACTTGTATCATTATTATTGGGCCATGTAAATTCCACTATCTACATTACATCACATTCTTATTGGTCCACACTTTCTAGTTTTTTTTTCACTTCCAAGCTTTTTTGTCAGTTCCAGTTGGCTTCCTCTTGTCACTAGTACTGAGGGGGTCCCATGTTTTTTGTTTTCCAATAAATTCCTTAGTTAATTAAAAATAATGGGGAGGAAAAATTCACATTATATGTCATGTTGGTCATATTTTTGTCCCTTGAAATATATCCCATGTCATGAAAATATGCATGGACCTATTTGACTGAAACCTCCATGACAGGACATGAAATTATTGAGGAGCTGGTAGAGTAGTTCTTGTCTCCCAGAGTCCCTTAAACATGGAAATACCCAAATGGATAACCACCATTATCATTTTTACTATAGTTTTGTGGTGTGGTGATGTGTCATGTTACATCATCACACTACCATGTGTAACCCTATGAGTGGTGTCATGTGTCTCTTGGAAAAGTGCCACTTGGACACCGAAAGGTGCCAAATGTGCATGTGATGTGTCCCTATCATGTCATCTCTATGCTAAAATGTACTCTAATTTTCTTCCACATCATTCTCATCATCCAATCACATATTTCAATGTGTCTCTACTACTACATCCTCTTGGTATGGAACCGAGGCTTGGGGACTTGGTGTAATTCAATTAATTCCTTCATTAAATTTCCAGGCCTGTGCACCATATTTTCATCACTTGCAAGGACCCATAGATTCCACCATTGTGCAGTGCGTTTGCTCAAGGAGAACAAAAATACTATGAATCCATATAAAATCTCTAATTGGAAACCTTTGTCATATGACATATTGTAGTTGATGGGAAGGTTTCCAAATGATGATTATGTTAACCTTCACTCCTCACTCCATGCCATCATGGCCTCCAACCAAAAAATATGTGGTGTAGTATCAGATTATGCATTAACTAATGGAATAATTTGTCATCCTACACCTTCTATCTATTGGAGGAATCATGAGCCTTTGAAACCTTTCCAAAACTTGAACCTTCATTACTACTTTTGACCCTTAGGAATTTTCCAAAGTGTCATATATTATTCGAAAGGTCTTTCTAAGGAAAATAAAACCATGCACTATACATGAGCACTTATGGTGATGCTCTAAAGATAGGCTCCATATTTTACCTTAGCTAGGCAGAAATCCCATCATTTCTCTTACCAAGACTCCACAGTCACCAAGGTCCACTTGAGCTTGACATTCCTTGACATCAATGGCTACTCCTTTCAAACTAATGAAAACTTATTTGAGACGAATAACAATACATTGGTAAATAATCTACCCCTTTTGCATTGATGGTAGCAGTACCAAACATTAATGGCAATTCTCCAATTCCCCAATTCTCCCCCTTATTCTCCAATGTTTTATGTTTCTCCCCCTTTGACAACAATGGAAACGGGCCTACATACTCCATCTATAAACATTCTACCCCTGAGGATGTATAATAGGTCATTGGTGATTTATTTTATGAGTACATGCTCCTCCTAAGAATATATTATCTCCCTTGATTGTTCATCCAGTTCATAACACTCTATGACTATTGAAACTACTCCCCTTAATAGGATATAACATGTTGTTGATGATACAAGCTTTGGTAGAAATCAACTACCATCTTCAATATTTTCTCACTTTTGCATTACTCTAGTAAATGCATTCTCCTCCTTTTTCTTGTTTGAAGTCAATGGTTGATTACTATATATATCCTAATTCATCTTTGTACCAATAATTGAACTGCAAATTCATCTACTAATGTTCATGTGATACTTCACACTCCCATGAACATACTAACCATCATCTGCATCTCTTCAAAGCTACTATCACCATTTTCTCCAATGTTTATGTACTTATTCACTTGGAAGTTTTCGTTTTCCATGGTTATTTATATGATGCATGGATTTCAAAGATATTGACATAGAGATATGTTAAAATTGGAAACTAGGGCCAAACTCCACATGGGTTCTATTATTTATGAAAACTGATGTTTTTCTTGGATTCCTCTCACCAAGAGGTGTAGGATTGATCGAAATAACATCTAATTCTAACATGTACAAATGAAGATATGAATTTATTTATATTATGGACAAATTGTCAATGTTGGCCACCAAGAAAAACAAGCATTCAAGCCCCCAACTCATCCTCAACGTTGCATGTAAAAGGAGGAGACCTCAATTCATTTTCACCATCACCTCATCTCACATCTCTCTTTCTCTCTCCTCTTCTGATTGGGAATGCATATCTAGGTAGCTTTCTCTCACATGTGTAAAGGAAGAAGGACAAATTTTATTGAGTGTGTTGACCATCGTTAATAGAGTTGTAGGGAGGTTATTTGAATTTTGTGACCTCAAACATTGATACATTTTGACTTTGGTTTGGGTGAAGTATCTCTATCCTAGAAGGCTACAAATCTAGGCACTAAAATCGAGGCAATCGGACCTCTCCTTTGACCAACGTTTACTATCCTATGGTTGGCTGTAGAGTTGACTTTTTTTGACCAATTTTGACTGGACCTTTTTGGACTATGTTGGCCTGATTAGACTTATTGTTGAAGGTCGAAGTTGAATGGGTTTGACCAAATTTAATAGATGACTAATTATTCGTTGTTTGACTAGGGTCGACTTTTCTAGTTAGGTTTTTCTGCTACTATCATAAATTATCAGAATTGTAAATTGTACTATCTCTGTCTCTGTTGAACTATTGAAGAATATAAGAATAATAATCAAGGGCTCCCCACATTGGGTGTTGTTCCTCACCGGTGCCACATCTTGTGTCCTCTTGTCCTAGCTTGTCTTCTACATTTTAGGTTTATGTTCTATCTGCATTTTACTATCATGTTGATGTGATTTCTAAACTGGATATTGATATTGGGTTAATGAAAAATTGAAGTAAAATTTATATTAAGCTTAGAACATACCATTGTTACCTAAAATTAACATGGTTATCAAAGCATAAGTGAAGACAAATCCAAAGCAAGAGTGAAAGAGAAATCACCAAAGACAGTTTGACAAGTACAAAAGGCTCAATGAGTTCCTCATCCCACTTCCCAGTTGAAGACAAGCTCCATGAAAAATCTGACTATCATGGATGGAAGATGTCTCTTGATTTGACATTTACGAACAAGAAGTGTTGGATTATGTGAAGGGTAAAATCCTTGAGCCTCCTTCAAATGCATTGACTAATGCAAAGACAAAGTACAATCAGACTGAGGTCAAAGCAAAGAAGATTATCATAGATTCCATTGACAAGGATCTGGTTTCCTACATCTCCAATTTAAACACCTCCAAGGAGATCTGCGACAGGTTGGTCAGCATGTTCAAGCTTAGTGATGTTAATCAAATTTTATTTCTCAAAAATAAGTTGAAGGATATTAAGAAGGGGAAGGAAGAGGATATTCAATCCTACTTCTAAGGATCATAGAGATCAAGAATGATCTAGTTTCGATGGAAGAGGTCACTCCTGATAGGGAAATTACTATCACTACCCTTGGAGGATTCCCACCCGAGTGGTATATGTTTAGAACCACCATTCTCAATATTATCAAATTCCAGGGTTTGAGTAATTGATGTCGAGATGCATTCAAGAAGAAACAATAATGGTGGAGCAAGAAATGCCTTCTAGTAGAAGCAACCCCATGGTATTGGACGTGATGGTTTTCGGTCCATGGTATTGGATGCTTCGGCATGTATAAATATGTATTATAGCATTGAAAGGAACATAATGAAAAATCAAGCTGGTAGTCCCGGTTTTGGGATCCAAGGGAAAATCTCTATATATATGTGTTTTATGTGTTCTTCTCTCGCATTATTTATTTCCTATGTTTTAGAATTCGTATGCAGGTAATTTCTATATAGGGTTAAAACCTACATTTGGTATCGGAGTAGATTTGGCTTCAAGGGGAGGCCTTTGTTTCTAAGGGGTTTGCTCGGGCTTTTGGTAGAACCTGTTTAGTGGGAGATCTGCGAGATGAATTATGGTGGTGAAATAAGATGGTGAGCAGTGGAAAGATAGAGATCGAGAATTTTAATGCTCAGAGTTTTGAGTTGTGGAAACTGAAGATGGACGATCTGTAGGTGGATAAAGATCAGTGGATCGCGGTAGATCCAGGTACTAAACCAATGGGAGTGTCCGATGAAGAATGAAATAATTTGGATGAGAAGGCAAAGAGCACAATACGATTTTGTGTCTCAGATTCAGTATTGCTGAATGTATCAGGGAAGCTACAGCAATGGCTTTGTGGGACAAGTTAGGGACTTTGTACCAATCTAAGTCTCTGGTGAATAAACTGTTCCTGCAGAAAAAGCTGTATAACCTAAGGATGAAAGATGGAGACTCGGTGACAGAGCATCTGAACGCATTTAATACTGTGGTGAGTCAGTTAGCATCTGTTGATGTTAAAATTTTAGATGAAGATAAGTGCATCAGTTTTTTGTGTTCTCTAACAGATTCATGGGATAGTCTAGTTATTGCAATACGTAGCAATGCAACTGCCTTGTAGTTTGATGAAATAGTCTCAGCCTCGCTGACAGAGGAGATGAGATGAAAAAATATGGAGAGCCAAAATGGTGATGCTTTGTCTATACGAGGATGGTCCCAAAAAAGAAGCAAAAATAAGTCATCAAGTGGGAGATCTAAATCTAGAGGGAGATCTAAATCTCCAGGAAAACCTGTAAAGGTGGTGTGCTGGAAATGCGGAAAGGAAGGCCACTTCAAAAGGGACTATAAATCTAAAGCTCCTGACAAAGGAAAGGGATCTGATGAGGCTCCTTCTGCAGAGGCAAAAAGCACCTCAGATGAAGGTGGGGATGTGTACTTGGCTTCTTCAAGTACACATGTAGATCATGAGGCATGGTTGATTGACTCAAGTGCATCCTTTCACTTCACTCCCCATAGAGAGTGGTTCTATGAGTATGATAAATATGATGGTGGTGATGTCTTCTTGGGAGATGACAGGAAGGCTAGAATCATTGGTCATGGAAAAGTAAAGTTGAAGCTGCAAGGTGGAAGGGCTAGAACACTTCCGGGTGTTCTACATATTCCTACATTAGCCAGAAATCTGATTTCTATTAGTAAGCTGGATGATGCAAGTGTAAAAATAATGTTCGAGAAGGATGCATGCAAGATGGTTCAGGGAGCATTGGTATTGATGCGGGGAGTTCGGATTGGAACTCTGTACAAGTTGCAAGGTAGCACTGTTGTTGATGGGTGCAACAGTTCCGTGGTTCCTGAAAGTGGAGCAAAAAATCTAGTGGTCTCTGGAGAAAAGACTATGGTATGGCATCAAAGGCTTGGACATATTGGAGAGAAGGGCCTTCGAATACTTCATGGTAAAGGTATGGTAGAAGGTATGAGTAATAGCTCTCTGGATTTTAATTTCTATGAAAATTGTGTATATGGGAAGCAGAATCAGGTGAGTTTCCCCTCTAGTGGTAAGAGGGTGAAACATATATTAGAGCTTGTGCACAATGATGTGCTTGGACATGTGAAGGTTCCATCACTAGGTAAGTCTGTGTACTATGTATCATTTATAGATGACTTCTCAAGGAATACATGGATATATTTCCTTAAGAAGAAATATGAAGTCTTTGATAGGTTTAAAGAATTTAAGGCTCTAGTGGAAAACCAAACAGAGAAGAAGATAAAGGTGCTGAGGACAGATAATGGTGGAGAGTTTTGCAGTAAGGAATTTGAATAATTCTGCAAGAAGTGTGGTATAGCATGGTAGAAGACTACTCCATATACACCTCAGCAAAATGGAGTTACAGAAAGAATGAACAGGACATTGATGGAAAGGGAAAGAAGCATGCTCAGTGTGTTGGGTTAGGATAGGAATTCTGGGCAGAGGCAGTGGATACTACATGTTACTTGGTCAATAGGTCACCTTCATCAGCGTTGGAGGATAAGACTCCACAAGAGGTATGGACTAGTAAGAAACCCTCTCTTTCACATCTGAGGGTATTTGGATGTGATGCATGTGTACATGTTCCGAAGGAGAAAAGAACAAAGTTGGATAGTAAATCTGAAAAGTGTATCTTTATTGGCTATTAGGATGGTTTAAAGGGTTATAAGCTTTGGAACCCAGTAACAAGGAAGGTTATGTATAGGCGATATGTGGTGTTTAGAGAGGTGAAATATTCTATTAAACATGAAGTCCAACCAATAGAACCTAAGAAGATAGAGTTTCAGCCAAAGGGGGAAGAATCAGACTCTACTGTAGAGGAGGAATCAGAAGATGAAGAGTCACAAACTCCGGCTGTGAGAAGATCAGTTCGAGAAAGAAGGCATCCAAAACGGTATAGTCCATCTACTTTCTATTCAAATTTTTCTTTGTCTGTTACTGATGATGATCCCAAAACTGTGAAGGAAGCAGTGGATTCAGAGGATGGAAAACTCTGAAAAGAGGCCATGGTTGATAAAAAGGCATCTTTGCACAAAAATGAGGCTTGGGATCTGGTGGAGTTGTCGGCTGGAAGGAAACCCATTGGCAGCAAATGGGTGTTCAAAAAGAAGACAAATGTAGAAGGAAAAGTGGAGAATTTCGGTTGTTAGCAAAAGGTTATTCCCAGGTGCCGAGGATTGATTTTGGCGATATTTTTTCTCGTGTTGCGAAGGTAACTTCTATTAGATTAATTTTATCTGTTGCTGCTGCTTTTGATTTTGAGGTAGAACAAATGGATGTGAAGATAACATTTCTTCACGGGGATCTGGAAGAGGAGATCTACATGAAGCAACCTGAAGGCTTTGTGGTGAAGGGTAAGAAAGAACTGGTACTTAAGTTAAAGAAGTCTCTATATGGGTTAAAAAAATCACCAAGGATGCGGTATCAGAAATTTGATACATTTATACGGGGACTTGGCTTCACCAGAAGCAAAGCAAATCACTGTGCGTATTTTAAATTAATTGGTGACTGTGTTATTTATCTGGTCTTGTATGTGGATGATATGTTGTTGGTTGGAAATGACAAAGAAGTTATCCAGGATTTGAAGACCCAATTGTCCTCCAAATTTGACATGAAAGATCTTGGTACTGCAAACTATATTTCAGGAATGGGAATTAAAAGAGATCGGGCAAAGAGGAAGCTCTGGTTAAACCAAAGGAAGTATGTCGAGAGAATATTGTAGAGGTTTAATATGCAGGATAGTAAACCATTGAAGGTTCCTATTCTTGTAGGTGTGAGGTTATCTGCTGAACAGTGTCCCAAGACACAAGAAGAGGAAGAGGACATGTCCCATTTCCATATGCAAGTGCAGTTGGTAGCCTGATGTACACAATGGTCTGTACTAGACTAAACATTGCACATGCAGTGGGAGTATTGAGCAGGTTTATGTCAAAACCAAGGAAGGAGCACTGGGCAGTAGTGAAGCGGGTTTTCGGGTATTTGTGTGGCACTAGTGATTATGGTTTGTGCTACCAAGGAAGACCAGGATTGGACAGAGTGTTGGATATTCATGGCTTTGTTGATGCAGACTGGGCTGGAGATCTAGATCAGAGAAGATCTACAAGCGGGTATGTGTTTAACCTATTTGGAGGTGCAGTGAGTTGGATGAGTAAAAAACAACCTGTAGTGGCACTGTCAACTACAGAGGCAGAATACATGGCAGCCACTCATGCAACCATGGAAGTAGTTTGGTTGCAAAGATTGTGTTCAAGTATGGGGTTAGTACAGGAAGCTATAAGGATATATTGTGACAGCCAAAGTGCAATCTTCTTAGCAAAGAACCCCGCATATCAATCAAAGAAAAAGCACATTGATGTTCAATATCACTTTGTGAGGGATATGATAGAAGACAAAAAGGTGTTGCTGGTAAAGGTGGACACTTTAAAGAACACTGTAGATGCATTGACAAAATCTGTTAGCTCTAAGAAGTTCTCTTGGTGTAGAGAGACAATGGACATTTCAGGGTTGGAAAAATGATTAAGCTCTCTTGTGGCCCCATGTGGAAAGAAAACAAGTGGGAGAATGTTGGGTTGTGTTATATTCCTTCCACATAGTTAACAGTGGGTTTGAGGGGCACCCGTAACCCCACTTTATGGGGTTCGGGGCAGCGCCCTAGAAAATTTTGGTTTTGGACCCTATATTAGGTTGGGTAGACCCACCTATGGTTTTGTGCATGATTTTCACACATGTTTTTTGGACACGATGGTTTTTCGGTCCATGTTATTGGACACGATGGTTTTCGGTCCATGGTATTGGATTCTTCAGCATGTATAAATATGTATTATAACATTGAAAGGAACATAATGAAAAATGAAGCTGGTAGTCCCAGTTTTGGGATCCAGGGGAGAATCTCTGTGTACATGTATTTTATGTGTTTTGCTCTAGCATTATTTATTTTCTGTTTTTTAGAATTCATATGTAGGTAATTTCTGTACAGGGTTAAAACCTAGAATCTCTCTCTCTCACCTGAGCCAAAAAAGGTCATTCAGAATCTTCGACTAGTGCACGGTGAAATCTTGCACTGGTGCACGATGAAATCTTGCACTAGTGCATGGTGAAATATTGTACTAGCGCGCAGCAAAATCTTGCACTGGTGTGCAGCGAAATCTTGCACTAGTGCGCAGTGAAATATTGCACTGGTGTGCGATGAAATCTTGCACTAGTGCATAGTGAAATCTTGCATTGGTGCGCAGTGAAATCTTGCACTTGTGTTTGGCGAAATATTGCACTAGTGCGGGGTGAAATCTTGCATTGGTGCGCGGCGAAATTTTGCACTGGTACACGACAAATCTTGGACTGGTGCATAGCGAAGTCTCGAACTGGTGCACGGTGAACGGCTCACCAATGGAAACTTGACAAGTTCGATCTAGGATTTGCTACCCTTGTTTAGGGCTGATCTAGGGTTTGTTGCTGCTGATATAAACTAGATTTATGCATTATTTCTCTCTGCTGAATTATTGAAGATAAAGGAAGATTTGATCAAAGGGTTTCCCCACATTGGGGTTTGTCCCTGGCTACCTGCCACATTTTGTGTCTCTTGTCTTGCCTTATTTTTTGTAGATCGTTTAATGTTCTATTTGCAGTTCGCTTAATGTACATGTGATTGCTAATCTGTGGATAATAATAAGAAAAAGAAGTAAACTTCTCTAAGCATAGAACATACCATAAATTAACATGGTATCAAAGCTGAGGTGAAGACAAATCCCAAGCAAGAGCAAGAGCAATCACCGATGAAAAGATTGGCATGCTATCCAAAAAGAATTCATGGGGTCCTCAACACACTTCCCTACTAAAGACAAGCTCCATGAGAATTCTGACTACCACAGATGGAAGATGTCTCTTGATCTAACATTAGAAGAACAGGAAGTGTTGGACCATGTGAAAGGTGGAATTTCTTAGCTTCCATCAAATGAATCTACTACTAGTAGGAACAAATGGACCTAAGGGTGGAAGAAAACGATGATGTTACATTTGTGATAAAGCAGGTCACTATGCAAGGGAGTGCCCTGATAGAAGGGACTCACACTGGGAAGATGATCAAAATTCCTCTCATCGCAATCAAAAGTATGACAAATCAAGTAGCAAAGGTAAAACGAGTGCTGGAAATCAAGGAAGAGGGCAACCATTAAAGAAGGCTAGAAATTCTAGGATGTAATATATGTATCTGACCTCAAAAGAACCTGGTGTCCATCTCGGCAATGGAAGACAAAGGCTACAAGGTGGCTTTCATTGATACCAAGGTATGTGCATGGAAAAATAATATTAAATATGCCTTCACTCTTGGGTTTCAAGCTAATTCATTATATCGGGTCGAAGGAAGTTCACTAGGTGTCATGTCTTGTGACATATCTCAAGCCTTGATCAAGAAAACCGGAAAGAAGATCAAGATCTTAAGGACTGATAATGGGACTGATTATGAATCTAATGAGTTTCATGACTTTTGTAAAGAGGCTAGCATTAAGAGGGAGACTACGACACCATATTCTCCTGAACGGAATGGTGTGGCGGAAATGAAGAACCGTACGTGTTAGGGTCCCACCCTAACCCCCTTATTTATGTCATGGGATCACGTCATAGTCAAGAGTCAATAAAGCCATATTAATATTTGTAAGTGGTTAACCCGCAATTAATGACGGGACAACAGTTAGTTGCAAATGGGCGGTAATATTAGATAGATGGTAAATGGGTGGTAGTATTAGATAGATGGTATTAATAAAACCCATGGTATTGGCCCGTGGTATTGCATGTATGAGTCATATATAAAGGATAGAGACTCCCTGCAAGGAGTATCGTGTCTTGTTTTGTAATCGAGCTCTGCTCTATTGGAGGTTGCCCCCTCGAAGAGGCCTGTAAACATTTCTCTCTGAGTAATAAAATCATTGCTATTCTGTGTTCTGGGTATATTTTCTTCGCATATTCTGTGTTCTGGGTATCTTTTCTTAGCATATTCTATGTTCAGTATTACTTTGCAGGTTAAGAGCATAACAAGTGGTATCAGAGCACTTTCCAGGGCTCGGTGGGATCTCCAAATTTTAGCAAATTTTTTTTTGGCTAGAGACGTGTTCTGGCGTCTTTAAACCACGGGATCTGTCATTAAGCGCATAAACCTGCGGATTTGGGGAGGTATGCATGCAGGAAATACAAGAGGTGGTCACATCTGTTGGACTCCCTTGTAACCCCTGTGGGTACCCCTTCGAGTAGTAGCGCATTAGATAGAACCGCGCATGGACTGTCTTCCACGTACCCTCTGGGTATATAGGAAGCCCCTAGCTCCCTTGAAGCCTCGCCATAGATAAACCTTCGGCCGTCTTGTGGCTACAGTACACCGAGAAGAGCACTCGGAGAGATTACTCGCCCGTGCGATAGGGTAGTCGGGTTGTACGGCTAAGGGTACGGTCGATCCTCCTTAGTTAGAGCCCTGAAACATTGGGTCGAGTACTACTGTCAGACCCTTATGTATATTGCGATCTGTAGCACCTGACACTCCTCAAGACCATAGTTCCCTTTCTATCGGGGGATCACACATCACCTATTCCAGATCAGCAAGTGCAGCAGCAGCCGACATCAGTCCCGCAGCTCCATCAGATCAGCAGCAGCAGTTGTTCCACCATTCAGATCTCTCAGATCCACCAGATCGGAGTAGTTGTGAAGGGTTCCTGTCACTGGATATAATTTTCGTAGGAATTTTGGTGGCATTGACATTCTGAGGATTTGGCGACTGTAGTATTGATTAGGAAGTAGTAAAACTCCGTTAGGAGTTTTCCAAAAAAAAAAAAAAAACGAGTCTGAGATCTTCCGAGGCGCTTATTCGTGACCTGGCCCATCAGAATCAGGACGACGAGTTGAGCAAGGTGGTACCATTCAATTTCTTAGTAAAATTTTTTTAGGCGGTCCCAATTTTTTTCATCAGGTTGGTGTATGGTAGAAACTTGCGCTCAAGCGATGGCCAATGAAAGGATAGACAAAATTGAAGACCATGTGAACTCCCTCCAAACTGCGGTGAAGAATATCGAACTTGAGCTTAAAGGAATAAGTCTCCAGATACATGATGCACTCCCAAAGGGCAAGGAGCCAGCCCATGAGGAGGCGTATAATGGCCATGAATACCATGAGGGTGAGTCTAGCCACTCTCATCATGTCTGGCACACCCATCCACCACCCAGTCAGCGACCTCCCAAGTTGGATATGCATAAATTTGACGGCTCTCACACGTCCGCATGGCTAGCATAAATGGAGCAGTATTTCCAATTGAATCATATCATAGATGAGGGGACTAAGCTTATGGTGGGCACCATGTACTTGGACAATGAACGATGGCAATGGAAGGAATGGCATCAGCGTTGCAATGGACATTTTCAGAATTGGGCCCAATTTTCCAAAGCTCTTTGAAGTCGCTTTGAACAGGAAGACTCTTTTTTGGTGTTAAACAGACATGGATAGTAAGACAATAGGAAGATAAATCAGTTAGTTCAATTTTTATTAACAAAAGATGTACATTTATAGTACAATAGGTGACTCTTGGGATTCAGATCCCAAGGTCTCTTGGACTGCTTTGTCCATTCAACTTCCACGCTAACCCTTTAGGATTAGGTGTCCAACATTCCCCCCCTTAATCCGAAGGGTTATGTATGAGTCCAAGAAGAGAGCTGTAATACAACATGTGCAAAAAATGCATGGCAGCACTAGGCTGAATGTGCTCTATGAAATGTTGGTAAAAAAGGGTGGTGGTTTAAGGATGACCACCAACACTGGAATGCTTAGTGCAGTTCCCGGAACTCTTCCAAGACTGGCAAGAAACTGAAGTTTTCTGCTAGAGGAAGTGATCCTATTGTTTTAAAGAGGGAAACCTTCAACCATGAAAGGGAGGTCTCACCCCGCATAAAAGGTAAAACTTCAACCTGAAAAGGGAAGTCTCAACCTGTGATGGTTTAAGGATAACCAACAACTCTGGAATGCTTAATGCAATTCCTGAACTCTTCCAATGCTGGCAAGAAGCTGGAGTCTTCTGCTAGAGGAAGTGTTCTCAATCTGCGTTCACGGGCATCTTTGTCTCTGGCTGCAACTCTGAAACTGGTGTGGCAGGTTGTGGCTCAGGCTCGCTTGATGTGGCTTTGAAGCTTGTAGATGACCATCATTTTCCCCCCTGTCAGGTACAAGGTGAGAAGATGGAGAAAACTCAACTGCAAGACTGCTCAATACTCTGGAACAAGTTCTGACATGTGTTTGGAATATCTTCTTGGCTGTTGATGCCCATTGCCAAGAAGCGATCCATCCTAGATGAATCTTTGTTCTTGCAGAATGTTTGTTTCTGAAGCATCTGTGTGAAGAATGGCTGGTTTTATGACAGTGCTTACATGGATGAAGATCAAAACAGTGATCTTTCAAATGGCCAACTCGGTCACAGTGTTGGCATTTCACGATCTGTTGTTGTTGTTGTTGTTGTTGCTGTGGAAGAGGGGCAGAGTCTGGAACAGCTGAAGTTGAACTGTCATGAGGAGAAGGTGAACTGTCATACATGAATCCAGCACTTTGAAACTGAATGGGCTTGGCATAGTCTGGAATATGAAAGGACAAGTCCTTGTCATATCCAAGACCAGTTCTGTGCTTGTTGTGGACAAGCTGTTCCCAAGGTCTGATGATGGGCTTGGGAAGTGCAGACTGAACCTCTGCATCTGCATATACAACTGCTACTTTATTTGAATGAACTGTACCATTATTAACATGCTGCTGATGGCTGATTGTCTCAATGTTCTGAACAAAAACAGGTTCAGAATGGTGTCTATTTTGATGTAGCTCTTCTTGCTGTAGTTGTGATTCAAGCTGCAAAAAATCAATCTTTTCTTGTACATTTTGCAAGCAAGTTTGAATGTTAAAAAGAGTTTCCTTACTGACTTTTACCATCCCATCAGCAGTGGAAAAGATTAGACTATTTAATAACTGTAATGCATCATCGATTTGGTCCATTTAATGACAATGTTGCACAAATATCTCACACAATGCCAAATAACCGCAATTTTAAATAATATAAACAGCCCCCCACTTTAATATCAGGGTATTGTTCTGCTAAAAAAACCTGTCACTGTAATGTTCTGGACCAAAAAACTGTCAATTTTTAATGCTACTGTAATGTTCTAGATAAAAAACCCAGAACGTGTCTTGTCTATCACGGTATTGTTCTGCTTCTGGACCAAAAAACTGTCAATTTTTAATGTTACTGTAATGTTCTAGATAAAAACCCAGAACGTGTCTTGTCTGAACTCTTAAAAAGCACTTTCCAGAGCTGCAAGGCTCCTGGATAGAAAATTCATCGCGACAAAACACAAGTTGATGCTCCGATGTTTGCACATGGAAATGGACTCATACAAAGCACATTATCAAAGTGAAATTCAAGATTCCTTAGGATTAATTACAGCAATTCGATGGTCGAAGCAACCGACCTCACTAAAATCCCCTTCACAGCAAATGTTGGAGATTGGCACGATTGGACCTGTTGATTGGCTCTTATGATCTGTACCACTACCGTGAATGACTTGCTTCGTTCAGATCAACCTTCCTCTAGTGACATTGCTTAAAGAAGAGGACGAGGATAAACTGGGTTCTCAGAACAGGCACCAACTAAGCAAATGCAAAGACTCCAAGGACTTGCCCAAGGGCCAGCCCTTTCCTTGTTTTCTGTCACAGAAGCTCGAAGTCGAAGTTGGGGCAGATCAGATCGGTGAACATTCTTCCGCATGGAGCCGTCCAGAGATCATCCCACGCCTTATCCAGGTAAAACTAGGCAAAGAAGGTCCATTAGGCAATCTGCAAAAAAACAAGCCTATAAAGCCCAGCAGAAGGTTATTCCGCTCGTCCGCTCTTCTTGAACCATCCACAGAGGGCATCAGAATCTTTGTAACCCTCTATAAATAGTGTGCAAGCGTGGCTCGTTTCTGTTTTGATTTGGCTTTCCAGGAGAGCGATCTCTCTGTACAGTGAGATAGGTTAACAATGGCGAAAACCCTTAATGCACCATATGCCGACCTGGAGATGGGGAGCACGTCGCTCTACCCGACTCAACCCTCCGAAGAAATTCAGCTCCAGTGGGCTTTCATAAGGAAAATATACTTGATTCTCACTATCCAACTGCTACTCACCATTGCTGTTGCTAGCGTTGTGGTCGCGCATTACTCCAGCGGGTGCATAAACGTATGAAACGTATGACTCACTTGAATGTCAGAGAATGCAGATGCGTTATGCGTTATGGACAGAGGTGGTGCATAAACGTATGACCCACTTGAATGTCAGAGAATGCAGATGCGTTATGTCTCGGCCCCAGGTTTCATTCAATGTCAGTACCTTATTGAAAACGGTCGTTTTTCCTCTTAGTCTCTCAAGATTTTCGAAATTCTAGGCCTAGTTGAAGGAATGCCAATCGCTGTTTTCGAGGCCATCTGCATCATTATTCTGCCTGCAAGACACATGCTCAACCCTACATCTTTGAAATATTCCTTGGAGTTGAAATATGGCGTTATTATACCTCTTTGTAGCTCTTTTGAATTAGAGCACCCGATGAAGCCGGTCCCCGGATGGTGTAAGTCCTTACTGTTGAAGAAAGCGAGAACGGAGAGTACTAAACTGATAGAAGACTCCCACTTGTGGCTAATAGTCTATATTGTGCCTTTCAGGTTCTAGAGAAAGTGCATTCCTAGTGTAGGATCGTATGACTTTCCAAGAGAGCCCTACGCCTTATGACGAAAGGAGAATCGGCCGATAAAAGAAACCTTCACGCCTCCTTGGCTGGGAATCACAAATTGACGTAGATGATAGAGGCAGAGCAGACGCTGTGAATAGGGCTTACTCCCTCGTACTCAACCGAAAAGAGCGTCGAATTCAGTTATATTGTTCATCTTCTTTGAACTCGCCGTAGAATTCTGATCCAGCCAAACGTATCATATCAGTTTTCGAAGAAATAAATGTCGGCATCGATTCTCTTTCTCGAACTTAACTGTCCTTAAATAGGTGTGCATAATCTTCGCTACCGAACGATCAGTCTTACAGGAATCATTAATGAAATAACAGTCGTGATATAGAGCTTCCCTTGAAAATGGAATAAAATCGTTTGTTTGCCATCAATACTCCTCTAATTACAATGTGAATTTTCTTTTTTTTGATGATATATATATACCACCTTATATATATGGCCACGCCTCTTTTCTCTTAGCGATGGTGACAGGTTAGATTTTACCATGAATAACGCTCAGACATAAATGATGATGAATATATATAGAGTTCCGCCCGTTTATTCAGTTCAACCGGCGCATATGCAACCCGCGATCGCTCAAACTTATCCATCATATGATACAGTTATATGTAACATTTGATCAGTTGTCATTCCGCTTCTCTCTGGCACTCGATTTACTGCTTCCATCTTCTACGAGCTGCATACAGTTCGGCTGTATATATATACGCAGGCTTCAAGGAATAGTCATCGTATTCAATTCTGGACAGACTTGTATTAATATGCTTTCGCAGGCTATGATTAACTCGTTAGGACGCAGCTCTTTAAGGTTCAACTGTTATATATCTATATGCACAATAACTGGACCGGCCATTAATTAAAACCAATTTTCATATCTCTTCCCGGATAATGGCAAGGTAATAGCACCATTCGCCTTGTCTTCAACCCGTAACCGCTGCTCGATAACCTTCAATCAACGCATACAATTCATATAATGGACCGCTTACAACAAAATAGAGACAGAGCGCAATTCAGGCGTGGACGGTTTTCGTTCTTCAAAAGAGACCATGCATAACAACAGATTCGGCCACAACAGTTATATCATATAAAGTCAAGCCCCAATAGTTAACCAATAGACCATTGCGCGCTGGAAAAGAACGCCAAAAAACACAAGGTAATGCACAGCAGTTTATATGTGTAAACTAGAACTATCAGCACGCCCCGTTTATTCCATCGTTTATTACCATATATACATTACAGAGTGAATCGATTCAGCATTATTACACAACCAAATCGCATGAGGAAACCAGTTCAACCTTTAACGCACAAACTTTTAGCGCAGAGATGCATTCAAACGTTTTGTATTCCCATAAAGTACTCTCATAATTCAAGCTCAACCAACAATATTATTGCACCCAGAATTCACAATCCACATAACATTAATGGTCAAAGCATAGGTTTGGTGACTAAAACACAACAAAAAAACCACAAGAAAACAGTCACTCAAATATGAGCAGCCCAGGAGATCGCCCGCTCTGATACCATGTTAAACAGACATGGATAGCAAGACAATAGGAAGATAAATCAGTTAGTTCAATTTTTATTAACAAAAGATGTACATTTATAGTACAATAGGTGACTCTTGGGATTCAGATCCCAAGGTCTCTTGGACTGCTTTGTCCATTCAACTTCCACACTAACCCTTTAGGATTAGGTGTCCAACATTTGGGACGCCTCACTAAGCTCCTACAGACGGGTACAGTGGAGGAATATATTACTGCTTTTGAAGCCTTAGCCTTCCGCACTAGGGGTCTCACAGATGAGTTCTACATGGAATGCTTTATCAGCGGTCTTAAAGAAGCCATCAAAGCTCAAGTTCTACTCCACCACCCTCCCACATGGACAGAGGCTTGCCAGGTAGCTCGTAAGGTGGAACGTGCATTAACAGCCCAATCCAGCCGCCCCAACTTCCTCGCTAAAGGTCATCCCTCACAGGCTCCCAATATGACTCAGACACTTAAGATTCAAAAGGTGTCACCTGCGGAAATGGCCGAAAGAAGGAAGCAAGGACTATGCTACTACTGTGATGAAAAATATTCCCCGAGTCATAAATGCAAAGAGCCCAAGTTTTTTGAAATAGATGCCACTGACTACAGCTCCACCGAGGAAGATCCACCACTTGAGGAACCAAAGGCGATCGAAGAAGATAACCAAAAGGAGATTGTATCTGATGAACCAATTATTTCGCTAAATGCATTGGCAGGAATTTCTTCCCCTCAAACTCTCAAAATTAGGGGTTTTCTTAAACATCGCCCAGTAGTAGTCTTGATTGATAGTGGAAGTACCCATAATTTCATCCATCAAAAGATCGTTGAAGCAGCACATTGTTTCGTCAGGGCAGTTTCTAACTTCCAAGTCCAGATTGCAGATGGGGGCACAATGAAATGTGAAGGTCGCTGTGAAAATGTCAAACTTCAAATGGGGGATTATCAATTGAAAACCCACATGTTTGCAATACACATGGGGGGTTGCGACATTGTCCTAGGCGCAGAATGGCTCCGCACTCTTGGGCCAATCACAATGGATTTCCAGGAGTTATATATGAGTTTTAAGCAGAACAAATCCACACATACCCTCCGTGGACTACAGGCGGGAGCCCCCTATATCATCAGCTCGCACAGGATGGAAAAATTGTTAAAAATGGGCCATCATGGAGTGGTAGCTCAATTTAATGCCGTCCAGGTAGTCGACACCATGTCTCTACAAATTCATCCTGAGATGCAACAGATTTTAAATAAACATCGGACGGTCTTTGACAAGCCTCATAAGCTTCCACCCTCGCAAGGGGAACATGATCATAGCATCACATTGGTTCCAGGGGCCCAACCCCCAAATGTGCGGCCATACAGATATCCATTCACCCAAAAGAATGAAATAGAAAAAATCATCAAGGAATTGTTGGAAGCTGGTGTCATTCGTCCCAGCATTAGTCCTTATTCATCCCCAGTGGTCATGGTCCTCAAGAAAGATGGGGAGTGGCGGATGTGTCCCGACTTCAGGGCCCTCAATAAGTTAACAGCCAAAGATAAATTTCCCATCCCGGTGGTTGACGATTTGCTGGATGAACTCAATGGGGCTCAATTCTTCACTAAGTTGGATCTTCGCTCAGGCTACCACCAAATTCGCATGAAGGAAGTCGACATTCCCAAGACGGCTTTCAGAACTCATGAAGGCCATTATGAGTTCATGGTCATGCCATTTGGTCTCTGTAATTCCCCCTCTACTTTTCAGAGCCTTATGAATCACCTCCTCAAACCATATCTCAGAAAATTTGTCCTTGTCTTCTTCGATGACATCCTCATCTATATTGGAACTTGGGTGGCACATCTTCAGCATGTAGATCTACTCTTGCAACTGCTTCGCACGAATAAATTATTTGTCAAGATGTCTAAGTGTTCGTTTGGCATGGAAGAAGTTGAGTATTTGGGCCACATTGTGGGGCGTGAAGGTGTCAAGGTGGACCCCAAAAAGATCCAGGCAATTCAAGAATGGCCTCAACCTAGGACCTTGAAAAGCTTGAGAGGATTTTTGGGTCTCACAGGCTATTATCATAAATTTGTCCACAACTATGGCCACATAGTGAAGCCCCTAACGCAACTCCTAAAGAAAAATTCCTTCTTCTGGAACGAGGAAGCACAACAGGCATTTACCGCTCTCAAAACCGCCATGTGTTCCACTCCCGTCTTAGCCCTACTGGACTTCACCAAATCATTTGTCATTGAATGTGATGCTTCGAGAACAGGTATTGGAGCGGTCTTAATGCAGGAAGGGTGACCATTGGCCTTCACCAGCCAACAACTAAGTGGGAGGAATCTGGGCCAATCTACCTACGAGAAGGAAATGATGGCCATCTTACATGCAGTCGAGACCTGGCGACCTTACTTGTTGGGGCGACGTTTCCAAATCCGCACAGATCATCACAGTCTTAAATATTTTTTGGAGCAACGCCTATCTTCCCCACAACAAAATAAATGGTTAGCCAAAATGCTGGGATATGATTATGAGATCATTTACAAGAAAGGGAAAGACAACAGTGTAGCAGATGCATTGTCGCGCCAATTTGAGGAGGAAAGTACTCTGCTCGCAATTTCCCTCCCCATTCCAAACTGGATTGAAGAGGCTCGCAGGGAATGGTTTTCACATCCCGGGCTCTCCCAACTCATTTCTCAATTGCAGGTAGATCCTAATTCCAGCAAGGGCTACTCGTGGCAGAATGATATTCTTCGCTACAAGGACAGAGTCGTAATATCACCAACATCCACCCTCAAAAGTCGCATTTTGGCAGAATTGCACTCATCTTCCATTGTAGGACATTCGGGCTTTCAGAAGATGTATGCTCGCACCAGAAGATCATTTTTTTGGACCGGCATGAAACATGACATCCTTACTTTCGTAGCAGAATGTGACGTCTGTCAACGCCACAAAGGGGAAACCGTCAACACACCAGGCACATTACAACCATTGCCCATTCTGGCGTCAATTTGGACGGAGGTCTCCATGGATTTCATTACAGGTCTTCCAAAGTCTGGGAACAAGTCAGTCATCATGGTGGTTGTGGACCGACTGTTGAAGTATGCTCATTTCTGCGCCCTACCCCAACCATTTACACCAGCTTTGGTTGCTCAAACTTTCATGGATCAGATCTTCAAATTGCATGGCATGCCCACTTCTATTGTGTCCGACCGCGACCCAATCTTCACCAGTAATTTTTGGCAGGAGCTCTTCAGAATACAAAGCACTCAACTGAAACTCAGTACTTCATATCATCCGCAAACAGATGGTCAAACCGAAGCCGTCAACAAATGTTTAGAAACCTACCTTAGGTGTTTCACTTCAGAAAAGCAACACCTTTGGGTACAGTGGTTACCTCTGGTGGAATGGTGGTATAACACCAGCTATCATGCCACCACCAAAATGACTCCCTATGAAGCAGTCTATGGTCAACTTCCGCCTTCCCCTACTTCTTATCTCACGGGGTGCTCCAAAGTACAAGCCGTGGATCAACTCCTACAACACCGCGCAACCATGCTCGCCCATCTGCGCGAGAATCTTCATCAAGCTCAGAACCGTATGAAGCAACAGGCTGACCAACATCGCTTAGAGCACCAATTTCAAGAAGGGGATCAGGTCTTTTTGAGGCTGCAACCATATAAGCAAACATCACTCAAAGACAAGGGTTGTCAAAAGCTCTCTCCAAAATTCTACGGACCATACCAAGTACTTCAGCGCATTGGAGAAGTGGCTTACAAGTTGGCTTTGCCACCTACAGCAAAAATCCACCCAGTTTTCCATGTATCGTGCCTCAAGAAAGTGATTGGGAACAATTTCCGAGTTCAAACCAGTCTACCTGAATTGGACGAAGAAGGGTCAATCTGGCTTCAACCTGAACAGGTTCTAGACACACGAGACAAGCACCTGCGCGGCCGCATGATCAAGGAGGTCCTCATCAAATGGAAAGACACCTCTCCGGAAGATGTAACTTGGGAACCAGCCACTATTCTTCAGCAGTTTCCGCAGCTTCAGCCTTGAGGACAAGGCTAGTCTTAAGGGGGAGGGCATGTTAGGGTCCCACCCTAACCCCCTTATTTATGTCATGGGATCACGTCATAGTCAAGATTCAATAAAGCCATATTAATATTTGTAAGTGGTTAACCCGCAATTAATGACGGGACCACAGTTAGTTGCAAATGGGCGGTAATATTAGATAGATGGTAAATGGGCGGTAGTATTAGATAGATGGTATTAATAAAACCCATGGTATTGGCCCGTGGTATTGCATGTATGAGTCATATATAAAGGATAGAGACTCCTTGCGAGGAGTATCGTGTCTTGTTTTGTAATCGAGCTCTGCTCTATTGGAGGTTGCCCCCTCGAAGAGGCCTGTGAACATTTCTCTCTGAGTAATAAAATCATTGCTATTCTGTGTTCTGGGTATATTTTCTTCGCATATTCTGTGTTCTGGGTATCTTTTCTTCGCATATTCTATGTTCGGTATTACTTTGCAGGTTAAGAGCATAACAGTACGATTGTGGAATTTGTCCATGCCATGTTCCATGATCAAAGAATTCCGAAGTCTCTATGGGCCAAAGCTGTAAACACCACCATATATGTACAAAACTGATGCCCTCATCAAGCATTGGGTTCCAAGACTCCTGAAGAATTGTTCACCAGTAAGAAACCTGATGTATCTCATTTTAGAATTTTTGGAAGCCCTGTATATTTTCATTTGGTGAAAGAGAAAAGGAATAAATTGAGTGCATTCTGAAAGAAAGGAATCTTCGTGGGCTATGGTGAAAATACTAAGGGATATATAATCTATGTAGCCAGTCAAAGGGAAGTCGTGATTAGTCATGATGTTACCTTTGATGTAGATATGGCTCTCAGCAAGGTGGACAATCTTTTGAATTTGAGGAGCTCTCAAGAAGCCGACACCAGGGAACCAAAAGAAAAGGATGATGAAACAATGCTTGATGTGGAAGAAACCATGGATCCTATTGATCAACCTGAGCCTTCCTCTTCTAGGATGAGGCCCTCTTGGCTTAGGGGGCTACTCGATGATGCTGAAGGACACACTGCACCCCAAGGAACCTTCCACAAAAGTAAGAAACCTAACAGGTATCAAGGATACTTGACCACCATGAGCACGATCATACAAAATGAGCCTTCATCATTCTCAGATGACGTCAAGCATCAAGTATGGAAGAACACTATGACCGAAGAATATGAGTCTATTATGAAGAATGATGTTTGGGAAGTAGTTCCCAAACTCCAGGACAAGACATTTGTCACTTCTAAATGGCTTTACAAGATAAAGCATGTAGCAGATGGTAGTATGGAGAAGTATAAGGCTCATTTTGTTGCTCGTGGTTTCTCCCATAAGGAAGGTATATACTATGATGAAATATTTGCACTTGCTTCCAGATATACTACCATCCACTTAATCGTAGCCCTTTCGGCTTCACAAGGATGGAACCTACATCATATGGATGTCAAGACTGCATTCTTGCATGGTTCGACCAAAGAAGAGGTCTACGTGGAGGAACCCGAAGGATTTGAGATTTATGATTGAAAATCTCATGTATGCAAGTTGAAGAAGGCTCTCTATAGGGTGAAGTAAGCACCTCGGGCACGGTATGAGAGGATCGATAGCTACTTGATGAAGCTGGGATTAACTAGGAGGGAAGTTGATCCTAACCTTTACTTTAAGGTTGAAGATGAAAAACCTTTCATACTAGTGCTATATATGGCTGACCTCTTCCTAATAGGTTCAAACCCTCTCATACACAAATGTAAGAAGGAGTTGGCTTCTGAATTTGAAATGAGGGACCTAGGACTGATGCATTATTTCCTAGGACTTGGATTCTAGCAGAAGCCAAGGGAACCTTTCCTATCTCAAGGAAAATATGTGGTGAAGATATTGGAAAGATTCGATATGGTAGACCGCAAGCCTAGAACTACCCTGATGGAGCTTGACTTGAAGAAGTTAAGCAGTAGTGTTGCGGGACCTATTTTACGAAATGCTATCAAGTATCAGCAACTCGTCGAAGCATTAATGTTCTTAGTGAACTCCCATCTAGATATATGCTTTGGAGTCAACACATTAAGTCAACATATGGTTGAATCTAACCACATACATTGGATTGGTGCTAAGAATCTATTGATATATCTTCGTGGCACAATTACTTATGGGTTAAGATACACTACCAGAGACGTGAGACTACTTGGATACACTGATGCTGATTAGGCATGCAATGTTGAGTATCATAAGAGCACTTTCGGGTGTTGTTTCTCCTTGGGATCTACTTCGATATCCTAGATGAGCAAGAAGTAGAAGTTGGTGGCTCTGAGCACTACCAAGGCAGAGTATATTCCTGCTATCATGGCCTCCTCTGATGCTGTCTGGTTGCGAAAGCTATTTAGTGAGTTGTTTAGATTTACATTGGATACCACCATGATCCTATGTGACAAATAGAGTGGGATTCGTTTGTCAGAATCCCGTATTTCATGATCGCTCCAAGCATATAGATATCAGGTACCACTATATTCTAGATATGGTGTAGCAGGGAGCGATAAGGCTCCAACATATTAGTACAAATGAATAGCTCACTGACATTCTGACAAAGCCCCTAGGAAAGGTCAAATTTTTTGAATTTTCAAGAACAACTTGGTGTCATTCAAAAACCCTCTGATAAGGGTCTTTTATGATGTATTGAGCTCTAGGAGCTCCGGGGGGGTGGGGGGTACTTCTTGGAGTGACATATGATGAATAGGGTAAAAGAATCAAAACTTTGCCTGTGACACTTCATGACTATTATGTAGTAGGATGATTAGTTCTCCTATGAGGTCTAGATGATGTGTTCTCCATGATGATTATGTAGCAGGATGATTAGTTCTCATGTGAGGTCTAGATGATGTGTTCTCCATGACAACTATGTAGCAGGATGATTAGTTCTCCTGTGAGGTCTGGATCATGTGTTCTCCATCATGATTATGTAGCAGGATGATTAGTTCTCCTGTGAGGTCCGAATGATGTGTTCTCCATGACGACTATGTAGCAGGATGATTACTTCTCCTGTGAGGTCTGGATGATGTGTTCTCCATGAAGATTATGTAACAGGATGAATAGTTGTCCCGTGAGGTCTGGATGATGTGTTCTCCATGATGATTATGTAGTAGGATGATTAGTTCTCCTTTGAGGTCTAGATGATGTGTTCTCCATAACGATTATGTAGCAGGATGACTAGTCCTCTTGTGAGGTCTAGATGATGTGTTATCCATGAAGATTGTGTAGCAATACGATTAGTTCTCCTGTGAGGTCTGGATGATGTGTTCTCCATGACGATTGTGTAGCAGGATGATTAGTTCTCCTATGAGGATAGGATTTATTAGTTCTCCTATCGGGGCATCCTACCCATGCAGTCTAGGACTCATGGGAAGTACCTTCATCTGATCAATGAGTAGGGAAATGAGGATAGGGACCATAGTAGTGTTGATGGCCGCATCACTGTATCTACCATACTCCCTATGCTAGGATGACGTTCATTGATCTGGGATCAATGACACTAGTTTGGGACTAGTGGTAGGAGTTGTACCCACTATGACACTGACTTCAGGTCGGTTGAGACTGGTCTGGGACCAATGGTACACACTTTGAGACAAACTTTGAGTCAGTGGATGATGATACTTGTCTGGGACCAATGGTAGGAGTTGCACCCACTATGACGCTAACTTTGGGTCAATTAAGACTGGTCTGGGACCAGTGGTACACACTTTGAGACTGGCTTTGAGTTAGTGGAGGATGATACTAGTCTGGGACCAGTGGTAGGAGTTGTGCCCACTATGACGCTGACTTTGGATCAGTTGAGACTGGTCTGGGACCAGTGGTACACACTCTGAGATTTACTTGGAGTCAGTGGAGAATGATACTGGTCTGGGACCAGTGGTAGGAGTTGTACCCACTATGACACTAACTTCGGGTCGGTTGAGACTGGTCTGGGACCGGTGGTACACACTCTGAGATTGACTTTGAGTAAGTATGATACATCCTCTATCATTTCTTCTTCTTCATAACTCAGACAAAGCAAAGCAAAATAAAACAAAGTAGAGTACAGCAGATCAGAATAGGGCATAACAGAATAGAGCATAGCAGGTAGGATAGAGTAGAGCAGAGTAGAGCAGGGATTAAGCTGTACAGGGTAGTGCATTTGATAGATGAATAGTAGCAACAGATAGATGAATTATAGATGGAGTTCTCCCTAGTTGAGAGGGAGTGTTAAATTAGCAACTGGGGCCAAACTCCATCTGGGTCATCTTATTCATGGATGATAATATTTTTATTAGATTCCTTTCTTCGAGAGGTGTAGGATTGATCTAAAGATCATTCGATCAGATAAGTATTTATGAAGATATGAATTTATTTTGATTATGGAATAATTATCAAGCCGACCTGCAACTCATGTAGTCTCAGAAGCCCAACAGTCGTATCTATTTAATCATCAATATTTGTGTATAAATATAGGAGGACGTTTCCTCATTTGCACTCATCTCATCTCATCTCTCTCTCTCACCCGATCTAAAAAAGGTCATTCGTAATCTTGGACTAGTGCATGGCAAAATCTTGCACTAGTGCACAGCGAAATCTTGCACTAGTGCACGACGAAATCTTACACTGATGCGCGGCAAAATATTACATTAGTGCATGGCGAAATCTTGCACTGGTGCGTGGTGAAATCTTACACTGCACACAATCTTGTAGTGGTGTGCAGCAAAATATTGCACTAGTGCGTGACAAAATCTTGCACTGGTGAATGGCAAATTCTTGCACTAGTGCGCGACGAAATCTTGCACTGGTGTGCAGCAAAATCTTGCACTAGTGTGTGGCGAAATCTTGCACTGGTGCACAAGGAAATCTTGCACTGATGTGGGATGAATCTTGGATTGGTGCATGGCAAAGTTTCGGACTGTTGCATGGTGAATGACTCACTGGTGAAGACTTGAAAAGTTCGATCTAGGATTTGTTTCCCTTGTTTAGGGATGATCTGGGGTTTGCTGCTACTAATATAAATCAGATTTATGTACTATTTCTCTCTATTGAATTATTGAAGATAAAGGAATATTTGATCAAAGGGTTTCACCACATTGGGGTTTGTCCCTGGCTAGCCACCACATCTTGTGTCTCTTGAATTGGCTTGTTTTTTTTCGATCGTTTAATTTTCTATCTACATTTTACTTAATGTACATGTGATTGCTAATCTATGGATAATAATAAGACAAAGAAGTAAACTTCTCTAAGCATATAACATACAATAAATTAACACAAGCTGAATGGTGTAGCTGAAATGAAGAATCGTACTATTGTAGAAGTTGTTCATGCCATGCTTCATGATCAAGGGCTTCTGAATTTCCCATGGGATGAAGCTACAAATACCATCATGTATGTTCAAAACTAATGCCCTCATCAAGAATTGGACTCGAAGACTCCTGAAGAAGTGTTCACTACTAAGAAATTTGATGTCTCCCATTTTAGAATTTTTGGAAGTCTCATATATTTTCCTATGTCAAAAGAGAAAAGAAGCAAATTGGGTGCATCAGGGAAGAAAGGAATCTTTGTGGGCTATAGTAAAAATTCTAAGGGTTATAGAATTTTTGTAGATAGTCAAAGGGAAGTTAAGATAAGTCATGATGCCATTTCTAATGAATATATGGTCCTCATCAAGATCAACAAAATTTATATCCCAAGGAACAACAAAGAAGCTGACAAAGGAAAGCAGGGTGCAAAAGAAGATGAAATAATGTCGAATGTTAATGAACCTATGGATCATATTGATCCTCCTCCTCAAGAGCCCTCCTCCTCCAAGAGGATACCCTCGTGGCTTAGGGAGACTCTTGAAGATGTCAAGAGATATATTGCACCAAGGGGGACTTTCCATGAAAGCAAGACATTGAAAAGGTATCAAGGATACTTGACCATCATGACCACTATCATTCAAAGTGAGGCTTCATTATTTGAAGAAGTTGTGAAGCAACAAGTATGGAAGGATGGTATGAATGAATAATATGAGTCAAATATGAAGAATGATGTCGGGGATGTGGTTCCTAGACCCCATGACAAATTGGTTGTCACCTCTAAGTGGCTCTATAAAATCAATCATGGAGTTGATGGATGTGCAGAAAAGTTCAAGGCTCGCTTTGTTGCTCGAGGATTCTCTCAAAAGGAAGGTGTAGATTACGATGAGATATTTTCACCTATTTCCTGATACACCACCATCCGCATGATCATATCCCTTTTTGCCTAGCAAGGATGGAAACTACATCAGATGGATGTCAAGCCTGCTTTCTTGCATGGTTTGCTCAAAGAGGAAGTCTGTGTGGCACAACTTGAGGGGTTTGAGGTTCATGACCGGGAATCTCATGTATGCAGGTTGAGGAAATCTCTCTATGGGTTGAAGCAAGCACCCCGGGCTAGGTATTAGAGGATTGATAGCTATCTAATGAAGTTGACGTTCACTAGAAGTGAAGCTGATCTGAACCTTTACTTTAAGGTTGAAGATTTCAAACCTATCATACTAGTACTTTATGTGGACAACCTCTTTATGATAGGTGCAACCCCTCTCATTCACAAATGTAAGAGGGAGTTGGCTTCTAAATTTGAGATGAAGGACGTAGGACTGATGCACTACTTCCTAGGGTTAACGGTCTAGCAAAATCTAGGAGAAATTCTCATATCTCAGAGAAAATATGTTGTGAAGATATTGGAAATATTTTGGATGGTGGATTTCAAATGTGTGACCACCACGATGGAACTTAACATTAAGAAGTTATCTGGTAGTGCTACTAGACCTAAACTTGGAAATTCTGCTGAGTATTATCATCTCATAGGAGCACTAATGTTCCTAGTGGACTCTCATCTGGACATATGGTTTGCAGTTAAGATGTTGAGCCAATATATGGTTGATCCTCATCATATACATTCGATTGGTGCCAAGAATCCTCTAAGATATCTTTGGGTAACAATCACTCATGGTCTGAGATACACTACCAAAGATGTGAGGCTACATGGTTGTTCTGATGTTGATTGGGCTAGTTGTGTGGTGGATCGCAACAACACTTCTGGATGTTGTTTTTCTTTTGGTTCTTCTTTGATATCATGGATGAGTAGGAAGTAGAAATCTGTTGCCTTTAGCACCACAAGGGCTGAATACATAGCTGCTAGTATGGCCTCCTATGAACCTTTCTGGTTGAGGAAACTCTTGAGTGAGCTATTTGGACATGTGTTGGATACCACCGTGATCCTCTATGACAACCAGAGTGGGATGTGATTATCAGAGAATTATGGGTTTCATGATAGATCCAAGAATATAGATGTCATGTACCACTTTATCAGGGATATGGTATAACGTTGAGCAATAGGGCTCCAACACATTGGGACTGATGAGTAGCTCGTTGATATTCTAACAAAGCCCCTAGGGAAGGTCAATTTCTTGACCTTCTGAGAAAGACTTGGAGTTGTGGAGAGACCCTCTTATGAGGCTCTTGTATGATATGGAGATTGAACTCTAGGAGCTCAAGGAGGCCTGCGATACTTCCTAGAGTGATGACCAACCATAGGGTGAGTGGATCAACCTTCCCCTAGTGGCTTGTTGCATATAAGTTGAGTGGTTTAGCCTTCCCCTGTGATATCTCGTGGCAACATGTACGTAACATGAGTGGTTCATCCTTCTCCTACTAAGACATCTTACCCATGCAGTATAAGACTCATGGGAAGTACCTCTCATTTGGCCAATGAGTAGGGAAATGAGGATAGGGACCATAGTACTACCGATGGACGCATCATGTACTAGCATACACCCTATGCTGGGATGACCAATATTGATTTGGGATAAATTGGAACTGACTTCGGGTCAGTAAGAGTGGTACGTGATAGTCTCTTTTGATTAGAACTGAATTTGGGTCAATAAGAGAGGTACGAGACACTCTCTTCTATTTGGGCCTAAATTTGGGTCAGTAGAGAATGGTATGATACATTCTTGATCACTTCTTCTTCTTCATAGTTCAGTAGATTAGAGCATTGCATAGCAGAGCAAATAACTGGAGAGTAGAGCAGTACATTGATGATAGAGATAGTACAGATTGGAAGATGGATTAGCAGATGGAGTTATCCCTAGTTGAGAGGGAGTGTTAAAATTGGCAACTAGGGAAAAACTCCACATTGGTCATCTTACTTATGACAACTAATATTTTTCTTCGATTCCTCTCTCTGAGAGGTGTAGGATTGTTGCCGAGACGATCTAATTCTGACATGTACAAATGAATATATGAATTTATTTACATTATGCACAAATTGTCAAGGTTGGCCACTAAGAAAAATAAGCATTCAAACCCCCAACTCATCCTCGTCATTGCATATAAATGGAGGAGACCTCAAGCTATTTTCACCATAATATCATCTCACATCTCTCTCTCTCCTCTTGGGATTGGGTATGCATATACGTGTGAAGGAAGAAGGACGAATTTTGTTGACTACATTGACCAGCGTTGATCGAGCTACAGGGAGGTTTTTTTACTACATTGACATCAAGCATTGACTTTTTCAGACTTTGGTTTGGCTGGGGTATCTCTTTCCTAGTAGGCCATAGATATGGTCACTAAAACTAAGGCAATCTGACCTCTCCTTTGACCAACGTTGACTATCCTAGGGCTGGCCGCAGAGTTCACTTTCATTGACCAGTCTTGACTTGACCTTTTCAAATTATTTTTCACTGATTAGGCTTGTTGTTGGAGGTCAAACTTGATTGGGTTTAACTGATCTAAATAGAGGAAGAATTCTGCCCTGTTTGACCAACGTTCAATTTTCTTGTTAGGGCTTTGTGTTGTTGTCATAAATTATCATATTTGTACATTGTACTATCTCTCTCGATATTGAACTATTAAAGAATATAAGAAGAATTGATCAAGGGTTTCCCACATTGGGGTTTGTCCTTGGCTAGTGCCACATCTTGTGTTCTCTTGTCTTGGCTTGTCTTCTATTGTTTATGTTTATATTATATTTTCACTTTACTATCATGTTGATGTGATTGCTAAATTGGATATTGATATTGGGATAATAAAGAAATTGAAGTAAAATTTCTCTTGAGCATAGAACATACCATTGTTACCTAAAATTAGCAGGATACCAATTAATAACCAAGGAACATGTAGAGCTCTATATTTTCTCCCCTTAAACTCTTTATACTACTAAGAAAAACATCTATCAATTATTTTCATAGACTCATGATTGTTGAGATTAATTATATATGCCACTTACATGAAATAAGGTTAAATCATATAAGATGTGCATACCTTTATTTTATTCAGAAATCAACTCTTGTGTGGCTCTTCCTAATATCATTCACTCTCCTTCTCTTCTACTCTCCTGACATCTTTTTTATTTGCTTCTTCTTGAGAGCTATTCATGTGGATTTGTCTTCTTGTATTTTAGAGCTTTTTAGCACAACACTCTTCTGCCACAAACCATCTTCAATGATTATAATTTTCTTCATGTAGTTTGAGATGTTGTTATGTATTCTCAAACTATGTTGGTTTCATTCTCTCTTTCACAGATCTAGTGTTTGTAGCTCACCCTTGAATATTTCTTCCTTTTTTCTCTTGAGGATCCATTTTATTTTCTTTTATTCATAATGTGAAGAAGGGATTGCCTTCAATCTCTTATTTTGGTATTTACTTCCTTCTATAACATATACATTGTATGTAGTTATGATTACTTTTGCTATTTATTTTCCAGAGACTTCTTCTCTAATTTTACATCCTCTTGAATCAAATATGACTTCATGTCCTCTATCAACCATTTGAATCACACTCGGGATGTCACTATATATGATTTTAACAAGTAAGACATTGTTAGCATTAGTATTTCTACTATCAAGGATAAGTGTACCTTTCTCCTATCACTTTGGCTAGTTTATCATCTCCAAGAATAACATTGCCACCTTTGATATTCCTTAAAGAGAGGAATATTATCTTATCTCCAGTAATATGATGAAAGCATCCACTCTATATATACCACTAATTTTTGTTTCTTGATCACAAAGTACAAGATTGAATTTCACTTGCTTGTCTTCCTTTATTTTATATATCTTCTTGCTTTCTACTTGCTTGTTTCACTTAGGAGGATTTATTGTAGATTCTTCTACTTTCACTTGCTTGATGTCTCTCATTTTCATATCTAAAATTTTTAGGGACATTCATTAAGGGAGAGAAGGGTTTGTATATTTTAATCTTACTTTGATTTTCCTTATGTGGAAAAGAAAATCTCTACTGATTCTTTGTTCCTCGCGGCATGCTTCCTTTATTTTCATTTGCTAGTGAGATGTGTATGTTCTTTCCATGGCTACACTCAAATCCTTTTTTCCCATAATTACCACACTTGTAGCACTAAAAAATATCTAGTAAAGGTGCAAAGGAGTTGATATTGCTGACAATATTCAAACCATAGCCTCTATTGCTTCGTATATGTCCATTCCCTAGTATTCTATATGCTCCATTGTTGTTGTTAATCAACATATTTTGATTTCCTACATGGTATCTACATTCTATCACTTTATGTCCAAAATTGTTGCAAGAAAAACAATATCCTTTAAATAAACTCCTATAGCTATGAATAATTTTCCTTTGGGAACGAAAACCACTGAATCTTTGATGTCTTTGTCCTTAAGGGGGATACTATCTCTACTAATTATAGATTCATTCTCTAGAGCTATTTGAGTTGTTGTTATAAAAATGTCTTTGGTATTGTTGATGCATATGTATTTTATTCTTATCTTTGGGAATAAATGAGAATGATACTCTGTTTTGTTCATTTCATGGTTGCAAATTTTTTTGCTTGCTTAATCAATTTCATATCATATTACTCCATGTTTGTATCTCAGTGTTGTTAGTTTATTTAATATGATTTTTATATGTTTTCTTATTTCATACTAGTTTCCTTAAACATTCCTTTGACTTGCATCCTCCATTTGTTTCTTTCTGAAAGCTAAGACCTAATTTATTAGACAAATATCTTTCATTAATGAGGATATTATCCAATATCTTAGTACTATTCTCAAATATTAATTGATTTCTCTTCTTTTCTAGATCATTTCTTAAGGAAGCAACCTTAGCTTCTACTTTCACACAATGAGCCTCTCACTTAGAGAACTATTTTGTTAATACTTCATTCATTATTTTGACTTCTTCTTGTTCGGTCTTCAGCGGAAGAAAAAAAAAATGTTTTCTTTAGTACTTAAAAACATGATTCTTAATCTCATATTCATGTAGGAAGTCTCGTTGTTTCTAATTTATTTTGTAATCTTCCCAATCTCCTCTAGAGTATAAATACGTTTTCTTTTCAAGGATATATCCTCATCGAGATGATATTATTTTTCAAAATTTTACAGTTGTTCCTTTAGTCGTGCGTTCTCTTCTCTGACCTTTTATAATTCATTGAGAGAACTCATTAATGCTCCCTCAAAATATGCTTCCGCTTCTTCATCAAAGGAACTAACAATTTCACATCTACAACCTATTTCATTACCATACTCTCAACTCTCTTCCATTGACATACAAATTATTCCTTCTTTTTCACTACTCTATGTGCACTTTTTATCTTCCTCATACGAATGCTCATGAGATATTTTCTTATTTTCCTTATCGGGTGCTCTCTCAACTTATAGTACTCCTTTATGAAAACTATTTTCTGAAATTGAATTTGAACAATTAAGAGTAAGATGACCTAATATTTTAGATTTACAGTAGAATGACAACTTACTTGTACATAACTCCTCATTAGTACTTTATGTATCTCCATATTCATCCTATAAATGATCAGTAGCTTGAAAATTTATGACTCATGAATCCTCTTCATGATCAGATTCAATACTTCATCAGTTAGGGTCTTCAATATTTATTGGTTTGTATTGGTTTTATTATCCATATATGAAATGTAACGTATCCAACATTTCTTTTATATTCTCACATTGCATTGCTGTATCTGATATTCAATTTGATAATCCTTTCAAGATAATATCATTTTCTTATACATCATATGCATTCCTTACTCCATGTTGTACCAATAACCATACATTTAAATCAAAGGGCATTAAATATTCTTTCATTCTAACCCTTGCGGTTAAATATCCTCATCCACTCAAAAATGGTACTTCATTTAGTGTAAGCCAATCATGGTTATCTATAGTATCTTTTTATATGCTTTATGGAGTAGCTTGTGTTGCATCTAATTTCTCTTCTCCATCCATGATCAAGAAAACATTATCTTCATTGACATATCCTAGCACTTATACTAAATCTGGTATATTTTTTTTGGAAAATTACAACCTTTGATATGGTTTTTCCTCTTCTGTGATGGCTTCTTATTATTCTTCCTTTATTGGCCATAATTCCTTAGATCTACCAACCAATAATTACATTACTCTTGAAGGAACCTAATCTTATACTAATTGTTTGAAACTAGGTTAATACTGAGAGGGGGATGTGAATCAATATTAAGGCCATCTCTAAAAATTATTCCAATATTTAAAAATTTAAACCATTTAACAACATATCATGTAAACATCTCAAAATATATACAACCACACCAAAAAAATAATCACACATATGACACTGAGATTTTTATGTGGAAACCCATAAAGGGAGAAAACCACAAATACTATCTTATCCTTTATGTAAGTGCAAGCTCTAATTTGAAAAAACCAACATGTACAAGCACCGACCCCTCTTTCTTTAACTAGCATCACCCAGTGGGAAGCATTAACTCCCTAATTTGCTAGGAACTACTTATAAGAGCCAGTAACCCACATTTTCTTCTTAGACACCTACTTAAAGGAAGTATTGACTCCCCTATGTGTAGGCACCAACCTTCTGAACTATGCATGTCCCTTTTTCATCCATTTTCAATGTCAAATCCATGGCGGATACATTATATTGAATTTTGTTCTCTCTTGGATTTTTCTCTTACTCATCCTAATATCACATAATACAGCTCAGCAACCCTAACCTCTATCTCTTACTTATAGTTATTATCATACATAGATCTCATCACAAAAATTACATATACTTATCCTTCAATCAATATCATCTTCTCATCTCCTCATACAAATCTACTTTGCGTTCTTCTTCAAAACTCTATCTTTTTTATCACTCCTCGTGATCTTTTGATGCTTGTGCTTCAACTCTTGTCGTTTTCATCTCTTGACCTTGCCATCGCTCAACCTTTTCAGACACTTTTACTTTCTTAGACACCCAATCTTCTTATTTCTCATCCTACTTCAACTCTTGGCCTTCTCATATCAACAAATCCCGGCCTTTGATCTTCTTAATCAGATTTCCAACATTTTCTGAGGAATTTCTATGTATTTTATAGCTTTCACGCTCCCAAATACCATGGCCATTAATCCCGAATTTTACCATTGGTAATATAGTTTTGATATTGAATCGAGAAGAACAATTTCACACATCCATATAACCTGTTTAATTGGATCTTAACTAAATTTGGTTTCTAAAATTCCAAATTTTGATTTTTCTGCACCTTTATATTTAACTCTTTTCGACATGAGATTGCATCCCCAAAACCAACGTTTTTAGTGTGGGAGGTGCCTATAATTATATATGTTTTGAAACTTTGTTCCCTTATCCTACAACACCCAACACATGAGGCCATTTTCTGAGACCATGAATTAACCGCAAACAACACTTAATGACCTTCTCCATTTAATCTAGTCTCTTAGTGCTCTCATCATTGACTGTTGTCTCTACATTCACGACAACTTGTAACCAAAAATTTATATTTAAAGGTAAAAAAACTCAAAACTAACCCCTTAGAGTGTATCCCAAAGATATGCCACATCATTGGTTGATTTCATGATGACATCACCATTCCTACTTATCTCATCATTATTAAGACATGTGAACACCAATTTCCACCATATGCCACTTTATTATCGGTCCACACTAACTAGTTATTACTTCACCACTAGAAGGTTCCCACTTGTCACGGGTACAGCAGGGGCCTTATGTTTTAAGTTTTTCGATAAATTCCTTTATTAATTTAAAATCCCAAGGGAGGCCAAATTCACAGTAACTGTCATTCCAATGGAACTCTCATCTCCCAGAGTCTATCTTGTACCACAATAGTCTACACCTAACACTTTGACTGAAACCTCTGTGACAAGACATGAAAACATCGATTGGTTGAGGGAGAAGTTCTCATCTCTAAGAGTCTATAAATTGCAACAAACTCTGAATCAATAAAATCTTCAAACCTTTTAATTAAACTTCTGTGACATAATGATGTATCATTCTATGTCATCACACTCCAATGTATCACCCTGTGATTGGTTCCATGTGCCTCCTAGCAAAGAGCCACTTGGACACTCAAATGTGTAAAATCGACATGCCATGTGTCACCTACGACATCTTGCCATGTCATTTTATACTGATTTTTCATCGAACTAGCTACCACATCATTTTCATCATCCAATCAAATATTTCCAAGTGTCTCTACCACCACATCATATTGGTATGGAATAAAGGCCCGGATACTTGGCATATTTCCGTTAATTCATTCATTAATTTTCCAGGCATGACTTTCATATTTTTCTCACTTTCTAAGACCCATGGATTATTTTAATCCTGGGACTATGACATCACTATGATTCCATATAAATTATCCAATTGGAAACCTCCACAATCTAGCATGCTTTAGTTGATGGGAAGATTTCCCATGCCAGATTATGTTAATAATTACTCCTCACTCCACGCCTTCATGACCTCTAATAAAAAAAATCCATGGAATGTTTTCAAATTATGTGTTAATTAATGGTACCATCCATTGTCGCCTGCTCTATTTATGTTGGAGGATCCATGAGCCTCTAGAACCTTTCCAAGCATGAAACTTCATAACTCATTAACCCTTAAGAGTATTCCAAAGTGCCATATATTTTTGGAAAGGTGTTTCTAAGGACTAACCAACTATGAAATTTACAATAGCACCTAAGTTGATCTAGTGAAACCTAAATTCATCTAAATATAGGCTTCATCCTTGCATAAATATTCTTACCAATACTCGACACTTTACTAATCACCACGTGAGCTTGATACTCCTTCACATCAGTGACAACTCCTTGATTACTCCTTCGAGATCAATGGCAACACGTTCCTCTACAAGTTGTGTCTATAGTTCATGTACAAGCTAGATAAAAATAAGAGAAAATTAATTCATGAATTTCTGAAAGTTAAAGTGGTAGTTCCTTTGGTGTTGCTACTAGGATACGAGCTCAAGACTCTACAAAAATATCTGAGCCTAGTATTGTGTGTTTGTGCTATTGCGTCCTATAGAAAAATCATCCTCCACAAATGCTAAAGGATAGATTTCATAAAAAATATTTTTTTATTCCAGATATATAGATTACCATGTGATTTTCCCAATTATTATTTTTCAATAGGACATATGTGATTTGGTTCTAAAGAATGCCAAAGAAGGAATCATAGTCAAAGATGCAAGCTCAAAATAAAGAGAACAGAAGAGGGTTTTGAAGCTTGAGTTCCCTCCTATTGATCTATAAATCTACTTTAGTGCCTTCCTATACATCTAGCAATCTAATGAATATGCCTGTGGGTGTTAGGGTTCTTGAATTTTTAAAATAATTTATTATTATAGCCATTCCTTCTTGCATCATTTGACCAAAGGAAGTAATTTACCTTCTTCAACTACACAACTAGTAGGAACATGAACTGAGTTTTTATTCTTTATCCTACCTACTTGAGTGGTGATTACCAATAATTCAAGATCTATAATATATTTGTTTTCTTATGCATCCACCACCATATATTTGTGGGAACTAGTTATGCAATTGGGAATTCCAATCTTGTTCCCTCATATGATTTGGATATCATAATGAAATTTCAAATATAGCATATATATAATGTTCATATGATGTATATGTGCTACTTTGTGACCTCAATGACATTAAAAGCATCATTGGTTCAAGGTTTTGGAGGCACACACCTAGTTCCAATGATCAATTCTTCCTCCTATCAACCATATTAGTGGGTCAAAATCCTTCTACTGTTAGTTATGTGAATCCTCAGATCCATGGACAAGAATTTTTATTGTTTCTTCTTAAGCTCTAGTTAATGAATGGTCATGATGAAAGTGTGGAATTAAGCCAATCCATACATTTTTCATTTTAATGGTCCAATATTTATAATGGATTTGTATGATTGTGTTGGTTAAATCATGCCAAAATACTCAAATCTATTAAACCTATCACCCTTGTATTGACACATGGTATCAAGTCACAACTTATTGTTAGTGTGGGCTCACTAAAGCTATGGCGTGTCTTAGCCAAAGTCTATAAATGGAGTAGAGGTAAAGATATAAGACACTTCTACATAAGCATTGTGGAACACATGTAAACATCATATAAGTTGTATAATGCACTTTTCCCTGGACTTCTCCAACACAGACGACAAGTACTTACCCTGAGCTTCAATTAGGAGCTCCAAATGTTCTTGTACATGTTTCAACCATGTTAGATTAAGAAAAAGAGCAGAGTCTAACAACCCATCAGTATTTTTAAGGACCCCATCCCTAACGTGATCAAAATTATTAAGGTTGAAGGGTAGTAAGGAGCAATCCTTTGAGCCACCCAAGCTTGGCATGTAGTTAGGATTTCACTTATTATTCTTTTTTTGAAGTTTCTTGCAAAAAGAAAAAGAATAATTTTTTATGAGACTTTTGTATGTGAGGGTAGATAGCTCTGTTAACCAATGACTAAAATACCATAAAGCCCAATGTCATAGAGACAATGTTGGTATTGGTCCTTTTTTATGATTATGATGACATTTAAATTGCATATTATTCCCCCCCTTCTTTTGATACAAATTTAGTTAATGACCACATTTCTCTCCTTTCATGGTCCTAGTGAGTAGTCTAAATATCATTTGTTATGTGGTGATACCATATCAAAAATTTTATTGTTGATTGAAATGATTTGGTTGATGAGTTTTTTGCATAAACCAAGTTGATATCTACACATCCATCAACCTTGTTTTGTAGCATTTTTGTTTTTGTGGCTAGTAAAAACAAATTTTCCAACTTTTTATTATCAAAATGGGAAAGTAATGTAGTAAATTCATGGGAAGAAAGAAATTGAGAAACTTCACAATGATTTCCATCACTTGTAGTCTATTATTGTTATATTTCAAGCAGAGAATGAAACATTTGAGCATTAGTTCCAATATTCTATCACTTAGAACATAACAAAGGTTCTAGAGTCAACCATGGGAAAGTATTTATAGAACCTTGAAAATTTGTTTTAGAGAAATATTGACATCCTTAATGACTTTGAGGATCAATTTGAGTCCCTATCTAACTCATACAATGCCATCTTGAATAATAAAACCTGCAAGTTGGATGAGAGAAATATGTAATAAGTAAAGGAGGTTTCTTATTTAAAAGCCTCAATGGAAACATTTCTTGAAGAATTTTCCGCTCTCTAATAGTATAACAAGATACTATTTGACTAATATTAGACTTTGAAATAATATCATGATTCATTATTGCTAGAGTTGAAAAATAAGTATGATACTATTTAATATTTTCAGGGTTGCAAGCAAAGTCTTTAGCTAGAAATAATTAACTACAAAATGATGAGAGGAATGCCACTGTTGTTGAGTTTCCATGATCAACCACTACAAATTTTCATGTTTGTTATTGCCAAAATATTGACATTAATGATAGTGACTCAACACGTGTATTTCTTCCATATAGATTTTAAAAGCATAACACTAGTATTAGATCATGACCCTTGAGAAAAATGGGATACGCTACAGGAGGACTTAGGAAAAATGGATGATAAATTTATTTTCCTATTAATACTTAAGTTTAAAAATGTCAATAAGGTCTCAGATATCATTAGGTCCTTATAATGCTAGTGATTACCCCATTTCTATTGTAGTTGTATCCCTTATCAATATTGTTGTGCCCCTATTGTCCCCATATTGTTATTACTATGTCCCATAGTATCCCTCTATTGTTATTTTTGTGCCTCTATATTATTATTGTTAGGTCAGCTGGGTTATATTGTGACTGCTTAGACTCCTATATATAGAAAGGAGATTTTGTCATTTGAATCATCAAAGAATCATTCATTTGTGTAATGTAAAGGAGGTTGCCCCTTCAAAGAGGCTGAATTCTAAGGCGTTGATCTATCTTTTCTATCCTTTTGTGAGATGGTTTCATAACTTTTGGTATCAGAGCCTTTGGATTCTAGGGTTTCACTGCTCCAAATAGGACATTGTGGCATTTTCACTATAACATTTTTTTTTGTGATGTTTCAGAAGTGAAAAAAAACCCATTTGAGGCAAATCATACTAAACCTCAGGTCTGAATTTCAGAGCTTTTCACACTATATTTGCGGAGATATGATATGAGGAAGTTGGTCTTTTTGTAGACTCCTGAATTACATTCCAAACAGGTGACCTGGGGAAAATCATGATAACTTTCTCTCTGAGCATCAGATTGAAATTTTGTTAGAAGGTATAGAAAGAGGACAAACTTTAGTTTCTTGTATATATTTTTTAGAGCCAAAGGTCGAAACAGGGACATGTGGAATGTCGTACAAGTTTGCACCACTGAACTAGTCTATAATCAGGTCACTGTGGGATATTTGGCATAACGCTTCCTTGGAGAATCCAATTTGCATAAGACTGGTGGCATTGGAAAGAGAACACAGAGGGCTATTGTAGATCACAATTTTAGAACTGGAGGATTTGAAATTACAGATATACATAAGAGGCAATATCAAGCTGCTACAAAGTGAAAAAAGGTGTGTAGATTTTTTTAAATTTTTGCTTAAGCTTTGTTTGAAAAATTGTTTTGAAGGAATTCAAAGGAAATAGTAGAGCATTATTATCGGTAATTTATGCCCCAAGGAAAGAAAATGTAAACACCTAGTAAGCAACCTGAAAGCTATAGCATGATTCATGAAGAAGAGGAAGAAATGCCACATGATATATCAAAATTACAAGACTAAGTGCAACAAATGTCAATCTCACAAAAGCTAACAGAAGCTAAGATAAATGGCATGGAATCTAAGATAAAGGTCATGGAAGCTAAGATGAATGGTGTGGAAGCTAAGATGGATGATTTGAAGATAGATTTGAAGACAGATTTGAAGACAGACATGCAGATTTGAAGAAAGATTTGACAAATTTTCTAGAAGAAATACTTACTAATGTTGAAAGGGTAGTAAAGGAAACTCATGATGCGAACAAAAGAAATGTTAATCATGATTTCATAGACTCTAAGTTTGGGTCGAAGACCCACCATATTCCAAAAATCGATATGAGGAAGTTTGATGGCAAGGATCCCGCAACATGGATATTACAGATGGAGTAATTTTTCGATCTCAATAATGTGCAAAACACACAAAAGGTACATATTGCAACTTTATATTTGGAACCAAATCAGTTTGTATGGTATCAATGGCTTTGCTATCATAAAAAAATTATCACTTGGGTAATTTTTACGGAAGAATTGACAACGCATTATGAGGATACAAAAAGCAACACTTTTTTTAGCCAATTGATAAGTCTCAAGCAAAAGGGTTCAATAATGAAGCACATTGAGGAGTTCCAAAAATTGAACATAAGGGTAAAAAATATTCCGGAGGAGCATAGGATTGATGTTTTCATAGGGAATTTAAAGGATAATATCCAACACGATGTTTTCCTTTGGGAACATGATTCATTAGAGAAGGCATTCAGGTTAGCAAGAAAAATGGAAAGAAAAATTATGGCAACCAGGAAGCATACCACTCACAACTATAGAGATGGAAGTGTTGTTGCCCCTAGTATTCCACAACCTATAAGGTTGACACCAACACAATTGGAAGAAAAAAGAGCAAAAGGCCTTTGTTATAGTTGTGATAGAAAATACACTAAAGGTCATAAGTGTGCTAAGAAGAAATTATTCTACATAGATTGTGAAGAGGAAGAATAAAAGGAGCAAGAAAGGTCAAAAGAAGAGGATATACTCCAGGAACAAAGCCTAGATAAAGAAGAAATGAATTCGACCATATCTTGTAATTCATTCGCTGGAATTACCACTCCTCAAACCATCAAGATCGAAGGACAAATCAAGAAGAAAAAGGTAATAGTGTTGATTGATTCAGGAAGTACCCACAATTTTATTCATTGTAAGGTAGCAAAAGAATTGAATTTCTTCCTATATCTAGCACCAGAGTGCCAAGTGATGGTTGCAAATGGAGGAACAATAAATTGCTCTGGAAAGTGCCATAATATCAATCTATCAATGGGAGAATATGTATTGACTAGCCCAATGCTTTCCATTCCAATGGGAGGTGCTGATGTTGTCCTAGGATTCCAATGGCTACAATCCTTGGGTACAATAGCTTTTAATTTTCAAGAATTTTTCATGAAATTTTCTGCGGAAGGAAATGAAGTTGAATTAAGGGGTATTGTAGGGAAACCTGGAAAGATAATCAGCTCTAACAGTATGACAAATCTTGTAAATAAGGAACAAAGAGGTGTAATTGCATAATTATGTTTGCTAGATGTTTCCACATCGAAATCATCTATTTCTCTAGATCTCCAAAAAGTCTTGGACAATCATTCCAAGGTATTTGAGACTCCTAAAGATCTCCCACCTATTCGTGATCATGATCATGGTATTCATTTGGTTCCAAGAAGTGTTCCCCCAAACAGCAGGCCGTATAGATATCCATATGCGCAAAAGAGTGAAATTGAACGTATGGTTGCAGAAATGCTAGAGGCTGGTATAATTCAACCTAGTCAAAGTTCTTTCCCTGCTCCAGTAGTATTGGTGCATAAGAAGGATGGATCATGCCACATGTGTCTGGATTATATAGAGCTCAACAAGCTCACTATTAAAGATAAGTTTCCCATTCCTGTCATTGATGAACTACCGGATGAATTGCATGGATCAATTTACTTCGACAAGTTGGATCTTCGTTCAGCGTATCATCAAATCAGACTGAAGACTGAAGACATTTCGAAAACAGCATTTAGAACTCATGAGCGTCATTCTAAATTTTTGGTCATGCCCTTTGTGCTTACCAATGCACCTTCTACATTTCAAGGTTTGATGAATTCCATTTTCAAACCCTTTCTTAGAAAATGTGTGTTATTATTTTTTAATGATATACTAATCTACAACAAGTCTTGGAAGGATCATGTTGAACATGTTGACAAGGTGCTACAACTATTGGAGGAGAAACAATTATATGCAAAAAGATCCAAATGTTTTTTTGGAGTACAAGAGGTGGAATATCTGGGTCATATTGTATCTCATGAAGGAGTTATGGTAGACCCTAGCAAAATTAAAGCCATTAACTAATAGAAAATCCCCACATCCATAAAGCATCTGTGAGTATTTCTTAGGTTGATAGGGTATTATCGCAAGTTTGTTAAGAATCATGGGAGAATAGCAGCACCTCTAACAACATTATTGAAGAAAGATGCATTTTCATGGACTCCAGAAGCAACAAAGGCCTTTGAACATCTTAAAGAGGCAATGTGCCAAGCACCGGTCTTAGCTACATCGGACTTAACAAAAACCTTTATTGTAGAATGTGATGCTTCAGCAAATGGAATTGGTGCTGTTTTAATGCAAGATGAAAGACCCAATGCTTTTGAAATTCGTCCAATCAAGAGAAAGTTTTTACACAAAGCTATTTATGAGAAGGAAATGTTGGCAATACTACATGCACTTAAGAAATGGCAATCCTACCTAATGAGAAGACACTTCAAGGTAAAAAAGGATCATGATAGCCTTAAATACTTTTTAGAACAAAGATTATCCTCTTAAGAGAAACAAAAGTGGGTCACAATTATGTTGGGTTATGACTTTGAAATCATCTACAAAAAAGGGAAGTGAAATGTGGTGGCAGATGCACTCTCAAGAAAGGATGAGGATTTGGAAGCATTGTTGTGTGCCATTTCTATTATCCAACTAGATTGGATAAACAAAGCAAGGGAGGAATGGAAGAATGATGAAGAAGTGTGGGCACTTATTCGAAAGTTACAACAAGATTCTAGTACATCTGATACATTTTACTGGAAAAATGATTCATTATGGTACAAAGATCACTTATACCTCTATAAGAATTCCCAACTCAAACAAAATATTCTTATGGAATTGCACACTTCTCCCTTAGGAGGGTACTCAGGATTTTTAAAAACTTACCATAGGTTTAAGAAGGAATTTTTTTGGGATGGCCTTAAATTGGATATTCAAATATTTATGGCTGAATGTTTGGTTTGCCAACAAAATAAAGTTGAAACAATTAAGTCCCCAGGTCTATTACAACCTTTATCCATTCCAAGCCAACATTGGGAGGAGGTTTCAATGGATTTTATCACAGGTTTACCCAAGTCTGAGGGAAAGAGTGTCATCATGGTGGTAGTTGATAGACTTACCAAGTATGCACACTTTTGTGCATTATCACATCCATCTAAAGTCAGTACAGTTTCTACTGCATTTATGGAAACAATTCAAAAGCTACATGGAAACCCAAAGATTATTGTAAGTGACAGAGATCCCATTTTCACTGGAAATTTTTGGACATAATTATTTTCTTGTCTCGGTACTCAGTTAGCTCATAGCTCATCTTATTATCATCAATCTGATGGGAAAATTGAGATAGTAAACAAATGTTTGGAAGGATATCTTCATTGCTTTGTATCTAAGAAATAGACACAATGGGTGAAATGGTTGCCTCTGGCTGAATGGTGGTATAACACTTCCTTCCATACAGCAACAAAAATGACCCCATTTATGGGACTTTATTGATATCAGCCACCATCCATCACATCATATTTAAGAGAAAATTCTAAGGTTCAAGCAGTGGAACATCACATCGAGCATCAACAACAAGTCCTCCAACTCTTAAAGGATAACCTCGTGTTGGCACATAATAGAATGAAACAATAGGCAGATCAACATCGCAGCGAAAGAAGTTTTGATATAGGTGATTGGGTATTCCTATGGCTACAACCATATAAACAAATGTCCCTCAAGCAAGCTAAGAAGGATAATAAATTATCACCAAAGTATTATGGTCCATACAAGGTGTTGTAAAAGATTGGTACTATGGCATTCAAATTGGAGTTTACAATTTTTCATGTTTAAAGAAGGTTATAGGTGACAAGCTACCAGTTGAAACAATATTTCCAGAACTTGATGAGGAAGGGAAAATTATATTGGAACCGGAAGCAGTCACAGAAACAAGAACTCGACAGCTACGAAATTGATCAATTTCAGAGTATCTCATCAAGTGGAAGAACTTATCCGTTGAAGATTCCACATGGGAGGATGAGAATTTTATATAGAAGCATCCAGAACTACTTAGGCAATGAGGAAAACACTTTTTTGGAGGAGAGGGGCATGTTAGGTCCCTATAACACTAGTGATTACCCCATTACTATTGTATTTGTATCCCTTATTAATATTGTTGTGCCCCTATTATCCCCATATTGTTATTACTGTGCCCCATAGAATCCCTATATTATTATTTTTGTGCCTTTATATTATTGTTGTTAGGTCGGTTGGGTTATATTATGACTCCTTAGAATCCTATATATAGAAAGGAGGTTTTGGCATTTGAATCATCAAAGAATCATTCATATGTGTAATGTAAAGGAGGTTTCCCCTCAAAGAGGTTGGATTCTAAGGTGTTGATCTATCTTTTCTATCTTTTTGTGAGCTGGTTTCGTAAAAGATATGATGTGGTTTCTACCTCACTACCTACATCTGATCGAGTTGAATATTATAATATGTCATTTGTTATAGATGGAGTTCATATTGAGTTGTTGGAAGACAAATCTACTATTGATTTTACTATGTAGTTTGATGAGATGGATGACCAAGTTGTTAATGTGCAAGGTTTTTCTCTTGTTCATGCACCTATATTAGAACATAGAAAACAAATTTTGTATCCTTCATCGTAGAGGATTTTACAGAAGAATCATAATCATGGTACTTATGGATTCATATCATTATAGAAGGAATGACATGAAAGCCAAAATTCTGCGCTAATTCAAACCATAAGGATGAATTATGGTTGGATTGATGGACGGTAAAAACATCATTCGATCTAATATTTGTAGAATTAATACTATTGTGTATAATCGTCTATGTAGTTGTATAATATTCTGATTGTTTATTTTTTATTACCACCACTCCCTCAATTGTGTTTTAAGGTGGAGTTATATGATGGAAAATACTACTATAATTTATTTGTTATTGTTGATTTTGTTTATTTATGTGATGGTAATGGTTTTAAAACATCTTCATGATTGTTGTCCTACAATTTTTGAGTTGATTTTACCATACTTACATGCCTCCCTGTTTGGTTATTGGTTGATGGTGTTTCTTCTATTTGAAGATCTTTTCATGGTTCTTTACGAACATCTAATTTCTCTTAAGAATTTATGAGGAAGTTACTAGGTTTTTCTTTCTTGCGCCTCTATAACACATTCTACTTCAAAGATCAATAATTCTTCTTGATGTTTCCTGGATCATATTCATGTTTTTAGTACTTCATGATAGATGTAGGCTCTGATTCTTGATATTTAGTGGCTCACTGTGGGATCTACAATTTCAACTCCATACTTATATGAGCAATGGCATATCTCTCTTTTTTGGAGAAGAATTTTATATGCTCTGGTTTTTTCTACATTTATCTACTTATTAGTGCCTCTAATTGGGTACCGTATCAAGCCTCTTTTGCAAGGGCCTAATATTTATTTATGTTTACTGCATACATTTTTGTTATGGTGGTGTGGTGGTGTGTTCATGTTGGTGATTTCCAGTGTGAACTTTTCCAATGAGTTGAGTCTTGTGAGTTGCATTCTCTTGTAGGATTGGTATTTACCCAATTTTCATATCTATATTTAGCCCACACTACGCCTACTCAATTGTTATAAATGAGGGACTTCTATATGTATTTTTTGTAGCATTTTGAGTTATAGAAAATTCTAACATAAACATATAAATAAATATATTTCCAAATAATGTATAAGAAAAATGTAATATATCACTCTCAATTGAGTTACTCCTCAAGTAATATTTTCTACCCTATTATGCTAATTCATAGATACATTATTCTCATTAGAGAAAAGATCAAATCATACAGAAGAGAAGATCACATAAATTTGGGTAGAAAAACATTGGTTACTTGTCCAAACATGATGAAGTAGTCACGAAAATGTTTATAGAAGTCAATTCCAAATAAATAACATTTATTATAGTGTTACTACCTAATATTGATAAGTATGAATAGATAATGTGATAAAACATATATTTTCATAATTCTCCTTTTAAGAAACATCATTTTCAACGAGGATATGTACAGAATAAATATTTTCAAACATGGATTGCAGATAAAAATAATTTGAGAATAAAAAAGGTTGGGCATTCTTTAATCCACAACCTTCGAAAGGAGAGGCTCCAAATTTTCCAAAATAACTGACTCCGAGAAATTCATAATGGACAATGGAAACCAACCCAACATGAAGAAAAAGCTAGTAGTGAACTTAATTTATAAATGATTAATTTCACATATACTTGAATCTTAATGTTAAAGAGATTTTTCTTGTGCACATTTTATACTTTTTGTGTAAGTGTTAATGAAGGGGAAGGCATTTCTATCTAAGCATTTTTAACACAAATAAAATGTTAAAGTGTATCATTTGTAAAACATTTTCTGCTATATCACTTAATATTGGAATGATATGAGCATATTCTTTTACAGTGTACACCTTTCTCACTTATTAGTAACATGTTTACTTGGATTATCTCACAAATTGCTTTTTTATAGATATAATCATCCTTGTACTATAATTTTCTAGTAATTACCATTATTGTTTTTTATTTCTTAAATAATTTTTCTAGAATTTTTGTGTAGATATGAAACTTCGCATATAATTTACTAAAACACGAGACTCAAATATACTCTACTAAATTGCGGAAGTTAATTCACGATCGAGAACAAAAATCATAAATATGCATGAATATTTATAACACATACACAAATATTTATCTAGGGGAAACAAACTACTCGAAACCCATTCCTATCTATATTGCATTAATCAAAGAATGGAGATGAAATACAATGCTTGTGCAAGCCTGAGCATACTCTGCAGCTGTATAGTTTATCTCTATTCATGACTGAATGACTCTGGTCAATACTTAGCCAATTTTACTTTCCTCCAAGCTTATATTTCCTTGTGTTGTTCCTTGAGGAATTAGGCCCTTATTAATTATGAAATTCCTAATTCATATGGATCTCCATTAGGCTCGTCCTATGGTAGCATGCACAACCTGTACAACTTGGATTACTCTACAACTGATTGTACATTTCTCTTGAAAATATATTTCAACTAGGTAACTCAAGCTATTTGCATGAATGATCTAATTTACATTGATTGATTATTTAACTGAATGATCATGAATTTGTGACTGAACCCACAACCCACTACTGGACCTTCCACTAGTTCCTCTAACAATTGGTACTAGTTTCCTTGTGTTGTTCCTTGAGGAATTAGGCCCCTATTTATTAGAAAATTCCTAATTAATAGCAGTTTCCATTAGGCTCATCCTCTGGCTACATGCACCACCTATGCGACTTGGATTAGTCTACAAATGATAGTACACTATGCTTGAACCTCTATTTCAATTGGGTAACTCAAGTTCTCTGCATGCATGAGAAAATTTATGTTGATTGATTATTTAACTGAATCATCATTGATTTGTGACTGAACCCACAACCCACTACTAGACCTTGCACTATTTCCTCAAACAATTGGGACTAGTTTAACTCACAATAACTCAGTTTTACTAATTTAAATTGCTACAACCAAAATTAACTCAACCTAGGCTCCTAAAATTTAGGAATCACTGAACACAATTGAAGTTCATTCCCATAACTCAAATTAAATAACTTAACTAAGTGACAAAATCCATGTCATTTTATGTGGAATTTTGAATTTTCTCAATTTGACGGAAGCAAAATCAAATTAATAATATTTTGCTACATTTTTCAACAAAATTTTAGTAAAGTTTATAGTAAGATAGTTTTTGTTTTTTTATTCCATTAATTTATATTTATATTTAGAGGTATTGTGCATTCTATATAGTATATTATTTTTTTTCATTTGATTTCATTTTAAAATAAATACAGAAATGGACCATAAAAGATATTAGGGGATAAATTTCACCCATGAGATGCTTTTATATTCTTTCTCAAAAAAAGGATACATCAATTCCTATTTTTTTCTGAAAATGATTGGTCCAAATGTTATACCATAAAATTATTTATGCCAAATATAATCAATATTTAATAGAAGCTACATAAAATCTTTAAATATTTGAAAAAGTTTCCAAAAAACACCAAATATTTTACATTTTGAATATTAGCCACCAGTGAGAGTTTTCTAGGTATCTACAAAAGTTTCCTTGTGGTGACACAAATTATAAAACATCCTAGACATACATTATATGGGTTCCATATGCCAAATAGTGTAATATGTTATCAAGACATTTCAACACTGCAACAAAAACTTCTTATAGAAAGGGTTTTTAATGATACAATATTGGGTAGAATTTTCAAAAAATCCTTCACTACAACCTCTCCAATTTGAATGGGTGTTTAACCAATGGTTTCAATTCAAAGAAATTATATGACTACAAAATTTGGGGTACGTGGATCTTTTGTAGAATTTTTTTGTTTATGATGTTCATTCTTATAACATGCACTAGTAGTCTATTAATAAACATACATTGAGGCATACTTAAAAAAAAAATGCCTATATACTAATTACACATCGGTATCATTTTCTTTCTTTAATCATAAACTCATACTTTAATTGGAAATTAATTTGGTCTATGTTGAATTCCAATCTGGGTTTCTTATACTCTTGAACCGATGGACTTCTCTTCTCCAAAATCTTGTGCAGTTTTTCTCTTTGTTGAGGTATTTTTATTTGTTCAATAAAAGGAAGCATTATCTACAATTTCATAAGCTCATCCATATGTTATAATACATATTTTTTGTTGTATCTATTGGATCCTTTGTCAAAATTGGATTGACTTGTTGAGATGTTGACTGAGAACCACTACTGATTATTTTCCTTTTATCAACATGATTTCTTGGTTTGAATTTATTTGTTTGAGTCCTTATGTAAAACAAGTTGCCCTAAACTTATTTCAAATTTTCTTGCGCAAAATGATCTTCTTAAGTGAATTTATATATAGTTTCTTAAGTTTTCATGGATTTTGATATACTAGATTCTTGAATTTTTTTTTTATCGAAAAGGGATTTTGAATAGTATTAGATTTTTTCAAATAGATCATATTCCTCAAATACAACTACGTTTATCTTTGGTACACAAGGTGCTCTCAATCTATGTCATTTAGGTCTTTTATTTATATCACTGCGTTCTCTTGGGCTTTGTATTGTTAGCCTCATTAAAAAAATGTTATACTGATTCACCCACCCCCCACTCTTAGTATAAACTTTATTTCTGACAATTGGTATTAGAGTAGGTTCCTTCATCATCAACACAACATGGACTATTGTATGAACAACTTCATCCCAAAACATGTTGGGGGGGATTTTTTCATCTAGTATCACTTTTGACATCTGCTACACTATTTTATTTTCATTTACACCACACCATTTTGTTGTTGGGTGTTTGCAATTGAGAACATTATTATTATCCCATGTTCTTCAAAAAATTCATCTAACATACTTGAGGTAAAGTCCCCACCTTTGTTAGACCTTATGCATTTAATTTTAAAGTTTGTTTGGTTTTCAAAAAGGGCTTTGCCAAGCTCTTCATATTTCTCCTTCAAGAATACAACCTAGGTTACCCTAATATAGTAATCTATAATCAACATAAAATAACATTCTCCACTTGGGGTCTTGGTTCTTGGGGGTTCACACAGTTATGTATGAATGAGCTGCAAAGGCCTAGTTGATGAGTGTTCCTTAGTCTTGAAAGATGTTCGAGCTTGTTTTCCAATTTGAAAAATTGGTAGATTGTATTATTAGGATGTGAAATCCTTGGAAATTCCCTTACAAATTGCTTCTTATTGAGCTTCAATGATGACCAAAATTTAAGTACCGAACCCTTTATGCCATATGAAGATTTCCCAAGAAACATTTTTCATTTTCCCAATTGAGTATGTATACATTTCTTGGAGTTCTTACTACCTTTCCAACAACCTTGCCTATGTTTTCCTTCTTTATCTCACACACTTTGGATTGGAAAGTGACATCATACCCTTGGTTACACATATGGATCACAATCAACAAGTGGTGTTTGAGCCCATTTAGATATCGAATGTTTTGAGCCTTTCCTTTTAAATTTTCCAAACTAACTATACAGGTGTCCATGATATCTCTTGGAGCATCATTACCAAAGGTAACACTACCAGTCTTATCTTGTATCAATAATAGGAATTTACTCTTACCACCAATCATACAAATTGTTACCTGGGTTCTAGGAATATAAAATAATGCCCGATTATCCATTCATTATGGTTGTTTCTTCTTCCATGTCTTATGCTCTTCTTGTGCTTTCCTTATTTGAGGGGATACTCTAATTTTTCTTGTTCTACATTCTGTAGCTTTATGTAAAAAGTTGGGAAAGATATAGCATTCAATATGATATAGTAAAAGAGAAACTAGATTATTTCTTCTAGGATTATTCCTATGACAATTTAGACCTTGGTTATCTCTATTTTCCCTTGAGGGATACTAAGATTTATTAATTTTATCTCTGATATGATTATCTCTAAGATACACTCTATAATGGACATTATTATGATGAAAATTCATACATGAATATAAATAGCCCTGAAATAAATTTTGGTACTTGGGAGAAAATGAAATTTGAGGGAAATATCTTCTAATTCTTTTTTGACTATCACATTGAGATGGATGAGGATTCTACTAATTTTTTACTTAATCTTTGTGGTTTTTCAAATTTTTGTAATTTAACTACCTTTGTTTCTACCAAGTTTAATTATTTTCTCTAATTTACATTATCATTTACTTTTCTTTGATGCTGGTGAATTTAATCGTTTCCATTGATTTCATTAGTGTTATGTTATTTGAGTGATTAAACATAGTTGTTTGGTTATTTGTCTTCATCTTTCTTAATTCTTGTATGTCCTTGATAACTTAAACCACTTTTATGAGGGGAGATATCTTAACAGTCAAATTGTTATCCAATTTTTGAAGTCCCTTAGTAAAATTTAAATTTTTGTTTAGTTTAGCCTTGATATTTTCTAATTATTTTCTAATGGAGACTATTTATTCCTATACCTTCTCACATTCGACTTTCTTCTCTTCTAGTATTTCAAGGATATTCTCTTCAATCTTCTTGGATTACTCTAAATATTCTCTCTCAAAAATGAGTGATGAATGTTTATATCCATGTCCTTAGTTTTCATGCTTCTTATATAGTTCTTTTCTCAACCATACGTTATCATCCTATAGTCTTTCACAACCATTCTACTGATCCTCCAACTCTTTTAGTAGGATTTCTTTAGTTACTTTTTATTTCTAGATGGAATTTTTTAAGACTAACTGGTTATTTATGATAGCAATGAACTTATTTTCTTATCATTTCACAATTTTTTCTTTAATATTTTGTTCTCTCTTCTAGTCATATTTAATTCCTATAGAGAACCAATCAACTCTCCTTAAAGGTGTAATTCACCCTCTTCTTCATATAATTCAAGTTCTGTATCACTTCCACATTAGGTATCTACAGACATTAGCATAAATTCATTAGTATTTTACTCATCAAAAGGTTTTTCATCCTCATATTCATAGGAGCACCTTTCCTCTTTAGGGTAAAATCACTTCTTCTTGAAATTCTTCTCCTTATTGAATTTTTTAGATTTCCTCTTTTCTTTATCATCATATTATTTTTTTCCCTTTATATAGGGATATTTAGAAGAATAATGAATGAATTCAACATATTTAAAGAACCTTAAGGGTCCCTTACCTTTGCACTTACTTGACCCTCTCTTTAACTTAATGTTGTCACTACTACAACACCCTCCAAAATTTCACTGCATTCTAATTTTGGAGCCTACTTCATGGTCGTATCAAGTGTTTCCTTCGTGAAGTGTTTTTTGCATTGTTTCACGTGTGTTAAGTGTTCTCAAGTGTTATTAATTTAGTAAATAAATAAGGGAGATAAGTTAGTAAGTTTGGGGAGTAAGTAGTGACTCCAATGCTCCACTATTGGAGCAAGTGATGTTCATTGTATTCATGTATCTTGGGAGTTTTACTTAATATTTGAAGCTTTGTGGATAACATATTTTCATACATGGATTATGAATGCTTGTAAGACTATCTTGTGAACTTTTTTTTATTCATGTTTTCTTTCACCAGTACTAAGGTAGTTGAATTATTTCAATTCTTTTAGTGCTTATCCTATTGAGAATGTGTTGTAATGGTGATAATGATCATCGGGTCTTTGTGGACTATTCCACTACATGTTAAACGAAACATTTCCATCTATGTGTGTCTCTACTAGGGTGGTATTATTACCTCTCTCTTAGAGGCCCACTTTCTTTGCCTTCTATAGTAGGAGAACCTCGATGTGCCTGTAATCAAACATTCACCAACCACACTTACTATTGTCATTATATCCCTTATTGTTATTGTTGTGCCCATATTGTCCCCATATTGTTATTATTGTCCTGCATAGAAGCCCACTATTGTTATCGTCGTGCACTTATATTATTATTGTTACGTCAGCTTTAATTATATTGTGACCCCTTAAACTCTTATATATAGAAAGGAGGTTTTGTGATTTGAATCATCGAAGAATTATTCATTTGTCTAATGTAAATGAGGTTTCCCCCTCGAAGAGGCTGATTTTAAAGTTGTTGATCTATCCCTTATTCTATTTTGTGACCTGGTTGCATAACAATTGGTATCAGATCTTTGGATTCTATGGTTTCACTACTTCAAATAGGTCATTGTGACATTGACGCTATTATTTTATTCTACGATGTTTCAGAAGTTAAATTAAAATCCATTAGAGAAGAAATCTTGATGAACCCGAAGTATGCATTTCAGATCATGTCTCACTATATTTTCAGAGATAAGATCCAAGGAAGTTATGGTTTTTGCAAGCCCCAAATTATATCTCAAAGAGGTTACCTCATGAAAATCATGATAAATTTCTCTCTGAACATCATTTTGAAATTTTGTAAAAAGTTACAGAAAGAGGACAGACTATAGTTTTCTGTGTATCAGTTTTTGGTGTGAAGGTTAAAATAGTGACACGTGACACTTCGTACAAGTTTTCTCTATTGAACAATTCTATAATGAATTCATCATGCAAGATTTTTCCTAATTCTTCCCTAGAGAATCCAATCTTGATCAGACTTGTGGGGTTAGAAACAGGACTCAGAGGGCTACCACTGTGAAAAAATTTCAGACCTTGGAGATCTGAAATTACAGATATTTTTTAAAATATTGAATAAGTTTTGTTTGAAAAAGTAGTTTGAAGGAATTGAAAGGGAATACTGAAGCATAATTATCATTAATTGATTCCCTGAAGAAAGAAAATGGAAACACCTAGTAAGAAACCTAAAAGCTATAGCCTGACTCTTGAAGAAGAGGAAGAAATGCAACATGATATATCAAAACTATGATACCAAGTGCAACAAAATTCACTCTCGCAAAAATGAATAGAAGCTAAGATAGATGTTTAAATAAAGGCATGGAAGCTAAGATGGATGGTGTGGAACCTAAGATGAATGGCATCGAAGCTAAGATGGAAGGTATAGAAGAAAAACTTAAAGGAAACATGGAAGATTTGAAGATAGAGTTGAAAAAGTTGCTACAAGAAATGACTACTAATGGCAAAAGGGTAATAAAGGAAACTCATGATGAGAACAAAAAAAATGTTAATAATGATTTCATAGACTCTAACTTTGGATTGAAGACCCACCATGTTCCAAATATCGATATGAGGAAGTTTGATGGCAAGGATCCTGTAACATGGATACTATAGAAGGAGCAATATTTTGATCTCCATAATGTGGAAAACACACAAAAGGTACACATTGCAACTTTATATTTGGAACCAAATCAGCTTGTATGGTATTGATTGCTTTGCTCTCGTAAACAAATTGACACTTGGGAAACTTTTATGAAATAAATGGTAGCACATTATGAGGATAAAAAAAGCAACACTTTTTTAGCCAATTGATAAATATCAAACAAAAGGGTTCAATGATGGAGCAGATTGAGGACATCCAAAAATTGAAATTATGGGTGAAAGAAATTCCAGAGGAGCATAGGATTGATGTGTTCATAGGGACTTTAAGTGATAACATGGAGCATGAGGTTTTCCTTTGGGAACCTGGTTCATTGGAGAATGCATTTAGGTTGGCAAGAAAAATGGAAAGAAAAATTATGGCAAACAGGAATCCTACCACTCACAACTATAAAGATGGAAGTGTTGTCACCCCTAGCCATCCATAACTTACACAATTGACACCACAACAATTGGAAGAAAAAATAGCAAAATGGGTTTGTCAAAGTTGTGATATAAAATAAGCTAAAGGTCATAAGTGTACTAAGAACAAATTATTTTACATAGATTGTGAAGAGGAGGAAGAAAAGGAAAATGAAACGTCAAAAGAAGAGGTTATACACTAGGAACAAACCCTAGAGAAAGAAGGAATAAGTCTGACCATATGTTGCAATGCATTGACTAAAATTATCACTCCTCAAACTATCAAGATAGAAGAACATATCAAGAAGAAAAATGTAATAGTGTTGATTAATTCGGGCAGTACCCATAATTTTATTCATTGTAAGATAGCCAAGGAATTTAATTTCTTCCTATACCCATCGCTAGAGTGTTAAGTGATGGTTTCAAGTGGAGGAACCAAAAATTGCTAGAAACTGCCATAATATCAAGCTATCCATGGGAGAATATGTATTGAATAGACCAATTCTTTCCATTCCAATGGGTGGTGTTGATGCTGTACTAGGAGTTCAATGGCTACAATCTTTGGGTACGATAACTTTTAATTTTCAAGAACTTTTCATGAACTTTTCTTTTGGAAGGAAAGGAAGTTGAATTACTGGGTTTCACAAGGGAACCATGAAAGATAACAAACTCTAACGGAATGAAAAATCTTCTGAAGAAATAACAATGAGGTGTAATTTCACAATTATGCTCACTAGAGGTTCCCACATCGAAATCATCTATTTCTCTAGATCTCCAAAAAGCCTTTGGAAAAGCATTCCAAGGTATTTGAGACTCCCAAAGGCCTCCCACCTATTCATGATCATGATCACATTATTCATTTGATTCCAGGAAGTGTTTCTCCAAACCTCAGGGCTTACAGATATCCCTATGCCCAAGAGAGTGGAATCAAACATATGGTTGCAGAAAGGCTAGAGGATGGTATAATTCAACCTAGTTAAAGTTCTTTCTCTTCTCGAGTAGTATTGGCACACAAGAAGGATGGACCATGGAGTATCTGTGTGGATAATAGGGAGCTAAACAAGCTCACTATTAAAGATAAATTTCCCATTCTTGTCATCGATGAATTATTAAATGAATTACATCGATCAATTTACTTCACCAAGTTGGATCTTCTTTCAAGATATCATCAAATCAGAGTGAAGACCGAAGGCATTCCGAAAACAACATTTAGAACATGAGGGTCATTATGAATTTTTGGTCATGCCTTTTGGCCTTGCCAATTCACGATCTACATTTCAAGGTTTGATGAATTCCATTTTCAAACCCTTAATTCATTAAACCCTTCCTTAGAAAATTTGTGTTAGTATTTTTTTATGATATACTAATCTATAGAAAATCTTGGAAGGATCATGTTTAACATGTTGACAGGGTCCTCAAACTATTGGAGGATAAAAAATTATACGCAAAAAACTCCAAATGCTTCTTTAGAGTACAAGAGGTGGAATATTTGGGTCATATTGTATCTCATGAAGGTGTTAACATAGACCCTAGCAAAATTAAAGCCATTAATGAATGGAAAATCGCCACATCCATAAAGAATCTGTGAGGATTTCTAGGGCTGACAGGGTATTATCGCAGGTTTGTTAAGAATTATGGGAGAATAGAAGCGCCTCTAACAACATTATTGAAGAAAGATGCATTTTCAAGGATTCCAGAAGCAACGAAGGCCTTTGAACATCTTAAAGCGGCAATGTGTTGAGCACCGATTTTAGCTATGCTGCACTTCACAAAAACCTGTATTGTGGAATGTGATGCCTCAGGAAATGGAATTGGTGTTGTTTTAATGCAAGAACAAAGACCCATTGATTTCAAAATTCATCCAATCGAAGGAAAGTATTTACACAAAGATATTTGTTAGAAGGAAATGTTGGCAATACTACATGAACTTAAAAAATGTTGGCCCTACCTAACAGGAAGACACTTCAAGGTAAAAATGGATAATGATAGTATTAAATACTTTTTAGAACAAAGATTAGCTTTAGAAGAGCAACAAAACAAGGTCACAAAGGGTTATGAATTTTAAATCATTAACAAAAAGGGGCATCAAAATTTTGTGGTAGATGCACTCTCAAGAAAATATGAGGATGTGGAAGCATTGCTTTGCACCGGTCCTATTATCCAACAAAATTGGATAAACGAAGCAAGGGATGAATGGAATAATGACGAAGAAGTGGGGGAAATCATTCAAAAGTTACAACAAGATCTGAGTACATCTGATACATTTAGCTGGAAAAAATGATTCATTATGGTACAAGCATCACTTATACCTATGTAAGAATTCTGAACACAAACAGAATATTTTTATGGAATTGTACACCTCTCCCTTAGGAGGGAAATCAGGATTTTTAAAAACTTACCATAGGGTTAAGAAGGATTTTTTTTTGGGATGGCCATAAATATGATATTCAAAATTTTGTGACGAATTGTTTGGTTTTGCAACAAAATAAAGTTGAAAGAATTAATACCCTAAGTATATTACAACCTTTATCCATTCCAAGACAACGTTGGGAAGAGGTTTCAATGGATTTTATCACGAGTTTACACAAGTCTGAAGGAAAGAGTGTGATCATGGTGGTAGTTGATAGACTTACCAAGTACACACAATTTTGTGCATTATCTCATCCATTTAAAGCCAATACAGTTTCTACTACATTTATGGAAACAATTCAAAAGCTACATGGAAACCCAAAGATTATTGTAAGTGACAGAGATCCCATTTTCACTGCAAATTTTTGGACAAAAATATTTTCTTGTCTTGGTACTTAGTTAGCTCATAACTCATCTTATTGTCCTCAATCTGATGGGCAAACTGAGATAGTAAATAAATGCTTGGAAGGATATCTTTGTTTCTTTGTATATGATAATAGACACAATGGATCAAATGGTTACCTCTCAATGGATGGTGGTATAACACTTCCTTCCATACTGCAGCAAAAATGCCCCCATTTATGGACCTTTATGGATATAATCCACCATCCATCACATCATATTTAAGAGAAACTTATATGGTTGAAGCAGTGGAATATCATAGCAAGCATCACCAACAATTTCTCCAACTCTGAAGGGATAACCTCACTTTGACACAGAATAGAATGAATCAACATGCATATAAACATCGCAGCGAATGAAGTTTTGATGTAGGTGACTGGTTATTTCTATGGCTACAATCATATAAACAAATATCCCTCAAGCAAGCTAAGAAGGATAATAAATTATCACCAAATTATTATGCTTCGTCAAAGGTGTTGCAAAATATTGGTACTATGGCATACAAATTGGATATTCCTACTTCCTGAGTGCACCCATTTTTCCATGTTTCATGCTTAAAGAAGGTTATAGATGATATGATCCTAGTTCAAACAATATTTCCAAGACTTGAAGAGGAAGGAAAAATCATATTGGAGCCTGATGTAGTCACAAAAGAAAGAACTTGACAGATACAAAATCGATCAATTTCACAGTATCTCATCAAGTGGAAGAACATACCCACTAAAGATTCCACATGGGAGGATGAAAATTTTATGCAGAAGCATCAATAACTACTCAAGCGTTGAGGATACCACTTTTTTTAAAGGAGAGAGGCATGTTAGGTCCCTATAATACTAGTGATTCCCATATTATTATTGTCATTGTAGTCATTATTGTTATTGTTTTTCCCCTATTATCCCCATATTGTTATTATTATGCCCCATAGAAGCCCACTATTGTTATTGTTGTGAACTTATATTTTTCTTGTTATGTCATCTTTGATTATATTGTGACCCCTTAGACTACTATATATAGAAAGGAGGCTTTTTCATTTGAATCATCCAAGAATTATTCATTTGTGTAATTTAAAGGAGGGCCCCCCCTTGAAGAGGCTAATTTTGAAGTCGTTGATCTATATCTTCTTCTATTTTGTGAGTTGGTTGCATAACACTCTCTTGCTGACACTCAAAGCCAATCTAGATATTTAAGTAGCTAGAAACCACATTGTATTCTATATGAGGCTCCTATCCCAAATGGTGAGAGGTCTAATTTGGATTTCATATCAGGGAGACCCCCTTGAATTTTTGTAGGTCCAACACTATCAACATATTTCTTGAACTAGGAGGAGAAATAAGTTTTTGTCGCTGATAACTACATCCACCCACATCACACTTATTTTGGTCAAGGAAAAGGCATTCCAAACACCTCTATGACTCATACTTCTAAAGAAGGTGGATCTTCTTATCCCGTCTTAGAACAAACTTGTGAATTTTGCTACAAGAACATCTAGGATTTCTAGCCTATAACCCATCTCTTTGCAAAGTCCATTGGATTAATTCCCGGAGCACATAATATTTCTTACTTTTCAAAGAAGAAATAAATAAATCCCAACGGGATAGTGATCCCTATAGTGGAAGATCTGGTTTTCACCACCCTTGAAGAGTTAGCGGAATCTGTAGCTAACACACAACAACCAAACAAATATCCATCTTACAATGAGGGGGACGGGGAAAATGTTGTGCTCTCAGATGACACTTTTTGTGGGTTTGGCATTCACGATGAAAATTCCTCACATTTTGAATAAGGGGAGGAGCATAGAGAAATAAACATGGAAGACCAAGATTTGGATTGGATGTCTTGAGTTCCATTCACTCTTGCGTGTATTTTACATAATCTTTGATCTGGATTTAAACCGGAACGCAATAAAATACAGAGATAACCATAAAGAAAAATATGCAGTGGAAATAATACTTCATTTCATTACTGTAAAATACTGAAATATGCTTACAAATAGAAATGGAAATAACCCAGCTAGGGCGATGGTAGCTTATCTCTGAGAAGAGATGTGTCGACTACATGCCTCTGAACTGTTCTCCAAAAACTGTGTTACAATGAGGCTCGAGGGTCTATTTATTGTTGAGAAACAATGGAAAACCCTTCACATTCCAAAACCTAACCCTAGAAGATGAAACGCCAAATTGCGGGCCCCGTTTTTGGGTAAGTTGGTACATCAACTTCCCGGGGTCGTGAATTGGTCGTACTATCTCCGTTTGACGCGCATGATAGCCTGTTGGAAAGATCTCTCTGAGGACTACGATGGAAAAGATGATTTTTAGACCAAAAAAACGTTTGGGTGGATTTCCCAAAAAACGTCGTTTAGGGCCTCAAAATGGCTCCAGAAGTTTAGGACCTGAAAAAATGCTAAAAATAGTATACTGTGCTATAATTAAGGAAACAGAAAACTGAAAGAGACAGTTGTGGGGGTCAAAATGGGATAGGTGGGTGGCCACCAACATCCACCTAGATCATTCCTCCCCCTTTTGGAAGCAATGGTCCCCATTGCGTTGAGTTCCTCCCTGAGATGAGGAATCTTCTGCTGAGCTGGGTCTCTGGTGAGCTGTTCTGCAATCTCTGATATGTCCAGAAATGGTGGGGAGCATGGTCGGCAACGGACCACATTGAACACTCGGTGAAAGCGAAGGAATGGACGAATGCTGTGCTTCAAAGCATTGTTTCCCGTAGCCTTGTTACTGGTGTAAGGACCACGTCGAAGTGGTCTGAGTTTCTGATGGGTTCTGGTAAGGCACTCCCTCTGCAAATGTAACCAAGCTTTGTTGCCCACCTAAAACTTGTGTGGTACCCCTCCGGGTAAGGAGAAGTTGTTCCTATGTTTTGTCACGACTGTATCCCTCTGTTGCTGTTGCTGTGTGGAGGAACCCTTCGCGGGGGTCATGGATGTAGCAATGATCTTCCCCTTACTTTGGTAGCGAACCAGACAGAAAATAAATTTCCTAGTCCGTGAGATGAGCTTGCTGCCTTTCTTAGCAGTGATCAAAGAGGTGGCAGTAGGTGGGGCTACCTCCAGTATCTTGTATAATGAATTATCCAAAGAAATGATGACAGCGTGAGGCCTTGACTCATACACAGCATGTCACCTCCACAAGTATGGATGGCCTAATAATACATCACAAACATCCAGAGGTGTAACATCACACAATACCTCGTCTGTGAAGGGCTTGATGCTGTAGGGAAGGCGACACTGCTGGTGAACTTTGAGATCTCGTCCTTCGTGAAGCCAATCGATACTATACGGCTGTGGGTGTGGTGTAGTTGGTATGCCCAACCGCTTCACGACCTCTGCTGAAATGAGGTTCTTTTGGCTGCCACTATCGACAATGAATTGCAGTGGTGAACCCTTCACCCACATCTGTGAGTGGAAAAGACGTTCCCCCTCCTCTGGATCATCGGGCTCATTTTTCTAGATCTTGGCAGTAGCAACAATGGCGCTGGGATCCGCATCAATGATCTACTTCCCTTTGTCATTCCCCTTGTCGGGTTTTGACTCTGAGTCGGAACATGCATCTGATTCGGAAGCCTTCAACTCGGCCACCAGCGACTGCTTGGTCCAACACTCACTTGTGTTATGAGTGGGACTCCTGTGGAACTCACACCACTTTCCTGTGTCCTTCTTCAGCTTCGTGGTGTTGTTCTTTTCTTGCGGCTTCGACAGGTTGTCTTGGGTCACCCCGCCTTGGCTTTGTCCTTTGGGCTTTGGATTTGCAGATCCAAAGTCTCGCTTGTTCTGTTTGAACTTTTGCTTGATTTTGACAGCGTATTGGTATGCTGTGCCGAGTGAGGAGATGTTCAAGAACTCCCTCTCTTCCTGGATGTATCTGTGTAGGCAGCCGCGGTACCTGAGTACCAGATGCAGCTCCGAATCTTTGATACCCAATTGTTTACGAAGGGTATGAAAAATGTTTGTGAACTCCGGCACATCTTGGTCTCGTCCCTGCCACAGTGTGGTCCATTTGATGTATTTGTCCTCATAGCTTTTGATAGGGTAGTACTGCTCCTTGATGGCATCCCAGAAGTCATTCCAAGTAAGTGCGGCTGAAAACAGTGAGCCTGTACTTTCATCCTTCTATTCGCAGTACGTTTCCCACCAGTCCTTGACGTGGGGGGCTGCTTTAAGAAGAGCGAAAACAATCTCTTCCCGACTTGAAAATTCATGAACAGAAAAATACCCATCGAGCAGATTTAACCATTTATCTACGGCATCTGCGTCTATTTGACCCTCGAAGATGGGGATTTCAAAATTAACTTGTACCTTAAACGGCATGGCATTTCCAGAGTAGCTGTTGGAAGCCGATGCGTCGCCTCTAGGTAGCCGCTGAAGGATTTGGGCAAAGTTGTCCATCATCGCATTCCTTTGTCGCTCGAGGGCTTCTTTGAGCAAGATTTTGATAGGATCTCCTACCCCCTCATTTTTCTTCTCATCCGCCATGGGAGGTCGTCGAGATTTGCGAGGCTGGTCTTGCAAAGGTTCGACTAGTTCCAAACCTAACTCCTTATATCCCGACCTCGTTGGGGACATGCAAAGAAAAACAGAGAAAAAGTAGACCGCTCTGATACCACTGATCCAGATTTAAACAGGAACGCAATAAAATACAAAGATAACCATAAAGACAAATATGCAGCAGAAATAATACTTCATTTCATTACTGTAAAATATTGAAATATGCTTACAAATAGAAATGGAAATAACCCAGCTAGGGCGATGGTAGCTTGTCTCTAAGAAGAGATTTGTCGGCTACATACCTCTGAACTGTTCTCCAAAAACTGTGTTACAATGAGGCTCGAGGGCCTATTTATTGTTGAGAAACAATGGAAAACCCTTCACATTCCAAAACCTAACCCTAGAAGATGAAATGCCAAATTGTGGGCCCCATTTTTGGGTAAGTTGGTACATCAACTTCCCGGGGTCGCGAATTGGTCGTACTATCTCCGTTTGACGTGCATGATAGCCCATTGGAAAGATCTCTCCGAGGAATATGACGAAAAAGACGATTTTTAGACAAAAAAATCGTTGGGGTGGATTTCCCAAAAAACGTCATTTAGGGCCTCAAAACGGCTCTGGAAGTTTAGGACCTGAAAAACTGCTAAAAATAGTAAACTGTGCTATAATTAAGGAAACAAAAAAACTGAAAGAGACAGTTGTGGGGTCCAAATGGGATAGGTGGGTGGCAACCAACATCCACCTAGATAATTCCCCCCCCTTAGGAAGCAATGGTCCCCATTGCATTGATTTCCACCCTGAGATGAGGAATCTTCTGCTGAGCTGGGTCTCTGGTGAGCTGTTCTGCAATCTCTTATGTGTCCAGAATTGGTGGGGAGCATGGTCGGCAACGGTCCGCATTGAACACTCGGTGCAAGCGAAGGAATGGAGGAATGTTGTGCTTCAAAGCATTGTTTCCCGTAGCCTTGTTACTGGTGTAAGGACCACGTCGAAGTGGTCTGAGTTTCTGATGGGTTCTGGTAGGGCGCTCCCTCTGCAAATGTAACCAAACTTTGTTGCCCACCTGAAACTTGTGTGGTACCCCTCCGGGTAAGGAGAAGTTGTTCCTATGCTTTGTTACGACTGTATCCCTCTGTTGTTGCTGTTGTGTGGAGGAACCCTTCGCGGGGGTCATGGATGTAGCAACGATCTTCCCCTTACTTTGGGAGCAATCCAGACAGAAAATAAATTTCCTAGTCTGTGAGATGAGCTTGCTGCCTTTCTTAGCAGTGATCAAAGAGGTGGTAGTAGGTGGGGCTACCTCCAGTATCCTGTATAATGAATTATCCAAAGAAATGATGACAGCACGAGGCCTTGACTCATACACAGCATGTCACCTCCAGAAGTATGGCTGGCCTAATAGTACATCACAAACATCCAGAGGTGTAACATCACACAATACCTCGTCTGTGAAGGGCTTGATGCTGTAGGGAAGGCGGCACTACTGGTGAACTTTGAGATCTCATCCTTCGTGAAGCCAACTGATATTGTACAGCTGTGGGTGTGGTGTAGTTGGTAGGCCCAACCGCTTCACGACCTCTGTTGAAATGAGGTTCTTTTGGCTGCCACTATCGACAATGAATTGTAGCAGCGAACCCTTCACCCACATCTATGAGAGGAAAAGACGTTCCCCCTCCTCTGGATCTTCGGGCTCATTTTTCTGGATCTTGGCAGTAGCAACAGTGGCGCTGGGATCTGCATCAATGATCTGCTTCCCTTTGTCATTCCCCTTGTCGGGTTCTAACTCAGAGTCGGAACATGCATCTGATTCGGAAGCCTTCAACTCGGCCACCAGCGACTGTTGGTCCGACACTCACTTGTGTTATGAGTGGGACTCCTGTGGAACTCACACCACTTTCCTGTGTCCTTCTTTGGCTTCGTGGTGTTGTTCTTTTCTTGCGGCTTCGACAGGTTGTCTTGGGTCACCCCGCCTTGGCTTTGTCCTTCAGGCTTTGGATTTGCAGATCCAAAGTCTCGCTTCTTCTGTTTGAACTTTTGCTCGATTTTGACAGCGTTTCGGTATGATATGTCGAGTGAGGAGATGTTCAAGAACTCCATCTCTTCCTGGATGTATCTGTGTAGGCAACTGCGGTATTTGAGTACCAGATGCAGCTCCGAATCTTTGATACCTAATTGTGTGTGAAGGGTGTGAAAAATGTTTGTGAACTCCGGCACATCTTGGTCTCGTCCCTGCCGTAGTGTGGTCCATTTGATGTATTTGTCCTCATAGCTTTTGACAGGGTAGTACTGCTCCTTGATGGCATCCCGGAAGTCATTCCAAGTAAGTGCGGCTGTAAACAGTGAGCCTGTACTTTCATCCTTCTATTCGCAGTACGTTTCCCACCAGTCCTTGACGTGGGGGGCTGCTTTGAGAAGAGCGAAAACAATCTTTTCCCGACTTGAAAATTCATGAACAGAAAAATACCCATCGAGCAGATTTAACCATTTATCTATGGCACTGCGTCTATTTGACCCTCGAAGATGGGGATTTCAAAATTAACTTGTACCTTAAACGGTGTGGCTTTTCCAGAGTAGCTGTTGGAAGCCGATGCATCGCCTCTAGGTAGCCGCTGAAGGATTTGGGCAAAGCTATCCATCATCGCGTTCCTTTGTCGCTCGAGGGCTTCTTCAAGCAAGATTTTGATAGTATCTCCTGCCCCCTCATTTTTCTTCTCATCCGCCATGGGAGGTCGTCGAGATTTACGAGGCTGGTCTTGCAAAGGTTCGACTAGTTCCAGACCTAACTCCTTATATCCCGACCTCGTTGGGGACATGCAAAGAAAAACAAAGAAAAAGCAGACCGCTCGGATACCACTAATCTAGATTTAAACAGGAACGCAATAAAATACAGAGATAACCATAAAGACAAATATGCAACCATAAAGACAAATATGCAGTGGAAATAATACTTCATTTCATTACTGTAAAATACTGAAATATGCTGACAAATAGAAATGGAAATAACCCAGCTAGGGCGATGGTAGCTTGTCTCTGAGAAGAGATGTGTCGGCTACATGCCTCTGAACTGTTCTCCAAAAACTGTGTTACAATGACGCTCGAGGGCCTATTTATTGTTGAGAAACAATGGAAAACCCTTCACATTCCAAAACCTAACCCTAGAAGATGAAACGCCAAATTGTGGGCCCCGTTTTTGGGTAAGTTGGTACATCAACTTCTCGGGGTCGCAAATTGGTCGTACTATCTCCGTTTGACGCTCATGATAGCCCGTTGGAAAGATCTCTCCGAGGACTACGATGAAAAGGGTGATTTTTAGATAGAAAAATCGCTGGGTTGGATTTCCCAAAAAACATCGTTTAGGGCCTCAAAATGGCTCCGGAAGCTTAGGACCTGAAAAACTGCTAAAAATAGTAAATTGTGCTATAATTAAGCAAACAGAAAAACTGAAAGAGACAGTTGTGGGGGTCCAAATGGGATAGGTGGTTGGTCACCAATGTCCACCTAGATCATTCCTCCCCCCTTAGGAAGCAATGGTCCCCATTGCGTTGAGTTCCTCCCTAAGATGAGGAAGCTTCTGCTGAGCTGGGTCTCTGGTGAGCTGTTCTGCAATCTCTGATGTGTCCAGAAATGGTGGGGAGCATGGTTGGCGACGGTCCACATTGAACACTCGGTGCAAGCGAAGGAATGGAGGAATGCTGTGCTTCAAAACATTGTTTCCCGTAGCCTTGTTACTGGTGTAAGGACCATGTCGAAGTGGTCTAAGTTTCTGATGGGTTCTGGTAAGGCGCTCCCTCGGAAAATGTAACCAAACTTTGTCGCTCACCTAAAACTTGTGTGGTACCCCTCCGGGTAAGGAGAAGTTGTTCCTATGTTTTGTCACGACTGTATCCCTCTGTTGCTACTGCTGTGTGGAGGAACCCTTCGCGGGGGACATGGATGTAGTAACGATCTTTCCCTTACTTTGGGAGCGAACCAGACAGAAAATAAATTTCCTAGTCTGTGAGATGAGCTTGCTGCCTTTCTTAGCAATGATCAAAGAGGTGGCAGTAGGTGGGGCTACCTCCAGTATCCTGTATAATTAATTATCCAAAGAAATGATGACAGCACGAGACCTTGACTCATACACAGCATGTCGCCTCCACAAGTATGGTTGGCCTAATAGTACATCACAAACATCTAGAGGTGTAACATCACACAATACCTCATCTGTGAAGGGCTTGATGTTGTAGGGAAGGCGGCACTGCTGGTGAACTTTGAGATCTTGTCCTTTGTGAAGCCAACCGATACTGTACGGCTGTGGGTGTGGTGTAGTTGGTAGGCCCAACTGCTTCACGACCTCTGCTGAAATGAGGTTCTTTTGGCTACCATTGTCGACAATGAATTGCAGCGGAGAACCCTTCACCCACATCTGCGAGTGGAAAAGACGTTCCCCCTCCTCTGGATCTTCGGGCTCATTTTTCTGGATCTTGGCAGTAGCTGTTGGAGAGGTAAATACCCTCTACGGATAGAGGCAATCCCTACTAGCCCAGCAAGGGTCTAGCAGCAATCAAACAATGTTGCTATGCATGTTCCTAATTACAATTAAACAAGAGGTAAAGAGCACCTACTTGGATTCCAGCGCTGTCGTTTGACGAAGAGATGTTGCCTTCGCTACTTCGTTTTGGTTGATCACGATCCTCCGCGATCTCCGCGAATAGATACCTGCACACACGAAGAGGAAACAAACGCAAGCGTGAAATCTAGTAAAAGCAACCATACATCGGTCAGAAAAGATGTAATTCACATTTAACCATTGCAAGTACAAATGAGAATGGAACAATAATAGAAGTCATCTATTATTAATCAGAATAGAGAAGAGTACAACCAAATGTTCTGACGTCAGTAACCTTCTCAGGAGGGGCCAGTCAGCATGTATCTCAAGCATTCACCTTTGAGGATGATTCTCCCAAGACAAACAACTCTCTCTCACACACAAGCAACACAAAACAACCTTCCCTAAGCAATCAATCACTTCCACACCTAGCACACCAAATACCTATAGTAGCAGCGATCTGAGCACTATAAGCTCTATAGAATCCAAGCTATGTCTAACTAGCTGCTCATGGTAATGGTGGAAGTATATGTAGGAGAAGGAGCCTCCTAAAAGGGTGGAAGGATGAGCTTATCCTTGAGGGAAATGGTTGCAAAGGGTCGAACAGACATGCCATAGAAGGGAGTCGACATTCACAAAGCTAACAACCAAGCCTGGAGTTATCTGGAAGGCTGGTCGTTTGAACAAATTCGCCCAAACTGGATCAGCGCGGATTGTGAGGCAACTGACGCGATGTCGCCGCGTCTACATAACTAGGACAGTCATGTCAGCGCGGAAGAACACAGGAAAGGCGCGCTGGCGACCAGTGCGGAAAAGTGATGTCCTTCCGAGCTGGCAGCGCGCGGAATACACTATGGAGTGCCAGTCATCGCGGGTATTTTGCAAACAGACACGCTGATGAATAGAACTTTAGAAAAATGGGTTTTTGGGCCAGTTCAGAAGGCCTGAACTTAGTGATTGGCACAGCAGGGTGACTGACAGGAAGGCAGTGACAAATTACTGTGTAACAGATGCCCCCTAAAGCATGAAGACCGAGAGAGTGGGAGGGGTGAAATGCTTTACAACACACGCCGAACTGGAACATCACCAGGAAGGACCGAAATATCTCTGATAATCAAGTACATGCAGTCTAGGCATGGGCGCAGCCATCCAAAAAGACATGCGAAAAGGTCTGTTGGAATGGACGCAGCCACCCAGCTAAAGAGACCATAATAATGATAAGGTATGGTCGCAGCCATCCATGACGACTCAGGTATGGGCGCAGCCATCCATCAATGAGTCATGTAATTATCATCCACAAAATCGCAACCTGGACCATAACAGACAGGGATCCAGGGTCTTGCGCTCCGTCCTGATCCGAACAAAGTACAAGTTCAAGCATGTGAATATATGGGTTGAAGTCGAACATGTATGAACATCGTCTGATTACCAGTCAATGATGAAAACTGTTAACAGATGCGAGAGGCACCACCAATAATGACAATGGCCCTCAAGGTACTATAGGTACAATCTGCGGCATGTGAGTTAATGAGCTGGTGTCGAACATCCACGGAATCATTCGATTGGAGGGTAATGATGTAAACCTCGCGTCGAACACGAAGAACCTGCCATTGAGGCATGCAGGCTCTAAGGCACCTGAAGGGAGTCTTTAAGTCACCTTCTCGGATAATGAGCTGAAGTCGACAGGAAGTGACCTTGATCGAAGGTGGGCCATAATGTTTCCCACATCATCGACGCGAGACAGAGGAAAAATGATTTGTGTGAGATAGCAGATGAGGTTGTATTATTGCAGAGGTCAACTTCTCTTGAACATATCGGCGGCACTGTAGCGGGTTTGGCAGTATTTGACATCAAATGAGCAAAGGGTATAGTGATGATGGCGATGGGCAGATGAGAGGTCGAATAGGATAACCCAAACCCACGGAGGCCAGTGAAAAACAAGATGAGATGGTCCCACCCAGACACGAAGCAGAAGAGTGCCATGTTCAAGAGCGACATACTGCCGACACGACTATGATTACAGTTCCATTTTCCCCACCATTTCTGGCAGGTACCCCGGTTATTTTTGGATGACAAGCTTGACGGGGATAGCATATGCTTGAAGAGTGTCATTTTGACAATGTCCGATGTCATCAAGTGTTTAATGAGCCTGACAAAGGAAAAACTCGGCGTCTTTTCTTGTTTAGAGAGCCTGAAAAGACAGCAGAAAAGAAGACTCCAGGGGGTCCTTTTTCGTACAGTTGTGTCTCTCGAGTCCGAAAAAGTATAAAACAATGCTCGAAAGAACCGCCCGACCATTACGATCGAGGAGTACTTTTCATAAATAGTGTTCTTGACCCGAAAAAGTAAAAAAGCGGTCGAAAACACGTCGTTTTAGAGCCGATAACGAGTGCGAAACGATAAACACCCGGCAATCTTTTTAAGTTATACGGTCGGAAAAAGATCTTAAAATGACCGCCTCTCATTCCCTGTAACGAGCTGAAAGGAGGCTCGGCCATCTTTTCTCGTTTTATGTTGGAAAAGAGCTCAAAGACGACATTGTTGGGACCAAGTGATTTTAGGACCATGATGATTTTCACCGTCTATTCGAACCTGCACAGGAACACTACCCGCATAAATCCATTCGATATGTGTAAAAAACATATTAAAACATGGATTCAATAAGGCTAGGGCTAAATCCATGGCAAAAGATGGTAGAAACCCAAAAATATGGTCATTTATGAGTTTTTACTATAAATAGGGGGGGGTGAAAAATTATTTTTACCATTTTGGGACGTGAAGGACGTGGAGAAGCCAGAAAGTTGACGGAGTGATTTCCAGCTCGTACGGACACCATTCTTCGAACCGTTTCTTCCAGGTAGGTTCTCCTCTCCTTGCCCTGCATTTCGATCATATTTTATAGGATTTTAACGGTCGAATTTGCCCAATTGGACAAATTCTTGGCGCATGGATGCGCTCTCGGTCAGCGCGGATTTCCCACGCGGGTCCGCGCTGGCCGAATTAGGACAAAACGCACCCAACTTCGGGTCAGCGCGGAAAACCCGTGTTCTTCCGCGCTGACCTTGAAAAATAACACAGGGCTGTCATGGCCAGCGCGGCTGTTTTTAAAACAGCCGCGCTGGCGCGGAATTTTTTTTTTGTTTCAATTTGAACGTGAAAAATTTCATGCCAGCACTTCTAATTTCTTTTCATGGCTTGTGCAGGACGCAATGGCTTTCCAATGGCAGGAAAGAGTGCACGAGGTTGAGGACATAGCTGCATTTGCAAGTGTGGAGTGCTGCAATGCCATGCGGGCATGCGGGTTCATGAAGTTCTTCCTCACACCGCGCCTAAGGGCCCAGCATGATCTCCTCGAGCTACTGATCAGGGCATGGAACCTGGTGGATGGGAAATTCACCATCCGGGGCCAAGACATTGAATTCGACCATATGGACATTTTCTTTCTGACTGGGTTGTCACGCCGGGGTGCGAGGCCCATCATAGAGGGACAACGACCTGGCGGCGGTCCTCTAGATGATCTCATGGCTCGAGTATGTCCAGAAGCCAAGAAGACGCGGAGTGGGAAAGTGGCAATCCCCACGGTGAGAAACATAGTCCTTCGCACCATCCTATTCATGGTGACCCGAGCAGCGGGAAGCATGGCCAACCACGAGGCCTCGAAGACTCACCTTATGCTAGCTCTCGATTGCCTTGAGCCTACTGCGTTTGATTGGGCCACAGCGGTGACCGACAACATGAAGAGGCAGCTCAGCAACTGTCATCGCGGAGAGACGAAGCAGTTCGGCTACGGGTCTATCTTAGTCCCGCTTATCCTAGAGCGAGTGCCAGCCATGCGGCTGCAGACGATGGCCGTGGATGCTCCCAGGGATCCTCGGGAGATGAGGGCCACGCGATGGGATCGCATCATGCCACGCGGAGGCGGTGGCCGGCTGCATTCCTGGGGAGCATTCTTCCGGGACTGGCTGGATCAGCAGGTTATCTTCGTGGAGGACTGGCCATACGCGGGTATGGATTTCCGCAATGACCCTGATATGGTGCTACCCCCAGGGGAACAGTGGGATGATGCAGGTATAACACCTGACTTTTTGAGTTTTGTAATGTTTTTGAATTTTTCGTGTACATGTCCTAATAAATGTCATGGTATGCAGATGTGGGGCCCACTAGACCGATTGGCCTGGCTGCCGAGGCACGGAGAGAGGGACAGGGAGCTGGAGCCCTGGCCATAGTCCCTCCAGGGGTTGACACGTCAGAGACTGTAGCTCGCAACCTTGAGGGGTTGCTGGAGGGAGTGCTTGACTACCAGGGGGTCGAGGAGGTCCCCTTAGAGCACCAGATCCATACAGTGGGGGTGGAACCCAGGGTGCACCGCCTTCTGAGGCGGGTAGCACGAGTAGCTGTGTACTACAAAGAGCATCACCCGGCTCAATAGTTACCTAGGTTTTATTCCCACTGTTATTTTGAGATACATGACTCAGATGCACTGATTTTTTTTGGACATATACACTTATTTTTGAGCGCCTTAGTGCGCCACACGATATATATATACATACCGGCTTTTTGGATGGATCATTGTTACATGTGATGATGTTTTGTTTATGTTATGCAATTGTTCAGTACAACTGTGATCTTGTGTATGAATTTGCATGACACATGACCCATGTATTTTATATTTTTAAACAAGCTTAAAAACACACACACACATGCAAACTATGCTTGAGAAAATATTTACATATGCTTTACTCTATTATGCTTTCTATGTCTTCTTGTATGATGTTATCTGTTACGCAAATGTCTATCTAACACATGATTTGCCAATGCATCAGTCAACGTATTCAATCATCTTGGAATGTGTTGATAAGTAATGTAATCAAAGTTCCGTTCCAACAATCTTACACGTAGGTACAACCTTAGTATGCGTTGGTCTCTGACGGAATATCGCCCGTTAAGCTGATGGACGACCAGCTGGGAGTCCAGGTTCACCACTAATTCTCGGATGCCGAGGTCAACTGCTTCGGCAAGTAATTCAATTACAGCGCTGTACTCGGCAACGTTGTTAGTGGTACGACCTAGGCAGACACCCTGAAGGTCTAACAATTCTCCGTGAGGATCGTAGATCACCCACGCCGCAGATGACAAATTGCAAGTGCTGCGGCAGGCGCCATCAGCGAAACCAACATAGGGTGCACTAGACATCTGCACAAGAAAAAGAGAGCACAATAAGAGGCAAAACACGCCTTCACACCAAAGCAAAAACGGAATCATGCACAACACACAAAACACACGTATATACAAAGTGAGTGCGCGAAGTCATGCATAATATTTCTTCAGATACAGCCCGTTGCAGGGCTTGTCAAGAGGATTTCCTTCATAATCAATCAACTCATATGCGCCCTTTTGTAAAACTCTTTTCACGATGTAGGGACCTAACCACATAGATTCGATTTTCCCTGCCCCCAGCTTATCCTTAGCTTGATCGTAGAGCAGTACTAAATCTCCCTCAACAAAGGAATGAGGATGAATATTCTGGTCGAAGTGAGCCTTGACTCTCTTTTTCTGCGCTTCGATAGCCAGAGAAGCCAAACGACGAGTCTCGTCTAACCGTTCTAGGTAAAGACGCCGTTCCTCCACCGGAGTGGTGTTGGGAAGTAACTCGACAGCTAATTTTAATGAAGGAATCTCGCATTCGATGGGAAGGGTAGCCTCCAGTCCATAAACCAACTGGAAAGGAGTGAAACCGGTGGCATCCTTCACAGAAGTCCGGTAGGCCCACAAGGCTGGGAAAAGCATAAGGTGCCAGTTAGACTTGTGCGTATTGACAGTGCGCTGAAGCATAGTGATCAAAACTTTGTTCACGGCTTCAACTTGACCGTTAGATTGTGGATAGTACGGTGACGAACTATCTTGGCGCAAGCCTAGTTGGGTCGTTAGCTCCGTCATCATATGATTTCGGAAATGCTTTCCATGATCTGTAACGATAGCCTGAGGGACTCCGAAACGAGTGATAACATGATTGAATAAAAACTGCGTCGTTGTGTGACCGTCTTCGTTCAATGTAGGCATCGCTTCGGCCCACTTGGTGAAATAATCCACAGCAACGATAATGTACCCATGCCCCCCGGCCGAACGAGGGTTACAGGATGTATAATTGATGCCCCATTTGGCAAATGGACCTACGGTTACAACAGGGTGCAGTGGTGCAACAGGTGCACGCATCTTCTGGTGGTAAACCTGGCATTCGTGACATGCACGTACAGCAAGGATGCAATCCTTGAAGATGGAAGGCCAGAAATAACCAGCCCGGAGGATCTTCTGGGCGGTAGCATATCCAGACATATGGCCGCCACAAGCGCTGGAGTGGCAGTCATTCAAGACTCACTCAGCCTCCTCGAGAGTTAAGCATCGGCGAAGAACAGAATCGACGCTGAGGCGGTACAGGGTATCGCCCAAGATACGATATGGTTGAGCTTGGTGACGAATTCGTCGTCGAGCATCTTTCGATACGTTGGGACGGAACGAAGACGTCTGTAAATATACGATAATATCTCCATACCACGGGTCGAGGGTGCTGATGAGAAACAAAGTTTCATCCGGAATATGCTCCTCTGAGGGGGATGGTGCAGAGTGAGATGGTAAGGAACAGAGCAGTTCAGCAAAGACCAGAGATTTCTTAGACTTGGCTGCAGTGAATTCCAAGTCGAACTCTTGGAGGATTACAATCCACTTCGAGTATTTGCCCCCCAGCAGCTGACGTGACAAAATGTAGGTCATGGGGTTGCAATCAGAGATCACGGTCGTTGTGCGCAATAGGATATAATGCCGGAATCATTGGACGGCACAGACAGCTGCCAATGCCAACTTTTCGACGTATGCGTAGCGAGTTTCCGTATGCAAAAGGTTGCGGCTAAGATAATAGATAACATGCTCGGTGCCAGCATCATCGTCCTGCACTAGAACCATACCGATGGTGGTGTCAGCGGCAGCTAAATAGAGAATATAGTCGCGGTGATAGTTCGGAGGTCTTAAGAGCGGAGCTGAGACAAGAAGGTCTTTAAGGCGCTCAAAAGATTCCTGGGCGATGGCATCCCAACGAAAGGGTGTGTCTCGCTTTAATAATCGCGTGAAGCCTTTAGCCACCTCGGCATAATTCGGGATAAATCGTTTGAGAAAATTAGCTTTTCCCTGCAAGCTCTGCAATTGCTACAAAGAGGCAGGGGGAGGAAGATTCAAAATGGCCTCAACTTTGAGGGGATCCAAGCGGATGCCTTCTCGGGAGACGATGAACCTGAGTAGTCGGCCAGCTTCCACGCAGAAGACACACTTGTGCGGATTAAGTCGAATACGGTAGTGTCGACAGCGGAGGAAGATTTCGCGTAAATGAGACGGATGGTCTTAACGTTTAGCTGAATGAGCTGGGAGGTCATCCAGGTAAGGCTGTACGATGTGTCGGATATCATGAAAAGCATACGACATCGCACGCTGGAAAGTGGCACCGGCATTTTTGAGACCGAAAGGGAGCTTTTTATAAGCAAAGGTACCCCAAGGACAAATGAAAGCTGTCTTGTGCTGGTCTGCTGGGGCTATGTTGATCTGGTTGTAACCAGAGAAGCCGTCCATAAAGGAATAAATCTCGCTTCCCGCGCAGTCATCAATAAGCTGATCAATAAAAGGCGTAGGAAAGTTATCTTTTGGACAGGCGCGATTGATATCGCGGTAGTCAACACAGACCCGAATAGTACCCTGCTTTTTATTTACAGGGACTATATTGGATACCCATTCCGTGAGGGGAATGGCATAAATGAAACCAGCTCGAAGAAGCTTTTCAACTTTGGCCTTGATGGCTGCAGCCTTTCGATGGTGCATCGGACGTAAGTGCTGACGGACAGGCCTAGCGCCTGGGTAAGTAGGAATTTCGTGCACCACAATACTAGGGTCGATGCCGGGCATTTCCTCGTAAGACCATGCAAAGACATCCCGGAATTCACGAAATAAAGCGGTATAAAGTTGAACTTCCTCAGGAGTGCATGTGACTCCAATGAAAATATTCTCGACAATCCCTGGTTTGACAGAGATGTCGATTGGCTGGGTTTGCGTTATATTTCCCAAATTGCCCTCCGATGACACTTGATATAACTGGATAGGTGTTTGGAGAGGCGGAGATGGGACACATGAAGCAAACCGCTCGAGACATGCGGCCATTTCCGGATGGGGAGGGAGAAACGAAGAGCGATGGTGGTGATCTGACCAAGGGAGCTCTTCTAGAGACATAATCTCTATAATGGCCTCATCGGACGGGAAAATCTCTTTCAAAGGGTTCGAAGTAGGCTCATCTCCTAACCATGGGAAATGATCATATGAATCAGGAACACTGCTTGGAAAAGCAGGTTCAGGGGGTGGAGCCGATGCAGCGACAATCTCGACGTAATTGAGCTCGGTGGGACTCAATGGCATCATCTCGCCCCAAGAGTCTTCCTGATTCGGGGAAGGAAGAACCCATGGATCTGAACGTACAGAGATCATATTGACAGAGGCGAAATTGGGAGGTGGGAGGGGAAAGACTCCCATCAAAGCAGGATCTTTGAAAAGTCCGGCTACCACACTTTCTAAGGACTTGGAGGTATGCTCCACAAATGGCACATTACCTTCGGAGGAAGAGGCGAAGAAAGAGAGCTGGTCCACCGTGACAATCTTTCCTTGGTGAGGGAAACGAATGACAAAAAATAAGGAGGACGCTACGGCCTGCATGGCATATGTCCAGCTGCGGCCGAGGAGGAGGTTGTACGTGAGATTTATGTCAACGACCTCTACCTCTATTTCGACTGTCTTGCCTTCTAAGGAAATGGGTAAATGTTGGAGAATACCGTAAGGGCGAGATTCTCTTCCATCGAACGCTTCTAGGGTCGTAGGAGACTGACTCAGAGTGGGGGAACCAATAGCCTTCCAGCAAGCGACTGACATGATACAGGTTGAGGCACCTTCATCAATAACGGTACGATGAATCGTTTTGCTATTAATGATGACCTGGATAAGGAATGCTACTTGGTGAGGCAACCTCTGGGAAAAACCCTCGAGGTCAAAAGTAATCAAATCCGAATCTGCCGGGTCGATGCCACCAATGGCTGATAGCAAGGACTTCCTCTGTGAGGGGCAGCTCTGGAGGACTTCTGATGCGGACATAGCAGACGGAGCCTGAGCTAAGTCCTCGACAATGCTATAGTGTTGGGCGGCACGGGCATTGGGGTTATAGGATGACTTCCTGAGTACACCTTTAGGAGGGGGTCGGGGGATCGTCTCAGCGCTGGGCCGTTCGATGTGAAGGGGACCAGAACTGGACGGAGGAGCGCTGGAGGGAATCTCTGGCTCTTTCCTGGCTGAAGAAGGATAATCTTTTGCTCGAGTCGAAACATGGATGGGAATGGTGCCAGCCATGAACACTTGAGAACCGAACGAGGAAGAGGACTGAGAGGGGTCAGCCACCTGATGCGTCTGTTGGGAAGGGAAAGGTTCTTTCAACACGACAGGAGGTCCAGGAGCGCCTTTCAATAACCGACTAACCTCGGACCGCCTAGGGCAGTCTTTGGTATAGTGATCCTCCTCACAGATGAGGCAAGGGTACTTAGGTTTTCGCTTGGCTCCATCTTCAGATGAATTTTTAGAAGGTTCCTGCTTGGGTTGTTTATTCTCATTTTTCGATTTTCCTTTCCCCTTCCCTTTCCCTTTCGAGGATTTGTCCGCCGCAGTGGACTGAACGGCGTTAACCTCTGAGGTACTAATAGAATTCGATGGGCCCTGAGAAGCATTTTCATTGGAAGCATTTTGCTTTTGCTTTCCAGGGTTTGCGTCGGATTTCTTCGACAACGAATTGACAGAGCCAATGACTCCATCTACTGATGGTTCCGGCGGAGCCTTGGTCTGCCCAGGCCTCGGAGCATCTGGCAAATACTCATATAGAGTACCTGACTGAGAATAGACTAAGTCTAGGTACTGAGCTCGCGCGATCGCTTGCTCTTCAGTTACACACGCTCCCATGGCAATATCTTTTGCAATTTTGGGCACAAAGGAGGTTGTAAACCAGTCGGTCAGGAGTTGATCAGGAATCCAGAATTTGATCAAACGACGACACCTTCTCCATTCATGTATATGATCAGAGATGTGCGTAGCCGTGTCCTGTTTCAAAGACGTGAGGAGATTAGTCCCAGTCTCGTACCGAATGGGCAACTGAAAATGGGTTAAAAATGCCATAGCTAACGAGTTGAAGTCTTGAAACATACCGCGATTCAGCTCAATATACCATTTGGCAGCTGCACCGGTGAGAGTCCTCTGAAAGAGGCGAAGCCGGATAGAGTCATCAAGCCATGAGTTCGATGAACACCAAAGATGATAAGTCATAACATGTGCTTGAGGATCCTCTCCTACCTTACCGTCAAACTTTGGACAATCACCAGGTATTTTAGTTGGAACCGCCGGCCAATATGGATTATGCAAAATGGGATCATTTGTTAACTTGGACACATCCGGAAGTTCCAACGTCGCTAAAAATGGCAGCTGAGGATTAAAGGACATCCGAGGCTGAGGGTTCGAAGCAGTATTAGGGTTCCAACCAGATGGTGGTTGCCCCCAGGGATCTTGTCCAGATGGACCTGGCCCGAAAGGGCCTGGAGCATAAGAACTTTGTCCCGACGGGCCTGGCCCAAAAGGGCCAGGCGCATAAGGACCTTGTCCCGACGGGCCTAGCCCAAAACGGCCGGGCGCGTAGGGTCCTTGTCCAGAGGGGTTCTGTCCATACGGATTTTGTCCATATGCAGACGATTGACCCTGATACTGCCCCCCAGCACCCCATGTATTAGCAGCTTGGTCCGTAGGTGCACCATATTGATAGTTTTGGTAAGGAGTGACCTGTGGTTGCTGATAATTTTGATAAGGAGCAAACTGATTCTGCCCCTGGGGTTGTTGGTAGCCATATGGTTGCTGGGCCCCATACGGAGCCTGATAGGCAGGCTACGTTTGGTAAGGAGGTTGATAACCTGTTTGAGTTTGAGGCCCAGGGTAATGTCCTTGAACTAGCTGGGGTTGAACCATCTGTCCCGAAGGTTGACTTGGTTGGATTTGAGATGGGCCTGGTTGGCCAGCAGGATAAACTTGCTGGGCACCAGGTTGTCCATGCGCCACCAAGGGTGGTCTTTGCGGAATGGATGACTGAGCTGGCTGGATAGCTGGTTGACGCCGAGGTAAATCCCCTCTACGGATAGAGGCGATCCCTACTAGCCCAGCAAGGGTCTAGCAACAATCAAACAATGCTGCTATGCATGTTCCTAATTACAATTAAACAAGAGGTAAAGAGCACCTACTTGGATTCCAGCGCTGTCGTTTGACGAAGAGATGTTGCCTTCGCTCCTTCATTTTGGCTGATCACGATCCTCCACGATCTCCGCGAATAGATACTTGCACACACAAAGAGGAAACAAACGCAAGCGTGAAATCTAGTAAAAGCAACCATACATCGGTCAGAAAAGATGTAATTCACATTTAACCATTGCAAGTACAAATGAGAATGGAACAATAATAGCAGTCATCTATTATTAATCAGAATAGAGAAGAGTACAACCAAATGTTCTGACGTCGGTAACCTTCTCAGGAGGGGCCAGTCAGCATGTATCTCAAGCATTCACCTTTGAGGATGATTCTCCCAAGACAAACAACTCTCTCTCACACACAAGCAACACAAAACAACCTCCCCTAAGCAATCAATCACTTCCACACCTAGCACACCAAATACCTATAGTAGCAGCGATCTGAGCACTATAAGCTCTATAGAATCCAAGCTATGTCTAACTAGCTGCTCATGGTAATGGTGGAAGTATATGTAGGAGAAGGAGCCTCCTAAAAGGGTGGAAGGATGAGCTTATCCTTGAGGGAAATGGTTGCAAAGGGTCAAACAGACATGCCATAGAAGGGAGTCGACATTCCAAAAGCTAACAACCAAGCCTGGAGTTATCTGGAAGGCTGGTCGTTTGAACAAATTCGCCCAAACTGGATCAGCGCGGATTGTGAGGCAACTGACGCGATGTCGCCGCGTCTACATAACTAGGACAGTCATGTCAGCGCGGAAGAACACGGGAAAGGTGCGCTGGCGACCAGCGCGGAAAAGTGATGTCCTTCCGAGCTGGCAGCGCGCGAAATACACTATGGAGCGCCAGTCATCGCCGGTATTTTGCAAACAGACGCGCTGATGAATAGAACTTTAGAAAAATGGGTTTTTGGGCCAGTTCAGAAGGCATGAACTTAGTGATTGGCACAGCAGGGTGACTGACAGGAAGGCAGTGACAAATTACTGTGTAACAGTAGCAACAGTGGCACTGGGATCCACATCAATGATCTGCTTCCCTTTGTCATTCCGCTTGTCGGGTTCTGACTCAGAGTCGGAACATGCATCTGATTCGGAAGCCTTCAACTCGGCCACTAGCGACTGCTTAGTCCGACACTCACTTGTGTTATGAGTGGGGCTCCTGTGGAACTCACACCACTTTCCTGTGTCCTTCTTCGGCTTCGTGGTGTTGTTCTTTTCTTGCGGCTTCGACAGGTTGTCTTGGGTCACCCCACCTTGGCTTTGTCCTTTGGGCTTTGGATTTGCAGATCCAAAGTCTCGCTTCTTCTGTTTGAACTTTTGCTCGATTTTGACAGCGTATCAGTATGTTGTGCCGAGTGAGGAGATGTTCAAGAACTCCATCTCTTCCTGGATGTATCTGTGTAGGCAGCGGCAGTATTTGAGTACCAGATGCAGTTCCGAATCTTTGATACCCAATTGTGTGCGAAGGGTATGAAAAATGTTTGTGAACTCCGGCACATCTTGGTCTCGTCCCTGCCGCAGTGTGGTCCATTTGATGTATTTGTCCTCATAGCTTTTGACAGGGTAGTACTGCTCCTTGATGGCATCCCGGAAGTCATTCCAAGTAAGTGCGGCTGAAAATAGTGAGCTTGTACTTTCATCCTTCCATTTGCAGTATGTTTCCCACCAGTCCTTGACGTGGGGGGCTGCTTTGAGAAGAGCGAAAACAATCTTTTCCCGACTTGAAAATTCATGAACAGAAAAATACCCATCGAGCAGATTTAACCATTTATCTACGGCATCTGCATCTATTTGACCCTCGAAGATGGGGATTTCAAAATTAGCTCGTATCTTAAATGGTGTGGCATTTCCAGAGTAGTTGTTGGAAGCCGATGCGTCGCCTCTAGGTAGCCGCTGAAGGATTTGGGCAAAGCTCTCCATCATCACGTTCCTTTGTCGCTCGAGGGCTTCTTCGAGCAAGATTTTGATAGGATCTCCTGCCCCCTCATTTTCTTCTCATCCGCCATGGGAGGTCGTTGAGATTTGCGAGGCTGGTCTTGCAAAGGTTCGACTAGTTCCAGACCTAACTCCTTATATCCCGACCTTTTTGGGGACATGCAAAGAAAAACAGAGAAAAAGAAGACCGTTCTGATACCACTCATCCGGATTTAAACAGGAACGCAATAAAATACAGAGATAACCATAAAGACAAATATGCAGTGGAAATAATACTTCATTTCATTACTGTAAAATACTGAAATATGCTTACAAATAGAAATGGAAATAACCCAGCTAGGGCGATGGTAGCTTATCTCTGAGAAGAGATATGTCGGCTACATGCCTCTGAATTGTTCTCCAAAAATTGTGTTACAATGAGGCTCGAGGGCCTATGTATTGTTGAGAAACAATAGAAAACCCTTCACATTCCAAAACCTAACCCTAGAAGATGAAACGCCAGATTGTGGGCCCCGTTTTTGGGTACGTTGGTACATCAACTTCCCGGGGTCGCGAATTGGTCGTACTATCTCCGTCTGATGCGCATGATAGCCCATTGGAAAGAGCTCTCCAAGGACTACGACGGAAAAGACGATTTTTAGATAAAATAATCGCTGGGGTGGATTTCCCAAAAAGTGTCATTTAGGGCCTCAAAACGGCTCTGGAAGTTTAGGACCTAAAAATCTGCTAAAAATAGTAAACTGTGCTATAATTAAGGAAACAGAAAAACTGAAAGAGATAGTTGTGGGAGTCCAAATGGGATAGGTGGGTGGCCACCAACATCCACGTGGATCAATCTTCCAAGAAACTCCCGAAAGATGCTAATGAAGTATGACCTTGACAAGGAAATAAAAGCAAAAGACCATTTAGATAACTTATATATACACCTAGAAATTATAAATGTACGTTATGATGATGTTGAATGTAAACTCATTCCTTGTATCTTAGATGTTATAATAGTTGTTTGGTACCATAGTCTTCCTGCAAATTCAATTTATAATTGGAATGGGCTTAAAATGTTGTTTCTTGAAAAAATTTCCAATAAAAATACCCCAACCATGTTATTAAAGGAGTTAGGTAATCTAAAGCTGGAGAAGAAAGAAAAGGTTAAATATTTTAATAAAATCCTCAATCACACATTGAAGAAATTTCCCACAAATACAAAACATCATGACTCGATCACAATTGATTATGACACTTTTGCCTTGCCGAAAAGCACTGCACAATTTTTGAAGAGAACTCTGAAAGAAACTTTGGCACTGAATTTTGAAGAAGCCATTGTTTCTTAAAATAATTATGCACAATTGGAGTCATTATTGATGATGAGTCATCCAAAGACATCAAGAATACATGAAAAATGTTACAGGACTTTTCAAGTAAGGCCAAATATAAAGAAGCCACTGATCTAAAAATCTTGACCTAGACTATCAAGACTTTATCCAATGAGTTGGCTGAATTAAAAAAAAAAGGACAAGAGATACCACTGTTAGAAATAAGCACCAAAATTTATCTTCCTGAGAAGGACTAACAACAACAACAACAACATTAATAGTAATTAGTCATCTAAGTTGGCACAGGGTTCGAATGTCATGTTCAATGTGAAAGCATGGGAAATGGACCAATACTATTATTTTCATCAAGAACATCACTCAGAAAGGCATTCCCATAGTGGAATCACAACATGAATTCTCTGGTTGTGCACATTATTGACTTACTACTTTCAAATAAGAAGACTGAGCAAACAGAAGAAAAAGGAAGAATTTTTTGCGGTTGAAGAAGCTGCGGATGTTTAGCACGCAATAAATACTTTCAGTTGTGTATTCAATGTGAAAAAGAAAAACATTGAGGAACCACCATTGAATGAGGCCCAAGTGAAAAAGAAAAAAAATTGATACAAGTTTATGTGTCAATCTCCTATTCTTGAATAAGAGCTAATGAGCAAAGGTTGAAGGAACATCTATTAAGTAAAATCACACCACACATCAACCAAGCTCAAAACAAGTATGGAGATGCTGCCACAACAAAGAGGACTTACGCCCGTAGTAAAAGCAGGTGTACCATTCCAAAAGTGACAAACAAATTTACCCCTCCATACACTTCGATGATGCCTACTATGCTAGAATATAACATAGTGGAATATATGAATAAACCTCATGCAAATATTTCTATCTTAGAGCTCACAATAATAGCAAGCTAGTGGAAAGTGCTTCCGCAATCGCTTGTCCAATCTTCATTAGGTGGTAATTCTTCTTCTTCCTAAAAGGATCTTGGTAAGTCCTTTGGGTGCCTGGAATCTGTTGCTAACACTCTGATGTTATAAACTAATACTCTTTCCCCTTCTTTCCTATTGAATTTTGAAATTTTTAATTAAAATGTTCATAATTTTTTAGTTGATTATGGTGCATCCATAAACCTAATTCCATTTTATATTACTAAGAAAACCAATTCCAAATGGGATAAGACCAATTGACAGATTATTGAGTTGGATAGGTCTCTTTTCCAAGCTATTTGTGAACTCAAAAACATTCTTATTTAGTTATCGTATGATGAACGATTTCACCGATGTCTAAATAGTGTAATGGTGCACATCCCAGAAGCCTACAGTGTATTGTTAAGTAGCGGATGGCTACTGATTGGTCACATTTATGGATTTTGTACAGGGGAAAAAATAACCAAATCTGGGTGGAAGAAGAACCTTACATGAAACACAAGGTTAGACCTTTTGAAGGGAGAAGTGAGCATGTTGCTTTCGCAGATTTAATTTTTGGGAACTGATTTCTAGAATCTGACCTCAGATGCTACCTTGCACAACCATCACCCATTCCACGAGATACAAAATTGGAACTCCTTCCTTCTCCAGTTGGTGCAAATGAAATATGTAATACATATGTACATAATAGTAGTAATTCTAGTATCAGTAGAAATAATAATACATGAAATATCTTAGTAGCCTGCAATTTTTAGACACTTTATTTTCATGGTTCTAAGATGTAGGATGGTTCTAGAGATGGTTGTATCCTCACAGACCCACATAACAAGAAATATATGCTTTCAGGTCATCTGGAGTTTGAGTGCACTATAATATTGCAGGATACGAAGCACTCATACTTGGATTGAAGAAAGTTATAGACTTGAAGGTATAACTCCTAAAGGTAATCAGTCACTCAGAGGTAGTCACTCGTCAGGTTTGAGATGTTATTCACTTTGTTTCACCTCATCACAAAAAATATCAACAGGAGGTATGGCATTTGATAAATCATTTCAGAGATTTCAATATTTTTTGTTCTAGGAGTTAGAAATGTGATAGGAGATGCATTAGCAAATGCTATTGCTACGATGTTTCCATTGAAAAATGGTTTCTCTATTGAAATTTTATATAACCCATTTATACCTAACAATTTTACTAATTTAAACATTTTCAATGATGACCAACAGATACTACACTTTATCACAAATGTTGATGTATTCATAGATGTCATCATAGAGGACGATGAGCATTAGCGGGCTCTGCAAGAATTATCCCAAGCACTGAATGGAAACACTATGCCAAAGGTGTGGTGTCCATGGAGAGATTATATGAGTTAAAAAACTAATTTAGAGGGCCTACTAAAACAAAGAATTAGAGATTGAAGCTTGCATCTAAACAAGTCAACCTTGGAACCCGACAAGATCCGAAGTGTGTGAACCTTTGTACATGTTGTTCCCTACAAGAATGACAAGCATTTATTTTCCTATTCAAGCAGTATAAAGATGTGTTCTCTTGGACATACAATGTTCTGAGAAAATATGACACTTGTATCATCCAGCATGTGATTCCTATAAAAGAAGGGGTGAAATCATTCTAACAGAAACTACAGAAAGTTCATCCAACATTGGAATCTCTCATCCAAAAAGAATTGAGAAAGTTGTTGGATTCCCAAATCATTTTCAAAGTTAGACATTCCACATGGGTTTCAAATTTGTCCTAGTTAGAAATAATTTTGGTGAAATAATCTTATGTGTTGATTTATGGAATCTTAACCTAGATTTTGACATCTTTAACTATTCGGTGCCATCCATGGAACAAATACTCTAGATAGTATATCGATCTGAAATGTTTTCGCTACTAAGAGAAAGACACTTTTGATCATATCAAAAAAGTTATCGTTGATGCACCTTTACTATTAAGTCCAAAATATGGACAATATTTATTACCCCATATGTTTGCTTTGTATTTGTCAATTGTCTCTATACTAACTCATAAAGAGAGTGAACAAAATGAGGTGCTTATCACTTTTATGAGTACTAGTCTACAAGGCCAAAAATTAAATGACCCTGCCATTGACAAACAAGCATATGCATTATACAAAGGAATGAAGTATTTTAGGCCCTATTTACTTAAATCACATAGAACTTTGTTCATACCTCATCTGATAGTGATAACCTCACTCATACAACAAGATTTGGGTGAGAAAATGTCTAGTTGGAAAATTTGTCTTCAAGAATATAGTATGGAATTCAAACCAATTCATACTGTAAAGAATCACAATCTATGCAGACTAGCAGCTAAAGAAAAGGAAACTCTTGAGCAAGATGTTTCACAATGAGAGCGGGAAATAAAAATGTACAATATTGGTCATGTTCATCATTCCACATCCACAACATCTTGGTATGTAGATCTATAACAATGTTTGCAACATGGCACCTTGCCCTCGCACTTATAAAATAAACAAAAAAGGGTAGTCCATTTAAAGGCTCTATCATATCAATTGACCCATGGAGTGAATTTTCAAAATCACCACAATTGTGTTCTTCTAAGGTGCCTTGAGCCTCAAGATACAGAGAAGTTCGTTAAGTAAATACATGATGGGACGAAAGGTGAGCACTACATGGGTGGGACTACAACACATAAAGCTATGAGGGTCTATTATTATTGGCCCACTCTTTTCCAATATGCTCATGCTTATGTCCGCAAGTTCCAAGCTTATAAAAAAATTGGTGAACGAGATAAAAGGTGAGTTGCCCCATTGCTCTAAGTGCAAGTTGAAGAACCATTCCAAGAGTGGGGCTATGCTTTTATCGGAGATACTTTCCCACACTATTCAAAGTAGCACTGATACATCCTCACAGTGACAGATTACTTCACCTAGTGGTTAGAGGTAGTTCCTCTCACACAAGTAAATGATAAGGATTTCATTGATTTTCTGCAACGAAACATCATAACTAGGTTTTTGCTCCTACATCACTTTTCTTTGACAATGCAAGATACTTTTCATCATTAAGACTTGATGATTTTTCATTGGAGAATGGAATTGTCTTAAAACACGCATCTAATTACCATCCCTAGGGAAATGATCTTGCTAAATCAACAAATAAAAACCTTATTCGCATAATTAAGAAGACCATATTTTTGAACAAAACAACTAGCATACTAATTTGACAAATGCACTTTGGGCTGACCATGTAATTCTGAATACTTCCTTGAAAACCTCATCATACTTTCTGACGTACGTTAAATAATTTATCCTACCCAAAAAATTGTATCTCCCAGCCTTGCATCTCTCTCAACAGTCACAAGGCAACCCTTTCATACTAGTTCAGAGCAGGATGGGCACTTTACTCAAACTCAAGGAAGATAGGCTCAAAGCCAAAGACCAATATCTCATACATCAAAAATTTTTAAAGCATTGTTTTGACAGAAAATAGGTAGGCTAAAGAGGTTTGATGTGGACAACCTATATTCGAAATGGGATAAATTCCATGAAGACAAAACTAAAAACATTAAGTTTCATCCATTATCGATTGGACCATTCATGATCGAAGAGAGGCTTAACCACAACACCTTTAAGATGAAATATTTGGATGGGAGGATTGAAACCCTTCCCATAAATGGTCGATACCTTAAGTAATATCTTTAGTGGCAACTCCGAGATGCACTTCCAGTACATATTTTTTTCGTTTTTTTTATTTTTATTTATGTTTTTGTTATGTAATCATGTCATATGATGTCGTATTATTGGTCATTGTACATAAATAAGACATTTGTGTAAAGTGTAGGGCCCAAAGACTCCATGTTGAAATCAAATAGAAGTGTGACAACTACAATGCTTGGCTCTTTATTTATTCTCCTTCTTTGTTTGGAAAAATTCCATAGGTCAAGGTATGTCCAAATGGAAAATATGATTCGTTCAATAGGAAAACCTTGACGGAACCTATTAGATCCATGCTTATGCTAGTGCCCGAACTTCTCAACTTGGTATATGTCTACTTATGTGTCAATGCTTCTCCCATGTACTAGAGAAGCAATAAGGGGAAAATCTAAAGCAAGCAAACATCAAAACAAAGTTCTTAATATACTTCTGTAAAGGGGAAACCTCCTCTACTCTCAATAAGGTGGGATCCCTCTTTCACCCATTGAAAAATAATAAGTGTCGATGCATAGTTCTATTAAATAAATAAATGAAGAGTGAAAGAAGAGAAAGGTTTCCTATGCATGGAGGTGAATAAAATGACTTCATCGAGGTATTGTCTAGTCTCATGGGCAGTGAAGCAACATTTGTGCTCCTGAAGTGGCTTTGTGAGGATACTATCCAGGCCTGTTGGTAGCAGAGAAACACCAGAGATGAAAACTCTATAATCTGAATATCATAAACTCATCATGCCAATTACCATTTTCTAAATCATCCGATTATTATCCATTGTATCTTTGTGCCATTTCAACCAAGTAGAGAAAAGAGAAGATGTTATGCATGAAACGAGGTTGAAAGGGGGAACTTGGGGAAATCAATAAGTCCTGAAGGCTTGACCTTTAACAGAAAGATAATTCCCGTAGAGAGAAGCTGAAGTCTTCCCACTCTGTCTCCAAGCATTATCATTTCTATAACACCCTCCAAAATTTCACTAAATTCTAACTTTGAAGCCTACTTCATGGTTGCATCAAGTGTCGCCTTAGTCTTCTAGTGTCGTTTTTTATTGTTTCATGTCTTAAGTTTTCTATACTATTCTCTAGTGTCTTCGCAGTGATTAGAACATCTCTATATGTGTTTCATGATAATAACATCTTTCTTCTCGTAAGACAACACTTCCAGGTTGTAGTCACACAAACTTTGCTATTTTTACTTGGGGAACATGGATAAAGTGACGTTTTAATGTATAGTCATTTTTATCAAGATTTTCTATGTTTATCGATGAGTTAGCATGTGTCGCACATTGTTTTATGCCTAGAATTCATCCTTCTCACCCCTTGACCAATCACCCAGACTCATCAAAATTTATGTTGTCCATCGAGCCCATTAAGGTGAAGAGCACATAAACACACTCTAAATCCTTTATGGAATACCCTTCGCTATTCATAAGTGCATCCTACATTCTCCTTGAGAGTTAGTCACACACCAAAAGAATTAATCCCCTTCATTGTACCAATCTATGGCCTCCAAGAATGAATATGTCTTCCTTGACCACACTATGGCATCCTAAAGAGTCAAAGCTCAACCCTTTAGCCTTTGCTTATGTGCCATGCACCCTCCTAAAATGGTTGAGTACACTCGCGCACCTTGAAGTAATGAAGCCCCAACCTTCAACCTATATTAATCTTCCTTACGCCCTTCTTGAGGCCTCCTAGGCACATGAGTGCACCACGAATGCAGTAAGCCTGAACCTTCAGCTTTTGGGAGTGCACCTTGCACCCTCCCTCTCTCCCTTGAGCGCATAGTGCACTTGGGAAGCCCGAAGCCTTCCCCTTCATCCTTTAGACTTGTGACATGCGCCCATACTTCATTGCTTTCTTCCTTAGAGTGCATGAGTTCATGTTGAATCCTTGATGCTATGCTTCCATAGTCCTTCCAACTTTCAGAGTGGTCCCTTGCACCTAGAAGCTCTTTTGACCATTTTAAGTGCATCAGAAATGCATGAATAGGAAAATCTGGATAAAAACTTGGTATTCTAGGAGATTTTCAAACTAAGAGCTATTCATCATGATTTATTGCAGAAACATGTATTCCACAGAACTCATGGAAAGAACATACGAGGAAGATCAATAGAGACAATAAACAAATGAAGAAAAAAAATAACCAAGAACACACCCGAAGCTTCATGGTCAAGTCACCCTAGTGATTCGAAAATTGAATACCATTTGGAGGGTGGAAGTGCTATGACTAGAAGACAAAATAAGAGTAGATGCAGTGGAAACTATGTCACCACTCGAGCAAGTCCATGTCATGAGTCACTGTCAATCCCAATCATCGAAGATAGTGATGTGTCTAGTTTCATCATTTGGTGATGTTGAAAAAAAAGATGTATTATTGCAATCACCATAAACAATGAAAAAGTAGAAGTCCAGGAGTTATGTGTGAAATCATGTCATGGAACTCTAAAGGACATGTAATACAAAAAGTCATATGTAGTTCCAAAATTCATTTGGAACTTCAAATATTGTAGACATCCAAAGGTCATTAGAAGATATAAACTCAAGAGTCGTGAGAATATGAAAGGTCACTACTCAAGTTATAAATATATCTTCATTTCTCATGGAAAGGAATTCTAACCTTGGCTTCTCCTATAAATCATAAGGGACATAACCTAGTACTTTTGGGGAGAAAGTAGTGGCTCCAATGTAACTGAGTGGGTCGATCATAGCCCCAAGTAAACCCTCAATAAAAAGTATAAAAGGAAGAGACCTCAAGCTCATTTGGACACACTCAATAAATACATATTTTGTCCTTCTATTGTGTTTTGGATTGCACAAGCTCATTGACAAAAGTCTGTATTGGGTCTAAATGTACAGACGTAAGGTTTATTGTGGGTTTGGGCAATCTGCATCTTGGTTGTTGTCATAGATTAGAAGTTTTTATCCACGACTATAGGCACTGAGTGGTAAAGAGAGTGAATTTGGCTCTCCTGTCACATGGACATGGTTCAGAGGGAGAAAATCTGATTCTGAAGGGTTTTGTCCCTAGTCATTCACACCAGCAGACCCTCGGAGCAACTCTCATACTGTAGTCTCTGGCACAACTCATCTAGAGAGAAACTTTGGCCCTTCTGGATGTTCACACAAATCCTTAAGTGTGCAACTATGAGTTTTTATAGTTTGGGGTCGAGGTCACATGAACAATGACCTCGTGAGAGTGACTGTGCAGTTACAGTTGCACACATACAACCTTCATGAGAGAAACACTAAAGTTTAAGTCGCCTGCAAAAAATGTTTATGAGGGTTACCTAGTCTAAATCTAAGTTTTTGGCATCTCAGCTTTAGCTATCTTCAATGATCCATTAGATCTATGTTTCTATGTTGCTATTATAGATTTCTAGATATGTAGAACTAATCTATTTTTTTCTACTACAAATTATATGTATTGGGATCTTTATACTATTTGTTTTAAAATTTTCATGGCGATCTACTGAAGAAGAATATTTGAAAGGGTTTCCCCTAGTGGGATTTTCCCCTAGACTTGGACAAATCTGTTATCTCTTATGGTTGTGTTGTTATCTTCTCTATTACTACATATGTTGTTCTTTCTGCAATACTGTTTATGATTGATTATATTGCTAACAAATTGGATGCATTGTTAATGAATAGATAAATTGGGCTAATGTAACTGATACATCATTGAAAATTCTAAAAATTTAACACCTCTTACCCTCAATAATATCCCTTCATGACTTTTCATGTCTCTTTTATAGATCACAAAAAAATATTGCCATTTCCCCTTTTTCAAAATCAATTTTAGCCTCGAAATTACTCACTAAGCATTATAAAAATTAATAGCTCAAGAAAATGACCTTAATGGGTCGAGAAAATGTAAATTTTTTATCCATCGTCTATAGAATGCACTTCTCAATTCATATTTAACAGAATGCACCCCACCATTTTGACATAATGCACTATTTAGGTTGGACAAAATTCCCATGTTCATGCACTAATTTCCACCGTAGATCTAAACAAACTCGACACTCACTTGACTATGCCCTCTGTTCACATAGCCAGGCCCTGAAAAATATGTGTATTTGTGTGTGTGACATCAAACCACAGACCATGAAAATAAATCTCAAGATCGATCAAGACAACATATAACCATAATGCCACTTCAAAACCATGAAGCCATACATATATTGTTTCACACATGTCCAATGATTTCCTTTTTTGTATTATTCCATTGATCTAAAAACACACACATATATATGTGAAGGGGAGGGGAAGGGGCTTACGAGGTCGGCACATGCCATTAATCGTTAATAAAGCTAACCAATATGACTAGATGATGTGATTGAAACTCATCAATTCTCATGTGATTTTGCCATATAACCTAGGCCTAAGTGTCCATATTCAACCGATCGCTCATGTTAGCATGACATCATTGTGCCATGTGGCACCCTTTGGGTTGTGCCATGTGTCACCCAAAATTGGCCCTACTGGGCCCTAGGTTGACAAGCTACCAATTATGCCACATCATTCATGCCATGTGTATGGGTTATACTATGCATTGTGTAGATGATGTGTCTGTTTGTTATTCATTGATGTCAAAAATTCATCCCACTACATGAAAACACATCTTACGTGAGATCCACCATATTAAACATGACATCAAACCTAGCATGTAAAACACATATTATATTGGACATGCCATGTCAATGTATATCACACAGAATCCCTAGATCGACCATGACAATGAACCTGGCACGTGAAATGTTATACCTGTCACATATATATGTTATCGTTGGTTAACAATATATACTACCCCTTTCTGTATTTGGTAGGCCCTGTGGAATGTGGGTCACACCCTCATGATTTCCATATGCAAATATAATACAACCTAACCAAATCCTTGAGTTAAAGCTTGTTCATATTCAAGGAAACACCATCCCTGATCACTTGAACTAGACTAATCTACCAACAAAGATGCACACTAGTTAGTGAATTTGGGTTTTGACCCTTTTTTCTCCATTATGAACTTACTTGTTTTCAAAGTGGTGTTACTCCCCATCCGATGGGAGTTTGACCAAGTGTCACATATCAGCAAAAGGCTCTCAGAGTGCACTATCCAACCAAACCATATTGCAAACTTGTTTGATCAAAATAACTCTAATAAATGCACAATAATATTTAGACTATCATAATGTTCAATGATATGTCTTTTCCTCTTATCTTGGAGGGCTTTGGCCAAGTTTAGTATATCGTAGGAAAGTTCTTGGAGAGAACTATCCAACCACACCTTCTATATACTCATTTCGTCATCCTTACTTCAGCAACTTCTCAATAATATTGAGAATATCATACCTCTTTTGACATCAATGAAAATGATTGTCATCAATGACAACACTGCTTAATACATTTATAATGGCTTTTAAATTTCAAAACAATTATTTTTTAGACATTTTTATTCATGGATTATGATAAAATTGCGAAAAGCCAAAGGAATTAAAGCATGCCATAATAATATGACTAGGATTTGCACCATAAGGGTGGAAATACATGTCCATAGAAGTCTAGATGAATGTAGAGCAATGTAGAGGTAGCATTGTAGGGAAGAAGTATGTGGACATGTAAGGCATGAGGAATTAGGAGACTAAATTATTGGTAAAGTAGATCTTTCCAAGTAGGTAAAAGTGCATTAAAGAATGTGAAATATATCAGATTTATGTAGAAGAAATCTTCAAGGAGACACCATTGTGATATTCTACCATCTTCTATAAACAACATCCTAGAGATTATGATGAGAATTTGTTTTGATGGGGCAGAGAGAAAAAAAAAAGAAAACAAAACAAAACAAAACAAAAACAAAAACAAAAAACAAAAAACAAAAACAAAAATTGAACCAAAAAACAAAACAAAACAAAACAAAAACAAAAAACAAAAAAAAAACAAAAAAAACAAAAACAAAAAAAAACAAAACAAACAAACAAACACACATTTCATAGGGTGCTTAAAAACCTTAACGAATTGAATTGATGTCCTTCTCTCCTACAATTTACGGCATCCCCTAGTATTTTGTTCATGTTGTGATTTTGGATGGGAAACAAGTGGATTATGTGCTAGTATCTAATTGAAGTCCTTCTCTCCTAAAATTTACAGCATCCCCTACTATTTTGATCATGTTGTGATTTTGGATGGGAAACAAGTGGATTATGTGCTAGTATCTAATTAGAATTTGTGGCTTTAGGAAAACTTGAATTCTTCGCAGAGTGCTTCATTAAGAGATGATACATTTATGATAGAAGATGGAATAGAGCCATACAATCTGTTGTTTGGCATGATGAAAATAGTCATAGTTTTCCATTTTTATTAGAAAATAAGACAAATAATGCCAGATTTTTTATTACTTCCCAAACAAATATGCTATAGGAAAGGACACTAAGAAAGTAGGACCTCGAATCATGTATTGCAGATTCCATGGTCATGGTGATCACATGAGGTCGTTGCATGTGTAGGGTTTTACGAGGGTTCTTGTCCTTTCAATGGCTCGACACTTTCTCTATCACACTAAACGATTCCACTCATTCTACTAAGGATTCCCAACACAACTTCATATGGGAAATGCCTAAGTGCAAATCAATGTCAAAATAGCCTTGGTTATCTTCATGGCTACTCGGATCACGTGAATTTTAATTCCATTCCATTTTGTTTTCCCCACTCCTACTACGTAGATTGTATGATATCCATTAATGTATTGATATTGTGGAGGGAAAGAAGCCCAAGAATTTTGGGTATGTGAAATTAAATAAGCATTATATTATATGTATATATGTTATCAAGGTTTCAGATGAATAGAACTACAAATTTGAAGACCATTCTTTCCACAATTTCATCTTTATCACTCCCCAAAGCTTCCAATTTGGTCCCTTCTCTCTTCATTCATGCTCAGGCTCGATCCAATTCCTTGTATATTTTGAGGAATCTTAAGATTATATTGGCATTCATATGACCCTATTATGAAACCCTTTGTGGGAGGCACTTTTACCTTTCCCTGCTAAGGAGCCCAGGGGAATATTCCCTTGGTCACATGCACTTTCATGTATATGTGAGAATCAAATTCAATGAAAGTTATAAAGAAATAGAAGGAGAAGAAGAACATGATGAGGAAGAGACACAAAAATAGGTCAATTTAGTGTTTGAAAATAAGATCCAACATCATCTGACAACCATGGATGACTTGGGTGTATACACAAGTGGAGAAATTCATCTTATCTTGGGGCCTATGTTTGCAGGCAAGATAACTTCCCTTATTTGTAAAATGCGAGTAGATATTGATATGGGAAGAAAAGTGTTGCTTGTGAACTTTGAAAAAGATAAAAGATATGGATTGAGCTCATTTATCTCTCATGATGGTGAAAAAATGCCTTGTTAGGTTGTTGCAGATCTTGCATCTTTCAAGTGAAAATTAGGATAGGATGCTTACAAGAAGGTAGATGTGATTGAGATTAATGAAGAAAAGTTCTTCGATGCCCTATATATATTTTTCCAATAGCAACTGATAAAGATGGGGAATTGTCATTGTTGTTGGCCTTGATGGGGATTATTTGAGGAAGATCTTTGGATCAACTCTTGAAATGATACCTATAGCTTATTTTGTGGTCAAATTAAAATCACACTCTGAGTTATGTGGTAAGGAAACATCATTTACATTTCTTAAAACAGGAGAAAGAAAAACTAAAGTTGTTGGTGGTGCAGACATTTACATGCCAGTGTGCCGACGACATTATGTAAATGGACAAATTGTTATTGATACAACGAGGGTTGTGCTAGAATCCCCGAAGATCAATTTGATACTTGTGCACAAGAAACCACAACATCTGGATAATTATGTCACAATTTTGTGCATAAATCTCTTTTCATTACTTGTGGGATATACTTATTTCCTTCACTAAATGTCAAAATTTGTCTTGGCATAATTAAGTGCAATAGGGGTGGTTTAATGGTTGGTATTGCTCAGGCAAGGAAAGGTTTGACTACCTAGGGGATCTGTGGAAAACACTCTAAAAATAATTGGTTAATTCAACCTCATAATATGTGAGATTTATGTTTGCATTTATTTTTGGTCATGTCAGTGATTCTGAGTTGGTTTCAGTGTGTATTTTATACTATGCAGATCTGATTACAAGAAAATCTAGGCAACCATTGTTTTGCCAAGCCATTATTATGTTGTTTATATTAAAGGTGCATTCTCATTTGCTAAAAAAAATAATCTGAGAGAGGCACTGGAATGGAAGAGATCTAATGAGGTTTGCATGGGAGAGCTCTAGAGAGACTAAACTAGTCATATTCGCTAGCCATGTAGGGATTTCAACGTGAAAATTGTTTCGACCCAAATGAAGATTCTCTAGGGATGTAAGATTTTGTAGAGAGGCATGAAGAAAACCATTCTTCTTGCAACTTTCCATTGAAAGATATGTGAGCTGAGAAAGATGACTTAGTTTTTGTTGCCATGACTTGGACGTTGCTAAAAAATTGATTCCGTGAAGGTGAAGGTGTTTCAACGTTGTAAGATTTAGGAGTCAAGAAAGTTTGTGACTTGTCAATGCCTTGGAAGAAGAGATATCAAGAAGTCCCAAGTCTAACATATTTTCGAGATGAGCTAGAATAATGCTAGCAAATCCCATTATGGATAGGTTAAGGGATTTCGATGTTTTGAACATTCCCAGCTCCCACGGAAGAGGTTGTGGTGTAAAAATATTAAAGGAAACATTTAAATTTTTTAAAATATTTATCTCAAACAGTGCTTCAGGATGGAGGGAACCACTTAAATTTTGATTATTTAAATTTGTAAAAACAACATGGTCATTCATTCTATGATGGGAGACACCTTCCCAGCGGTAGCAACTTAATGAAGCATCCCGTGAAGCATTCACATTTTCCCAAAGCATGCTTGTGAGAATTAGTCAACGGGAAGTGACATTGTTGAGATTCGTGACACATGTTCAGGATGATGATTCTCAACAGTTTCACCAACAACAACCTCATAATATAATTCATATTTGAATAAATATATGTGGTGAGATGACACCGGATCATAGAAGTCGAATTTCCGAGACAGCTAAAAGTGGTCGGAATCTGGGTAAAAAAAATTCAAAAAATATTGTAGACGTAGGGTTTGAATCATGTTTTTAATGGTGGAAATGGATTCAGAACCATAAAAAACATCTAAGACACCTAAATTTTGAAGTTTAACAACTATAACTTGCATTTACAAAAATCCTTGCTGGATTTTCTCTAAATATGACTGGAATTTCCATAACTTTTCGAAAAACCCCTCCACCTTGTTAGACTACACGCTGGATCCCATGGGTTAGAGACATTCCCATATTAGGTCACGTGGAATGTTACAAAAATATTACGAACAACTATTTTACATGTCAATATGTTATTTCATGTGCATTTCCATAATGGTTTTCCCCCTCCACAAAAATGAGAAAATATTTGAAGGTGAAAATTCAGCAAACCCAAATATGGCCCTATTAGTGCCCTTTATCCCTCTTTTATCCCTTAGCATTTTTCTCTCGAAAAAAATCACAAGCCCTCAACTCGACAAACACTACATACCTTAGTTTGTTATTCGTCATAGAAATACCCAGTAGGATGATCAAGATTGAAAAGGGCACATACGACATTACTGCATGTGTAAAGTGTCACTTTAGAGACCTATTTGTGCCTTCTCTCAGTGAGAGAGAGTGACAGAAAAAGAGATTGAAAGTACTTGTAATCGTAAGTGACTTTTCTAGATGTGGCAAGGTCAACTTTTCAAATAGCGCATCAAAGTTGTTAATCGTGTATGATGCGGAAGTGGCCTTGATTTTCTTCTTCAACACAACCAAACTCTATGAGTTCTCCAATTCTAGGTTGTTTCCTAACTACCTACAGATCTCCTATAATTACGGTCAACACACACAATCTCTCAATCTCTTTATATACCATCATGCCATAAATATCAGTCAAGGTGAATATATTATACAGATTTTCTTTAAAAGGGAGATGTTAGTTCATAGTTCCGCCAAAGGTATGTCAAGATTTCATGATCATGAACATTGCATGTGAACTTTTGATAGATTCATCTTAAAAGGGAGATGTCAGTTCATAGTTCCGTGAAAGGTATGTCAAGGTTTCATGAGCATGAACATTGGATATAAAATTTTGATAGATTCATCTTAAAGGGGAGATGTCAGTTCATAGTTCCACGAAATGTATGTCAAAGTTTCATGAGCATGAAAATTGCATATCAAATTTTGACATACCTTTGGTGGAACCATGACCTTGAGAGATCGTACTAGGTGTTAGAAAATAGAGAGAGATCAAAGAGAAAATACAAACAACACAAAACAAACTGTCATTAATGATAACATAAAGAAATGACATATATAAGAATTGCATCACCATTTCTAGATGATAAGATCCGAAGGAGGTGGATCTATGACTCATAGACAAATCACACACATAGGGAAATTACTACTTCTAGAATCACACCTAGAGACTCACAATGGCAACTCACAAAAACAAATGGAAGCATTACTTCCAACACCCTCCCTTAATGCTTACATGGAAAAGTTATGATAAACAAAAAGAATAATCATTTTCTAACTGGTCTTAATCAACACTCACATCCACTCTAGAATCTCACAAGCACCACCCTTTCCGCACCACATCTTCAACCTATCAATGGACCTCCATTTAAAAAATAAATACCTATGACCATATTTGACAAACTTTATATAATTGACACTTCTCGTTCTCTTAAAGGACAACCTCAATACTCTACCATCCTATGGACAAACTCCCATCTATCAAAATGAAGCAAGTTACACTTTTGATAGTCATATAGGTGAATTGTATGTTTCTCACAAAGAAATCAAGCCTCTGCTTACTATACTTCTTAGTAACCATTGCATTCTCCTATAGATCCAAAAACTAATGAGAACTATGATGAGTAATCGGGAGATTGTTGAATTATGCAATTGGTAGTGTAGTCACCTATACCTTTTGTTGAAGAATAAAGATGGAGATGTTGACGGATAGTTTTCGAAAAATTGAGAATAGTGGAATGACTTTTTAAACAGAAAACTAACACGTCTTGTACTCGAGTTTCCACTTTTGGTGTGAGAAAGGAGCCATATATGAGATTCCTTCCTCAACTCTCTTCTTTTTGAGACCCACTTTCCCATATTCGTTTTCTCCCCCCATATGGACTGAATGTTTCATTTCACCACCATTTTGAATCTCTCTCTTTCTCCAAAGTATTCTCACTTGATTCTAATTATTGCATGTTACAATATTCTTCAGTTGCCTCCTCTATGTTAACAACATCAGTTCTGTTATGTTTCTACTAACTTGTATCGTGGCTAAGTTTGGAGTTATTGCCACATCTTTCCCTTCTTGGTACGTTGCAACCACTGATATTCCGTCTTTGAGTTTTCTGAATAATGAGGTATTAAAAACTTGAAGAGAGTGAGATATTGATTAAACACAGTGACTGGATCTACAAATAAATAAAAAAATTAGTCCCACAAACACTCCACACAAAAAAATCTCCTGCCCTAATTTATTTACATACGAATAAAATTCAAGGATCTCTCATCTTCCTAGCCTTCCCTTGAGGGAGCTAAGCTAGAACAAGCTCTGATACCATGTTAGAAAATAGAGAGAGATAAAAGAGGGTTTACACAAAGCGTAAAACACACCACCATTACTGATCACATAAAGCAGTTACATAAATAAGAATTAGATCACCGACTTCTAGATGAAAAGATCCAAAGAAGGTGAATGTACGACTCATAGACAACTCACACACATAGGGGAATAACTACTTCTACAATAATACCTAGAGACTCACAATGACAACTTACAACAACACATGGAAGCATTACTTCCAACACCTTCCCTTAATGCTTGCATGCAAAACATATTACCACAACAAGAATAATCTTTGTCTCACTGGTCTTCATTAACACTGCTCTTTCACCACCACATCTTTGAGTTGTCACTTGACCTCCATTTAAAACATAAACACCTCTAACCATATTTGATGAACTTTATATAATTGACACTTCTCATTCTCCCAAGGGACAACCTCAAGGATTCATCTAACGAGGCAGAGGAATTGCCCAGACGGCCAAAAGTGGCTAGAATCTGGGTAAAAAAATTTCAAAAAATCTTGTAAAGGCAGTGTTTGAATCGCTTTTTTATGGTGGAAATGGATTTAGCAACATCAAAAACATGTACGACACCTAAAATTTTAAAGTTTAACAACTATAAATTGGATTTACAAAAATCCTTACCATATTTTCTCTAAATATGACCGAAATTTCCATAACTTTCCAAGAAACTCCTCTGCCTCGTTAGAGTACGCGCAACCTCAATACTAGACCATCCTATGGATAAAATCCCATCTATCAAAATATAGAAAACTACACTTTGTATAGTCATATAGGTAAAAATAAAATAAGAAAATTCATAAATCCATCGATCCTCTCCTTACAATACATCTCAGTAACTGTTGTCTTCTCCTATAAATCCACATACTAATGAAAACTCTGATGGGTAATGGGGAGATTGTCAAATTCTAGAACTATTAGTGGAGTCGCCTATATCTTTCATTCAACAAAAAAGATGGAGAAGGTGGGTAACGAGGGCATTATCAAATGTTGTGTAGTATACTTAGGGGGGATAATATGTGGTACAAAGGGAGGTACCCAAGGGAATAATGTAATAATGAGATGGGCCATAGTAATAAATAAGGTGGTTAACCCATATCATGTAAGGGACCACAAGTAGTTAACAATAATGTAATATGCCCATGGTATTAGATAGATAGTATTGAGGGAACCATGGTAATGACCCATGGTATTGTATGTATGAGGCCTATATAGCAGCTAGAGACTCCCCGTTGAGAGATGTGAAAGATTATTGTATGAACAGACATATGGCTTATGGAGTGTTCTCCTTCCTTAAGGAGTGAATGTATGGTGTTGCCCTACCTTAAGGGTTGAATTAATAAAGAAGCATTTCTATTTATTTCTATATTCTTATTTCTTGGGTTTATTTGCATTGTCTTATATTTTCAGATCAAATCTATAACAAGTGGTATCAGAGCACTTTCTTGGGCAAAAGGGGAGAATTTTTTTTATTTTTTGCAGGAATTTTTTGTGTCGGTGAGTTTACAGATCCGATATGTACATTTTGTGGCAAAATATACAAAATTTAATTGCAGATCTAGATTATTTGTGAAAAAATACCCAAGTTCAAAAAAAAAAAAAATCAGCGAAATCAGAGTCCGGATGGAGGAGATATCACTGATTTAAAAATCAATGGTGTTGCAAACACTTTTCGGGGCAACGAATTCGCAGATTAGATCTATATTATTTGGGGAAAAATATGCACAATCTAATTATAGATCTAGAATCTTTGTAAAATAATACCCAAGTACAAAAAAAAATCAGCCAAATTGGAGTCCAAATGAAGGAGATATTGCTTATTTAAAAATCAGTGGTATTGCAGACATTTTTCGGGGAGACGTGTTTGCAAATCAGATTTGTATGATTTGTGGAAAATCTGTGAAATCTAATTGTATATCTGGATTGCTTGTGAAAAAATACCCAAATTCAAGAAAAAAAATCAATCGAATCGGAGTTCAGATGAGGGAGATATCGCTGCTTTAAAATCAACTCTTTTTTCAGAATTTTTGGTGACGACAAGAGAGTTGCAGCGCGGATCTGAAATTCCAGTGCCTCGATCGGGAATTCTATCACATGGGAAGATGCAGAATCGTCATTCCATTTTTTAAAACACATCGTAATAAAGATTCTGAGAAATATTGACTAAACTGCGACCACTCTAAATTTTCACCAAGTGAGTGAATTTTTTCGTGCCCTCTAACAAGATGTTTTTTACAGGAAAAGATGATAGCCCTACTATTGAAAAATTCATACAGAGTCAAAAGTTCACATATGGGAAACAATGGAAATTTTATTATCGCTTGGTTTCCAAGATGAGGCTTACATATGGTGGAACTCAATTTACAACAAACAGTTGTCGGAACTTTCAGATAAAGAATTTGAAAAACTTCTTTTGGACAAATGCTCTCATGTTAGAAAACAGAGGAATGAGACATGTAAGGGGTTATTTTCTACTGATATCTCCTTATTGTAGGTTCATGGATGTATTCAGAATGAGAAAGTCAATATGTCTATAAATCCTAGTTGCAAACAAAATCTTATAAATGTCAATTTGGCAAAAAAATTGCAAGTTCCAACGAAACACATGGAGCAGGTGCAAGTTTATAAAGATTTGAAGATTTCTATGGACAAGTATGTATTGCATTCTAATTTTTATGCTTCAAATATGGCTAATGAGGATGTTGTTTTGAGATACCCATGGATGGAATCAGTGGGTACTATAGATATTAATGGGCAAAAGAAATTCATGAAGCTCTGGTATAAAAAGAAGAAAATTACATTGCAAAATATTTCCATTAAGAACCAAGCAGAGACTGTGGAGGTAGAAGCATAAAGCTCTAATGACACTTACACATCAGATGATGAGCCTTTGATGATCAACAATCTAACACAAACAGAGGTTGAAGTAGAAAAGGTTACAGGTACTGATACATCAGATGATGACTCAGTGGTTGAAGTAATATTGGAAAATAAACAACAACAAAAGACGCCACAACATGTACCAGCTACCAATCAAGATCCATTAGGTGGTGAATTAAAGAAAAAGACACCGTGGGCTAAAATTTCAGCATATCATGACCCACATCACTAGGCAAGAAAGCAACCAACAAGATGGCAACAAATCAGCGATAAGGACAACAACCACCGCATGACAGATCGAGAGGAGCGATGATCCACCTACTACACATCAACACAAAAGAGCCGCTAGGGTCAACTTCCATATCAAGCGAGCGAGGCCCCAGCTGGATCAAGGGTTCACCTATCTCTTAGATGGCTAGATGCACGTGCATGGTACTAGTGGACTGCTCTATTGAGTAGATCTTATTATTTGTGTTCTTCCCATGTTTTGGGGACCAAACATGTTAAGGGGGGTGGAATATAGTATACCTGGGGGGATAATACGGGGTACAAAGGGAGGTACCCAAGGGAATAATGTAATAATGGAATGTGCCATAGTAATAAATAAGGTGGTTAACCCATATCGTGTAAGGGACCAAAAGTATTTAACAATTATGTAATAAGCCCATGGTATTAGATAGATGGTATTGAGGGAACCATGGTAATGACCGATGGTATTGGATGTATGAGGCCTATATAGAGGCTAGAGACTCCCCGTTGAAAGGTGTGAAGGATTATTGTATGAACAGGCATATGGCTTGTGGAGTGTTCTCCTTCCTCTAGGAGTGAATGTATGGTGTTGCCCTATCTTAAGGGTTGAATTAATAAAGAAGCATTTCTATCTATTTCTATCTTCTTATTTCTTGGGTTTATTTGCATTGTCTTATATTTTCAGATCAAATCTATAACATGCTGGGACTTATAGTGGAGTCACCTATGTCTTTCGTTGAAGAAGAATGATAGAGAAGGTGATAAAGAATTGTCGTGAAATCGAGAATAGTCGAGTGGCATTTTAAACACAGAGTGGACACGTCATGTGCTCGAGTTTCCATTTTTGGTGTGAGGAAGGAGCTATATATGAGATTTCTTCCTTGTCTATCCTATTTCCGAGACCCACTTTCCCATCTCCATTTTCTCCCCCTCTATGGATTAGATGTTTCATTTCACAATTGTTTTGAATCTCTCTCTTTCTCCACAGAGTTCTTACTCGATTCTAATTTTTCCATGTTAAAATCTGCTTCCGTTGCCTTGTCTATATTGACAACATCAATTGTTTTGCCGCTAGCTTGTATCATGGTTAAGTTTGGAGTTGCTAACTCACCTTTCCCTTCTTGGTACATTGTAGCCATTGACATTCCCTTTTTTATTTTTGTGAAGAAGAAGTTATTAAAAACTTGAAGAGAGTGAGAGAATGATTAAACATAGTGAGTAGATCTACAAATAAAAAAAAAAATTACCCCCATAAATGCTCCACACAATATAGTCTCCTACCCTAATTTATTTACAGAGGAATAAAATTCAAGGATCTGTCATCTTCCTGACCCTCTCTTGAGGGAGTCAAGCTAGAACAGGCTCTGATACCATGTTATAAAATAGAGAGAGATCAAAGAGTGATTACACACAACACAAGACACACCCTCATTATTGATCACATAAAACAATTACATATATAAGAATTAGATCACCCAGTTCTAGATGATATGATCCGAAGAAGGTGGATCTATGGCTCATAGACAACTCACACACATAGGGAAATAACTACTTCTAGAATCACACCTAAAGACTCAGAACAACACATGGAAGCATTACTTCAAACACCCTCCCTTAATGGTTACATGGAGAACATATTACAACAACAAAAATAATCTTTGTTCAATTGATCTTTATCAACACTCAACCCCGGCAAAAGCGAATTCAGTCACCCCTAGCGAGTGTTATAATGCAGAGAGATTGCCATAAATATAACATAATAGTAATTTGATAATTTTAAATATAACTATATTGCAATAAATTTAATATCTAGTTTAACTTCTTCTTGCTTTTTTTATGTTTTGATATGTTTCGTATCATATTCCGTTTTTCTTACCAGCAAGTACAAATCGAAATTTAGCATATTTGATGCCTTTGTCCTTTTCCATGGATTGCGCATAGAAGTTTTCACATACGTTAGCATTTTATATGTCGATTGAGAGTTAAGCTAGCTATACTTTGATTTACCTCCAAACACAAAGTAGATAAAGAGATCAAATAGAAATATAAAAATATTAATAGTCTGTAATACAAATTCAAATTATATGAAATATAACATACGAAAATTTTCATTAAAAATTGGAAAAAAAATTTACCATCACACTTTAACTAAAATCGGTCAATACTTATCATACTTTCATATTATTTGTCTTGCATTAAAATTTGTATGTGAAATTTGTCCATATTTATCAAAGCCTCAGCATATTTTTCCGCTTTAAAAATTATATGTTTTTATAATTCTATGGACTTTCCCGCATAATGCTACATATACGAATTTGACTTCTAGAAAAGTTATGATCCCTCTACCTCATATGACAATGAAAAAATCCAGCCCTACTAAGATGACCTACATGTACCTCTAGCAATGATGCAGTCAGATCTGCTTGTGTCTGAGTTGGTGAGTAAGGAATAAAATTGAAATATCACGGATAAACATCTCTATCAACTAGATAGTGAGTACAGATCAAGCATCATTGCCTATGTAGACATATGCATTAAGAGGGTGCAGTGCTGGAAGAGACACTAGTTAAAGTCCATAAGGTAAATTTGCAAAATTGGTAAATGAATTTTACTTTTATAAGTAAAAAAATAAAAATAAATCAAATTTGACCATTTCTATCGGACATTCCGTTCCACACTACCCATCGGACCCATCCTATCACGCCCCCAATTCTTTTTTTGTTTAATTGGGCGGGTGCGGCACCGCCTAAGTTATTAAGATATTCCATCGTTAATAGACTCTGCGAACTACGCCTTAACAATTCATAACAATTATATTATTAACGTGCAGAATACACAATAATAATTCAACACAACAATAATAATCAACACGACAACATAATAATAATCTTCTTTTATTATATTCGTAATGTTTACAAAGTCGGGAGGGCGCCCGCCCGTGCACGACCGCACGGCGGTCTTGCCAAATCTCCACCGAAACCAAGTTACAACATATAGTATCCAACTCTTGTGTCGTTGGGCAGGCGGGCGCACCGTGCACGAGCCCACCGCCAACACACAACGAGTCAATACAATACACAACCGCACGAACTAGGCGTTGGGCGGGCGGGCACACCCCGTGCACGACCACGCCTCCGCCTCAACCCAAAACTAAGTGCGAACCGATATAATATACAGCCATGTTGTTTGGACGGGCGGGCGTGCCCGTGCACGAACCCTCCGTCAACACACCCGAGATAATCACCACACCAACTTGGCATTGGGCGGGCGGGCACACCGTGCACGACCCTACCCAGCCACAACCCGGTCTAAGTACGATACCGAACGCGGGTGCTGGGCGCACCACTGAAAACATCAACTCGTCCTTCGCCCGTCCTTCGCCCGGCTCGGCGGGCTCATCCGCTGCGACTAGCTACGCCTGTCCAAGTGCGCACTACTCCTTAGTGCGATGAGAGCGAAGAGCTTGTTGATCGATTGACCGATGTCCAAATGAACCGCAGGTCACCTGAACTTATACGCCTCCAAGCTGTGCGTATCTCCTCCTGGCCGACGCTACAAAGTGTAATAACTCGCCACCATTCGCTCCATCAACCGTCGGCTTGACTCGCTTTCATGGTCGGCTTTAAACATAAGGCAAGCTGCCTTATAAGTAGACGAGCTCCCCCATTACTACGCGCATATTTCACATACGTTCATCGCGTTTCATGGATCGCTCGCACCCACACTTAGCTGTTTTCACGAGTTGGAGGAGCGCGCGCCTGGGCAAAGCAGCAGGGCATTACATCCTCCCCCACCCGAAGTCATTGTCATCCTGACAATTCTTGCTCTCCTCTTCAACTTCCTGTCATACTTCGCGATCTTGTCCTTCCATCTCCAAAGTGAATCTTCTGTTTCCCAGCTCTCTTCCTCCGGTGCATCCTTCCATCTGCAAAGAAATTCCCGTCGTTGGTGGCAATCAACACCTGTAGTTCTGAGACTCACAATCTTCTCCAACTCTAGTCCTGGTCTATCCACAATCCCAGCTGGTCCTCTCGTCGGTTCGACTCTCTCTGGATGGTCTGAATCAAGTCGACATCTCTTCAACTGACTCACATGAAAAACTGGGTGTTTCATGTTCATATGGCGTGGAAGCTCCAGCTCGTAAGCAGCTTCCCCCACTCTCTTCTTCACTCGGAATGGTCCCTCATACTTCCGTGTCAGTTTGCTCGTCGTCCCCTTGGCTGGCTGAAACTGCTCTCCGGTAATCCTGAGAAACACCATATCCCCTATATCGAAGTGTGCTTCCCGTCTTCCACGATCAGCATACTTTTTCATCCTCCTTGCAGCTTCATGCAAGCGTAACCGTGCTCACTCCAAGGTCTCCTCCCAAGCCTTCATGAACCTCTTCGCATGAGGGCTTCTCAAGAAGCCTCTCGTCACTACGGTATGTGGTGCAACTGACATCTGCCCATTTACCAACTCAAATGGACTATACCCTGTTGCAGAACTCTTTTGAATATTGTAGCTAAACTGAGCAATATCCAAGAGTTCGGGCCAATTCTTCTGATCAACCGTCACATAATGTCGCAAGTAGTCTTCCAGCAATGCGTTGATCCTCTCAGTCTGCCCATCTGTCTGCGGATGGTAACTCAAACTCATCAACAACTCTGTCCCGACCAACTTGAACAATGTGGTCCAAAATCTCCCTGTAAATCGCAGATCCCTATCTTACACAATACTCAATGGCATCCCCCAATACTTCACTATGTTCTTAAAGAACAACTCTGCTGTCCGCTCGGCTCCACAAGGTATCTTTGTAGGAACAAAGACAGCATACTTGGAAAAACGGTCAACCACGACCATAATCCCATTATACCCCTGAACCTGTGGTAGCTGAGTGATGAAGTCCATCGAGACACTCATCCACGGTCTCTCTGGAATCGGTAAAGGCTGCAACAGTCCTCCCTGTCTCTGAGTATCCGATTTGTCCTACTGACAAATGATGCACATATGCACATACTCCTCCACATCCTCTCTCATCTTCTCCCAAAAGAATCCTCTCTCCAACAAGGCCAAAGAACGACGCTGCCCTGGGTGACCAGCCCACGGAGAGTCGTGGCACTCCTTTAAGAGGTGTCTCCTGAGTCCAGATGACTTTGGAACATAGAGTCGGTTCCCAAAGAATAAGAACCTGTCTCGTAGAAAGAACTTTCGTATCTTCCCTTCCCTTACCTGCTTCACTATATTTTGTGCCAAAGTGTCGGTTTCAACACTTTCCTTGATCTTATTCTGCATCTCTTCTGACATTTGAACTCGACTCCTACTCCTTGCCGCCCGGTCTTCTTCCTCCTGCAATGCTGCAAGTTGTCCTTTCTTGCTAAGGGCATCTGCTACCGCATTGTGTCCACCCGGCCTATACTTGATAGTCATGTCGAATTCTGCCAAGAAGTCCTGCCAACGAGCTTGCTTCGCAGAAAGCTTCGGTTGTGATGCAAAATAACTTGCTGCAACGTTGTCAGTCTTGACAACAAACGGCTTCCCAATCAGGTAATGTCTCCACACATCAAGACAATGGATGATGGCAGTCATCTCCTTCTCATGAACCGGATACCTTTGTTCTCTATCCTGCAACTTCCGACTCTCATACGCCACCAGATGCCCATCCTGCATAAGAACCCCTCCTATGGCAAAATCTGAAGCATCAGTGTGTACCTCAAACGGTCTCTCGAAGTCAGGCAACTTCAGTACTGGTGCTGTAACCATCCTCTTTTTCAAGTCATCAAATGCCTCTTGACATTTGCTCATCCAACTCCACCTCTTGTCTTTCTTCAATAGGTCTGTCAGTGCCGATGTCACCTTGGAGTACCCTTCTACGAACTTCCGTTGGTAGTTGGTCATGCCCAAAAACACCCTCATCTCATGGACATTCTTTGGTTCGACCCAGTCCTCAATCGCCTTCACTCTGCTTGGCTCCATCCGTATGTACCCTTGACCAACAATATGCCCAAGGAACGGAATCTCAGTCTGAGCGAAAACACACTTAGACTTCTTCAAGAACAACTGATTTGTCCTCAGTGCCTTGAATACCATAGCTAAGTGTTTCTTATGATCCTCCATGTTGTCACTGAACACCACTATATCGTCCAAGTATACTACTACGAATGAATCCAAGTATGGTCGTAGGACATCATTCATCAAAGTGCAAAACGTAGCAGGAGCATTGCACAAACCGAATGGCATAACAAGGAACTCAAAGCTACCATACCTTGTTACTATCGCGGTCTTCTTCTCGTCTCCTTCAGCTATCCGCACCTGATAATATCCGTGCCTCAAGTCCAGCTTGGAAAACACTCGGGCTTTCGCAAGCTTGTCGAAGCAATCAGCAGCCAATGGCAACGGATACTTGTTCCTTACCGTCTCCTTGTTCAATGCACAGTAATCACAACACATCCGTAGTTCATTCGAATCCTTCTTCTGCTGGAACAATACCAGAGCTCCATAAGGGGACCTCGAAGGTCTAATGAAACCTGCCTCAGTTAACTCTTTTAACTGGCGTTTCAATTCCTCCAATTCAGGTCCCGACAATTGATAAGCTGCTTTGGCCGGGGGCTGCTTCCCTGGCTCAAGATCAATGCTATGGTCCACTGCACGCCTCGGTGGAAGTTTCTTCGGAAGCTCATCAGGCATCAAATCCGCATACTTGGTAAGCACCTCAGATATTTCAGCTGGAACAGGCGTCCCTACTCCATCACCTTCAACATCCTTGAACATCACCGCATATGTCTCCATATTTGAGTCCTACATAGCCTTCTCCAAACTTAGTGCCGAAACATGCTACACCTTGACTTCCCTCCTTTGCCCATGAGTGGGCAAAGTCCAAGTTTGTGACTGTCCAACCAGCACCACCTCATCACAGAAAGGGACAACAATAGCCTTGTTGCCTTTCAAGAAATCCTGTCCGAGTATCATATCAAAGTCATTCATCTCCATCACCGTGAAGTCCAACTGACCTTTCCAGTCTTTTATCTACACAGGTACATCGTGTACCAAACCGGCCACCTTAGCTCTAGAGTTCACTGCCTTGACCTCCATATTCGATGGGGTGATCATCAGCCCAGCCTCTTTTGCTAACCGTGTCGTCATAAAGTTATGTGTGGCACCCGTGTCTACCAGAGCTTGAATGGTCTTGCCATGAACCATCAAGTCCACGAAACCTAGACGGTTCATCCATGATTTCTCCATAACCTTATCAGCTTCACCTGTCTTGAGCAACCCTGCTCTATCAGGCTTCATCATATCATCTTTGTCACGAGCAACCTTTGCTCTGATACCACCTGTCACGCCCCCAATTCTTTTTTTGTTTAATTGGGCGGGTGCGGCACCGCCTAAGTTATTAAGATGTTCCATCGTTAATAGACTTTGCGGACTACGCCTTAACAATTCATAACAATTATATTATTAACGTGCAGAATACACAATAATAATTCAACACAACAATAATAATCAACACGACAACATAATAATAATCTTCTTTTATTATATTTGTAATGTTTACAAAGTCGGGAGGGCGCCCGCCCGTGCACGACCGCACGGCGGTCTTGCCAAATCTCCACCGAAACCAAGTTACAACATATAGTACCCAACTCTTGTGTCGTCGGGCAGGCGGGCGCACCGTGCACGAGCCCACCGCCAACACACAACGAGTCAATACAATACACAACCGCACAAACTAGGCGTTGGGCGGGCAGGCGCACCCCGTGCACGACCTCGCCTCCGCCTCAACCCAAAACTAAGTGCGAACCGATATAATATACAGCTGTGTTGTTTGGACGGGCGGGCATGCCCGTGCACGAACCCTCTGTCAACACACCCGAGATAATCACCACACCAACTCGGCGTTGGGCGAGCGGGCACACCATGCACGACCCTACCCAGCCGCAACCCGGTCTAAGTGCGATACCGAATGCGGGTGCTGGGCGCACCACCGAAAACATCAACTCGTCCTTCGCCCGTCCTTCGCCCAGCTCAGCGGGCTCATCCGCTGCGACTAGCTACGCTTGTCCAAGTGCGCACTACTCCTTAGTGCGATGAGAGCGAAGAGCTTGTTGATCGATTGACCGATGTCCAAATGAACCGCAAGTCGCCTGAACTTATACGCCTCCAAGTTGTGCATATCTCCTCCTAGCTGACGCTACAAAGTGTAATAACTCGCCACCATTCGCTCCATCAACCGTCGGCTTGACTTGCTTTCATGGTCGGCTTTAAACATAAGGCAAGCTGCCTTATAAGTAGACGAGCTCCTCCATTACTACGCGCATATTTCACATACGTTCATCGCGTTTCATGGATCGCTCGCACCCACACTTAGCTGTTTTCACGAGTTGGAGGAGCGCGTGCCTAGGCAGAGCCGCAGGGCGTTACACATCCCATCCCAGTTAGGATGACTTATTTTAGCGTTGTGGATCCATACACAAAGACGTTTAGATTTAGCCATATGTGGCCAAAAATCCATCGAAGTATTCTTGCATAAATAAATCCGTTGGAAAGAAAGTCCAGAAACATATCAAACCATATTTCAAAACACTTCATTGAAAATAACATTATTTAAATTGAAATGATTCAAATTTCTACAATATTAGTATAATTCATTTTTACGAATGATTCAAATTTCTACAATATTAATATAATTTATTTTTATCACAGATTTATCAAATTTCTACAATATTAGTATAAGTTATTTTTACTATAGACTTATCACATTTCTACAATATTAAAATTATTAATAAAATTAATAAATAAATAATTTTTTATACTATGACTAGTATATATATATAATTTATTTTTTTAAATTATATATTTGAATATATAAATAGATTTAAAAAAAAAAATTATATATAAATTTATAATTCCAATAAATTGTTAATAAATTAAAAAAACCAAAAATTATACCCAAAATGTAAAATAGTAACATTACTTAAAATGTTTTATAACATTTTAACCATAAAAAAAAATTATTTAATTTATATTATATTCCTATATACATGAAATATTATATTAGATTTTCTTATTTAATATGAATATTGAAATACGTTATTTATGAATAACATGATGAGACCGACACTACTACAACAAAAAAAAAATTACATAGGAAGGTTTTCACTTTCCATCTTATGTTTTGCTTTAATTCTAAGTGTAGCATCTCTAAGGATATTAATCAATAACCACTCCTTGGTTTAATGTTTCTTATTACTTGTTGTAGCCTTGGATGGGCACACATAACACATATGTGAACTCATCTAAGGTTTTACTACAAAGGTTGATTGACTCTTATACTTTAGACATTGGAAAGGTCAAATTAAAATGGAAGTGGAGTTTGGATGTCTTATTTTTCCGCCAGCTGCCCGGGTTCCAGAACGGTCGAAACACCACCTGGAGCTGCCTCATCCGTTGATCGTCGGTCTCTTGCATCCAGGTGTGCTCGGGGTTTCCTGGGGGTTATGGGTAACCAAGCAGTTTTGTCCTTGCCTCTGTCAGTCATTTGGAGGTTGGGGAAAGGGAGGATTACAGCTCCGCCAAACCCTAGCTCCTCTAGGGTTTATGCAAAACACATCGGAAAAGCACGATGGCTCCTCCTTCCCTGGCTATCATGATCCACTGGTTCCTCACTGTGATATCTGTCCAGTCCTTGGCTAAGCATCGAGCGTGAGCAAGTAGTTTGAAACAAGGTAATGGGCGAGAGCGACTGTTGTTTCATAATTGTTTTTGTTTTTATATTATGGTTCATTCTTCATTCAACTAATCTTCCGCTTCTCTGCGATTACAGGAACAACATACGACGTTCTCAGCTAACTTTAACAGGTAATTGGTTCGAAAACCCTTGCTCTCGTACATTTCCTTTATTTATGGAATAGCTTTTCCTTGCACTAAGTTAGAGATCTACTCATTGCAGGGTTAAATAAGTGAGGCGGGTAGAATTATTAGTCGGCCTCCTGATCCCCTGAGGCGTAATTTAGCTGGTTCCAACATGCGCCTACCCGAACTACCTGGGTTGCTTGCTTTACAAGTGCACTCGGCTTTAACTCCTTTCTCAAGGGATACCATGATGTTTTGAGGAATTGGGTTTATACCACCACCACAGAAAATATAGCTGTGTTTATTTATTTCGAGCCCTGCTCGGTTAACTAACTACGACTCTTTTCCTTTTGATGTGTTTGTAAAGATGGACTATATTTTGTTATCTTAACAATTTGGTGATTTTCTTCCTGGTTTCAATTCCTCTGGGTCCCTATTTGCCCATGAAATCCTTACCGACGAAGGGTCTTTTATCTTGTTGTTTAGTTTTGGAATTATGAACAGAATCTCGTTTTGTTTAAATAATACAGTAATCCAAATTGCCAGCAGGAAGGTCTTGATTTGTATGTTAACTATGTCTCTACTGTTATGCATGCGGCCCCTTCCTTGCTTTGTTCATAGGATTTTATTGAAATGGATTTTGTTTTCGTTTTCTTCCTTTTTGCTGAGAAGAGAAGTCGCTTGTTCAACAAATCTTTACTAAGAATTTTTATGTTTGTTCGCAGAAGAGGTAAGAACCGTAGTCACACTTAAAAGAATACCCAACAGGATTTCCCACCCCAGAACCGCTTCTCGGTTGTCATTTAATGACCGGCCATGAGTAGTATATCTAGGTCGAGACACTGCTATAGACATTAACAGTCCTTACCTTGTTAAATGATCTAATTTTTCTTTAGGAGAAAAAAAATAAAAAATTGTGCTTTAGAAATTCCTTATTTTTAATACAGCATATTCGGTGTAGTTATTGTAGTAGCAACAGGATTGTCTTCTCAGAGTTAGAATGATGGTACAGAGTGTTGTCATTCCCAAGTTGATACCCAGAAATTTTCCAAAACATTTGTAACCACAAATCGATTACATTTGCCTCTTTTCCTCTGTTTCTAATACCTTGGATGAAGTTAATTAACCGCAAAATACAAAATCAATTTCCACAGAAAAACCAGTTTTGCGATTAACAGTGTTGAAGTCCTTCTGTAACCTACCTTACAACATTCCCTACCTGACTTTTAACAACATAAGACTTTAATTCATATCAAAGTACTTTGCAGCATCTCTACTCAACATATACATATATTATATATATATACACTCAACATATATATGTAATTATATATATTCTTTAAGAAAACAAGAACATGTAGTCTAATTGTTTAGACTCTTATCTGCTATAGTGAAGTTCCAGACTCTACAACCAGGTCCACACCACCCAAACAATGAGAAGTTGGCCATTACGTCTAAATTCACTGGCATAAGACCTCGAAGTCACTCAATTCACTGGCATCAAAACCTCCAGCCTAGAATTTCACTCCTATACACTTCACTCAAACCACTGGCATTAAGACCTCCAACTCCACAATTCCACCCCGTGCTCCACAATTTTAGTACAGTAACTTAGTCAGCAGTCTTTAAATTCACTGGCATCAAGACTTCCATCTCCAGCGTAGAATTTCACTCCTATATACTTCACTCAATTCACTAGCATCAAAACTTCCAAGTCTACCCTAGAATTTCACTCCTATTCACTTCAGTGAAATCTCTGGCATTAAGACCTCCAAGTCCAGCCTAGAATTTCACTTCTATACCCTTAACTCAATTCGATGGAATCAAGACCTACACTTCACTCAATTCGACCTCCAAGTCCAGCCTAGAATTTCACTCCTATACACTGAGTAGAATATAGATCTATCTCAGAAGTCGTTTCCCACTGGCTCTCTGGTCCAACTCAAGGAATTATTCGTCGTTTCCCACTGGCTCTCTAGTCCAACTCAAGGAATTATTCCTCTTATTTTTGCAAGTATCTTTTCCCTCCCTTTCCTTTCTTTTCCCTTTCCTCCAAATTTCCCTCCCTTTCCTTTCATTTCATCATTTTGGAGGAATGAAAGATAAAGAGATAAATGCTCCTAACTGCTTAACTCTCTCGATAAGTGCTCCTAACAGCTTTAACTCTCTCGATAAGTGCTCCTAACAGCTTTAACTCTCCGACTCTCTGAGTAAAAGAGAATTATTCAAGTTCCTCCCCCAATTCTAGGACTTTACATAGAGGAATGAAAGATAAAGAGATAAATGCTCCTAACTGCTTAACTCTCTCGATAAGTACTCCTAACAGCTTTAACTCTCTGAGTAAAAGAGAATTACTCAAGTTCCTCCCCCAAATTCTAGGACTTTACATAGAGATAATAATTTCTTTAAAAAACACTAATTATCATTTCCAAACCATTTCATAATCTATCATTTCCTCTACTTAATAAGTCACTGAGTCCACCACATTAAAAAATAACTGATACTCAAGCTCCTCCCCTAAATTCTAGGACTTCACATAGAGAGAATAATTTCAGCTCCTCCCCTAAATTCTAGGACTTCACATAGAGAGAATAATTTCTGCTCTCTAGGACTTCACATAGAGAGAATAATTTCTGCTCTCCATAAGTGCTCTTAACTGCTTTAACTCTCTGAATAAAAGAGAATTACTGAAGATCCTCCCCCAAATTCTAAGACTTTACATAGAGATAATAATTTCTTAAAAAAAACTAATTATCATTTCCAAACCATTTCATAATCTATCATTTCCTCTACTTAGTCACTCAGTCCACCACATTAAAAAATAACTGATACTCAAGCTTCTCCCCTAAATTAATAACTGATAATCAAGCTCCTCCCCTCCTCCCCTAAATTAATAACTGATACTCAAGCTCCTCCACCAGATTAAAAAATAACTGATACTCAAGCTCCTTCCCTAAATTAATAACTGATACTCAAGCTCCTCCACCACATTAAAAAATAACTGATACTCAAGCTCCTCCACCACATTAAAAAATAACTGATACTCAAGCTCCTCCACTAAATTCTAGGACTTGACATAAAAAATAACTGATACTCAAGCTCCTCCCCTAAATTAATAACTCATACTCAAGCTCCTCCCCTAAATTCTAGGACTTCACATAGAGAGAATAATTTCTGATAACAGAAAAATAACTCATTATCATTTCCAAACCATTTCATAATCTATCATTTCCTCTACTTAATAAGTTACTAAGCCACAATAGTAGAAAATAACTAAAAAATAACTGATACTCAAGCTCCTCCCCTAAATTAATAACTGATACTCAAGCTCCTCCAATAACTGATACTCAAGCTCCTCCCCTAAATCCTAGGACTTCACATAGAGAGAATAATTTCTGATAACAGAAAAATAACTCATTATCATTTCCAAACCATTTCATAATCTATCATTTCCTCTACTTAATAAGTTACTAAGCCACAACAGTAGAAAATAACTCAAATATTTACAGTATCTGGGGTGTGAGAATGTTATTTTTTATGACTTTTTAAATGCAAGTGCATATTGCTTACAAGACATTTTTAAATGCAAGTCCATATCGCTTAGTTTTGTATAGTGAATCATTTCCAAACCATTTCATAATCTATCGTTTCCTCTACTTAATAAGTTACTGAGTCCACAACTGTGAAAAATATAACTCATAAATATTTATAGTATCGGGGGTGTTAAAATGTTATTTTGTATGATTAATACATTTTTAAATGTAAATCTATATTTGCTTAAAAAAAAATTAAGTAACTCATAACTCATAAATATTTACAGTATCGGGGGTGTTAAAATGTTATTTTGTATGATTAATACATTTTTAAATGTAAATTTATATTTGCTTAAAAAAAAAATTAAATCCAAGTCTTTAATCCAAGTCTCTATCATTTAATATTTTATTTGTGATCTTTATTATTTAATATTTTTTATTTATAATCTATAGTGAATATTTTTTAAAATTAGTATTTTTTTGAATAATATATATCAAAATTATATCAATAATTGAATATGAATTTTTTGAATGAATTACACATCTTCCTCTTATTTATTATTTATTAAGATGTAACTGTGCCATTTTGCTTTTAATTATTACTTCTCATTACTTTTTATTTTTAGACATTAATATATTTTACTATGATAAACACATAAAAAACACAATTATATTTATATATATATATATATATATATATATATATATTTAAACAAATATTGAGACATATATTCAAATATTTATAAACAAAATACAATATGTTTTTTCTCTTAATTTTTAATTATTTTAGTTCTCTAAAATTGATATAAAATTATGTTACTTAACATAGACATTAAAATATTTTCAAATTATTTTTAAATTATATTAGAATGTGTAACACGTAATTACATTAACAAATATTAACCTATATAAAAACTTTACGATTACCAAACCTTTACCAGGAGATAACATGTAACAAACTTACAATACAATAATACATAACAATTTTACCATGCGATGATATATAATAATATTACCATGTGATAATTGTTAGAAACTGCTATTAGAAACAGCAAAAGGCTCATTGCTTTTTAACGTTAAAGCAGTTTCTAATCTTAATGTGACCCGATCTAATCTTAAAGCATTTAGATTTTATCCTAAAGCAGTTTCTAATCTAAAGCATTAGATCTTAAGCGTTGAATTGCTATATGATGGACGTACCAGATTAGAGTTAAATAATATATAAAGGATTGGGTCCTCTCTCTCCCACACACAAGAGTTGCATTCTTCTCCATCAAGAAGCACATAAAGAAAGTGAGGGCAAGAGGAGAGAAACCGAATTCTGAAGAAGAGGAACAGTCAGGAGTCAGATCAAAGTAGATGGCAGCCATTACATCTTCCGCTGTTGATCAAGGTATGTCATCTCATATAAAGTTCTGTTTGTGAAATATTCGGTATTGATGATCTTTGGGCTGTAAGTTAAGACTTTTACATTTGGTATCAGAGCCACCAATCAATAACTGAATATTTCCTATGATTGCAATTGATCTGTTCTGTGCTTTACTCATGATGTTGAGAGTGATTGCCCTTTGCTTATACTCTGTTTTCAAGATTAAATCCCTCTTGCTGGCTATATAATCATGCTTTGTTGGATTGTTTTCTACTGATCGAGATTAATCTTTTTTCAAAGAGCTCATATTTCTCATCTACGACATTCCCATTTGGCGTCACTAACAGAGTTCTGGGAATAATGGGTATTTTTTTTAAGTGATCATTGCTTCCTGAGTTTTTGTGTACTTGGGGCAATTTGAGTCGGACTTCATTCCAATATCTGAAGCATGCATCGTGGATGAGTTTTGATCCATGGAATCATTAGACTCGCACATAACGTTGCTGATGACTCGAGTCAAATCCTGCACATGCCTCACGTTGTTGTTACGAATCTTATCTAAGGAAAAATTTTGGTTGTTATGTGCATGTCTGACCATTCGCATGGCCTTCACGGCCAAGCCTTGATACCTCGGGAGGCTGGGGTTGTTATGTGCATTTCTGAGCCCATCGTGGGTTAAGATTCGTGATCCTTTCTAACATTGTATAGTCCCCCCAACCGACCAGATCAGCTATCAACGCAGAACAATGCGTAGCCATAGAGTACTCTCTTTTCTTACGATTTTGGACAGCGGTATTCTTTCCCACTCCTCTCATTCCGATTAGGCCAAGCCCTCTTGCGATGCCCATGAAAATACAGTAATGACATGAATGACATCTTGTATGCAAACTTTCTGAACGCCGGCGCCTCTTCTACTATAGTTTGCAAAGCTTAATGTTGCATTTCATAACGATAGCCTCCAAAGTAGAATAAATAGGTTCCATTTCCCTTTTATTTTCGGGGATTGTAGACTGTTGAACAAGTTTATTTTAAGATGGCCTAGTTAAGACGTCGTTCATGACACATATAGCAATCGCATTTAATATGATTGTTACGGTGACTTATGTCATGCGTTTAGATTTTATGACGAAATCTCTAACATAGAAATAATGACTTTATAATAGCATTTGTGGACGGCTATTGAAGGTCTCCTTCTGTGACTGATTGTTTTGCATACATTAATGATTGTTTATGCATATGAAATTTATGATTTTGTTAATCACCAAAATGGTCAAAATCAGAATGTTGTTTTGCATAAGATATGTGTTATAAGTTATTTATGCACATGAGATTTATGATTTTGTTAATCACCAAAGTGGTCAAAATCAGAATAATCATTTAGTGCATAAGTGACATAATGATTATTGATAGAAATTGCCAGTTATAATAATACCAATTAAGAACTAGCGTCACTAATGATAGAACCTTAGAACTTACCCAAAGGAAAGTCTTGTTCTATAACTAGTTGACATGATGAGGTTTGATAGATATTTTGATTAAATAAATATTGATCATCCAAAGATGTCAGTTCTATTTAATTGAATATATTTATTACCTACTTATGTTTTGGTATTTAATTATGTTAAGTATAAGATAGTATCTACCCAAAGGAGTGCTATATTATACTATTATGTCTACATCTGAATCGCGTTAGTTATGAGCTTATAGTTATTTCATTTTTTAATCAAGGAGTTCCCATGAATACACATGATTCTTTCATATGTTTTGAATCAAATTTAGTTGAAGTTCCCATTAATACATGGTGGCTTGATACTGGTGCTACAACTCATGTTTCCAACAATATGCAGGGATTTCTTACGATCCAAACTATAAATCCAAATGAAGATCGTTTTCTCTTTATGGGAAACGGAATGAAATCTTCAATTGAAGGCATTGGGACTTATCGTCTAATTCTGGAAAGTGAATACGTATTAGACTTATACAGTACCCTTTATGTACCTTAATTATCTAGAAACCTTATTTCCGTAAGTAAGTTGGATAATTCTGGTTTTAGATGTATGTTTGGATCTGGTTGTTTTAATTTATATAAGAATACTGATAATGTTGGTTCTGGTATTCTAATTGATGGTTTATATAAATTGAAACTGAATGACACTTATGTGAATTCCTTGTTGAATGTAGTAAATAATGTTGGATGTAAACGTAGCAGGTTGAATGAAAATTCTGCTTTCTTGTGGCATAAACGACTAGGTCATATATCCAAAGAAAGAATGATGAGATTAGTAAGTAATGAAATTTTGTCAAATTTGGACTTTAGTGATCTAGAATTATGTGTGGATTGTATTAAAGGTAAACAAACCAAACATAATAAGAAAGGAGCCACTAGAAGCAGCCAGCTTCTTGAAATAATACACACTGATATTTGCGGACCTATGGACACTCCAGCCTTTAATGGAGAAAAGTATTTCATCACTTTCATTGACGATTTTTCCCGTTATGGTTATGTCTATTTGTTTCATGAAAAATCTCAATCTGTGAATGTCCTTGAGACGTTTGTAAAGGAAGTTGAGAGGCAATTAGATAAAAAGGTGAAAATCATAAGGTCTGATAGAGGTGGTGAATATTATGGTAAATATAATGAGTCAGGCCAGTGTCCAGGTCCATTTGCAAAATTCCTCGAAAGTCATGGCATATGTGCGCAATAGACAATGCCAGGTACACCAAAGAAAAATGGTGTAGCAGAAAGGCGCAATAGGACGTTAATGGATATGATTAGGAGTATGATGTCAGATTCTACACTACCTAAGAATTTGTGGTCGTATGCTCTCAAAACCGCTAACTATTTATTGAATAGGGTTCCTAGTAAAGCTGTTCAAAAGACTCCTTTTGAGTTATGGACTAATAGGAAACCTAGCTTAAGACACCTGCATGTTTGGGGTTGTCCAGCGGAAGCGAGAATTTATAATCCACATGAAAAGAAATTAGATTCTCGAACGATCAGTGGGTATTTTTAGGATACCCTGAGAAATCTAAAGGGTACGTGTTTTACTGTCCTAATCATAGTCCAAGAATTGTAGAAACTGGTAATGCAAGATTCATTGAGAATGGTGAAGTCAGTGGGAGTACTCGAAGAGAAATAGTAGAAATAAAGGAAACAAGGGTAAATGTTACATTGCCTAGAATAGTTCCTCCATCTACTATTACTCCAAATGTTGTTCCAGCTGTTGTAGAATAGCATGATGATAATGAACAACATATAAATGAAGAAGTACTTCATGAAGGAAATGACATACATAATGCTGATATACATGAACCACAACAAGTAGCATTAAGAAGACCTCAAAGAAATCGTAGGTCAGCTATTTCTAATGATTATGTGGTTTATATGCAAGAATCAGATTATGATATTGGAATCAATAAGGATCCAGTTTCGTTTTCACATGCTATAGAAAGTAAAGAGTCAAAGGAATGGATTAATGCCATGAAAGAAGAACTGAAATCCATGCAACAGAATGAAGTTTGGGATCTCGTTGAGTTACCACATGGCTGTAAAAGAGTCGGAAGCAAATGGGTTTTTAAAACCAAACACGACTCTAGTGGTAATATCGAACGGTATAAAGCTAGACTTGTTGCTGAGGGTTACACTAAGAAAGATGGTGTTGATTACAAGGAGACATTTTCTCCTGTTTCGAAAAAGGACTCACTAAGAATAATAATGACATTAGTAGCTCATTATGATTTGGAGTTGCATCCAATGGATGTGAAAACAACTTTTCTAAATGGAGATCTTGATGAGGATGTTTATATGGATCAACCTGAGGGTTTTTCTGTAGAAAGTAAAGAACAATTGGTGTGTAAACTTAAGAAGTCAATATATGGGCTTAAACAAGGATCCCGGCAGTGGTATATTAAGTTCAATACCATTATTACATCTTTTGGTTTTAAGGAAAATACGGTTGATCACTGTATATACCGAAAGATCAGTGGGAGCAAGTTTATTTATCTGGTCCTTTATGTTGATGACGTCTTGCTTGCTGCAAATAATTTAAGTATATTGCATGAGACTAAGGAATTTCTCTCAACGAAAGATTACATGCTCATCCAATGAATTGGAAGTGATTGGATATAGCGATTCAGATTTTGCTAGATGCATCGATACTAGAAAATCGACTTTTGGTTACCTGTTTATGTTTGCTCAAGGTGCCATATCATGGAAAAGTGCGAAACAGACTATCGTTGCTTCATCCACTATGGAGGCAGAATTTGTGGCATGTTTTGAAGCCACAATTCATGCATTATGGTTGCGGAACTTTATTTCAGGACTTGCGGTTGTCGACACCATTAGCAAACCGCTGAAAATTTATTGTGATAACTCCGCAGCAGTATTTTTCTCAAAGAACGACAAGTACTCTAAAGGTGCCAAACATATGGAACTGAAGTATCTTGTTGTGAAAGATGAGGTTCAGAAACAAAGAATGTCAATCATGCACATCAGGACAGAACTTATGATTACAGACCCTTTGACGAAAGGGTTACAACCAAGACAATTTAAGGAACATGTTCAAAGAATGGGTCTTGGTTGTATTAATGATAATTGATGTGTGACATTCTGAGCTCTTTTATGTGTTTCTGATATACAATCATGTGTTTCTTGTTTTAATGTAGTAATACGTATTTTATGTAATTTTAAACAAGAAAGAGTCTTATAAAGATATTATGTTTAATCATTATGATATAAGACATTATGTGGACCATTATGCTGTTTTATATAAATTATGAGTATGAATTGATGGATTGCTGATATTGTAGTATATGGAAGGGAATGCATTGAATTAATAGTGCACAACCGCCATAACTCTCAGCAATTTATCATAGTATGATGTTCAACACTTAATATTATGAATAGTCGGGTCAAGTGGGAGAATGTTAGAAACTGCTATTAGAAACAGCAAAAGGCTCATTGCTTTTTAACGTTAAAGCAGTTTCTAATCTTAATGTGACCCGATCTAATCTTAAAGCATTTAGATTTTATCCTAAAGCAATTTCTAATCTAAAGCATTAGATCTTAAGCGTTGAATTGGTATATGATGGACGTACCAGATTAGAGTTAAATAATATATAAAGGATTGGGTCCTCTCTCTCCCACACACAAGAGTTGCATTCTTCTCCATCAAGAAGCACATAAAGAAAGTGAGGGCAAGAGGAGAGAAACCGAATTCTGAAGAAGAGGAACAGTCAGGAGTCAGATCAAAGTAGATGGCAGCCATTACATCTTCCGCTGTTGATCAAGGTATGTCATCTCATATAAAGTTCTGTTTGTGAAATATTCGGTATTGATGATCTTTGGGCTGTAAGTTAAGACTTTTACAATAATATGTATCACACCTTCAAATATTATTTTCGTGTCAGCATTGAAGTTATAACCGAACCTCATAGTCTCCACACTAGAGCTTTAATGTTGTTTTTAAGGGAAATAAAGTCGACAATACAACACATAACACATGTTGCTCATATGTTTAATGTTATGGTGTTTGACACCAGAAGAATCTTGTAGCTCGGGACACCTGGCTTGGCTTGCTCCATCCGATCTAGGTTTGGTGATCTGACAACCTTCGATGTTGAGGTTTTAATGTTGTAACTGCTCCCTCAACATCCTACTGTAAGCAGTTTCATTTCGGTTGTGTGATTTTTCTCGTTCTCTACTCTGCAACTGGACCAAGCCTTCACTACAATAGGGAGGGTTTGAGTCTCCCCATTCTTATTTCAATGGAGAGCAGCATCAAACCCTATCTTGCAGGTACCCTGCAATTTTTTCTTTCCTCCTTGATTTGGGTACTTGCTTCTAGCTTCCAACTCTATTTCGAAGGTACCCAGACAAGTTACTTTGCTCATTCGGTCCACTTTGCAGGGAATGCACATTTCCACTAGCTTGCCCATCCAATTGAATATTAATCTAGAGATTATTGAGCTGGAGGAGGTAAAAATTGTTGTAGCGGATTTTATTTTTGGTTTTCCATTTTCTCTGATTCGGTCATATGCTAACTCGATATATGGGTTTCTGGCATAGGAAACCTTCAGCATTTCAATACTACCATGTCTCAGGTATCTTACAGTTCTTCTGAGCACTAATTTGAATTCAATATTACGGGTGTCCTTTTAATCTTACACTCTGTGCATTTACAGATATCAAACTTTTCCGAAACCATCCACTTGTGTATGTGCTAGGTACAAATGCTTCCTCATTACTCATGGTTACCGTCTTCTTGGTTTCAGGTTGGTCTCATTGTTGAACCCAACGATAGTTTGTATTTCTCAAATATTTTCATGTACATAGTGGTTACACTTGTAATCTCTCCATTAGACGTTATCCTGGTTTCTCTTGGTGAAAGCATGTATCTAGGTAGAGGCTACGAGCCTACCATAGTTTTTCATTTGAATAATTTGTATAAAAAGGGTTTTAGGTACTCGACAAACCGAGTTGTTCCAAATTCTTCACAACATAATCATATGTAGTTATGGCCTTGTCGAGGCTTTGACTTTAGTTTATTTTCGAAAGGTTTGTGATTTTGGTTTATAAATATTTCGAGGGTTTGCATACAGTGTCGAGAGTGCAATTAACTTTTCATGGTTTAAGTTCTTTTAATTATTCGGCTTCTGATATCGAAGCTTGTCATTTGATTTTCAATGGATTCTACAGAGCATGTACATGGATTTATTATTTTTGTTTGGTTAAGTTATGATTTTGTTTATGAATTGAGTCAACTCGTTTTTCTAGAATTGACCAAGTAGTACTTCAAGCCTTTGAATTTTATAGTGATAATTCTCCCTACAGTTAATAAATTTAGAAGAACTAATTGTGTTCTTAGCATTTGACAATTTCCATATATGTAATTTTAGTTCTCCTTTTTATGATTGTCAGGAAAGAATTATGGCGGGTTGTTACTTAAGGTTATCATCTATTTTATAAAGGTGTACATCATATAGTATGCCAATGCATATGCATAATATTAAAAATGTTACGTCTCAACATTTAGGCTATTCTTGGTTGAACATATTGCTAACAGTTCTTTGTTTAAATATTTTTTATATTTACTCTTTGTTCTCTGTGTAATAGGAACAATTATGTATTTAGATATAGCTTAATGTTCTGCTTAAATACATAAGGTGTTCTACATTCAGACCAACAATAAATCTCTTATTAAATATTACAGGCTATTTCTTACTAGCTGAGAATACATAACATAAAGCTTTTGTTTAACTAGCATAAGGACAATCTTGATTTTTATCCATCAATAAATATAGAATCATTTCCTTCAATGATCACTGAGTTAAAGGGTTTGATTACTTATATGTTTACCGCCTTATAGTTATGTAGTTCCTTTTTAGGAAGGTTTCACCACCCAACTGTGAGTCTGGCAATTGTGTCCAGACTCTCCCCTGAGCTCTTCCTCCTCGAAATAGTAAAATGAGTCTATTGCAGTCGGGTATCTTAGGCATGAGGACTCACAGTCCAGCCTCAAGTCACATACCTCTCAAATTGTACTCAAGTTTTTCCCACTGGTTTATTCCACCAAGCTCAAGGAATTTTGGGTAGCATTGTCCTCCTCCCTTCACCCATCTGATATTCTTTTCTTTCTATGTTCTCCATCCCCCTAGGCCTTCCTTGAATTCATCTTTTGAGGAGACAGATGAGTAACCACTTTTAACTATCTCAGGAAGTTAACAATTGTTTCCTTCAGTTCTTGTCAAAATACTTTAACCCTTAATTATTTATAAGTGAAATAGTAAAATAGGTTCTGGCCTTCCACCTATAGTTCTTTAATATTCCGTGTCAAGTATTTGATCAAAAAATAAAAATATAAAGTAATGAGTAAAACATGGTAGCCAAATTAAGTGTCTATGTAACGTGGGGTGTTACATCCTCCCCCCTTGTGAGGAACAATGTCCCTGGTGTTCTTCCTGATTTATGAAAATAATGCTGGATAAGATTTCCACATAAAATCCTCGTCTTCCAATGTGGCCTCTTCTCGGACAAAGTGATCCCATTACACTTTAACCTGGGTGATGGCTCATTTCCGCAAGGTGGTTTCTCTCCGATCAAGAATATGAAAAGGTTTCGCTAAAAATTCTCCTTCCGATTTGACATGCGTATTTTACAACCTGCTCTCAGAAACTTTTCAAAATAACAAATTATACATTATTTGTTCTATTAACCTATTACCTATACATTTTCTTAATTAATAATATGTTGAGGGTTGTACATATATTTTTTTAACAAGGAGACATGGAAGACATTGTGAACTTGGATATGGCTTGGTAATGCAAGTTTGTACGGTACAGGTCCAATGCGTTCCAAAAGTTGAAAAGGTCCATAGTACTGGGGTGCTAACTTAGCACAACCCCTCCATTGCAAAGTACTTTTTCAATACTTTACTCTCAAGTACACGTGATCTCCTACATAGAGTTATCTATATGTTCTTCTTTTATCTGCATAAACCCTTTTTCTATCTGCAGTAGATTTTAAATTCTGACAGTTTTTCTTATCTCTCTCTTCCATTTTGGTAACATATCAGGACCCAATGTTAGTGTATTGACAAGACTATTCCAATCTATGGGAACCCTGCACTTTATTCCATACAACACCTCAAAGGGGCTCATGCCCAGTCACTTGTGGTATTCGTTATTATAAGAAACCTCCACTAAATGGAGGTAATATTCCCACTTATGTGATTGTTGCATCACAAACATTCTTAGCATATCCTCTAGAATTTGATTCACTCGCTCCATGTGACCATCCGTCTGCGGGTGGTAAGAGGTACTAAATTGAATTTGAGTACCCAATCCAGAAAAGAGTGTTTTCCAAAAAGTGGACGCAAATTTTACATTTGTGTCAGAAATCACCACCTTAGGTATTCTGTGCAATCGCAAAATTTCCCTCATAAATATGGCTACAATTTCCACAGTTTTGTAAGTGGATTTTACCAGTATGAGATGAGAGGTTTTTCTTAGCTTGTCAACCACCACCATAATTGGGTCGTGTTACTTCTTCATGCGAGGTAAACTAGTGATGAAGTCTAGAGTAGTTATCTCAAATTTCCACTCAGGAATGGGCACTGGTTACAATAGCCCATCGTGGTGCTAATGTTGTGCCTTCACCAACTGACACTCCAAACATTTTGATAGGTACTTGGTGATATCTTTTCTTAAACTTGGCTAAAAGTAACCTTTGCTAATTGTGGAAAGTAATTTTTGGTACTCTGGGTGGGCAACATAAGTTTTCCTATGAAATTCATCCAATATCAATTGTTCGATATAATTTTGATTAGAAACATAAATTTGGTTTCTGAAAGCTAACATTTTATCTAGATTTATACCATATTCAGATTTTCCCTCTTCCTTTAGGCCTCAATTGCCCACTGCCAAAGAAAAGCATACTATGGATCTTTAAGGGATGCATCCTTAATTATATCAAGTAGGTTTGATTGTACCTAGGTGAATTGCACTTCATAAATATAATGCAATTTTATGCTTAATGTGTTGGCTACCCAATTTCCTCTTCCCTTAACGTGCTTCATTTCAAAGTCAAATTCACTCAAAATGATGTCCATCTAGCCTGCTAGGTGTTTAAGTTGGATTGGTTAAAGAAATTTGTAAGACTACTATGTTCTGTTAATAACATAAATTTCTTTCCCAATAAGTAGTGTCGCCACATTTTAAGTGCATGCACTACTACCGTTAATTCAAGATCATAGGTAGAATAACATTTCTCATATTCTTTCAATTTGTGGGATTCATAAGCTATAACTTTCCTTTCTTGCATCAACACTCTCCCAACACCTTCCTTACTTGCATTTGTGCAAACCAAGAAAGAATTTTCTTGGTCTGCCACTTTTATTATTAGTGAAGTAGTAAGTAATTGTTTTAATCGTTAAAAGCTTTGGGGCCATTCAGTTTTGCATTGGAAAGTTCCCCTTTTTTCTGTAACGAGGTCACAGGAAAGGCAATTTTCGAGAATCCTTCAATGAAGCAACGGTAATAACCAGGTAAGCCCAATAATGATCTAATATCAGCAACATTTTTCAGGGTTGCCCATTCCATAATAGTTTTAATCTTTTCCTTATCCACCATTATACCCTTTGCTGATATGACATGATCGAGATACTGTATTTGGATTTTGTAGAAGTCACACTTTCTATACTTAGCATATAACTGATTGTCCCACAGAGTCTGCAACACCATTCTCAAATGATTTTCATGTTCCACCTGATTCTTAGAGTAAATTAATATGTCGTCAATAAAAATCAGCACAAACTTATCTAAATATGGCTGAAAAATACCATGCATCAGACTCATAAAAGTAGTTGGGGCATTTGTAAGAATGAAGGGTAATACTACGAACTCATAATGACCATAACGAGTTCGAAACATAGTTTTACAAATATCTTCTTCCTTTATCCTTATTTGATGGTAGCCATACCTTAGATCATTTTTTGAGAACACACTCGCTCTTTTAACTTGATCGAATAAATCATCAATGTGTGGTAAACGGTTTTTATTTTTTATAGTCAGTCTATTCAACCGAGGATAATCAATGCATAGCCTCAAAGTTTTTCCCTTTTTCCTTACAGACAGTGTGGGCGCTCTCAAGGGGGACACATTGGAACGAATGTAACCTTTATCTAATAGTTCTTAAAGCTGCATTTTTAGTTCTAATAACTCAGGTATGCTCATGCGATAAGGAGTTCTGGAAATAGGATCTACTCTAGGGACTAGGTCAATCGTAAAATCAATATCATGTTTAGGTGGTAATCTAGGAATGGATTCATAAAACACATCAACACATTATTGAATGAATGGAATATTTTCCAAGGTGGTCATTTTACTCTTGGAATTTGTGTATCGTACTTGTACAACATAAATTTGACAACCCTTTCTGATGCATTTCCCCAGCTAGCTAACAATAATAGGATGAAACTTAATATTTTTCTTGATTCCTCGTATTTCCTTTCTATGCCCTAACTCATTTAAGTAACTAACATATTTTTCCTTGCAATCAACTAAGGACCAACATCCTTCCAACCAATCCATCCCTATCAGTACATTTTACGAACCCAAAGGGAGTATATTTAGATAAACATAAATCAATTGTCCTGAAATAGTTATAGGACAATGCTCTATTTTTGCAGTTACCCTTCCCGTTGCCCCTGTGGTTAGTTGAACTAACCAAGGTTTTTGAAACCTATTACTTTGTAGTTGACATCTCTCTACAACCTTAGGACTAAGAGAGCTTTGGCTAGAACCCAGATAAAACAAAACAGTGACAGTTGATTAGTGATCCTACCTTCACACTCAATCATGGTGGGATGGTACTCTGCTTGATGGTGGTCAAGTGCAACATTAATTTTTGGTATACTCCTTTCCACCTCCTCAACCGTGGAAGCTTCTTTCATGTTCGAAATTTGTTTAGTTCTCGACCTAAGCGAGTAGTTTTTGTAATAATGGGGTTCTCCACATCCCCAAGATTGTAGGGATTGTTTATGTTGTTGATCATTACCAGGTTTCTTAGTCCCCTCCAACTGTCTATTTTTAGTGGATGCTGGGACCTTTGATTGATTCCTTGCTGGAAATTTACTAAAAGGTCTTTGTTGTACATTCCTTCCATTGGTAGCTTTTGTCTGATTGTTTCGGGGCAAATTTCTCCCCCTTCGACCCAATCCTCCTTTTGATCCTTCACTCTTCTGTTTCATTTGTTGATAACAAATACAACCTTTTCACACCACATCATCCATTGTTCTTGGGTAATCAAATTCCAGCTTTTCCTTCATAAAGTTGTGTAGCCTACTCATAAAATGTTGAATTTTGGCCTTCTTTTCCTGCATATATGATTCATACCATAATAGGGAGGTAAATCGTTTCACATATTCATCCATGGTCAAGGCTTCCAACCTTAAATCATGGAACTCCTTTGCTTTTTCATCATAATAATGCTCAATTAACTATTTATCCTTAAAATGATTTTAAAATTCTTTCCATGTAACTTGCTCTTCGTCAATTTTTCTCACAGTTTTGACTTCCTCCCACCAAAGGGTGGCCTCACCGCTTAATTAATAAACTTCCAACCGTGCCTTAAGTTTATCGTTGTAGTTATAAATATGAAATTATTTGCTCATATCAATTAACCATGCTTCCACTGCTTCTTTAGATTCTCCTTCAAAGAGTGATGGTTTTGTATTTTTGAATTCCCTTTAATTCCAATTTATGTCTTTTTGTTTTCCGTTGGTTGGAAACATTATCAGAATGTCCTTATTCATCTTCCTCATGTCTTTCTCCCGACTCAGTATTATCTTCCCCTTCATGTACCATCATGGTTTCCTCCCCATTACCAACACTAGGGTCTCCTCCCCGTTGATTATGTTGGTCAGACAAACTTTAATGATTCTCTCTTGCTCTTGCCGCAACCGTTCATTATTTCTCCTCAAGTTTATCATTTCAGTACGTAACTGTTGAATAATTTCGAGTGGGGAAGCATTGGCTTGTCGAGATTCCTCTCCCAATTGTGTCCATATGTTAGGGTTGGCCCCTACACAAGTTTCTTCTAGCTAGTTCGATGTTCTGGGGCCCCTCTGTGTTCTGCTCCTTAGTGCTGATATATGTGTTCACATTCACATTTACCTAGTTCTTTATATATATATATATATATATATATATATATATATATATATCTATATCTATCTCCCAGAAGCCTCAGTGTGCGAACATGGGCTTTCATCCCACTTGTAACACATAATTACATTAACAGATATTAACCTATAAAAAAAACTTTACAGTTACCAAACCTTTACCATGCGATAACATGTAACAAACTTACCATACAATAATAGATAACAATATTATCATGCGATGATATATAATAATTTTACCATGCGATAATATGTACCACACCTTTAGATATTATTTTTCGTGTATTCATTGAAGTTATAATCAGACTTGGTAGTCTCCACACTATAGCTTTAATGTCATTTTAAAGGGTCCAATAAAGTCGGCAATATAACACATAACACATGTTTCTCATATGTTTAATATTATGGTGTTTAGCACGAAAAGGATATGGTAGATTGAGACACCTGGCTTGGCTTGCTCCCTCTGATCCGTGTTTGGTGAACTAACGACCCTCGACACCGACGGTTTAACATTGTAACTTCTCCCTCAACATCCTGTCGCAAGTGGTTTCATTTCGGTTGCGTGCTTTCTTCGGTTCTCTGCTTTGCAACTGGACCAAGCCTTCACTACAATAGGGAGGGTTTGAGTCTCCCCATTCCTATTTCGATGGGGAGCAGCGCCAAACCCTACGCTGTAGGTACCCTGCGACTTTTTCTTTCCTCCTTGATTTGGGTACTTGCCTCCACCTTCCTACTCTATTTCGAAGGTACCAAGACAAGTTACTCTGTTCATTGGCTCCACTGTGCAGGGAAATTTCTTACCTATCTAGTTGAAGATGAATCGCGATATTATCAAGCTCAAGGAGGTAAAAATTGTTGTAGTAGGGTTTGTTTTCTATTTTCCATTTTCTCTGATTCGAGTAGCTGCTAACTCAATATATGGGTTTCTGGCATAAGTGGCCTTTGACATTTCAGTACTGGCATGTCTCAGATATCTTACAATTCTTTTGAGCACTAATTTAAGTTCAATATTAAGGGTTTCCTTTTAATATTAATCTTTATGCATTTACAAGTACTAAACTTTGTCGAAACCTTCCACTTGTGGACGTGCTGGGTTCAAATGCTTCCTCATTACTCATGGTAACCATCTTCTTCATTTCAAGTTGGTCTCATTGTTGAACCCAATGATGGTTTGTATTTCTCAAATATTTTCGTGTACATAGTGGTTATGGTTGTAATCTCTCCATTAGATGCTATCCTGGATTTTCTGGGTGAAAACGTGTATTTAGGCAGAGGCTACGAGTCGGCCATAGTTTTGCATTTTAATACTTTGTATAAAAAGGGTTTTGGTTACTCAGTGAACTGAGTTGTTACAAATTCTCCACAACGTAATCATATGTAGCTCTGGCCTTGCCGAGGGTTTGAATTTAGCTCGAAAGGTCTGTGATTTTGGTTTGTAAATATATCAAGGGTTTGAACACAGTGTCGAGAGCGCAGTTAAATTTTCATGGTTTAAGCTCTTTTAATTGTTTGGCTTCCGATATCAAAGCTTGTCGTTTCGTTTTCAGTGGACTTTATGAAGCCTATACATGGATTTGTTATTTTTGTCTGGTTAAGATATGATTTTATTTATAGACTGAGTTAACTCATTTTTTTGGAATTAACCGAGTATTACTTCGAGCCCTTGCATTTGATAAAGAGTGTTCTCCCTACAATTAATAAATTTAGAAGAACTGTGTTCTTAGCATTTGACAGTCTCCATATATGTAATTTAATTCTCCTTTTTATGACTGTTAGGAAATAATTGTGTTGAGTTGTTACTTAAGGTTATCATTTATTTTATAAACGTGTAAAACATACATTAGGCCAATGCATATGCATAATATTAACAAAAATACGCCTCAGCATTTAGGCTATTCTTGGTTGAACATATTGTTAACAGTTCTTTGTTTAAATATTTGTTTTTCTCTGTGTAATAGGAACAATTCTCTATTTAGATATAGCTTAATGTTCTCCTTAAATACATACGTTGTTCTACCTTCATACCAACAATAAATCTCTGGTTAAATATTATAAGCTATTCCTTACTAGCTTGAAATACATAACAGTTTCGGTTTAACTAGCATAAGCACAATCCTCATTTTTATCCATCAATCAATATGGATTCATTTCCTTCAATGGTCACTCAGTTAAAGGGTTTGATTACTTATCTGTTTACGTCCTTATGGTTGTGTGGTTCCTTTCCACAAAGGTCTTACCACCTAGCCGTGAGTCTGGAAATTACATCCAGACTCTCCCCCGAGCTCTTCTCCTCCAAATAATAAAATGAATCTGTTGCAATCAGGTATCTTGGGAATTAATTTCTAGACTCTCCCCCAAGCTCTTCCTCCTCCAAACAATAAAATGAGCTATCAGGTATCTTTGGAATTATGACTCATAGTCTAGCCTCAAGTCGCATACCTTTTAGATCATACTCAATGTTTTCCCACTTGTTTATTCCACCCAGCTAAAAAATTTAGGGTAGCATTGTCATGCTCCCTTCATCCATATGATATTCTTTTCTCTCTGTCTTCTCCAGCGCCCTAGGCCTTCTTCGAATTCCTCCTTTGAGGAGGAGTAACCACTTTTAACTGTCTCAGGAGGTTAACAACTATTTCTTCCAGTTCTTGTCAAAATACTTTAACTCTTAATTACTTATTAATCAAATAGTAAAATATTATGTGGCCTTTTGGCTATAGTTCTTTAATATTCTGTGTCAAGTATTTGATGACAAAATAAAAACATAAAGTAATAAATAAAACATGGTAAAAAACTTAAATGTCTATATAAAGATGTTTTATAATATTGTATATATATAACTAACGATGCACTTTATTCCAATTACATTTTATTTTTATTTAAAAAAATTATATATCAATTCAAAATATACTAGAAAATTTATAATTTTTTCAAATTACATTTTATTTTTATTTAAAAACATATATATATCAATGCAAAGTCGACTAGAAAAATTATATTTTTTTCAAAATACCCTTAGCCATACAATAGATAAATAAAAAAAATACAAATAAAATCTATTAGAACGAAATAATTCACCCATCGAATCAAGTTTTTTGAATTTCAGTTCAACGGAATTTGATCACTATGATATACAATCCTAACATGTCTAGTTTAGCTTCACATTCCACAATACACTCACGAGGAGGAAAAACAAACGGATGCTGAGTTACAAATCCAGTGAGCACATCGAAATAGAGGAGATGATGATGTAGTCAAATATCTCATAATGGCTAGTTAGGCGTTATTCATACGTGTGGATGCTTGTTCTCTTTCACTTAGTAAGTAGAACCTAGAAGATGACCTAGAATGCATGCCATGACCATTCTGCTTTTGTAAATGCATGCCACGAGTGTACTGTGCAATATAAGTATTTGTATTTTAAAATCGTTAAATTTAGTTTGTTAGTTAATAATCTTCAAATTTTGTATATAATTTTCATTTCGAAAGTTTAATCGAAAATATAAGTTTTGTATGGTAGAACTTTTATTCGATAAAATATAATTTTATTTTAAGTAATTTATTTTTAATTTTATATACATATATATTTTATAATTTTAATGGAAATATTATATAAATTTATTCATATTTAATATAAAATTAATAAATAAAATTTAGAAAATATAAATAATAAAATATATTTTAATATAGATACAAATAAAATATTTGAAATTACACTTTAAATAAAATATTTTAAATTATACTTTAAATAAAATATTTTAAATATTATAATATAAATTATATGTAGATATATATTTTTATATTTAAAACAAATTTTAAGTACAGATATCCCATGTATTGGTGAGGGGATTAGTTCAATAAAGCAATTAAAAAGAATAGATTGTATTTATTGATTTTGCACAAAAATTGAGATATATAAAAGTTAGATATTATTTTTTTCTCAGAGGAATGATTTTCTAAAATTTTAAAAAAAGAAATTTTGTATTTTAAAAAATTCTAATTCAATAGATAATATAATTTTAAAACTTTTTAAAATTTATAAAAAATTGAAAAATTTAGTGCTTTAAAGAATTTCAATATAATAGATAACAAAGGTTACATAATAGCTAATACTTGTGGCTTAGCTTAAATATAATTTAATTAAATATATAGAAAAATAACAAAGATAGAAAATTTATCACAAAAATGAAACAACAAATAAAATATTGTATTGTTAAATGTAATTAACAAAAATTAAAAAATATGATTAATTAATATTGTTTATATTCCTGGATGCAGGTGTTAGATAAATCATTAATGTGCATGGGCAGCTGGACATGCAGGTGGCTAATCCGTATGGCAACCTGTGCCTTTCCCTGTGGGGAATTATGGCAAGTTCTAACTCTTTGGCCAACGTCATTAATCAGTTTGGAAACTCGAGAAATTCTATGCAAATTCAGAAATATGGAACAAAGCCCCTCGCATTCCCCTATTTGGCCTCTCAATTGCTCTTGCCATCCCTCTGCAGTAGAGCCGAGCCTTCGCACTGCCACGGGAAGATGTTGTAGACTTCTCTACTGCATCGACTTGGGCAATGGTCACCATTTTTCTCAGTCCTATCTCTGCCACCTCTGTTTTGGGGTCTCGGCCCCTTCCTCTGGTCTGGATTTGAGCTCCCCTAATCCCCAGAACATCCCCTCTGCCACTCTTGGCCCGCCTCCTGACTCTGCAATTCACCGCTCACTGCAGCTTTCTAGATGCATAATCATGCGACGTCGACATAGAATGAGGAGCAGGCGCGGTGGTAGTCGGGGTGGCGCCCCTCGCCTTTCATCCCTACCCCCTTTTGTATCCACCTACCCGTCTGCCTCCCCTCTGCCCAGCCCCTCCAATTCCCGCTTCCTTGGCAGAATCCTAGACACCAGTAGCAGCCGTGGCAGATTGGGCACCAGTGAGGTTCGACGTTCAAGGGGATTTTCCCAGCACTCCACTACCACTGGCTCCTCCCAGCAAGCACTATTCTAGTTTCGTTGCTCCATGCACAAGCCGCTCATAATAGCCACTGTCACAATGGATTTTAGAGAGGTCTCTGCCTCCTGTCCCGAACTGAAGCTCAACCAGGATTCTCCTCAAACCGACATCTTTCAAGGGGAGCCCCTGTCCAGCAGCCAACAGAAGACTCTGGGAGGCGAAGACACCCGCAAGGACAAAGGAATTCAAATGGAGGACACTGTTGGTGGCGGACATGCAGAGAATACTGATTCAAAAGAATATGACTGGTGTCCGATCGTGGAGGAAGAGCCAACAGAAGCCACCTTGCAGCTGCATGCCAGGTCACATGTCTGGTCCTGAGTCCGGTTTTGTCTTTTTACGTTTCCAGCTCAATTTTGAATTTTGTTTCATGTCGGATCAATTTTTGAATTTTGTTTCCAGCTCGGATTACAAACATTGGTTCTCATGAGCTGGCTTTTGTGGAGAATTTTGAGCTAAACTGTGGATTTCACTACGGATGTATTACTGAAATTTACAGTCTTTTGGTAACAATTTTTGAATTTTGGAACTGTAACCCCTGCGAGGGTAAAATGAACTTTCCTAATCTCGTTCTCAGACTGGTTTCCCCAACTGGGGCAGTCGCGATTTCCTGGCTTGATGTTCAAAATGGTCATATAACTGACCCAGTACCATTGAGGCTGGAGCCTCTTTGTATATTATGTCTTTATTAATAGATCAGTTTTACCTAGAAAAAAAAAATATTGTTTATATTAGCATACATATATTTATGTGTATTTTTTATTTTTATTAATATACATAATTGTTTATAATTAAATCGATTAAAATATGTTTTTAATATTATAATAATTCATTTTTTAATATAATAATAAGTCATTATAATTCATGAAAATAGGAAAAAAATAACAAAAAATAAAAAAGTTAAATAAATTGGAAATAAAACTAAAAACAAAAAATTTATAACTAATAAAAATGGAAAGTAGTAAACAACACATAATGATACTTCGACCAATCACTCTATAATTAAATAAATCTAAATAACAATAAAAAAAACAAAAATTGAATTATTATTATTTTTTTGGTAAAATCCAATTCTTAAATACATTACATTACATAAATATATTATATCTATTAACTTTACACCAAAACTAACACATTTAAAAATTAGAAATTAATTATATTTAAATAAAAACAATTTTAAAAAGGTAAAACCTTATATTTTAAAGAATTTCAAGTCAATACATTAATAAAATCCAAATTTAAGGTTGAGTTTGGCAGCGAGAGCGAACCAGCGTCCACTAGCAGGAATGTCTGCCCAATGACAGTTGACTGAGCGCCTGGAGAGAGGCGAACCAGCATCCACCAGCAGGAATTCCCGACAAATGATGGTCGACTTCTCGGCTCCTTAAACCATCCTTCTCTCATCGCCTCGTCAACCTGAAGAATCTGCCACGTTTCAGGCCTCACCCATCATCAACCTATATCCACACCTATCACCAGCCTTTCGCCTCTGCATGGAGGAATTATGGCCCATGCTCCACATTGAGGCTTTGCTTCATGTCACACGCAGAAAGACCATGCATGCATATGCTTGGTAGGGAGGACAAATGGTTGATATTGTGTCTGTCCCATAAGGGCATTCAACTCTTATAAAACTGCCCCGTTTTCAGTCACGCACGACTTCTGCCCCTCCAGCCTTTCTTCCTCCCTGCTTCTGATCAGGGGAGGTTCTCGCTTGTAATCCTGCCTTTAGTCTGAATATTGTCCTTCTGCATAATGTTAGACTAAGTGTTCCTCCCCGCTTGCTGATGGAATGGTGATGCTCGTCGCATGCGGTCTTCGGCGCTCTCGCTCGTGGTGGAAGCTCTCTGTAAAGGTTAGTACCCTGCTTCCTAATATGTAAGTTTCCACTTCCTGAACACGTATCAAGCCTCTTATTATGGAATCATAGAAATCATTGACTTTTATGGTTTTATTTCCATGAATGTTCATATTTAGAATCGTATATCTTTCTCTCTGGTCAATTACGTTTAGGAATCTATAAAACCTGAAGGTTTTTTTAGTCTGTATCATCCCTTGAAACCACTTTCAAGATGTTTAAGAATTTCTTACAAAAACTCAGGAAGTTCATAGTAGTCTACAAACCATGCATAGACATTAGGTTCAGAATAGGAGAATGGTGGTGCATTATCAAGGTATACTGTTGTTGTTTTGCATGCAATGATTCTCCATCATTCTAAGCTTATCCTCAGAAGTCTCAGCTTCGAATTCTCTCAATCTCTCTTGGTGTGGAACAGTCTCTTCTCCCAACGCCGGAAAATTTTTTCGGTGGCCAGTTTCTTTTTCGGTTTTTCTCATGAAATTTCAAAATTTCATTGGGATTGGAAAGTGTTGTCCTTTAATGACCTGTCATGTACCTGAGTATCCACAAATTTCTAGGATCATCCCTCTTGTGGACTAATTGACGGTCTGTTGTCGTCATCAATAAGTAAGATTCTGAACCTTTTCGCTGGATCTCCCTGAGCTAGTACATGCATTGATTTCTGGAGGTGTCCTTCCAGCGTCCTCATCGATCTCTCGATTATTCTATATGCCTATCCTTGTGTCAGAATAGTTCCATCCCCACATTTTTCCTCTCCCGGCATTTATATTATCCAGGTTCCTCCTTCTGACAGAAGCCAGAGGGCTTTTATTCTTCTGTACTAATCCGGATCGAATATCTGACTAAAATCCCACTGAAATCCAAGGAAAGATTTCTTGGAGGCGCATGGACGGTGGGTCCGATGCATCTGCCACGGAGGCTCTGATCCGGGCCACCATGGAGGCTGAGAGGGCTTGGGAGAACGCCACGCTATCTGGGGGATGGCAATCAACCTTGGATGACGTGGTCGTAAAACCGTCTTTCCAGGGTGCTGACAGGGAAAGGGAACGTCATTTATCCCGAAAAGGAGATTGCGTGGAACAGAAGAAAAAGGACTTACACGAGCACCTGAACCGCTATAACAAGTCACAAAATCCTGTTAAAACCACTGCTCCGCCTTCTGCAATCAAGCTTGATAGTGTTCACTTGACTGAAAGGATTGAAAGTTTACAGAATCTTGCCCTCATAGGTAGATGGCATTTCCCGAAATGAATGACGCTGAGATGAGGAAATGGCTTGCAATCCATTGGAAACCAGTGATAGGATATACTCCTATTATATCAAACCTTATGAAGGAATGGTATTGCTTTCACTTTCTAAATGCTGCTGATGTTGATGCTATCCTCAAAGGTCCGTGGGTTTTTAGAAGGAGTTTCCTCGCTCTTTATAGATGGTACATTGGGTATGATCTGCTGAAAAACACGCCCTCTAATAATCTCATTTGGGTAAAACTTCCAAATCTTCCTTTGGAGCTGTGGTCCAAGGAAACCCTCGAGGAGATAGGCAATTCAATTGGCAGATTTGTCTATGTAGATCCATGGTGTTTGGGAGAAAAGGATAAGAGAATAGCTTGGATTCTCATAGAAAAGTCCTATAGGGGGGGATATCCAGATCACATCGAGATTGCCTGGAGAGATCAGATAATCAAGCAAAGATTGGATTTCTGGGGCATCCCGTTCAGATGCACAGCTTGCCATAAAACCGGCCATCTTATAAAAAATTGTCCTCAGCATATGATTCCTAAAAACAGGTTTATTCATCGAAAGGAGAGGAGACATTTCTCGTCGGCCAGTTTATCTTCTACAGAGTTGCTGGATGAACAACATCCCAAAGTATCAACACCTTCGCGGATATTGTCATAGGACCTCTCTCAGATTCCAGAAACCAGACCTGGCAGTCCAGTTAAGATTGATGGCCCTTTGATCAGTAGTCCTACAGCTTTTCACTGCTCTCCCATTCGGGAACCAAGAGATGATAAAGCCGTCCCCTCCCCTGTTCCCATGCAGGTAAAGGACTTTTCCTTGGGATCTCTTCCCATCCCTATATCGTCTTCTTCACCAACTCCTGATAAAAATCTTTTATCACAAATAAAAGGAAAAGAACCATGTGTGTCTGTCACCCCTGTTAATTCCCCTGCTTCATCCCCAATTAATCCATATGACAGTGATCTGGATTTTCTTCTCAGCAGAAAGTCTCTCGAATTGGAGCCATTAACTATCCACAAACCTAGGAATCCTGCCTCTCCCTTCATAAGCCCGGACTCTGCAAAGAATATAACTGTAAGAAAAAAGAGTAGAGGAGGTAGCAGGCATTTTAGAGGAAGGACTATTGTTACAGACAGTGGGGTTAGGAACCTTTCTCTGGTCGATGTTCCTATTTATGGCATGCCGGATTCTCAGCCTCTTAGAGCAAGCGCGGCTGGTGAATCTTCCAAATGACTTTTATTATTTCTATGAATATCAGGGGTCTCGGCGTTGACCCTAAATTCCTAACGCTGAAGAATTTTTTCTACTCTTCCCGGCCGGGAATAATTCTAATCCAAGAAACTATGCACAGTTGCCAGGCCTCCATTTCTTACTTTAGGAAAATGTTCCCATCATGGTATATGGTGGCCACAGAGGCAAGAGGTCTGTCAGGGGGTTTAGCAACTCTATGGGATCCTCATCGGATCAGAGCCAAAGCATACAGGTGCTTCGTCGGGATCATCATTTCGGCCTCCATTAGGGGCAAAGATTTCCCTATAAACATTTTAAACATTTATGCGCCTTATAAAAATAGAGCTCCTTTTTGGGAAAAGTTTTTTGCCTCAGATATGTTTGATATCGAACATCTGATAATTGCAGGCGACTTAAATGTAACATTGAGCTCGGATGAATGCTGGGGAAGCTGTAAGAAAAAGGACTCGCTTGCTGATAGCATAAAGCTGGAGCTTCTAAATAAGAATTTGGTGGATATCGCTCCCTCGGAAATGAAGCTGACATGGGTTAATGGCAAAACTGATAAGGCTTATATTGCAAAAAGGATTGATCGGTTTTTAGTGCATATTAGCATTATAGATAAAATGGGCATGCCATATTCATCAGTGGGGAATGCACTTGTATCCGATCACAGACCAATTCTTCTATCCTGGCCGGAAAAAGGCTTCAGAAAGGGGTATCCATTCAAATTCAATAGAACTCTTTTACAGGACCCAGCCTTTAATGAACTCATCTCTAAGGCATGGAAAGAGTTATCAGATAAGCTATGCCCCCCCCCTTTTTAACATTTAGAGATAAGATGGCCGCTATGAGAAAGCTAGTGAAGGAATGGCAAATTGAAAAAAGGAAAAAAGACAAGCAGGAACTTCAGGTAGTGCAACAGGAGCTGGATAGCATTTTAAAATTGTCAGATGCAAACTCGTGCCCCTTCAGCATGAAATGTAGCATACGAGAGCTTGAAAGGAAAAAATATAAATTGCTGAAGCAGGAGGAATCTTTTTGGAGGCTTAAAAGCAGGGCATTATGGCTCAAAGAAGGTGATAAGAACACGATGTTTTTTCATAAATATGCAAATGCCAGACGTGAGAAAAACTCCATATGGAAGATAAAGGATGGAAATGGAGGCATTCTTGTATCTCAACATGATATCACAAAGGAAGCTGTAAGTAATTTCAAGAGCCAATATAGCAGAAGGAAAGATGTTGCTTTTTAGGACATGCTATGGGGTATCGAACTGGTTCCTCAGATGTTTGATGATGAAAAGAAAGAGGCCCTGTTTCAGCCAGTCACAGAGAATGAGCTTGTTGGAATTTTGAAGTCTTTTAAGAAAGATAAGAGCCCAGGCTTGGATGGCTGGACAATCGAATTTTTCACCCACTTCTTCGACCTCATTAAGCATGATCTGGTGAGGATGGTGGAAGCGTCTAGGATGACTGGAAGCATTCACCATATCACCACTTCCACTTTGATTTCTTTAATTCCGAAAAAGGGGGAGGCGGAATCTTTTCATGATTTCAGACCGATATCATTATGCAATATTTCTTTCAAAATCATCACTAAAGTTATTGCGGAAAGAATAAAAGGAACACTGGCTTCTTTTTTATCAAAGGACCAACACGCTTTTATGAAGGGCCGCAACATTCTGGATGCCGTGGCTAATACACAGGAGTGCATGTTCTCTATGACTTCTCAAAAAACAGAAGCGTCCATCATGAAAATAGATATGCGGAAAGCTTACGACTGCTTAGACTGGGGTTTTGTTGAATGTTGTTTGGCTAAGATTGGTTTGAGGCCCAATTCCATCCAATGGATCATGGCCTGCGTAGAGAATGTGAACTATGCGGTCATTATCAATGGTATTCCTTCCCATTTTTTTCAAGCAGAGAGAGGTCTGCGTCAGGGATGCCCCCTTTCGCCTCTTTTATTTATTCTGGCCATGAACTCTCTAAGCATCCACATCAATAAAGAGGTCGTTGAAAACAGATGTAGGCCTATTAAGATTTGCATGCAAAACTTCATTTCGCACAACCTCTTTGTGGATGATGTGCTCTTATTTGTGATGCTATGCAAAATATCGTGGATGTGTTTCAAAGATATACTTGAAAGATTCCAAAGAGCCTCTGGGCTTTTTATCAACAAAGCGAAATCCACACTCTATCACAATGATGTCAACATGGAGATGGTGAATTGGATTTCTGAGCTTTTTGGTATAGAGTCAAGGCCGCTCAAGGAGGGCCTTAAATATTTAGGCTTTCATCTCAAAGCTAATGGTTACTCCAAGAACGACTGGAAATGCCTGACAGAGAGATATTACAGAAAAATATCTGCATGGGAACATAGAAGTCTTTCCTTGGCAGGTAGAGTCATTCTCTCTCAATCTATTTTATTGCAGATGGCTGTTTATTGGGCTCATTTATTCTTCCTCCCGACAAGCATTATTTACAAGATGTCCAAGATTATGGCAAATTTTATCTGGGGTGGAAAATCTGAACAGCGGAAGTTCCATCTCTCCAAAATGGATAGTATCTCATTGCCTAAGCGTCTTGGGGGATGGGGCTTAATGGATTTGAGGGTTTTTGGTAAAGCTCTATTATGTAAATCGCTCTGGAGAGGGATTTTTGGGGAAGACCATGGAGTGTCACTGTAAAACTAAAATACATGAAAGGAAAAAATCTGGAATACTGGTACAGATCTGGAGCAATAGGAACCAAACATGGATCAGCCATTTGGCTCAGTTTTTGGAAGGTTGAGAAATACTTTTTAAAGAATCTGAGGTGGAGCATTCACTCTGGAAACAATATCTTAATTGGTTTTGATTCTATTGTATGCAGTCGTGGAAACATTTCCATTCCTGAAAACCTCTTATATCCCCTTCACAGAAATGGAATCTTTACATGGGATAAACTCATTTCCGAATGGTGTGGCCTTGTTCCTTTATGGAGGGATGCCATTGAACTTGGTTTGCCAGTGGAATTGAGTTCTTCATGGAAAGCTGTCAAAGATGCTCTAGAAGGTTACGGGATTCATCGTGGAGGGCCGACTGATCACCTAACTTGGACTATGTCAAATGCTCATGTGCCAGTCTGAGTAAAAGACATTTACTCTCATTTTATTTCTTCAAAGGTTTCACATTCAAGCTCTAAATTTCCAATGGTTCTTTGGAAATCGGGGTGCCCCCCTAAGATGATACTTCTCGCATGGTTGGTGTTTAATAATAAGAACCTGACATGGGACAACTTGAGGAAAAGAAGCTGGCACGGCCCAAGCAGGTGTTCGATGTGTGAATCTGATGAGGAGTCAAATCTCCACATGTTCTTCCAATGCAAATCCTCTCAGCAAATCTGGTATGATCTGGCCATTCTTTTTGGTTTTCCTCATGTTGTTTTTGTTTCTATCCATGCAGCTTTCGAATGGTGGTGCAGTCAAAGGGAGCCAAGGCGTTTTCTCATCGTTATTATGTTATGGTGCACATGGAAATGGAGGAATTATAAAATTTTCAGAGACTCAAAGGATCCCTATAGATCCATTTTGCATCGCATCATCGCAATCTTCGATTCAGTTCCAAAAAAGCAGCCCAAAAAGAATGGCCCGCTACATGACTTTGGCTTTTTGTCTATGGAAGTATTGGTGGATGTGATGTCCTGGCCATTCTTGGAATGTGCTTCTCCTGGTTATTTTTTTGTGCTTTTTTTCCATGTTCTTGAACCTGATGTATATGTTTTGTAATATGGATGCTCCTCTATTCTCAGTTCTTTATGTTTCCATGATGAGGTATTTGTCTTTCTGTACAAGGTGCCTTTTCGGACATCTGACTTATGCTTGTTTCTCGAGATGTCTTGGATCGTGCCTTCTCTTGCCACCCTTTTGTAACTTATGATGGTTTTTATATTGTCTCAATATAATCTATGATGCTTTTTCCTCTGAAAAAAAATCCAAATTTAAAATAAAATTGTAACCCTTCGTACCAATAGTAAAATCCAAATTTAAAGTAAAATAGTAACTAAGTCCTTATTGGGAGGACACCTCTACAACAGTCCAACAGGAAATGAACCTAGCATCCATGATTGATTTCTTTGGGACGTTGAAGTACAGAAGAATGTCGCGCAGTGGATTTGCAACATTGGTAATACCATTTCAACGAAAACACTATGGATTTATATTGGGAAATGAACACTGTAATGAGCTTGATAGTAGCGAAGACCTATATGAATAGATGCCTTTTAAATGCATGTCACTGTGCTAAACAACAGAGTATCAATGCTAGTGAAGAAAATGGTTAGTCTAAAATTCCAAACAGTTAATCTAAACTTTATGACGCGGAGGAACAAATACAAGCATCCAAACTTTGTGATGAGGAGGAACAAATGCAAGCATCCAGTTAAATGGACCCTTTAGTTCATATTTCAGATTTTTTGAATTTTAAGAAATTATATAAGATGCCTGACGGTTTTAAGAAATTGTTAGATTCCTGACAGCGTTACTCGCATTATATAAATATTTTATGTCAATTGCTATAACAAAATTGACGGTGTTATTTCTATGTGATTTCACTAACAATGAGAATGACCACCTGCCTTCCGACGCGGCATTCTGCTCTCATTTTCTGCTCCCATTTGCATATTTTCACTCGGGAGGGTGAGCTCTGCAACTAAGCTTGTTGCTTGGAGTTGTAGTCAAGAGAAACAATGCACAAAAGACAGTTGACACAAGTTATAAAGCTGAAGAGAATTGTTGATTTGGGGAGAATCGGTTCCGATGAATGGCGTAGCATTTTTCAATGGTGTTCAAGGAGGTAAATGATACAGGTTCGTTCACAAATCTTCACACTATTAATTATTGCTGAGGGTTCATTGGGTATATGCTGACATTCCTGGATTTATTCGGTTATTGTGTCTTATTTCTCGGGGCCATTTTTCCTGTATTGGGGGTCACTGGGTCTAGCTGCAATGGCTTTTTTATGGGATGTATGGGTGATACCGGTAAATTTCTTGTATAGTATGTCCCTTTATCCTTTAGATGTTTTTTTGTTTTTCTTCAGTGGGATTCCCTACACATATATTTTGTATTGCGATATATATCCTTTTTTGCATCCTTATGACCCACATCCTTCCCCTATCTAAGTGTCCTTATCTGGACTGAGATTCTTAATCTTGCTTTATTCAAGTCTCCCCAGGGAGGAATGTTGTCTACATCCAAATAGGTTTCTCTCTCTTTGACATTGATGGATAAACTCTTTCATCATTTCTCATCCTTGCAAGAATTTTGGGTTTCGGTTTTGCAATTGGTGGTGGACCTGCATGGGCTATTGTTGTTGTGAAGAAATTTAATTTTTATTTACCCACTATCAATTTTGCCTCTTAGTGTGTTCTGATGCTCTTTGTTGAAAATGCAACAAGATGATGGAGCTTAGTGGAAAGGAGTCGCCTTCACTAAGTGTGCCCGCAGGCTATTTTTGGCGCAAAGTCTATTTTTAGACTATGTCTATTTTTAGACATATGGATCATGGTCTATGAGTTGCAGGATGCTATTTGTGGATGATTGGTCATGTTGGTAAAAATAGATGGACTTCTATTTTTAGACATATGGGCAGAGTCTATTTTTAGACTGCCAGGCTAAAAATAGAATAGTCGAATACTATTAGCTCATAATAATACTTGGACTATAAACATTATCTTATCCTCTTGGAGAACTTCAGTTCAAGCTACGGATGTAGCACATGCAACTGCCAAAAGGAAATACGCTTTTCTTATGGGTCAGTTGATCTATTGCATCATGGACTTAAGTTAGAACTCAAGTGATTGAGTTTGGTGGAGTTGATTGAGGAGTTGATGGAGTTGTGTTTAGTTTGACTTGTTTGAACTAGTTGTATTTAGTCTAACTGCAGAATACACTAGTGATGAGTGATGTGAATTAATTATTGATTAATTCACTAATTATTAACTCATAAAGTAACTAAAGAATAAATCAGTTAACTCAGTGCATGGACAGTTCAATGGAGACAAGTGTTAGAGGTGGGAGAAAGAGTGACACTGGTATCAGTTGTGACTATAACTGTGCATGAGATTTGCACATGCATTGATTGAGATTGCCAATGAGGATTGCGCTGTACAAGCCAAGGAAAATGAGCTTGGATCATTCCTATTCTCACATTGGATTGTGCAGTGGAGGCAGGCAAACAGTGGAGGAGATTTGAACCTGTGACTTGATTCAGATCTGAGCTAGTTTGTGTGTAGCAGGTGGAGATAGTACTGAGTACTTGTGAGGAATATTGTACTATGTATTGTTACATGTTCTCTATCATTATAATATACAGATAGTTGGGGGTTTTCAGCTATATTCTTTCCCCAGTACATATTTTGTTAATGTGCGCATGCGATTGATGTTTCATTGTTTTTAATTCTGAAAAATTGATGATCAACGTAGAGGAGGTTATGTATTATGCATGCACTTCGCAAATAGTGTATAATCGGGATAATCTTTGTGAATAAGTGTTATATTATTCAAAAATTCTACACTCTTTGCTTTGCACTCATTAGGCTCCAGCTATGGGTTGGTTCGAATTTTCCGGCGTCTGAAAGTCGTATTCTCCAGCGGATTTGAAAATGTTGGGGCTGGAGTTTGGACATTAATCTTTTAGTGGACTCCGATCTACTACTCTTTATTTCTTTCTGACATTCGTTTCTTTTGTCCATGTGAATTGGTGATCCTCATATCCCATATCAAGATTTCCATTTTATATTCCTTTCTACTGGAATCATCCTTTTTGGATTGAGCATTGGTGGGGATACCTTCATTTTGGGGGATGTGGGTAACATTTTTCGTGGGTCCACTTTCTTCGTGGTTTTTGTTTTTCTAATCCCTAGATATTTGGCAGTGATTCCCTTGGGTATATCCATAAAAACCGAGCTACCTCTCTAACATTCCTTTACGACTGTCGCTCCACATTTTCCCTTTTTATCTGGTTTAATTTGAATGTTGTTCAGTATGGGGGGTATGGGTGTGCCGAACTCCGACACATCTATAGAGGAGGCATTTATTTGTGCCACCATGGAAGTTGAGTCAAATTTTAGCTTATCTTCTGAGGTGGATCAATGTGGTAGCACTTGGGTCCCGGACACCTGTCATGCTCAAAAAGACATGATGCTAATGCTAGATGGTGTGGATGCGGCACCTGATCTTCATGGGGTTAATCACGCAGAAATCAGATGGAAATCCCAGTGTCAACAATGCTCTATTAAGATCACAACCTTGACACCTACTCTAGTTTTCGACCATGATGTGTTGATTGATTGTATTACCAGCTTGCAAAAGAGGGATCTCGTCGACAGGTGGCATTTGGTGGACCTGAGTGAAGCTACAATGAGAATTTGGGCTGATTCAAAATCAAAGTCCATGCTAGGATATATGCCTACTAAGGTTAGACTATTACGTGGTTGTACAATTTCCACTTTCTCAACCAGGATGACTTAATGAAAACTAAGCCCATTCTATGGATAAAAGGCAAGAGTTTTTTGGGACTTCATTCTTGGTATATTGGCTTCAATCGTCTGAAAGAAACCCCCCAAAACAAATTAATCTAGGTTAAACTGCCAAGATTGCCTACTGAATTCTTGACTAAGCAGGTTCTCATGGATATTGGGATTGCTATTGGTAAGTTTATATATGTTGACCTGTGGTGTTTGGGGGCTCAAGATAAAAGAGTTTCCTGGATTTTGATCAAGGAGTATATAAGTGGCTTTCCAGTTCATATCGAATTACATTGGGGGGGAATGCATTTGACCCAGCACCTGGATTTTTGCGGGGTGCCTTTCTAATGTCTAAATTTTCATCACACCGGCCACCTTCTCGCTCAATGTCCTCATCATATAGGGCACAGGTGTAAGGCTCATGGGTGAATTTTTTTTGGTGCATCAGAGCACGCACATGCTAGTGATGACCATCATGGTTACAAATGTGGGGTGCCACATCTTGGAAATGATTCATGGAGAAAGAAAGGCACTTCGATTGTCCCTTATTCTGTACATCTCTCTGCTCATTAGTCTTCGAAATATGGTTCTTCTCCTATTACTGTTCCTTCTTCCTCATTGTCTTCTCATGAATCAGGTGTCCCATTAGATAATGATCCCCCTCCACATAATACAATCTCCCCTCTGGCTGACTCACTTCATCATAATTTTATTCCTCCCCTACCATGTCATATGACACACCCTCATCCTCGCATATTATTTATGCTCCTGTGTTGTCTCCCTCACAATTCACTCATCATTTCTCGAGGTCTCAGACTAGCCCTATGTCACCTACCTAGCCACTTGCTTCCCCTACAAAATTTATTGGTAGTGAACTGCATTTTCTTTTACAAGTGAAGACCCCAGATCTTTGTACTCTTACTATACACAAGCCACTGGCTATTGATCCTCTCACATTAGTCCCTCCTCTGCGGGCAATATCACCATCCGTTGGAAACAAAACCGTGACAATAGACACTTTCGAGGGCGCGCTCAGCCTCTCCCTTTAAATTCATTTGATGATTGCACCCTCATTAAGGTTCCTATTGCAGCTACTCCCTCTTCTCGGGCCCTTGGAGTACGGATGTGGGCACCTGGTTTGTCATGACTTTCATTCTATCACTCAATATCTAGGGCCTGGGGGCTGCTCCAGAATATCTAACCATCAAGCAACTTTATATTTATTTTCGTCCATATATCATCCTTTTACAAGAAACCATGCACTTGGTACCACATCTGATAAATTACGTCAGGAGGATGCTTCTTCATTGGCATATGGCTGCCACGGTTGCTGCTGGTCTTTCCGGAGGACTAGTGGCTCTATGGACCCTCGATGGGTCAATGTTAGGGCTTATTCATGTTTTGTTGGCATCCCTCTTAATGGAAATATCAAGGGACTTATGGGGCACATTCATATACTAAATGTGTACGCCCCATACAAGAATAGGGTTGTTTCTTAGGACAAATTGATTACGTCGAGGATTCTGGTGCTGGTATCCCTCATCATTGCAAGTGATCTAAATTGCACAATTGGCTTGCACGAGGTATGGGGGCGCTCTAGAAAAGTTGCACTATGGCAGAGGTGATTAGAGAAGCTATCATGGACTATAATTATGTTGATATATGCCCTTCTAAGGTTGCTCCAACATGGGACAACGGTTGAGTAGGGATGGCTTATGCTGCGAAGAGGAGGCATCATTTCCTTTTGCATGAGCAGGTTGTGGAGCGACTCGGGAATGTCCAATATGAGGTGGGAAACAATTATATCTCTAACCATAGGCCCATCATCTTACAATGGAGGTAGGGGGAGTTTAGAGGTGGTTTTCCTTTCAAATTCAATCGGGTGTGGTTGGATGACCCAAATTTTAATGCTCTTGTGCATGATGTCTAGACCCACGATGGGGTACAAGACTCATCTCCCATGGCGCATATCCTGGATAAGCTTGGGGTCCTTCGAATGGAGATTAAAGGTTGGCAGAAGAAAAATCAATATCAAATGAATAAGGATCTTCATGATATTTTGCGGGAAATGGATGCTCATCGCCCCCATATGCGTGCACACTACCTCTTGGATGCTATCTGAAATTGTATACATGAACAAGAACTAAAAAAGAATAATATTCTCCTTATTAAATAATCTACTTGGCACCATAAGAGCAGGGCCATTTGGATTCAGGAGTGGGACCGTAACACAATTTTTTTTCACAGATTCTCAAATCAGAGGAGAAAAATAAATTCCATTTGGGAGATTATTGATGCTGATGGAAATCAGGTTCAATCGCAGGGGGATATTTGCAATTTTGTTGTTTTACACTTTCAGAAGGCCTACAGTGAAAGAGAAGTGGCCTGTGCTAAGGACCAAATATGGGGTGTGGAACTATATCCCACCATGTTTGATGCAGAAACAAACTCTGAACTTTTCAAAGTGGTCTCAGAGGCGGAAGTCCTGGGGTGTTAAAATTGTTTATGGGTGACAAGAGTCCGGGTTCAGATGGGTGGTTGATGGAACTATTTACTCACTTTTTTTTATCTCTTTAAACATGATCTTCTTGGCATGGTGGAGGAGTCGAGGTCCAAGGGATACATACACCCACATATAAATTCTACATATGTTGCCTTCATTCCGAAATGGATCCCCTTTGGCACCTTCACTAATTTTCAACCCATTTCGCTCTCTAACCTTATTTATAAGGTTATATAAAAAACGATTGTAAATAGGATGAAGGGTACAGTGTCAAGATTCATCTCTCTTGAACAATTCAGTTTTCTTCAGAATAGACAAATCCATGATGTCATGGTGATTTCACAGGAATGCATGCATTTGATACATACAAAAAAAATTAAATGTTGTTATTATGAAGGTTGATTTACTGAAGGAATATGACTTCCTTGATTGGGGGCACCTCAGGCTGGTTCTTCATAAAATTTGGTTATAGTCCTCGTAGTGTAAACTATCTTCTCATTCATTAATCAAATATCATATTATATATATACAGGAGTATTGTCTCAAGATAGGAAAACTATCATGGACATACAATCTGTTGCTTGAGAGAATATATCAACCACACACCAAACTAGGGAAACCACTCCAATAGAATAGAAACAGACTCTCTACCTGGAATGTCACAATTGAGACAAGTAGGAATTAATATTTCAACACACCCCCTTAATGAGTACTTGTCTTGATATCAATCTGCAAAGCCTAGTTGTTGTCAAACACAAAAGAATATGTTGATGTCCATATATAGGAGAAACCATCCACCGTAATGCATGGGTACTAACCTGCTGCAACCGCTAGTCTTGTAGGATGTCCTTCGCATACATGGTTCTTTCAACCATTATAACTGCACACGTGTACTTGTACCTATAAATCCCCCTCCAATATCATCATGGGTTTTATCAGATTACCCATAACCATGCTCCGGGTTTTATCGGATCACACTTAACCATGCCACCAAGGGCTCTCACCCACCAAGGCTAAACACAACCACCAAGGCTCAACTTTGCCATGAAGGCTCAACTCAGCCATGAAGGCTCAAGACAGCCGCGAAGGCTCACCACAGTCGCTCTGGGCCACAAATCAACCACTAAGGTAGTCTAGCCACTCTGTTCCACAAACATGCCACTAGGGCACTCCAGCCATTAAGGCTCACCAAAGACCAAACTCAACCAGGCCAAGGGTTTTCTCGGCTAACTCTAAACCATGCCAATAGGAATCTTTGTACCACTTCACTCTTACATGTGGTTTCTAGCTTACCACAAACCGACACTACAAATACAAAGTGGTTTTTAGATACCACGAACTAGATGGGGTACACATGCGTTACAAGGCTTACAACACAACTCCAACTTTTGGAGTTACCAGGTACCTACATTACAAAGACCACTACATGTGATTCACATTACAACATAATAGAGTCTATTCCATAAACAAAAACAAAATCACACTAACTTTCACCTAGTTGTGCATCATCGTTTAATCGTTGTTGTTGCTCGTTTCACATCCTAGGCATCTTTTTCTTTGGAAATTAAATCTTGGAACTCCATGCTTAACATGTCGTCATTTGTTAGAGTTGTGAATTTTAACAAAATAACATTACCTAAATTGAGTTGACTAGGCTCAATAAGGCACAATAATTTTATGCATGATTCCAAGACATAAAAATAACTTTCATATTAACCAAACATCATATTTCTCTATCTCTACCCATAGATTATTTTAGATCACTATCTAAAAAAACAATCACACCACAGTCAACTCTCCACCATCCACTGATCCAGGTGACACATCGTTGGAGATATGCTGCCAGAGAACTATAGAAAACTCCAGATCTACTGCCAGAGATCGCCGATCTACACTGATTTTGCCTTCGTTTTTGACTCAGTTGTGCATGTGAGGGTTGCATTTAACCTAATCCACAAACTTTTGGCAGAGAATTCTCACAACAACACAAACTGAATCTCACCATACAGGCACAACATGGTCGGGTTGTGAGGTCAATCAAAGCCTCACTGTCGATCTGTCGTGATATGCGTTCTCACAACAATCGCAATCTGCGTTGTCACCATCAAGGCCTTTGAACCAGGGAAATGGTTGTCACGATTGTCAGGCTCTTCTTTGATGAAACACTACCATGCTTCTCTTTGTCTCGCCATGATCGATCCTGAAACAGTTTCAGGATTTCCCCGAGATTCAAGAGTCGCACAGCCAGCCATCCTGAGTCCCTCATTGTAGCTCCATGCCAAACTTCTCCTGAGAGTTTGAAAGCATCTACTAAGCATCATTCACACATAGATTCAGGTCCATGCTCACCGCAGGCTCGGCTCCAAGCAATGATGTTTTTTGCAACTTCCCTTATAGTGCTCACAACAACAGAACCATCAGCAACTCAGTGAATATAGCCATGCAACAGAGCACAACAAGCATCTACCTGATACAATCTACAATTTCTTCTACTCTTGGAATGTAAGGAGAGTGAATGTCATAGGCACCACGACCGATTCCGGCACCAGATTTCACACCCACTTTGAAAACTGATAGAAGTTTCTCATCAGAAAGATAATTCTCAATGCTGATTACATCGGCATCCATACCAATGATAGAATGAATAATGTCATTGAAGTTCGAGTAGCACATGTGAGTATGGATCTGAGTGGTATGTAGCACACCATAGTTAGTGATGTGTAATCCATGTACAACCCAATCTAGGTAATAAGCATGTTTAGCCTTGTGTAGAGGCAAACCTTCTCTAAGCATTGCCTCATCAATTTGAATCACCTGAATTCCACCCACTTCCAAATCTTCCACCTCATCCTTGATGGGCAAGGCAACTTGCATGCAAGTTTTAGATCTTGGTTGATCATTTCTAACAAACGACGAGTTCAAAATTGTCATTGGGCCAGTGACTATCCCCTTCATGGGTCGACTAGTCATACAGTTCCACCATGCAGATCCACCGATCCACGGCACCACTGTCCAAAATCCACTGATCCGCTGCACCACCAATGTTCTTGTTGTTTCACCACAGGCAAACTTGAATCGCTTTTCCGGTGGGCCTAAATAAATGGACAAACCAAAAATTATAAAAAATAAAATATATTCTTTTATTTGTTGAGCCCCATGCTGGGCCAAGCCTCCTTAGCCCAAGGCGGGCCAAGCCCTCAGGGGGCCAGGCCCTGGGCCAGGCCCTTAGGGCTCTGATACCATGATAAAAAACTCACAGTGTAAACTATCTTCTCATTCATTAATCAGATCATATTACATATAAAACTATCTTGGACATACATACAATATGTTGGTTGAGAGAATATCTCCTACACATTAAACTAGGGAAACCACTCCTATAGAATAGAACAGACTCTTTACCTGGAAAGTCACAATTGAAATAAGTAAGAAATAATATTCCAACACGAACAAAAGTCGTAAAAAAATGTGTATGTAAAAATTATGTTAACCAACTCGTGTTCAAGATACCTCAATTTACGTCCAACTCCTTACATTTCGGCCTTTTAGTAAAAAAAATTAGACGGACTATACATAGAAGAGGTGAACTGAAACTAGATGGGCGGGTGGCCTGATAATCAAATAGTAGTGCATTGCTTGCTTTTCTGGAGGAAATTTTTCGTGATAGTAAATTTTTTAAAGTTATTATTTAGGAAAGAGTCTGTTAAATTAAAGTTGGGAGCATTTATTGTGAAATTTTATAAGAAAAAAAGAGTTAAATACATTAACTAGATGAAAAAACAATATGTTTAATAAGCTATTTTTAACCTAATAAACATCAAAATTAATTTTTTCATTTTTCTATTGGAAATTTCCAAAAATAATAACATAATTAGCTATAAATTAAATTTACTCTCATTGTAAATTGTAGAAGGATTAAGTACTTGATTCATTAAGATGTTATTAGTCCACCAGTTTTAAATCTCACATTTCATATTAACTTCATTATCCAATTTCAAATTATTTCCAATTTTATCATCCAATTTCAAAATATTTCCAAAACTTACAATTCAATTACGTTCAGTCATGAAGTCTAATTTCAAAATATTTCCAAAACTTACAATTTAATTACGTTCAGTCACGAGGTCATATACGACGGACGGAAATATATAAAGTGGATGAACAGACGTTCTTTTAAGGAATGATACGGTTGGCGCAGTTTCCATCACGTCAGCACAAACATCTTTTACGTTTGATGAATTATTTACAGTCATTTCTTTTAAGGATTGATACGGTTGGCGCAGTTTCGATCACGTCAGCACATTCATCTTTTACGTTTGATGAATTATTTACAGTCATTTCTACATTTCGACAGAATTTTATGTATTTTCAAAAACACATCGATTACGAGGGAAAGCTCTCGAGGATGACGTCATGGAATTAGTTATCAACTTCTTAATTAGAAATATAATATCGATAAGTTATTTAAAACAACGGTTTTATAAATAAACATGTTATGTTTTAAAAAAATTGTGAAAAAAATGACTTACAATGTAATTTTTTTAAGATGAAGAGATATATTAAAAATGAGGAAAATTATTTCTATTATGTTATGAAGTATTATATAAATCATAATAATTGTTTTATATAAAAAGTTATTAAGAATAAATTAATTTTACTAATCATAATTTTCTTTTACAATTTAGTAGGCTAAAACCTTCATAAACAATGGTAAAATAGGAGAGAGTGAATGGTATAATGAGGTATGCCCATTTTCAATGATGTTTTTTTGCATCATCTACCACTAAAATTATAACTAAGAAAAAAATACAAAATTACTGAACGTCTGAAGTAGGAATGAAAAGTCTTCCTAAATGAACTGATAAATTAGATCTCTTAAACCTAAAATAAGTCTTGAAAGATCTAAACAAAGTTAAACTCTTCCATTAATCAACTCCTGCAATATATATTGGTAATGGAGAGCTTGGTTGCTGAAAATTCAATGGTTACTACCCTGGAAACTAACTAATTTAGAAAAAATAATTGGTTAAAGCTCACTTCTAGAAAGATCCAAATCAATAATTAGCATGATAAATTGAGACGGGTCACAATCTAGTTGGAAATTTTACCAAAAAAAAAAGCTTTCCATTTGACTACGGGAAATCAAACTCTCCCACAATAGGAGATTTGGGGAAAATTATGGAAATAATGCGTATGACCCAAAGTCCCAAACTTTTGTTAGTTAACTACTCACAAATTACTCATAGAAATACTTTACACTAGAAAAAATACTTCAAAGTAGTAGAACATCATTAAAAGGGGCTTCCTAGGGCCATCGTACTATCACTTATGTTAGATATCGGAAGAATCCCTATAACATATGTTCAATGTCTATCATTTATTTTGATTCTATGGGATAATAATTCTATTGTGATATTAAGTTAGTATCTTAGAAACAAATAAAATATAATGGAGGAAAAATATAAGAAATAAATTTATTATCAATAGGGCTTGGGAGCTCCTTTATGGATTTCTCCTGTGGAAAGCCTAGAAAGAATCGAATTTAATAATTTTGAAATTTAAGTAATAGAATGTATAGTGAATCTTGTTATGAATTTGGAGTAATTTAGAGGGCACCATCCTCATCAACCCTTAGATATACTCAAACTATAAAGGAGCTAAATAATACATCGTGGTTCTTATTGCTTTGAATATAAACCCAAGGTACATTCAGAATACAAATGAAATTGTCTCCCTTTAACATTTCTATCTTAGATCACTAGGGTTTTCCTCCACAAGGATTCATAAAGATCAAATTTTATGGTGCCTCAAGACGTAATCTAGGGCCATTAGGTTGTGGAAGGATCTTCAAGGATAATTCATGTAACATTCCTTGTATTTACACTAGTGGCATTGGCACCAACAATATCAATGTTGCCAAGCTCTGTGAACTCAAGAATAAACTTATAAGAGCTATTAGAGAATAATACTTAAAAGTGATATTGGAAATGGATTTACATATTATCATCTTGATAATTAAGAAAAAAGAGTCTACCATCAACAAATGGTCAAAATATTGGTGATTGGAATCCGGTCTAGAATAGGTAGGTTCTAACCTTGTATAAATAATTATTGTAAACATGTTTTTAATAAAACATAAAATATGTAATGGAACACATACATTGTGCTCCCCCTATGAGCCCCTCTCTGCACCCGACACAACATTCAACATGTGGTTATAATTGTGCAAACAATATAGCATATAACCAAATTTCTCCCACTTAATGTTTTCTTTCCACATAGGTGGTCACAGGAGTACATGGTCAACAATCCACGATAGTAATACCTATTGTTTCTCTACACCAAGATAACTTCTTAATGGTCACATATTTTTTTAATACATCTACAACATTATTCAAAGTATCCACCCTTTCCAGTAGCACTTTCTTGTCTTCAATCATATTTCTCACAAAGTGATACTCAACATCAATATGCTTTGTCTTCTAATGGTAAGCTAATTTATTTCACATGAAAATTGTATTTTGAATGTGAAAACATATCCTTATATCTTGTTTTACTAATCCAATACCTAAACACAATCTTTGTAACCATACTACTTTCTTATTTGCATGGGTAGCTTCCATGTGTTTAGCTTCTATAGTTGATAGTGCCACTATAAATTGTTTTTTTCTCATCCAACTCATTTCTCCTCTCCAAATAGGTTAAATACATACCCACACATAGACATTTTGTGATCTGGATATCTATCCCATTTTTCATTAACCAAACCATACATTTCCAACACTCTATCCCATCCTAGTATTCCTTGGCAACATAATTCATAGCCAATATTGCCACACAATTCCCTGAAAACCCTTTTAATTATTTTCCAATGCTCCTTCCTCAATTTTATATATACCTACTCAATACTCCCACAACATGTGAAATGTGTGGTATACTTCAAACTATTGCAAACATCATTATTTTTAACTACAATGGCATATGGAACACGAGACATGTCATCTTATTCTTCTTGTATATTGGAACTATGATGTGTAGATAAATTTAAACCTATAGGAACAGGAACCTTTATCATTTTATATTCATGCATATTAAACCTTTGTAATATTGTATCAACATGCATCCTCTTACTTAACCCAAGTTACCTATTTTCTTGATATATTTTAATTTACAGGCCTAAGATAAAATTTGTAACACTGAGATTGTTCATGTCAAATTTAGAGGAAAGATAAGTTTTCACTTCTTACTGATACCGCATCATTGGTGATTACTTTAACGCATATAGGTACTTTGTCAGTTTCCATACTAGCTCTTCCTCTCTTTATTTGCAGATAATTATGGTTGCATCGTGTATATTTATTCTTCTAGATTCCCGTGTAGGAATGTTGTCTTCATGTCCACCTCTTCTACTTCAATATCAAAAGTAGAAACAATTGATAAAGGAAATAAAATAGAAGTTAACTTGGTAAGGAGAAAAGAATATCACCAAAGTCAATTCCCTCTACCCAGGAATAACCCTTTGCTACTAACCAAACATTGTGATTCCTCATTCTTATTTCTACATTCAAGTTCTTCTTAAACACCCATTTTTTGTTAACGAGATTTCTTCTAGATGGAAAATCGAGTAGACCCCAACCCCCATTCTTTTCCAAGGGTGACATTTCTCCAACCATGTCCTTTTTCTATATTTTTTCGTTCTCTTAATCCACTTCCTACCTAGAATTTCTAGGATCATCAACATTAATAAAGAGACAAACATTAAATGGAAATCAATTGGTGTATACTTTTTTTGCTTGCCTCTTTCCCAAACTGATCCCCTTAGTGCTAGATTCTATAACTCTTCATCCTTTGATTCGTTTTCTTTTGTAGAGTCTGATTCATCATACCTCAATTCAAACTATATATTTTCATGTTCTCTCTCCCTTGATAGGCGTTCCTGTTTAACAACATGTTTAGGTTCTCTAAATACCACATCTAGAATATACACCACCTTCATAGTTTCTATTTTCTAAATCTTACAACCTTTCATACCATCTTTATATGCAATAAAGATACACTTTTCAACTTTATTATCTTGTTTACTCTTATTCTCCTTTGGAACGTGTACATAATAATCACGTCTAAATAACTCAATATGCTTAAGATAAGGGTTCTTATAATTCGATACCTCATGTGGATTCCTATATTCCAATATTTATGATGGTAATATATTTTCCCCGTAACACATAATATCCACTACCTCTACCTAGAATTTCTATCCTAACACAACACCACTGAGCATGTACCTTGCTTCCACCATCAACATTTTATTCATCCTTTTTTCAACTCCATTTTACTAATGTGTGTATGGAATAACATTCCACCTTACTACACTACATTTCTTAATGAATTCTTCTAATTCATTCCCATAGAATTATCCACCATTATCTATCCTCAACATCTTAATTGTCTTCTTTGTTTTATTTTCCACAAGATCCTTAAACTCTTTAAATTTATAAAATTTCTTACCAAGAAAATCAATCTATGTATTCATCAATAATTAAGTGAAACATAATACATAAAGTTACCTAGTGATGGAACTAACACAGGTCCAATCACATCATCGTGCACTAGTTGTAATGTTCCCTCTGGCCTCATAAAGCCAAAGGATAATCATACCCAATTTGCTTCCCATACGAAAAATGTTCACAAAAATCAAAATTCATAGAGAAATTATACATTCATTTTACCATATCATTACTAGGTAATACTCAAATTCCCTTATCTCGAACATGCCCCATTCTTTGATGCCACATCATAGTCTTTTCTCCAGAGAATGTAGGAGTTTTTCCTTATTTTTCTCCACCCTTAGGAATAGTGGAACTATTGCACCCATCACTAACAATTCTTCTTATTAGCTTATACAGAGCCTCAAACTAAACTCGTCTCATCAATACCATTGCTCCTTGAACCATACTATGAGTATCCTTTTGAAACATTATTTTTACACTTGCATCACTCATTTTTCTTACAAAAATAATCTTTCTGGCCAATCCTAAGATGTCCATAACACTATAAGGTGTTCTATTCCTTGCTCCCATGAGCACCAACTTGACTTTTCCTTTTCCTATGATTGTATATGTTGATTCATCTCCAAATAGAACATCACGACCATCGAGTCTTTCATACTTCTAAAACCACTCCTTGCGAGGATTCTTATGAAAAGATGCACCTATGTCTACCAACCATGACTCATGATCTACATGCCTACTTGAAGAGGAAAAGTGCACATCCACTCATTCATCTTATGAGGTTTTTGCTTCTGTAGAAGGAGAATTTTAAAATCCCTTCCCTTTATTAGCAATTTTTCATCTGCAATCTTTCTTATAATGTCATTATTTTACACATTTCCAAAATACCTTTACAAAATTTCCTGGAGATTTAAATCTTCCTCTAGATTTAGATTTCCCACTGGAGGACTTATTTTTATTTCTATTCTTGGACCATACTCTTATAGACAATGCATCTATTTTTCAGATTTCCATGTTTTTTGTTTCATCTCTTCCAATAATAAGGATGATACTATTTGATCAAGGCTTAACGTAGTTTCATTACTACCTATAGAAACAAACAAAGAGCCCCATGAATTTGGTATAGAACATAACAAACTGATGAAGCTTTAATCATATGAATTTTCACTATGATTAGATAATAACTAACTTACAATAGTATTAAATTCTTTCATATGCTCTATGACCAATTTTTCATCCTTCATCCTTACGTTATATAATTGTTTCAACATGAACAATTTGTTCACCAAGAGCTTGGTCTGATACAAATCCCTTAACTTGTTCCAAAAATACTTTGACACAGTTTTTCTTGAAACATTTAGTAATATTGAATTAAAGGAAAATAGTCATATTGTGCTCTTTTCCTTTTGATCCAACTTAGTATAGTCTTCTATTGACATCCTTGTCAATGTAGAAATCATAACCACAATGAGCCATTGATATTTTTCCACCAAAATATCTTATAGTTTTACTTCCACAACTCAAAAATTTTCCCATTGAATTTTTCGATACCTATATTCAAGCTATTTTCCATTTATTTTTCCCTCAGAATCACTTCCATAGATATCCCATCGTAATAGGCTTGAGAAAAAACCCTTAGCCATAAAGGCATCCCCTTGAAGACAAAACTACTTTGATACCATATGTACCTTTTAACCCCATACAAATAATTATTGCAAATAGATTCTTAGAAAAACAAAGTGATGCAACGGAAAACATGCACATTGACACAGATTTTATCATAGAAATTAAATCGAGAAATACAACAATATTTTTTCAATATATTCTTCTATATTCTATTATAGTAAAATATATATCTCGTGGCATCTATAAAATGGAAATACATTTACCCTTGTTTGGAGCACAATTGTGGCTATCTCATTAAAACTAAAAAACCATGATAAAATCAAACATGTTTCATAAAACCACTTTTAGAAAAAACCACGTGAAAAATACTACCAAAATCAAAAGTAAAAGACCATCTAGTTTTCTCGAGAGGAAATTCGCCTTAACCCTCATACAAGGGTCATTTTCCCCCATCTAAACTTCTTGATAAAGGGGGCATTCACTACCTCTATAACCCTCCTGAATACGGTGGACTACCATCCCCACTGCACTTGATTAACATATAGCATTTATGGATAGTAATGCAAAGAATATCACACACACTTCTTAAGATATGTATTCAGTCTCATCCTGACAATATCAACCCTCGTACCCTTCCATGTAAGGAACTCATTTAATAAAATGGTAGATAAGATCACTAATGAGGGGATATCAATTCTACAACTTCCTCTAGATAGAATGTGAGATCCTTCTTAACCTCAGTCCACCACAAAATGATATAACGCTTTAGAAAAATAGGATAATGATTCCCAATTCTAGTGCAAGGGATGTGGAAGCCCTTGACAACATGGCTTGCAATGATGAATACTTTATATCCATCCACCCCATCCTCTCTTGAGTTCATTATGACAAAAGGTAACGAAATAAGGAAAGGGTTGCATGTATTCATTGGTGTCGCAATGAATCATTTTTATGTACAATAATGGATATTTTTGGTATATGTGTAACATTGATGCTTCTAGTATAGCCAATCTAGATTTTTTGTTCAAACCTTCCTGCATTCTATTTTCATACTTCAAAAATGTCACCATACCACAATAAAATTATGGGCCCTCAACCTTTCTTACATTTCATAGGCATAGGATCTGTGAATCTTGGGTTTCTATTACGCCTCTTCAAGGTTCATGCTGCATGGTATGCTTTGGTTTCTAGTACTCATCTCTGCATATGAATTCCTTCAATTATTTTGTTCTCTGAATTTTTCTAATTTTTGGTTTTGGCAACTTGACTCCCCTCAATTCTATTCTACCCTACGTTTGACTAGTCACATTGGTCTTCTACCTCTTAGTTTGTTTTATGTTATCCTAATACATTAAATTATAAGACACAGTGTATTCTACAAAAATAGAATCCCCTCTCACTTTCATGTTTAGGAGGTTGCTTAGGAAGATACAAATATTCATTAAGAATAGTTCCCCATAGCAAATTCATGAGAAAATTTTAACAAATAAGGAAAAAATTCAACTAGATAAGCATTCAATGCATGACTGGGATATTGAAAAAGACAATGGAATTGGGATAACTAATGTGGGGAATTATGGGGATAGAGGCATAAAATATTGGAATATGGTGGAGTTATATTGGCACATCAAGACAGTGGTGAGGAAAGTATTATAGGACCAAGATGAATCCAAGGAGGAGATATTATTATAGTTGGATGAGGGTATTCTCTAACATAAAAAGATAAACACCAACCTCTTGGCAAGGTTAATTTTTCTCATGGAGACTTCCAAAATTCTCTTTGTGCTACTTTACATATTATAGAATGATCGTTTGATGTTTAAACATGTAGGTTCTTTTATATTTTTTCAAATCTTATCTATACCCATAGAGATAGGTATCATGGGCATACATGGAGTCATTTTTCTAGTTTTGAACATAAAGTCTATACTTTTGCTATTTGTTGGGTTTCCCGGATAACCAACTATTTGAAAAACATGTTATGTATTTTGAAATTTCTAATAAACTAATACAAAATATATTTTACAAAAAAATGTTAGGATTAGGGAGAAGATTAAAATTACAGAGATGGAAGGATTATTGGACTTGAAACCTTTATTTGTTGAGCTTCTCACTACTAATATGCATGAGGAGATTGAAGAGGAACATTAAGAGAAAACAAATAGAGTTAATAAAAATCATGATTTTCTATTTGATATAAGGAAAACTATCTCAAGCAACATAGAAGAGAAGATGCCTTTGTTCATATATTTTTCAGTATTTATGAATGATGATTCTTTCCTAGATAGATAAATACCTATGATTAAAGGAATGTTCCAAACTTACACAGAAAGAGGCACCTAAAAATCCTATCTCAACAATTTTGTCAAAATGATGTAGATAGTAACTACTAACCTCATTAAAAGGGATGATATCCCTAGAAAAGATAGACTTACAAAGATATAGAAATGTTGAGACAACGAGATTGAAACCAATAACCGTCATATTGTAGCTAGTGTCCTTTTTTAGTATAGAAAGCCTTATTTTTCTTAGAGTCTTTGAATTCATGGAGAACTTAGAAGGTCCTATTCTCAAGATATTATATTATGTTAATTGTGAATGAATAATTTCACATTGGCTTAATTGAGAATAGAGTATCTTAGTGAAAATTTTGATAGTAATAACAAATTGATGATGTTGAGGTGAAGAGATGGTGAGCAAACCCTATGGTCAATAATTTGTATGAAACATTTGCATTATCATTTTGTGTCACATTCAAGATGATTTTTCTCATGCTAAAAGTAAGGAGGTAAATGGAACAACAATATTATATTAAAATCCAAGATGATTTTCTCATGCTAAAAGTAAGGAGGTAAATGGAACAACTTCAATATTATATTAAAATCCAAGTGGATACGTGATTTATGTTGACTTATCATTATGAAATTAAAAATAATTAAGGTATTGAAACCATTGGGAATTTCATTTTTCAATTAATTGAAGACAACATAAAAATTTTTTTTTTTAAGGTAAGAGAGTTTCAGAAAATAAACCTTATCTTTTACTAAATTCCATAGTATTTTAGGCTTATATTGGACCTCTATCCCAACTCATAAAAGTAATAATATTTATTTCTAGTTTAAATATTGTCATGGAAATTTGTATAAACATGTAAACCATATTGTTTGTGACATTTTGAATAAACCTTATCTTAAATTTATTATTTTATAAAGTTAAAATGTTTAGTAGCTATAATTTTTGTATAATAAAACTTTAACATATACTATTACTCAAATCATTTTGAGTGATGGTATTTAAAATGGTTTAATCCATTTTTATATTCCACTCTTAATTATTTTAAAATAATTTTAGAGAATATTATTATTATTAATTCTATATAGATTAAAATTATTACAAAATTTACTATTTATTTTAAAACTTATTATTTAATATCTTTTTACTCAATTTAGCAAACATAATTAAAATTAAAAATAAAAATAAAAATCTAACAATAATTTTTTTTTATCACTGCAAATATTCTCTTCATTATCAACTCCTTTCTTTAACCAAAAATTCAAAACTAACTTATAGAATACCTTAGAAAATGTTAGCCCAAAAATATACCCCAATTTCAAAAATCAAAACAATAAAACAAATCCCAAAAGTAAATTACAACTTTAATATTAACAAATTTAGTAAATTACAATAATATTAACAAATTTACCCCAATTTTAAAAGTCAAAACAATAAACAAAACTTTTCCCCAAAGTAAATTACAACTTTAAGATTAACAAAATTTTGAAAATATTTAATTGTTTTTATTTAAAAACAACACGAGAAAATAAACAACGTCATTCCTATTGACCAATTTGTTTAAATACTTTATAGTCTAGGAGCCGTCATTAAACACATGAGGTTCATATGTCATGGATCGAACAAGATGATATTCATAATGAAACAAAAGCAAATTCTAATTTATAGTATGGGAGCCATCATCAAACAAATGGGGTTCAATTGTCATGGCTCAAACAAGATGATTGCCATAATAAAACCAAAACAAAATCTAATCACGGAAGCATTAGGTCATAGAATAGTATTAATCTTATTCGTCTAATTTTTATATACGATTAGAGAAAGTTTGAGAAGGTAAACTTTAATTAAAAAAGGCTCATATCAATGTGCTTTCGTCATGATAATAATAAACGTTAAATGAAAAACATTCATTATGTTATCAAAATACAATGCCATGGTCTAGTCTTAGAGCCTTCGTGTTGCAGCGTTGAATTGAATGTAGCAAATTTATACAATATATATATGGGTAAGCCCAATTGGCTCATACCAATTGTCAATGATCGAGTGTACATGATGAATATAATTGAATGTAGCAAATTTATACAATATATATATGGGTAAGCCCAATTGGCTCATACCAATTGTCAATGATCGAGTGTACATGATGAATATAATTTAAAATGGACGATATCACCATCGAAATTTTCCCGATAATTTCGAATCATATCATATTTTGTATATATGAGAGAATCTTCCTCCATCTATATTTTATTTTCTTTTGTAGCTGTGGGAGACTGAGTATTATATACCTCCCCACTTGCACTGTTACATCGTAGACATTGACAGATTTTATATGAAAGAATACTCGAACCAATGCATATCTAGGGGTCTTCCTCGTGGGACTAGTCTCGTTCGCACCGCCCTATTGTTTAACAATTGTAAAATATGTGGACACGATTCACCATCAGAATAACTGTATCCTTTAATGGGGACTGAAAATGGACCATCAGTTATGGAACTTCCGATCTTGTTTAGGGTGGGGTGCCAGGAAAAGATATGCAAACTTGTCCTTCACATGGAAATATACTATTTGATGTGCGGTTTTGTAACGCTCGCCCCATTCACTACCACGCGCACACATTGCAATGCGAAAATTAAACAAATCCAAACTCAGCCAACAGTATAGGTTTTAATCGAAAAAAGTACTTACAGAAAAACCGAGTAAGTACGATAGGGATCGAAGCGGCGAGCGGCCTTCACGAGGTAAAAGAGAAAGATAAATACTTGCAGCTGTAGCTTTGTAAGGTCCTGTTGAAGATGGGGCGAGGTCGAGTCCAGTTGAGAAGGATCGAAAACAAAGTCAATCGTCAAGTAACGTTTTCAAAGAGGCGGAAAGGACTGATAAAGAAGGCATCAGAGCTGTCAATCCTGTGCGAAGCGGAAGTGGCCGTGATCGTCTTCTCCAACACAGGCAAACTCTACGACTTCTCCAGTTCCAGGTACCTCCCTAACCTTGCCTTCCTTTCTCCCGATCCCCAGCATTGTTACACACAATCTCTGTATGCTGCACTGGTTTTTAGAACGTAGAACAGTAGGGTTGGGACGCACGTAGAACAGTGGGGTTGGGACGTGTCTCGCACAAGGGTAAATATCACTTCCAAATTTCTCAAGAATAACTTTTAAATCTATCAAATCATAATAACAAAATACATCTGCTTTCTCTATTTAACATGCCGCCATGAAAACAGATCTGCTCTCCTTATTTAACATGCAGCCATGAAAACAGATCTGCTCTTCCTATTTAACATGCAGCCATGATCTGATTGTTCAACTTGTTGTGACCATGAACCACACTCTTTGCTTCGAAAAGCGTCCACAAAGGTATTATAATGTGATTTTGGCTGAAGAAATCTTCTCAAAAACAGATCATAATAACAAATCATAGAATGGAAGCCAGAAGCTTGACACAGGACATCTGGAAAGTACAAAGGCAATTCAGGCAAGACCTTATGGATCTTACCTGAGATATTTCTGTTATATAGACGAATTGCCCAAAAAAACCATTACAAAATATTAACAATTTGTGGAAACTCCATCATAGTACAGCAAGTGACCTATAATAGTATTTGAAAGGAAAATGTGAAGAACTTTGGCTAAATTCTCAGTCATACATAGTCCTGCCATGAAAGCCTCCCAACCTAACCATTGGACCACATCCACTAAACTGGACCAAGAACTCTCACTAAGTTAACCTAAAGATTTAAAAAAACCATCTGCATGAAGACTAAGTCAGATTATGTCACGTGGTGTCAAGGAAAGCCACCTCTTTCAATCGGATTTGTGGATTGGGATTCTTCAAAGAATATGATTCTAGGGGCCGAGGTGAGAGCTCTTTTACCTAAAGAGTCCGCCCTTCAATTCCAATTCCTCTAAATATGCTGGAAAGAGAGTATGTAACCTTTCCTTTAATGCCAATAACTAGTGCTACTAGTAGCATAGATTGATACATGTAGAGAACACTTGTAAACCAATTTATTATGCATATTGACTTCCCAAAGACTTGTAACTTGGATATCCTTTTATTAATAGGGAAAGCTAGGAGAGACCACCATGCCATGAACTTAACTTTAGTATTTGTAGTTTGTTCCAGATTAATCCAAATATGATCAGAGTTATCTCGAGGGATTCTAATGAGTGCACCTTGCCTCCCACACACACCTCTTTGAGAGGCTCCATTAAGGAAGCCTACTAGATAGTTCAACTCATGAATGGGAAAGCTAGACAAACAAGAACCAACACAAGGTCTAGCCATGGTATACTCCTTGAAAAAATTTATAATTTTGGGAATAACTGCCTCCATATTTATTGATTGGTTTTCAAAAATATATTTGTTCCTCATTCTCCATAAACCCCAAGCTATAAAGATAGGGAGAGTCTTATCATTTCTCATATATGAGTCAAAGTATCTAAGACAATTTTCAAAGGAAATAAAATAAGCTGAAACATGTAAGTCAAGAATTTGTAGTGTGTTATGCCAAACTTCCTTTGATACTGAGTAATGAACAAAGAGTTGGTTAATTATTTGATTGAGCCTTGCAAAGACAATGGATGTTATGACAGAAAAGCCTCCTTTTAGCATATTATCCCAAGTGAGGATTCTATTCTCCAACATGAGCTATCGAAAACATCTCATTTTTTGTGGAAGTTTCCAATTCCATAATTTTTTATGTTGCGAAACGATATACTAATAAGGGGAAGAGATAAAGAGGCATAAGCTTCTCTAGTTGTTACTTGACTAGTGGTTCTATTCCAACTTCAACTAAGGGAAACCCCCACCCCCCCACCACCCCCCCCCTCACTTATGAAAATACCATTTAAATAAAGGCATCTAATAAAATTATCCCATTCCAACACAAAATTTCTAGAGAAGCCAAGATCACAAGCATTCAACCAATAACCAACTAAATCATTATTATGCTTAGTATTTTTAATGTGGCTCATCTTGAAAAATCTTTTTACGTTAGGTAAATTAATGAACTCAAAGAAAGAAGGCAATAATTAGTACCTCGAATGAAAGGATCCAGTCGAAGAATAATATGTTTCCCATTCCCAATCTTCCATGGAATCCAAGAAGATAGATGTGAAAAGGATCCATGAGGTCTTTCCATATGATTGGGCCTTCTTTAGATGAAATAGGGTTGGATTGTGTAAGCTAGGCAATGACATATATGTTATTTAAATACTTATCCTTTGTAATTCGTTGCCAAAGGCAAGAGCCATTTAAGGCTCTCCACACGCTCTTCATAGAGAGGGAAGTTCCAATCAAAAATAAATTATTGAAGCCCCATCACCCTCAGGATTTTCACTTAGATGCAGTCTCCCACCTTACCAGATGTATTCCTTTCTCCATTTTTCTATTCCATAGTAAACTAAACATTTATGTCTTAATTTATTAATGATATATTTAGGATTTTTTGTAAGTGACAACCAATAGACAAGGATACTTTCTAATATTGAATTAACTAGGATCATCTCCCCTGAGGAGAACCACCTAAAACACCAGTTAGAGATTCTATTATCAACTTTTTATGGATCTAACTCCAATCCTCCTAAATGTAGCCGTTCGGTTTCAAGAAAACCTGCACATTTAAACATTAGTTAGAACTTCCACTTTATAAGGAAGAATAGACTTTATGAAGTCAAGAATGCCATCCTCTACTCTGTTCTCGAAAAATGAGTATTTTTCCATACCTGAGGTTTGACAAAAGAGAGCCATAACTCTAGCATAACATTCCCATTTAGTAGTAGTTCCATTTTTGAATATTAAGACATCATCAACAAAGAGGGGATGTGTAATTTTCATAGATCTTGTAACTTTGACCCCTTTTAAATTTCCTGTACTCTTTGCTTGAATGATCATCCTACTGAACCCTTCAACTATTAACAAAAAAAAGAAGAGGAGACAGGGGACAACCTTGTCTCATCCCCCTTTTGATGAGGAAAAATTAGAAGGGGAACCATTTATCATCACTATAAAAATTCTTGAGGTTACACAACCCATGATATAGTAAGTCACTTCCAGATCAAGACTAATTCGAAGTAGAAACAATCTTAAGAAAGTCTAATTGACTTTATTATATTCTTTAACCAGATCAATTTTTAATATCATGGAATCCAATATTTTACATTGTATATGGTGGAGGGTTTCCTGAATTACTCCAATAACATCAAGTATTTTCTTATTTGGAAGGAAATCAAATTGTTCCAAAGAAATCATCTCTGCAAGTTTATCTCTTAGCTGGATGGGTATTATGTTAGCAATAACTTTATATATCAAATTACACAATGAAATTGACCTAAAGTCATTATAATTCTTAGGCTTTGAACACTTGGGAATTAATGTAATAAGAGTGGAATTAATAACACCCTTAATTGATCCTTTCCTTCTAGCCTCCTCCACCACCTATAATATATTATTCTCCATTAGTTTAAAAAAAGAGTAGGTAAATGTCTACATTCCACCCATATCGACTGAGACTTTTATCTTTAGAAAATTGTTTTAACACCCCCTTGACTTCATCCAAAGTTACGGGCCTTCCAACTCTAGAGGAGTCATCCTCTGAAAGGAATCTTGGGATTTTTTTTAGAACTTGCAACTGGGAGTTAGAGTATTATTACTAGGATCCTTAAAAAGACCCATAAAGTGTTCCCTATATTCCCTCTCAAGATATTTTTGGGAGATTATAATGATTCCCTCCCTGTCCTTAATCTCCTAAATACAATTGCGAATTTTTCTAAAGTTTACAAGCATGTGAGTTTTTTTTGTATTTCGATCACCCTCCTTAATACAAATATCTTTTCTTTCCATTATCCTTTCCTCTTCTTCAAATTTTAAAATATGGTATTTTTCCTCTTCCAGCCTACAGATATAAAACTTTACCTCTTTGAGAAAAGTTGATTACATAAGCCTAAAAAATTCTGTCATATTCAGATTCAGTATGAATCATTTCCTCTTTCTGTTCCTTTTTTTGGATCTTATCCCATTCCTTCATCCCGTGTTTTAAATATATCATCTTACTAACCCAAATTTCAATGGTGGAGTTGAAATGTTTTTTGAAAGCTCCTACCAACTATTTCTAACGAGGGCAACAAATTACTCATATTCCAATCAAGAGGGATTGCATTTGAAAGGGTAATTCACCTTAGGTGAATGAAACTCTAATTGAAGAAAGACTTGGGAATGATGAGAGATGCCAACCAGAATGATCCAATGTCCGAACCTACCAAGTCTGTTAGAGAGAGTCTCAACTACAAGGATTTGTCGTGTCTTTTGGAAATCCCTCACCCTACCACCCCACCATTTTTCCAGGTTGATCTCATAGAGGAAGGATAGATAGCTATAAGGTTTGAATCGTGAATCAATTGAAAGAAACAAAGAGCTAAGGGATCTACCTAGGCCCTATCACCCAAAATTTCACAAGGATTGGTGGTGAAATTGAGGTTCCCAACAAGAATGAAGGAATGATCAAGTAATAACCCACTTTATTGAATACGATTCCAAAAAATACATCTATCATGATAAGGTCCATAAAAATTTATCAACTTAACAGGAGCATTCAACCCTTTCAAAGATCCTTCCTATATTATGCCAACCAAAGAAACGAAAGGCTTAAGATCAACAATGTTGGGATTCCACATAGGTAATGGCCCCTGTGATAAATCCACAAAATCAACAACACAAGCCTTCCAATTCAAGAAAAGCTTAAGAAAAAAATCACAAGATTTATTCCCTTCAGCCATTGTTTCATGAATAAGTAATATAAATGGATTATCAATCTCGATAACTGTTTTGATAGATTTTTTTCTTTTGGGAGACCCTCCTACAAGTGCATCTAAGTGATAAGATCACTTTGGTCATCAAAGAGTGACACTTTATCTTTATGAAGACCTCCTTTGATATCACCCTCCCAAGCCAAGACTTATTATGTTTTTTCTTCCTAATGGTCACAACACTAAAGGAAGAGTTCAATATCTAACCCTTGAGGTTCTTAGGATCAATATTGGAGTAAACTTGTATAGGAGTGAGATTTAATATCTCCTTGAAGGAAGGGAATTGAACTTGTGAAGAGAGTCAAAATTTAACATAGGTCCCAACAAATGAGGATTCTAAAGGAGTAAGTCCATAGCCCAAAGAAATGATTTTGTTTATGACATAATTAGTCATAAAATGTGAAGGTTTAGAAAAACCATTGGTGAAAAGGGAAGAATGATGAACATCTGACTTCCTCAACACAAGGTTAACAAATTTTATAGGGCTAGAGGATTTAGGAGAGGTCTTTGGAGCCATATACTAATAAATTAAGGGAGGAAAATGATTAGGGTTTATAATATTTTGTCTTCTTAGATACTTAAAATATTTTATATCTTGACAATTAATATTAGAACGAGCAACATAAGTACTAAACGATATAAGGGATGAGCCCTTTCTAATTTATTCTGATAATAAGAGCTCCTCATAGGATAGAGGCTTTGAAAACATACCCGTGATTTCTTCCCAAAGTGAATGGACATCCTTCGAGAATTTGTTGTGATTGTTCCCTTTCAATTCATCGGGCCTTGGATGAAAGTACTTGGAATACTATTTGGATGAGTGAAGTACTAAGCTATAAACAGCTGAGAAAATAAAATCAAGGGAATCACTACTACTCACACTGGGATCATTATCATTTTCCATGCGTCCAACTTCAAAATGACAAAAACTTTATCTTCTTAGTGTAGTATTAATCATCGAAAGTATCATACACTTGAACCATTCCTAAAACTCCATCCTTTGACTTTCTGTGAAAATCCAGACCTTTAGCCCATTAAAATTAAAAATAGTGCCCGTAATATTTGTAGAGTCAAAAATAATAGAGTAGGATCCACCATAGAATAGGCCATTTTTTTTTTTTAAATTAGGGAAAAAAGACTTTAAGTGTCTTGAATGACAACATAAAATTTATCTGAATGGAACTATTGAATAGTCCAAGAGATGATGAAATGTATTCTTCCCATTGGTAATATCAATATCCCCTAGTAGACCCAAAGAGGAATCACACTCCACCAAAACCCATAGGATCTACTTGTCAAAACCTAAGAATTCCATTTCTTCAATAAATACATATTTACCAATCACATTAACAACCTTTGTAATGATCTACCACTTCCAAAACTATAGATGAAATCCTACAAAATTAACCCAAGGATTTTTTGTTTTAGGATTCTTAGTTAGGGGATTAAATTACACATGCCATCTCTTCATCCATAAGTTCTCACGGCCTATCACCAAGGGTTTATGGAAAATAATTTCCAAATGTTTGTCTGCTATAAAATGGAAATGAATCCAATTATTGACTACCAAACTCACACTCAGGTAGTAACCTAGAAAAGATTTCTATGTTTGTGCAACCTAGCTTATGAGTTGATCATTTTTGAGGGAAATATACTTGAACTTACCTACTACGACCCTTTTGGGAAGATTGTCTACTTGATTCATGTCAACATCAACCCCCAACATAGGAGTCATTTTCCCCATGCGAGCCCTCTATGTTTTAATTTGTCTCTTTGCCCTTCCTGCAGCTCCTTGAAACTTGGGTTTGTTCTTGAAATATACAACTATCCTTGAAGAAGGGAGAACTAAGTTCCTTAATTGATATTGCACCACATCACCAGATGAAGGTGCTAAAGCCATATGCTCTAGAATGGAAGTTGGAGTTGTCCCAGAGAGGGTTTTGAGAGACTATTGTAAACCCTAGTTCCATCACGAACCTTAGGGTTAATAGAGGATTCTAGGGTGGGAACCACCTTGGAACCTGTGTATGTATCATTCATAGCCCTTAATAGAGAAAGAAATACATTTTTTATTTTCTGAGTACATTTTCTAGCTTAAAACATGTTAGAGAAACAAAGTCAGTTCCCCCACTTCAATGTTCACGAGAAAACTACAGAATCCATAGAATAGAAATTGATAAAAAAAATAGAAAGTCTTAACACTACAAATTATGAGATAAAATTGAATTCTAATGCTCACCCACTCAACCACGTCTACTAAAATCTCAACAATATATCAATCCAATTCAATTCGAGACTATATCAATCCAATTCACGAGTGTTAACAGAAACAAATTTCTACAAGTTGAGCAGGTCTTCTTTTAGCCTACAAACCAATTGGTACTTTCCTCATTCCTGCATAAACCAGTAAATATAACCTTGCAATACATCCTCACACTCATTTGCAAGTTCAATCTGGCACCAATGAGCTAAGGTTTCACCCTTGTTGATCTAGGGTTTCACCCCAACCTGGTGGCTTGCACAACCTGACAAAGTTGGATGTACCAATCATTAGAGAAATTTTGAGGTCTCAAATGGGCCTCCTAAGAAATTTTATAAAACAATAATGGAAATAGTAAAATAATATTAGATTACCTCATCATGCTTTGGAGAGTAAAAACAAAAAACTACTTTTTCAACTCATATTTTCAAATTATCTCCCTATGATTTTACTTTAATTTCGTGTAGGAGCACTCATTGGATGCATAATTTAATTTTTCATCAAAGGAGTATCTATGTTGCATACTTTCGATGGACCCTACTATAGGAAAAATCTGAAATATATAAAAAAATGTGATTGCAATCATGGTTTTTCATTTATTTCACATTTTTCATATAGTAATCTCCATCAAAAGTATGAAACATTGGTACTTCTTGGATTAAAAATTAAATTCCACATCCAATGAGCATTCCCGCTTGAAATTTGAGTAAAATCATTAGGAGATATGTTGAAAATTTGAGTTCAAAATGTAGTTTTTTTACTTTTTTATTTTTATTTTTTATCCTTTTACCTTTTTACTCCAAAAATGGTGAATCATCCCCCATGGTTGACATCATCATATATAATCCTATAGATTCTTATAAAGTTGATTCTTGTTGTATATTTTTGTTTTGAGACCCGTTTTTTACTTCAAAATTTCTCTAATGAATAATATATAACATTATGAAGAGCTCTTACATTCATTGGGTCTTTATTTTCCTTATTTCCATCTAAAAAATAGTTCAGTGACATTTTACTATTGATTCTTTTTTTTTTAAATAATATTAATGGGGTATTTTATTATTTTTTTTAACATTAACTGGGATTGTATTCGAAAAAACTATGTGACAATGTTATTATTTTTAGATATTAAGATTTAGAAAGTCTATTTTTCCATATACTTTTCCAATGCTTTTATCTTGTTCTCTTAATTAGGACAAAAAAAAAATTACAATGGGTCTGTATGTAAATTCTCTATAAAAGGAATCCTTATATTTACAATACTTAGCTTTCATGGTAGAGAATTAAGTTATATGAATGTCAGAATAAACTTCGTATATGTCAAGCTTAACTAGGAGAATGCCACATTTTAATAAAGTAGAGCCATGAGAGCGGAGTAAACTAACACCACTAGAATGGAAGGAAAACCTTTATTTTGTTGCAAATTTTCCATTTCCCTTATTAGGATATTAATTTCATTAGCCTCCCTTGAAATTAGCATCCAAGTGATTTATCATTATGATCTCCATGGTTGACATGAATTGTGTTGCCAACTATAGACTAAGCTGCATAAGCTACTCTTAAAGCTCGATTACCTCATCTTCCAGTGTGAGATAATGCCTCTTCCCATTTCAATCTTGACCCATCATACTCTTTTCTCACAAGATACTTTTCCCATTTCCCAATTCCTCCTACAATTTGCATCCAAGTTGTTATTGGTGCAGTGATGAATATAGACATTATTTGTCCAAGCAGCAACACAAATATGCATAATATATATGTAAGGGAAGGTCTCATCAAAGAGAGGATCGCAAAATGAGGCATTTATTAATTTCTATTCCATTCCATATGTGCCACAACATGATGGCTACAATACCCACACAAATACTCTGTTATGGTCGAACTAACCTCATGATTATGAGGTGAAATCTCCATATTTGGTAGAGCTACTTCCCACACCTAAATTACCTTATCCCCATCCTAGTTTTTGAATGTACTTCCCCATATGTTCCACACAAGTGATGGGAGGTGAGATTGCAACAAATTTAATATCACCTTGGTGGGAAGAGTATAATCCATGAGCTAAAACCTTCTCACAATACAACTTATATTCTAACATTTTGTAGTTCCTTATATCTTGACATGCCTCCTTTTCTTACATCATCATATCAACTAGGTCTAGATGGAATTGTTCATCCATAATGTTCCATGCAAGGGACTTATTGTAACTCCACTCACCCCTTTAATCAATCTCAGGTCATGGGAGTGTTACCCTTTTGGACAAATCTCCAAGGCCTACTATGAAGATTTTATTACAACAATCAATTTTCCTTTTGAATCCTAGAACTAATTCCATCATCTCATTCATATCATCGAGAGATTTATCACAATACAAAATTGACCTCAATTCCAGTCATAGGTTGAATGTCATGCCTCTAAAAAATTTAGTCTATTAAAAAAGCGATGTCATCAAGGAGAATCTACATGGCACCTATATGGCCATGCCTAACCCATGTGGTACCATGACACTACCATGTGGGTTTGAAATGGCACATACATCATAATAATATCAACACATCATTTAGCTTCCTCAGTAGAAACCATACTACATTCCCTATCACAATATTCTTGATCTTTCATGGGATCATTTCCTTTGGACACCATCTCCCTAGTACCATCACCCTTGATATAATTTCTCCTAGGTAACATCTTCCTGACATAACCTTCCCTCGGATCATTTCCCTCAAGTACTATCTCTTTGGTATCATCTCCCATGTGATGATTTCATCAAGTACAATTTCCCTAGGATAATTTACCCTGATACCATGTTTCCTTGGGTATTACATTTGTGGGATGGTAAGTTTAAAATATAAACTAAACATTTATTAAATACATAATTAAGAGGATTATTAATTAATCTCATTCTTACAATTCACTATATTTCATGTTGAAAACCTTTTGTTTCAAGGACTCCTGTCATTTCATTGATTCACTAAAACATTTAACAAATGTGTTACCTCCATAATTATATATTTAATATCCATGAATTAGTTTGAAAGTTAACTTGGCTTTAGCATTCGTGTCATTATCTTGTAAAGATATATTCTTTTGAAAATAGTATATGCCCTCTTGTAATATGTTTAAACTTGTTTAGAGAACTATGATTATCAATTAACTAAACATGAACACACAAGTTTTCATAACTATATAAGAAGAGTAGTAGACCATCCGTCACACATTGCTACTTCATTGAACTAGTTTAGATACTATATTCATAAGTCGTTATTGTTAACTAAGAAAGCATAAGAACATTCCTTCCAATATTAATCATGAACAAAATAATCAACATCATAGTCGATACATCATTTAGAAATCATAGACACACAAGATATCGTACTAGTCATAAGAATATCATTGAACATCATGGTTCATGATTCAATATATAAATGTAGTATACTTATCTATTTGTCTTCAATTGGATGAAAACTAAAGGAGGTACTTCCACTCTCAACCCCACCATAGGCTGACTACACAACATCTTTGTTGCAGCTGACAACCCTTGAGATGGATATAATGTCATAGGGAATGATTTATTAGGGAATTCACATCGAAGGTTTTCTTAAAAACCCATAATATGGATCCCACTTTCCAATTGGTTTATCAACTACACTCTAACATCAAGCACTAAGGTTCTTTATCAGTTGTACATATAGCAAGCATCATGGTGGTTTATTAGCTATTGCCTAGAAGTAAGAACCATAGTGACTCAATCTTTCCATTGAGTTTATTGAAATGGTTTCACATAAGGTTCATATGGGCTATTTATAATTCTTAGGAGTTGGAATCCATTGTATATGTGGTTTATCAACTATATTTTCATATCAAGCACCATAAGGGTTTTATTTCCACTGTCCCTATGGTTTATCAGCTACTCAGAAATCACAATAGTGACCTAGAATTTCCTATCTAGGTTGTTTATTAGCTATACAACAAGCACCATACTGATTAGATATTCCACTAAGCCTCCCACTAATCCATATGTTCTAGAAAACACAATCCAATTGCCTCACATGCAATTTATAGCATATTTTCCAACTTTGTCTTCTATGACCATTACCCTATGACTACCACATGATTAATGATGCAAGAGCATGTGACATAGAGGAAAAAAGTCTTCAAACATATTCAAAAAATCCAAAAAGATATACATGCAAGGGAGTGGGTTCCTTTAGCCAGTAATTTCCACGCTTTCCTAATTTAGGATAAGAATAGAATTAAGAATAAATCATGCTAAAATCATCGCTTATGGATCGTTGTAACAAAGATTTACACTTTAAATCACTCTATTAAAAGCATGCTTTTGTATGGATAAGGACCGAGAGGACTTATCTATTATTATAAATAAGAAATAACGGGACTCTCTGAAGGGGTCGAGCCCAAAAGCATTATCATCTGAAAACATCTCTCTCTGTTCCTTTGAATTAATGATTCTCTGTTAATTGATAATTGTATGCATGTGTTTGTCCAATCGCTTTCTTCTGAGTTTGAAAATTGATGAATTCACCTTATTTTCCAATTAGTGCTTAAGCTGAAGCCGTTAGAATCGTTTTTTCTTCATATCAACGAGCATAGGCTTACTTAATCGTTTTAAAGAGTTCCGCGGGCAATCTATTTTACACAGAGAAATCATGATATTTCCTTAGCCGAACATAGTTCTAGACCTGAAACTTTATTGGATTTGGTTCATACCCTTATCGGGTCCGAACCGATATCACAATATCACAAGTGGAGCGGGGAAGGGACCTTTGCAACCACCGAGTGCCAAAGCCTCAATAGTCTGAACCCGAAACATTATAGAGAAGGGTGGAAAGGGTGTCGGGTCCGCAAGTGTATCACATTGCAAGTTCAGAGTGGGGGAGCCAAGTCCTTGGAATAGTGGGATCGCCGATTGTGATCTCTGATATATACATATATATCATTGCATCAGAGGAAGGAAGGAGGAAGAGCCATTAAAAGCGCTGATAGTGTATATTGCTTATAACACAATACTTTGAGTATAAAAGCACCGATAGTGGTAATTCTTCGGAATTAACATAAAGATTCTTTATAGGCTACGACAGTGGTTCTAAAGCGTGATAGTGTATTTTGTTCCTTTGGAACAAAACCTCCTCCGATCGTGTATATTGTGTTATAAACGCATTTTCACTTGTTTAAAAGCAATGGTAGTGTATTACTGTAATTCCTCTGGAATTACAGTCCCAATAGAGGACAAGGGCTGTGTGTGAGGAATACCGTTGATAAGAAGGGTTGGGCAATCAGAGGAGAATCCATGAGGCTATCAATTAACAGTAAATGATTGATACACCAATACAAATAGAGTGAGAAATTTGGCCTGATATTGAGGAAATTGTAGCCAGATTTAAAAGGTTGGCTATACCGCCTGCACCCAGGCCACCATTAGTGGTATCAGAACGACTAGCTGACATTGAATTGAATCTCAGAAGCAGGAGAAGGAAAGTTAATATGGCTTTCAGAGTTGGAAGAGGACAAGGATGTGGATGTGGTGGAAGAGGACGGACTGTTGCAAACGCTGAAGTAATGGAAGTTGTACAACAAATGCAAGCTACATTGGATGCATTAACAACATGCAGAAATATAGATGATGGAGATGTTAGTGAACCTGAGGTTGAAGCTGCAGAGGTGGAAGTTGTAGTAGTTACTCCTGGGATGAGGTTCTTTCAGTGAATATTGAGATCCACAGTTAGGCTAAATACCGAGGTTCCAATATATGAAGGAGGACTGAATCATGAAGAATTAGTAGTCTGGATTAATGGCATGGAGAAATTATTTGACTATGAAGAAACAGAAGATGAGAAGAAAGTGAAGGTTGTTGTCACCAAGCTAAAAGGCCATGCAGCGCTTTGGTGGGATTGTGTGCAGGCAGAGAGGAAGAGGCTTGGCAAGCAACCAATCAAGAATTGGAGCAGGATGGTGGCAAAGTTAAGAGGTAAGTTTCTGCTAAGTAATTATCAGCAAACCTTGTTCAGACAGATGCAGAATCTTAGACAGAGGTCTTTGACAGTGAAAGAGTATACAGAGGAATTCTACAAGGTAAGCATAAGAGTTGGAGAAGCCCAGGGTATAGATGAGAAGGTGGCTAGATACATGAATGGCCTTAGGATGGACATTCAAGATGAAATAAGTCTATTGTCTCCTAAAACAATAGAGGAAGCTTATTAGATAGCACTGAAAGCTGAAGAAAAACTCATGAGGAAGTAGTCTGCCAGAGGGAGAGGTACCTTCTGAGGAAGGGGAAGTTAAGGTGGTAGAGGGAGATCTACAACACCTAAAGATGGAGCTAGCAGCAGCTCAACGTAGCATGCACCCACAAGAGTTGATGCAAGAGGCAGAGGGAGTTTTTCTAGAGGAAGAGGAGGCAGAGGAAGAGGCAGAGAAATAAGATGTTACAAATGTAACAAACTGGGACACAGAGCTTTTGAGTGCCCAGAGAATGCAGAAACAAATCAAAGGAATGCCATTGTTGCTCAAGCTGAGGGAGAAGCACCAGCAACAACAGTGACAGAAGAAGAAAATATAACAGAGAGAGGACAATCTTTGGTAATTAATAAAGTTTTTTTCAAGCCAGAAAAGGAGGTGGTTGAACGATCACAAAGAAAGACTTTATTCAAGACAATGTGTAAAGTCCAAGGGAAATGTTTCCAGATGATCGTTGATAGTGGCAGTACTTATAATTTGGTCTCTACAGAAGTGGTGGAGAAATTGAAGCTGAAGATAATGAAACATCCAACACCTTACAAGGTGTCATGGTTGCAAAAGGGACATCAACTGTTAGTAAATGAGTAGTGTGAAGTGGAAATTTAGGTGGGAAAGTACAAAGATAAAATCGTTTGTGATGTGATGCCAATGGATGTGTGTCACATATTGCTTGGAAGGCCTTGGCAATATGATAGAGGAGCCATGCATGATGGAAAAGGAAACACCTACAAGTTTGGAAAGGATGGTGTCAATAATACATTGCTGCCTCTGCAAGAAGAAGATGTACCAGGAAAGAAGATTGATCCAAAACTTTGTTATTAGGAGGAAACGAATACTTGAAGCAGATTGAAGAAAATGAGGTAAATTTTGTTGTGATTTGCAAGCCCAAGGTAATAATGAATTTTACTAAATTTTCTGATTTACCCATTGAAATTCAAGAAATGTTAGAGAAATGTTGTGATATTATTGTTGATAATTTGCCGAATGAGTTGCCACCCATTAGAAGAATTAGCCATCATAGAGATTTGATTCCTAGAGCAAGTCTACCTAAGAAAGCAACTTACAGAATGACTCCTACAGAAAATGAAGAAGTTAGAAAGAGGGTGCAAGAATTGCTTGACAAAGGGCTGATCAGAGAAAGCTTGAGTCCTTGCACCGTACCAACAGTGATGAGCCCAAAGAAAGATGGAGGCTGGAGAATGTGTACAGATTCAAGAGCCATCAATAAAATCACAATCATGTACACATTTCCATTACCTAGAATTGAAGATTTAATGGATTGCTTGAGTGGAGCAAATTATTTTTCAAAACTAGATCTTAAAAGTTGGTATCATCAAATAAGAAGAAGAGAAGGGGATGACTAGAAAACCGCTTTTAAGACAAATGAGGGATTGTATGAGTGGAGAGTAATGCCTTTTAGGTTGTCAACTGCACCAAGTACATTTATGAGACTCATGAATGAGGTTTTTAAAGATTTCATTGGTAAATTCGTAATAGTATATCTGGACGATATATTAGTTTATAGCAGGTCTAAGGAAGAGCATATGAGGCATTTGAATTATTTCTTATAAAGGCTGCAACAGGAGAAATTATTGCTGAATTTAAAGAAGCGTTCATTCATGAAAGAGGAGCTAGTATACTTGGGTTTTGTTATTTCTGTTGAAGGGCTGAAAATGGATCCAGAGAATATCAAGGCAATCATGGAATGGCCTTCACCCAAGACTGTTTTTGAGGTAAGAAGTTTCCATGGTCTTGCTAGTTTTTATAGAAAATTCATCAAGAATTTTAGTAAGATAAACACACCCATTATTGAGACCATAAAGAAGGACAAACAACCATTTAGATGGACTGCTGAAGCAGAGAAGAATTTTCAGTTGTTAAAGAAGAAGATCACTAAAAAGCCTATTTTGGTTCTGCTTGATTTTAACAAACCTTTTCAAGTGAAGTGTGATGCCCGTCGAGAAGCAATTGGAGGTGTTTTAAGCCAAGAAGATAGACCAATAACCTATTTTAGTTAAAAGCTGAATGATTCAAAAAGGATGTATTCTTCTTATGACAAGGATTTCTAAGCAGTTGTGCAGTCATTAAAAAAATGGAGGCATTATTTAATGTCAAAGGAATTCATCCTTTATTCAGATAACCATGCACTACAGTTTATAATGCAACAACCAAATCTCAGCCAGAAACATGCTAAATGGGTAGAGTATCTTCAAGGTTTCCATTTGTTTTGAAGCATATAAATGGCCAATCAAACAAAGTTGCAGATGCCTTAAGTTGGAGAGATGTATTGCTTCAAGAGAGTCAAATACAAGTGTTGGGTTTTGATTTTCTGAAGGAATTATATGAAACTGATTCATATTTTCAAGAGGCATTTGAGGCTTGTAACAATCTTGTTTTTATGGATAGGAGTAAATGGTTGGATTACTTCTTACAAGATGGACCATTGTTTAAAAAAAATCAACTGTGCATACCAAACTGTTCAATGAGGGAGAATTTAATAAAAGAAAAACATAGTGGAGGACTTGCAGGACATTTTCGCATAGAGAAGACTTATGAGCAGCTAAACAGATTTTATTTCTTGCTAAAAATGAAGTCTGATGTGGAGAAGTATGTAAAAACTTGCAAAATCTGTCAACATGCAAAGGGAAGAAGCCAAAACACAAGTTTGTATATCCCATTACCAATTGCAGATAGGCCTTGGGATATGGTAAGTATGGATTTTGTTTTGGGCTTACCAAATACTCAAAGAGGTAATGATTCAATTTTTGTTGTATTCGACAGATTTTCAAAAATGTCACACTTTATTCCATGTTATAAAACCAGTGATGCTTCTCACATTGCTAATTTGTTTTTTAAGGAGGTTGTAAGATTGCATGGGTTGCCCAAAAGTATTGTCTCAAACAAGGATTCCAAATTTGTTGGACATTTCTGGAGGACAATATGGAAGAAGCTGGGAACTAAATTAAGTTTTAGTTCTGCCTATCATCCACAAACTGATGGATAGAATGAAGTGGTGAACAAGAGTTTAGGCAATCTTTTAAGGAGCCTTACTGCAGAACATCCAAAGCAATGGGATCAAGTATTGGCACAAGCTGAGTATGCATATAATGACTCACCTAATAGGAGTATAGGATAGAGTCCATTCCATATTGTTTATGGAATGCATCCAAGAGGAGTAGCTGAGTTAAGAAACTTGGGAAAAGAAGAGATGAGAAGTGCAGAGGGTGAAGCCTTTGCTTCAGAAATGCAGGCAATACATGAACAAGTGAAGCAACAACTGCTGGATAGCAACATCAAGTATAAAACCAGAGCAAACATGAGAAGAAGAGAGATGAACTTTGAAGTTGGAGATTTGGTTTTAGAACATCTCAGAAAGGAGAGGTTTCCAAAGAGGGGTATAACAAGCTGAAGTTCAAAATAATTGGACCGTGCAGAGGATTGAGGAAATTTTCTACAAAAGCCTATGAGATTCAGTTACCCCCTGATGTTGGAATATCACCAATTTTTAATGTTGCAGACTTGTACAAGTATGAAGGTGAAAATGCAGATGATACAACACAAGATCAAGAGAACCAAGAGATTGAATGGATAAAACAGTGACCCACACCAAAGAATTTGCAGCCAGAAAGAATTTTGGACAAGAAGGTGTTTAAGAAAACAAGGGGACAAGAGTACTTCCAGTATTTGGTAAAGTGGAAGGATCAGCCGACCGTTGAAGCTACTTGGGTTACAAAAGACATGCTATAGAAACTGGGTAGTTCTGTAGATGAACTCATGGATAGGAGCCCATGAAGATTTTTGTCCTCAGGATTCTGATGTAGGAGCATGTGACTTAGAGGAAAAAAGTCTTCAAACATATTCAAAAAATCAAAAAAAATCTACAGGCAAGGGAGTGGGGTCCTTTAGCCAACAATTTCCATGCTTTCCTAGTTTAGGATAAGAATAGAATTAAGAATAAATCATGCTAAAATCATCGCTTATGGATAGTTGTAACAAAGATTTACGCTTTAAATCACTCTATGTAAAACCATTCTTTTGTATGGATAAGGACAGAGAGGACTTATCTATTATTTATAAATAAGAAATAATGGGACTCTCTTAAGGGGTTAAGCCTGAAAGCATTATCATCTGAAAACATCTCTCTGTTCCTTTGAATTAATGGTTCTCTATTAATTGATAATTGTATGCATGTGCCTGTCAAATCGCTTTCTTCTAAGTTTGAAAATCGATGAATTCACCTTATTTTCCAATTAATGCTTAAGCTGAAGCCTTTAGAATTGTTTTTCCTTCATATCGGCGAGCGCAGGATTACTAAATCATTTTAAAGAGTTCCGCAGCCAAACTCTGTTTTACACAGAGAAATCGTGATATTTCCTTAGCTGGAACATAGTTCTGGACCTGAAAATTTATTGGATTTGGTTCATACCCTTATCGGGTCTGAACCGATATTGCAATATCGCAAGTGGAGTGGGGAAGGGACCTTTGGAACCGCCGAGTGTCGAAGCCCTGACAGTCCAGACCCGAAACATTATAGAGAAGGGTGGAAAGGGTGTCGGGTCTGCAAGTGTATCGCATTGCAAGTTCGGAGTGGGGGAGCCAAGTCCTTGGAATAGCGGGATCACCGATTGCGATCTTTGATATATACATATATATCATCGCATTAGAGGAAGGAAGGAGGAAGAGCCATTAAAAGCGCTAATAGTGTATATTGCATATAATGCAATACTTTGAATATAAAAGCACCGATAGTGTTAATTCTTCATAATTAACATAAAGATTGTTTATAGGCTGTGACAATGGTTCTAAAGTGTGATAGTGTATTTTTTTCCTTTGGAATAAATCCTCCTCCGATCATGTATATTGGGTTATAAACGCATTTTCACTTGTTTAAAAGCACTGATAATGCATTAGTGTAATTCCTCTGGAATTACAGTCCCGATAGAGGACAAGGGCTCTGTGTGAGGAATACCGCTGATAGGAAGGGTTCGGTGATCAGAGGAGAATAGATGAGGCTATCAGTTAACAGTAAATGACTGATACGCCAATACAAACAGAGGGAGAAATTTTGCCTGATATTGAAGAAATTGTAGCCAGATTTGAAAGGTTGGTTATATCGCTTGCACCCAGGCCAGCAATTCACCATTAGCTAAGCACATTCAGAAGAGAGAAAAAATATACCCAATAGAGAAATTGAGGGGTAAGAGACCAACTAATGAGCCCCCTCCATAGAAATAACCCTCTTTCTCTTTAGTTGTGATTCATACAATTATTCTTAGCATCCCTTTGAGCATTCAAGAATCCGTAGGCCTCTCTCTTCAATGCACTAGGAGAGGGAACCATATTTTATTCAACCTCCTATAGTTGCATTTAATAAATTAACTACCATGAAGTAGCTTGATGAATTTTTCACCACCGCCTCTAATCACATATCATAAATTAACTATCCATAAGTGGCCTAGCTAGGTTTTCAAGCCAGACCTCATTGACTTCAATAATTAAGTTCAAGGTTGGATTCACTGCTTTCCAAGAAAGAAACATCCATCAAACATCAGGGTTTGAATGGTTGTCTCTCCTTCACTATGTGATAATAAGGTTTAAATTTAAATGTTTAAAATACATTGTATCAACTAGTCGTGGCTCTTGGGCTCATACTGACATTATAGTCACATTATAAAAATTGAGGTAAATGAGAGGGCTATCACATTTATGTTTGCATTTTATAGTGAATCAACCAATGAGTTTAATTATAGAAGGATGTGATAAGATTTGATCTCTCGGATGGAGTGTAGGCTAAGTTTGATCCTCTTGCAAATTAATTGCAACTTCAAATTTGAAGGATTGGTACCTAGACTTAGGTGTCTCATGATATCGTTGGAATGACTAACTATGATTAATGCATATACTAGGAGATTCTTGGCTTTATTAATTCCTTGTAATAGGTAATATAATCCCACTTTGTTTTTTGAAAATTTTCCCACGCTTTGGGAATACTATAGTTCAATTTTCCCATTAGGGAAAAATATTTCCCCCTTTGTGCCTACCATTCATGAGGTTTTATTTTGAGGTTCCATCCAAATAAAGAGTGAAATATTCCTCAACAGGTAACCACTCTTGAAACCTTTCAATAGATAAAGAAAATTTCTAGTGATCATTCCTTGAAGGAAAGGGATAAAGGCTTATAGGAATTCGTAGTTGTTAGAATGAGGACCACTCCTCTTGGATGGTGATCTAAAAAATGCGTTAATTACTACTTGGTTGCTAGTAGCATTACACATAAGTAGAAGGATTTTCCTCTCGTTTTTATATCCTTCAAAGGCTTGAATGAACTATTCTGAGGTCTTAATGAATTTAGCTACTATTATTACTAAAAATCCTCCAATTATAGCGAATCATTGGAAAACTGTGATTGATTTTTTTAATCCCTCTAAAAATTGCCAGACTTGGGAGAGATTTGTTCCTTCTTTAATAATTCAAATTCCTAGTCAGTGAGTCTAACATGACAAAAGATAAAACTATGGAGAGAGGTCATCCTTGTTAAAGTCCTCAATAGGTGTAAAAAATAGTTGTTGATTTTCCATAATCAAATAGGGAAATACAAGGGTAAATGATGTAAGTTGAGATCAAATTTGTAAATTGATGATTGAATCAATACAAATGGAGTACCACAAAGAGGAAATTATGATAGACCCAATCATAGTCAATTTCCATCTCTGAGTGTATTTCTTCTTGAAAGAGAATAATGTTTTCCATGATTTTTCATTTTTGGACAAATGCTCCCCAGTTTTCTATGATTAATCTTGCAGAAGATATTTTAACCTTTTTGATATTATTTTTTTTATGAGTTTATATGAAACATTATAGAGAAAGATAAAGTGAAATATGTTGAAGGACGAATGTATTTTTTCATTTTGTATGAGTAGCAATATATGAGTTTACTCCTATCCCTGTCATTGAACCATTTTCAATATAACAATAATAATCAAGTTCGGTTTGGTGATATTCCAATAAGGTTTATAAAAATGAGAAGAAAACCATCATAGTTACGGACCCAGTTAGGGTCAAAAGCTCTTAGGGCCTTGTAGGCTTTCAGAGGTTTTATAGGTTGCATCAACATATCATTGTCCTTTATAATAACCACTTAAGGCTTATTTTCTTACATTTTTTCTAAAACATTCTCATGTTCAATGGGTTTCTTCATATATAGTGACACAAATTAGATTAAAGTTTCCTCTTGAATCTACTCATATGTGCTTAGAATATATCCTTCTACTTATGTTTTTGATTTTACATTATTTTTTGTTTCTCTTGTTTGTAAATAAAATAAGTGTTGTTGTCTCCTATTTTAACGATAGAGTCCATGCTTTGGAATGCCAAATTTATTCTTCATTTTTTAAGGGCCAATGAATATTTTTTGAAATTTCATTTTCCTCCATTAGAAAGCTATTGGGGGACTATTCATTGTTCCATCTTTCCTTCGATGTTCTCCAGTAGTTGTTTTAGGCCATAAATAGTATATTTCATTTCTATTGACTTTTTTCGCATGGATATTTTGAGAGTATTCTTCACCATTTTATATATTTTGTTTCCATATTAACATCAGGGAACCTTCAATTCATTGGTTCCACTTATTTGATACTATAATTAAGAATTTTAGATCCTAGGTCTAATTGGGGATGTAACAAAAGAGAAGGTGTCCATAATTTTGTAAAGGAGTTATGGTTAAGGTATTTTGTTAATGGTATAAGATTCCCCAAACAAGTATTTGAGATAAAGGGTTGACATTATCATCTAGAAGTGAGCCATTAACAAAAGCCTAAACTGACCATGCCATTGTGTGCTGAGGTGTTCTCTGTCTATTAGAATCTATGCATTTTCCTTTGATTTGATTTGTGTCCATCAAGCCAATGTAGGAAGAGAGATTTTGACCTGTACTATGGCTCACCATTATGGCCAGTTTTTTTGTATGTATGGCTTCTGGGTCTTTTGTATCTGGTTATCTCAACCCGGGAATAGTTTGTCAGTTCTGTTGGACAGCTTCGGCTTCCTCTGAGGTCTTGACCTCCATGTAACTATATTTTCCTTTTATTAATAGAATAGCCTTTACTTAGAAAAAAAAAAATGTAGGAAGAGAGATTATCCCTATGGCTCTTTAAAATTATCCCTAACCTTAGATACCCTTTTTTTTAGGCTTGGATGGTTGTATTAAAATACCCTATGTAGAAACTATAGGCCTCACACTTTGTATCTTTTAAATTTGATAGTGATTTCCAACATATAATTATATTTGAATAAGTATTTGGAATGTAAAGATTGATGAAAATTGTAATTTTTACAAAAGGAATTGTTTTGAAGACCTATTGCTAACAATTTGGGAGTGGAGAGTTCCTAGAAGAGTTGAAAATTGTTTAACCACTAGACTGAACATTAAACTCTCATGGCCCCTCTCAAGCTTAGTGCTTTTCCCAAGCTTCATTTCAATGCTGATGTATTTTTTTTGGAGGATGAAATCTTCCTCCAACTTGGTCTCCTTGAGAAAAATTATTTGAGGATTTTCCATTTGGATCAAGTTCTTAAAATATGTCCATTTTGTTTCACTACCCAAACCTTTCCAATTATAGGAGATAATCTTCACTACTTACTATTTTCGTTGGAGGCTCCCATAACTAGAGGGATATACCTAGTTTACTCTTAATTCTTCTAGTGATTCCTTCTATAATATGTTGAGTTCTCATTCCTTTATCTTTTCCTACATATTCTTCCCTTTTATCTTTGTTGATTTTCTTTCCTATCTTCTTATAAGTTCCACTAACTTCTAAGCCTCTAATTACTTCTTGTTTCAATTACTCATCTACTATTTATATTTTAAGGGAGATTAATTCTTAGGAAATTAGAGGTATGGATGACTACCCTCCTCTAGAGCTAGGAATTCCCATATTGTTGATGAGGAATTTTCTACCTAGGAATCATCTTCTAGTTGAGGTAACTTGTCCTTTTCTCCTACTTTTTATATTAGGATTTTGTTGTTTCAACGATGTTCATTTGGGATAAACATTCATAGATATTTCCCAAGGGTTTTGTGAGCTGACTTAGTTTTTAGGTAGGTGTTTTGGACATGGTTTTTCTTTAATGTAGAGGGATAAAAATGGGATGATGTGTTGGAGGTAGACTATTCGGTTGTATTTTATTGGTGGGCCTTGGAACATTTATTTTTTGGTTACTTCCATTGATATCATATGCTAGTGTTTCTTTGGGATATTTCCTTATGAATTGGTCATATTCATGACAAGTTTTATAATTAAATGGGGCCTTATCATAACCTATTGTTTGGATAAACCTCATGTTTTCCAAAGAATGTTGAATATCTTTAAGAAGCTCATTTTCTAATTCAACCTTAATATATGCCTTGCACATGTGAACATGCCCTCTTTAGGTTCAAATGTATTAATATATTTTCCTAAGGTATATTTCATATTTCTAAGCATGGCTTAATTATTGTTGCAACATGATAAACCCAAGTCCACCAATTGTTTCCTAGACCTAAGGTGTCTTGGAATTTTCAAAAGGGAGTGGATTCCCTCCATTGGAATCTATATAAACTAGGTTTTTTCATGTAACTACAATTGTCCTAGTTCTATAAGGGAACCTAGGTTGTTAGGGGAGTTTTGATGACTTAGCATTGTTGTCCATGTGGCAGATCACAAAAGAGACAACTAATTATGTTGAGATATTTTGTAATCCCTAGGGCGGAGGAAAAATATAAGAAATATGTTAGGGGAAGTGGCATTAACTTCTAGAAGAGGGACATATGTGTATTTTGAACATGAATGTTAGTTACAGTGCCCATAATGTAATGTATATATTTTAGGGCATGTAGGATGAGCTGAATTTTGTAGGAGGGGATTGAATAGAGTATAGAGTAGAGATAAACAAGAGACGTCCAAGAGAGAGTATATGGGCCAATTCTTTTGTAGTCACAACAAACATGTACAAATCCTCTGTTAATAGAAATTTCATGATATTGTCCTCCATTATGGTGTGCATTGATGTCTGTGTATGTGTTTGTTAATCCCTTATGTATATTGTGTACATGAATTTATTGGTGTAACTAGGTATAACCTGGTCAACTTTCACAGTTGTAATGTAATGTGAGTAGATGAGAAAGAAGGTATGTGCATAAAGAAAGCTAGGGCATATTGAGGAGAAAACATTAATTGAGGGTGAAGCATAGTTTAACCATCTATAAGGATGGGAATGAGCAATCTTAGTAAAATTCCATTGGGAAGCCTAATGACATATCTAGTCACATTGAAGTGGTGGAAAAACAAGAGTGATTTTGCCGACCATGGTTTTTGGTTTCAGACCACCTCCCCCTTTGTTAATCTACCACAGACTATTGGGGCCCTGTTATAAAGTTGGGTTGTAGATAAAGCACTTCTCATGCTAATACCCTGGAAATATGTTTCTCATTAAGTGGGGGCCCACGGTGGGAGTTAAGAGCCTACCCCCCTTATTAAGGCACAATAAACTTGGGTTCCCTTAAGTGAATGTTGGTTGTAGATATGGAAACATCACGTTTATGCCATTCAAATGTAGGTAAACATGACTAATGGGACATTTAACGCTAATAGAAGTCCCACCTATCACCGTCACCACTGATCGGTTAACTTCCCCCCATGGAAGTGTTGAAATTTGCAAGCATCGATGAGTTGAAGTGGTCCCAATAGTAGAAAACCCTCATAGATCAGAATATCCCTATTATTTTTAGTCATGACAACCAAATTTTTTTTGAGAGCATTGAGTCGTAAGTGGTGACGAGCGCTAAGCGAAAAAGGGTAGATGGTTCCCTACACTAATGAATCGAATAAATAGGGATATCCTCATCAATTGAAGATCCTCCTTTGCATTCAGAATTGGGAAATCCTATATTTTTTAGGTTTTCGAACCCATTGGTGTTCGAGGAAAATATTCCATCTTTGGATCTTGGGTGAAAGTTAAATTCTGACTCTGATCTAAAGTGGAAACAAGAAAATCTGAGAATCTTGACACCGATAGGATAGGCTAAGCACCCATTTATTTAGTTAAGGTTCTAAACCCATGGTCATATGATGGTATCGAGTTGAACTCAGGTGCTATGGGTTCATAAAATTTGGGGTTTTCGTGTTATTTCACATTGTGGGGAGTTTTGGCTTGTAACTCTTGTAGGGAGTTAAAAAAAGCACTGACACCATTGCACTGCTGAACAAGTATCAATCCATAGTCTTGATTAATGAAATAGTGGTATTTCACAAAAGATTTAAGCATAACCTTAAGTATTTACAACTCACAGAACACTGAGCTAATGAGAAAGTAGGTGTGAAGGCTGAGCCTCACCATCGAAGTGGTATCATAGCAATGTTAAAGAGGATTGTTCATAGAACTAGAAGGATACTAGCAAGAATTGTAGAAGACATCAACATAATGTCTAAAGCATTGATGGAGAATAAAAAGGATTGGAAACATTGGAGGAAGCATAGAGGCAACATTTTTTTTTGTTAATAATAAATATGAGTATGTGTTGACAAGTGAAAGCAAGGAGCTATGGAGGTTTGATAAAGAGACAAATCACAAGGGATATGGTACAAGGGAGAAGAAAACTACATCTAAGGAGCATAGATACATATAATTGTTGATAAAAGCTTGGAGAAGACTGATGGTAGAAGAATATTATAGTAGTAACTCGAAAATGTTCTTGGAAGAGAAGATCTGATGAGATTTAATAAGTAGTTGGTATTAATTGTTATTCAATGAATTAATGTGCATGTATGAGAAGGGGAGGAAATAATTTATGGTAACCATTCTAACAAATATTTCATAATAAATAAGAGAACAACATCCATTTGAGGTTTGGTAGAAGTTGTTGAGACAACTCCATAATTGTAAATGTGGGTAGAATTGTCTAGAAGGAAGAGAAATTGAAGCTCTTGAAAGTTAGTATACTGCAGAAGCATGAGACAAGCAAAAGGAATCTTAGAAGAATCCATAGGAGAGAACAAGTGATACCAAAATACCAAGTGCAGAGAAGACAATGTTGGTGAGGTGTCTTGTAATAGGTGAAATAGACTTGTTACTCTAGAGGCTTGTATGTAACTTACAATTGAGCATGGAGAAACTCATAAAGGAGGGACAGATGAATATCCATGATCATGATAAGTGTTTAACTAAAAGACACAATAGAATAGAAGAATATGACAAAGAAAATGACATGGGAATGAGAAGGATGAGTCAAGGGGAATTTGACAGAGAAGTTGCTGATGCTACTATAGGAAAGTGAAAAGGACTAGTGATGTGGATGGAGAATGAAGAAGCAGGTTAAATGGCTTATCAAAAAAAAAAATGTATGAAAGTTGAGGAAGAAGTTGGGGTACATGATGAGATATTAGTTGATTGGAGAAGAACTTAGATCAGTTGATTATGAGCATGAGGAGGAGGTTGTTCACTATTGTGAAACAAATCAAGGAGAAATTCTTGGAAATGTTGATGGTTCTAATGAGTGACTTCATGAGAGTCTCATAGATTACTTGGATTGCTCAGATCAACATGAAGATATGGTAATGTAGATACAAAATGAGGCTAAATAGCCTTATACTAATCATTTCTGTATGAATATAGATATTTCATGTATTGAAGATGAAATAAAGTCACTAAAAAATGTGATAAGGATAGAGGAAGAACAAAACCAAAATTCTATTATGCAAGAAAGAATATACAAGTTGTCTTATAAGGCAATCAGAGTGGATGTCATCAACACAAAAGAAATGAAACTATGGGAGAATAGTTCCAAGGACCTTTTAGTGCAAAAGGAGGACAAAGTTGGCTTATGAAGAAAACCAAAAATAGGACAAAGGAGATGAAGAGCTGTATTGAAATAAAATGATAATGGAATTTAATGGGGAAATCAAATTGATGAAGATGTAACTTAGAGAACCTGATAATGAAACTTTATTTCATGCAGAGAAATAGGATGGTGAGATCTATGAGAAAGTTCCATCATGGATAATTAGGGATGGAAACCTCGTAAATGAAGACTTTAATGAATATTTGAGGATGATAGGAGAAAGACTAGTTAATCCAAGGAATGAGAAGGATTCCATAAATATTGAAAAATAGAAGAACATGGAGGAAGAAAATAGTAGATGTCAAAAACATGTTTTAAAAGAAAAATAAGAGGATGAAAAGGAGATCAATGCGCATGGAAGACATTAGACTACATTTTTATTTACAATGGTGAAGAGAAGAAAATAATAATTCTTCTGATCTATGGTGATTTTTGGAGATTCAATATTTGTTGCAGTAAATTTGCTTCATGTGTAGATACAGGTTTGGGAAATGAAAATAAATATTTCGTAAATCATACGTGAAGAAGGAATTTATGTTCCTTAACCATATTTTAAGTAATTGATGGTAATAAAGAATGGAGGTTGAGAGCTTACAAGAACATTGAGATGGTTATTAAAGCTATAAAATTTTTGAATTTTGAAGAAAAGCTACAACTGAGAAATGATAGTAGAATGGATTATCCAAGGAGTAAGATGAACATTCAAGTTGATGAGTTGTTTATGATGATGTAGAAATTTCCTGAGAAGAGGAATAATGGAATAAGGAAAGCGAGAAGCAATAAAAAATTAGTAGATTGCAAGAGAATACAAGAATGGAAAATTGGAGGATTGAGGATAAAAACCAAAAAAGTTGACAACTACAAGGAGGAAAGGGGACAAATCTAATGATGAAATTCAACCATGGAACAAATCTAGGTGAAGACGTTTTTAGTAAGGCAAGTGAATAACAACAAACTACAATTTTGAGCCCTGGAAGGTGTCAAGAAGCAACAAAGCATGTGGACAACAACAAAATCATGTTTGGGGCCCTAAAGAATTTTAGTAGAGGAGCACAAAGCCATGTCCACCAATTGTTTCCTATACGTAAGTGGCCTAGTAATTTAAAAAAGGGAGCAGATTCCCTCAATTGCAATATGTATAAATTAGAGTTTTTCATGTAAATACAAGTGCCTAGTTCTAGAAGGGAATCTAGGTTGGCAGGGAAATTTTGATGAGTGAGCTTTGTTGGCCATGTGCCACATTGTAAAAGAGACAAATAATTAAGATGACATATTTTCTAATCCCTAGGGAGGAGGAGAGAGGTAAGAATAATGTTAGGTGAATTGGAATTAACCTCTACACGATGGACATCTGTATATCTTCGAGAGGGATATTATTTACAACCTCCATAATGTAACTTAGATATTTTAGGGCATGCACGAAGAGATGAAGTTCGTAGGATAGGATAGAATAGAGGATAGAGTAGAGATAGCTAAGAGAGCCTAAGGATCGAGAGTGGTCGAAGAGAGAGTAAATGGGACAATTATTGTGTAGTCAAGCTAGACATGTACAAATCATATGTCAATAGAATTTATGTGATATTATCCTCCATTATGGTGTGTTTTTTATCTATATGTATGTGTGTTAGTTCCATGTGTCTGTGAATTTATTGTACACTTGGGTATAACCAAGTAAATTTTCCTGCTTCTAATGTAATGTGATTATACAGTGAGAAGGGATGTGCATGGAGAAACCTCTACATAAATCAAGCTTGGGCGTATTGAGGAGCAATTACTAATTGAGGCAAAAACAAAGTTTAGCCTTTAATAGCGCCAGGAATGGGAAGCCTCAATAAGAATACATAGGAAATCCAAACAAAAAATCTGATCACATTGAAGTGGTGGAAAAATTAGAGTGTCTTTGTCAAGATGGGTTACCCCACCACCCCCTTTTGTTAATCTACAATATACCTAGGGGGGAGATAAATTTGGGTTGTACATGAGGTCTTGCCCATGACAATACTGTCGATAGATGTTTTCTCATTAATTGATGGCTCATGGTGGGTGTTCTGATATCAAACCCCCCCTTGTTAAGTCATGATATATTTGGGGGGTACCCGAAGTGAATATGGTACATATATTTCGTTGCATTGCATATGCACCATTCAAAGGTAAGAAAAATTGACTAATGAAACATTTCCCTATTATAGAAGTCTCATCTATTTTCATCCCCATTGTTTGGTTCATCGACCCACTAGGGAAGTATGGAAAGTTGTAAGCACCAACGAAGGGGAGAAGTCTTGTCAGTAGATAACATTGATAGAATGGGATATCCACATTAATTTTATCCACTGCCACTGCCAATTGTTGGAGAGGATCAGTCTGTAAGAGATGATGAGAACTAGGAAATAATTGCCAGGTGGCCTTGTCCATTAGAGAATCCAACAAATATAGAAATCCCCATTGATTGAAGTTCCCTCTCGACATCAAGACTTCGGGAAAATACTACGGTTGTATAGTTCAAGAACACATGTATGTTCTAGGATGAGATTACACCTCAAGATCATAGGGAGAAATTTGAAATCTCAGGAGTCTAGTGTAAAGTGGAAACATATTGATCGAACAGTCTCAAGATTGATATTACAAGTTAATTGTCCTTTGATTTAGTTGTGGTTCTGAACCCACAATCATATGATGATTTCAAGTTAAGCATAGGTAATAGGAGTTCATAGAATTTGGGGTGCCTGCATAATTGTGAATTGTGGGGATTTTTTTCTTACAGCTATTGTTGGGAGTTAAGAAAAGTGCTAACAATGTTTTTATATTGAACGAGAATCAATCCATAGTCATTATTAAGGAAACAATGGGAGTTGAAAGTAGGCTTAACCATAACCTTGAGTATTGACATCTCACATAACATCGAGTCAGTGAGGAAGTAGGTGAAAATGTTGAGCCTCATCACTAGTAATGGTAGTCAAGGGGAAGATGTCATAACTTTATGCTTAAAGGAACAACAAAGGGGATATGATTTTTAGGTGTGAATTATAGGGTGTGGTAGTGCAAATAAAACCCTTAGGATCTTTCAAAATAAAGGTTTCTCTTGAATATTAAATCCTTGTATTCCGTTTCATCAGAGAGACACGTGAAGAAACATTTTCCAAATAAGGGTAAAGAGAGCTTACATTTTATCAATGGATGGTAACTATTATCTACCAAGGATTCCAACATGCATGGAGAGGGTCAGATGCTTCTGAATTGTCCTACTAATGATCATGTGGCTAGCCTTAGTGCCATACATCAGGATTATGGTGCATGGACTAGGATCTTTAGGATCTCTTCATATATTTTAGAAAAACATGATTGTTGCAACTTCATAAACCTAGTGATTAATGAGACTACTGATGTGAATGCAATAATACTATGAGGGACGGAGGGAGGAGGTGAGCCTCCGCCTAACAGGTAGACCATTTGAGACCTAGGGTTTACAGAGGAGTGATGACACAATGTCATAGCATGTGGTTTTACGTATTCATTCTTAGAGATAAGAAAAATTCAATTTAATTTTAAAAAATTAAATGTAATTAATTTTGTTCTTTAATTTGATTCACTACTATGTCTCGGTGACCATTTATAGTGTAAAAGTTAATATGACCCAAAAATGGGAAATAACAATGAGGATCACTCCTTTGAACTTTTTCATTTGGATGTTTGTAGGCACATAAGCTTAGCTTGCTATAATGTTGTGGTTGGAAAGAAGATTGTTATATCATATGAAACCTGAATCAAACGGTGTCATAAAAGCCAATGTTTTGTGTTGCAACTTGCAAAGTAGATTTAGATTTAGCATACTACAAACAAAAAAAGTGAGAGAAATGGTCATATTGTCCATTAATCAATGTAAAATATAAAAACTGAAGATACATGAATAAAATATCAGTGCAACCTACCTAAAACATCCTATCTTGAATATTCATGAGATGTATCATAAGTATTGGTAAAACTTGACTATCATGGAGACAACAAGAAATTCCACATATCCCTTATAAATTTACAACAAATTCTAGGAAATTTCCTACAGTACTCCAAGTTCGTAGAATTTTGGAACCACGAGTACATGGTTTTTTATTTTGGCTAAGGTAAGGTCTCGAATCCATCATGCAAAACCCATAATCTATGTTTCAAATTGTACAACAAATTTAGATTTAGTGTAATAAAAAAAATAGAGGAGAAAAATTGCTATATTTATGAAATATTAATGTCCATTGTGAAATATACATATACATATAAGGAATAGAGATGAAATTTACTCAAAACATTGTACCTAAAACATCCTTGAAATCATTTGAAAGCGTTACTAAAATTTGAAGGTCCTAATACATTAAGAAACTCCACAAATCCAGAATAAAATGCCAAACTATTTGGTGACATTTCCAACAATTAATCATTCCCTTAAACTACCAAACCACAAGTATTTGTATTTTTGTTTTATGAGAAGTATGTACATGGTTTTTTTTGGCAAGGTCCTCGTGCAAGATAAGATTTAATTATCATTACACATTACGAAATCAGTACATATAGGTTAATAACATATATAAAAGATCATCATTATCTAATTATTTCTGGTACAATATGCCTTTATTATGTCTTTACTAATAAGTGAAAATCAAGAATATTCTATGCCCTTCGTCATATGAATAATATGAAAAGGATTTTTTTGTATAGGTTGACTATTTTTCTTTCTTAAATTTTGTAATATATTAAGAATAAATATAGACCAATGATGATTGGGATTGTGCAATCTACAATTATAGGAGGTAACTGATTGTCCATTGCACACTTGTAGCTAGCAAGGAGGGAGATTGAGGCTTAGGATTGAAGAATACATAGTGGGAGAAGCCAGCAAGCCTCAAAGATGCAGCATTTCAGTCTGAGAAAGAAGAAAGCTTCAGATCTAAGGTTAAGGAAAAGTAAAGTGTAGATTAATCTTTGAATGAGTTAGATAAATCATGGTTATCGACCATAAAATATCATACAAAGGAGATAACATGCATGCATAAAAAGGCCTAGCAACAGTAATTGCTAGTAAGAAAAATGGCTTGGGAAGGATGCAACACTTGTCAAAATGGAATGAAAGACTAAATAAACACTTGTACAAGGTAATAATAGCAGAAAAGTCAGTAACTACAAGAAGAAATGGGCAAAGTGGCACTTGCAAAAACAAAAGTGATGGAAAAAGATGTAAAAAGTGACACTTTAGAAACTTACCTGGAAAAGCGCTACAAACCAAAACCAAATCTCCTTGAACTAATGGGGATGGTTAGAGCTCCAATGTTGAATATGTAAATGTACTCTACAAGCCTCCATTATATATATTTAACCCATAGGATTATGTTTAGGTTTTATGGTTCTCATGCCAAAATCAAGGAGAAAGAGACACTTGTCCACCAATAAAAATATAAAATTGTTGCGCATGGTAAAAGAAGAATGTGCACTCCCTATTTGCTAGGAATCCCCAATTTTCTTATTTCGGGAGGCTGCACAGTCCATTGGTAGAAAAGATTGTGTAATCCCAGTGACAAGGGATTGTGAAGTTCACTGGCTCAGTGGATTGTGTGGTTCTGACTCTGAAGGGAGGATTGGATAGTTTACTTTCCCAATTACTACCGGTCTCACATGATTGTGTAGTTTAGTTCCCCAAGGAGTTGCACAATATCCCATGGTAGAGAATTGCACAGTTCCCATAGGAAAGACTAGCAATTAATGCTAGATCAGGAAAAGAGTTTACTTGTGCTTGGAGGGAGTTAACTTGTCATAAAAAGTTGTGCAATTGTTGTTGAAAAGAATTAGTTAAGACACCACAAAAGTGTTGCATGAATGGATAAGTGATTATCACACTAGAAAAAAGGTAGGCTCAATTCCAAAATTGAAATGTAGAAAAAATTTGGGAGGATGGTTGTAGCAGCTACAACAACTAGTCATCATATTTCTTTGTAGGGAAAAGTTATTCCTTAAGTGCATCAACAAGAGCAGCTCAAGTGGGCTTGCATTAAATATCTTAGACTCTTATTCATTATGTCTCTCCTAGAATTCTTCTTAGCAATTTTTCATATAGGGAAGGACTTTTAGAAGTGTAACAGTGGTATTATCATTGTACCTAATATTTTGGATAGGATAGTAGCCCTCTAATAGATTTCACCTACTCTACAAATAATTTTCATCCATTTGGCCTTTGAATAATGGGATGTCAAAGTTAACTTCTACCTTGAAGTGTGTTGCACCTCTAAAATTTATGCTTATATAAGTTGCCTCAGCCATTGCTAATAATCATCAAAGGATTTTGGAGAATTTTTCAATCATGTTATTCCTTTATCGTGTGATTTCTTCCTTTGGGAAATAACTTGATAGGTTCTCTTACTCTATAATTGCTCTTTTATTTTACAATTGGAGGTCACTTTGACTGGAAAGAGTGTGTATCATCATGTGAAAGTAGCTTGAGATTCAATTCTCTATAGCTTAACCTTGTCGGGAATATGTGCTAGGAAATATTAAGGAGTAGAGTACTCTGATACCACTAATATGGGATGTTTGGGGATTGAAACTAAATTTCAAAGATAAAATAATTCATAAGTGCATAGATAATAATGGAGAGGATATGAAAATATCTTAATTATTTTTATTAAATGGTAAAAATGTCATAATATTACATCGAGGAAGGATTCATGGACTTTACAATATTGAAGGCTTATATTTATATTATTTTGGATTCCTTATCAAATAGATTCATGCACTTTCATTATATTTTAAATACCATGGGTAACAAGAAACTAAGAGCGAATACCATAAATCACTATGGTAAAATATAAAGAATGGTTATCTATGGTAAAAGCTAATTGTACAAATAGTTTTTTATTTTTTTCTTCCCCATTCCAAATACATTGGGTGGATACCATGTTTTTCCAAAACCATCGGCTTGTAAACCATCAATGGTAGAAACCAATTATTGGCATTTTGTTAGGATTTATATCACCAATGTGGAGGAGGCATCTTGACTTATTGAGAGCGCGAGTGTTTATTCCTTTAGAGAATATTATATACTTCTAAAATTAATATTCTCTCTCTTATTTTTCTCCTTTCCATTCTCTACTCGATTGGATCGATAAAAAAGACACCATTCAATTATCGTATCGAGTCAAGAAATGATAGTCCTAGAATAAATACGGGCATCATTGGTCTTCTTATAACTTTTTGTCTGAATGAATAAAGTTTTCCATTTATACTATTGACTTTAAATATATGTAAACCCAAAGAAAGTAGGGGACCACAAACTAGCCAAGTGTTTTTTGTCATCACAATCTCCCTTTAAAACCTTTGCCAAATTGTATTTTGATCCAAACAAGAGAATTTTTCATGTATGAAATTATTGAACAAAATGGGAAAGAAATATGTAACGAAACAAGAAAAAAAAATCAAGAAAATAGAGAAAATGTAAGACTAGATGAGAGAAAAATGCAGGGTAGATGCAATGCAAGGGAAAAACTAAAATGTGACTAGACCTACTCCTAACCCAACTAGCTAGAAGGTCAGGGATAAGTGAAGTGAAATTTCCAATACACCAATAGAATTTGTTCCCGACCTACTAGTACAAAGTATGGCCAATGAGTACCAGTATAAGACAATGTGAAAAAAGAAATATGTGATATTGAATAATTTTCACAAGAAATTGAAGGCCTTGCCTATTAACAGAAAAATGTGTCATAAAAACTAACTTTAACGAGTCCACAGTATTACCTTTTCGATTAGAAAAACAGGCATAAAAACCTTGAAATCTTCTTGTGAATGTACCTTCATTCATGTTCTCATTTTTAACAAACATCAAGAAATATCAAAACTTATTATTTACATCAGATCTTGGTAAGTAAGATGTTTCTATCAAATCATAGATTCAATAATGGAATTCAAAATAATCCATTTGAAAACCTTGAAACTCTTTGGAGAATGAAATTTCAATTAGTGCATTCGAATCATCGAGAGAAACTTGCAAAGAAAATGTGACCTGGTCTTCTTGAGAAACCTTGTCAAGATAGTGAGGACCTAACATAACCATCAACAAAAGATGAAGTGCCTCAAATATTGGACAAGTATCTAAATTGTGAAATAGATAATCATTAAGATCAATAGGTTGAACAAGATCAATCAATGTAAAACAACTATCTTCAGATATACTAGTGGGAAAACGATAATTTGAATGAAAAATGTTAGACCCAGTGTTATGATCATATTGGTGGTTTGACATACAAGACACTTGTTTCTTGATTAGTTCCCTTTGTGTCCAATTCCATACCAGACCAATAATATGAAACCTTGGTGAATTAAAAACAATTGTTGACATTGTAAATATGGGAAACGAATTAAAATAACATGCTGACAAAAGTTTAGAATGATATGTGAAATCAGATTTAATATCCATATCAACATGGAGGTTTTGGTCCACTAAATGATTCAAGCATTGAATGTTACTCAAAGGGATTGATTGGGCCATAAGAAAAATGATTATCTCAAAAACAAAGGAAAAAAATATAATGAGTTGATTAGTCACAAAATAGTTTGATAGGGAGAGCCTTTTAGTAAATGAGGACCTTTGTCTCAATAATAAGGATGGAAGATTTCAAATCTATGTATATATGTGAAAAGTGCATGCTTCATCTCAAATTTAATGTGATTTTCATAGAGAAGAATTAACTAAACAATAATCTTCAACTCTATCATGAATATTAATGAGATTCAATTGAAAACACTTGAAATCCTTTAGGAGTGAGCTTAGATCCAATGAAACAATGCTGAGAAATGAATTATGTGAGAAAATTCTAATCTGACCTAGTTAGGAGATCTCATCAGGATTTCTAGAACCTAATATAACTATCAACTGTAGTTGAAGTTCCTTTCCATGCTCACAAGTCCCTGACTTTCGAATGTTAAATGATTGAATTTTGAAAGCATGGTTAGGTCATGATTTGTGTGAAGATAACTATCATCAATTGTTTCTGCAAGATCATTACTCATCAGATGGAATTGTTAGAATCATCAATTCCATTGGATGTCTCAACATAACCAAATAGATTACCCAAATTGTAATAAAAGTTTTCAATCATTACCACATTAGTTTCTTCATCATGGGAAACCTTATCACATTGTGTACAATTCAAATTTAATTCATTAAAATGCTTCTTAAAATAACATGATATATCAATTGGTTCATTACACATGTTTCAACATAAGGGCCAGTTGGTTGAGGAAGAAATTATTGTGAGGAACTCTTCTATTATCAAATTAGATTTGAGATCGAAGCTTTACAAATCCATATCTTCTTATGAAAACAAGAGATCATTCAATGTACTTGGGAAGTCATCACCATGTGTATCACTGGAGTCATTTTTTTCAGGGTGATGGTTGACCAAGGCTCTACATTGGTTGAGGACTTCAATCCCACTAGATTAATCACTCAGATGTTGAAATTCTTGATCAATAAATAATGTAAGAATATCATCTTGACATGGCGTAATTTGGAAAAGAGATGTGATATTAAAATTTTCATTATCCTTTTGCACCTCTACCTGTGAAATGTGACCAGCTTGTACTTGAATACCATTTGAACCAATAGAGAATCATAAGTATCTAGAGTAGTTACTGGGACGCAGATTGATTAAGTGAATTAAGGTACAAAGGGTTATGAGGTGTAAATGATAAAGCATGAAAGGTATCCATCAAAGAAGAAATACTTTTAATCATATAATATTCTAGATTTGAATTATGGACATCAATGTTATCTGGAGGGATCAAGGAATTAATCTTCACCTCAGGCTCCATGGATTTATTAGAAAATCCAAATTTCTTCTCGATAAGATCTTGATCATGGGAAGGATATGAAGGTGGGATAAATGCATCAACAATTTGATCTTCATATTTTGCAAATCCAACATTTTCATAAGAGACCACCTTATTTGGTAATGAATAAGGAGGAGGAGAAGGAACGAAAGGGAGAATACATTCCTCCTTTGAAATTTTAAGTGTACTGAGATAGAAATAAGATGGGAGACTTATAAAAGATTCATATTCATATGGTTATAAATAAATACTAACTAACTAATGGAACTTTTCATTCATAAAATCCTAATCCATACCTTCCTGAGAAAAATCATAGCAAAGATGATCAAGAAATCATTCTAGAAGATCCTCTAATGATTCATCAAATTTCATTCTAAGTTGATTAATCCTCTTATACACAATTTGATAACCATACCTATCAAAGGCTTGATGAAGCTCCTTGAAGAGTTTTTCAAATGAATGAATAGAAGTAGATGGTAAGGTTGGACACCATTGCTTAACTTGACCTTCATGTGTGAGGGTGAATAATTTACAAGCATCATCTTCACAATTCACTTTATCAAAATCACAGAACTTAAGAAACTGAAGTGGATGCTTAGCTATAGATGTTTCACCCTCACCATTGACCTTTGAATAAGAAAAGACATGAATTATTTATGCATGGAATTTAAGGTTTTCCCCATTAGAAAAGAAACACAAGATTATGATTTGGGAGGAATCCATTTATGATGACAGATTCAAAATAGAGTTCATGGGATCAGATTGTCATCTGGCCCTCCTAGTGCCAACTATTGATGGTGCTGGAAACATGCCAAAAAAGGGGGTCTCCCTGGTATTAACTCCCAATTAGTCCTCATACCATTTGAATTAGGAGCCCCATCTCGATGATAGGCATGACCACCATTATTCTTAGGTATTTTCTTGGATGCAACTATTAACATAATAGATTATAAAAAAAACTTTAAAATAGGCAAGTAAGTTGACACTATGAGCCATACAATTGAAATAAATATAAGGTACTTTCATGCAAGGGAAGGATAGAGTGAGCCTCTAGAAGAAAGATAATAGTACTATCCTATAAGAGACACACAAGCATATCGAAGGAATTTTTGATTAACCTACAATGTGGTTCACAAGATAGCACTGATGATAAAAGAAAATAACAATGCACATTCAATGAAGTGCATACCAAATCCAACAAAATAGTTCATTTTAATTAGTATGTGTTAACATAAACATAAACTACAAATAGTGAAACAATAGCCTTACAATCATCCGTGACATATGCATAAAGGAACATTGGCTTTGAGAGCTTCATATATCAAGTGAAATTTCCAATATATACGATTACAACAATGCCACACTAGGCCCAATAGTAGAGCATTAAGCCACCACTTGCTCCTCCAAAGAAATATCATCTCTCCTATTCCAAGGTAGAGAAGACAATGTGAAAAGTCAAAAGTCCTTATTCTTTAGCTATGAGGGTGTATTTATAAAAAATGAGGTGTCTCTTTGCCTCCCTTGTGATGCTTAACCTCCCTCATGACTCTTGAGCTTCCACTATGATTTTTCGAACTCCTATGTGACCTTTGAGCTTCTACATGACTTTAATACACTTCTTGTACCAGTACATGTAGTTTCCTACACTTTGGTTTAGTTATTCCTTTCAGAACAAATATTGCATTTCTCTTACTACTTAGCATTTTAAGTTGTTTCTGCAAAGAAATATATTATTAATTTCAGTAATCATTATTAACATTAAGAGTGCATTTTTGAAGGATTTGAGAATGATTACATGAATTTATCATAGACACTTTATACTTGCATTTTATGACTTATGAACAAAGAACAAGAACATTTTAAGTGGATTGCCGAAGGTAGTTGACACATGCAGATCACTTAGACTACTGCTTTGATTACATCGAGTTGCCTTCATTTCATGAAGTTTACTTCCATTGCAAGATTTAATTAATTAAAGCATTTCTTTTCCATAGATAATTTATCTCAGAATTTCATTTGCAATTGCAATCATTTTCAGCACGTCTTTCAATCCTTTCAAAAGTAAATTGGAAACTTCGGTGAAGGAAACTCTGCCTCGGTGCAAAATCCTATCTCTTGTCATAGAAATAGGGTGCTCTAAGCCTTTAGGCTTAGAGCACCTCCACAAATACATAAATATCCAGTAAGGGACGTAAAATATAATTTTACATAGAGGCACTATTCCTACACTAGTGCAAGCAAATTACAATAGTACAAGAACATGTTGTTTGTATAGAAGGAAGATCAAGAGGAAAACAGATCTCTGCAAGGGACCACTTGTTAGACTATTAACCATCTATCTTAAGATAAACATAGCATTTCATTCCAGCATTTAAGATTGCTTCGAGTTGCGTGAAAATTCCTTTACTTTGTTTACTTCGAAATTGTTCTTTTACATTCCAGCACTAGAGTTGCTTTGGTGTTAATTACCTTTAAGATTGTTTTATGTATGATTCTGCAAACATTTCCTTTAAGAAGTAGGATTAGGGATGGGAAATGTTCATACCACTTCTGGCATTTCCTATGCTTTGTCTCTAAGTTTATGAAACCCCCGGGTTGACAATTAAGTGTTGAGGATTTTGCTTAAGCACAATTCCTGCACCCAACATTTTGGCGCCATTGCTGGGGAGGCGATTTCAACTGGTAAGAATTTTCCATTTTTTGCAATAGGGGTAAGTCTTCTATTATTTTATTCTGTAGTGTTCTTCTATTGTTTGAAGTAATTTATAGGTGCTGATTAATTTTTTTAAAATTGTAGTTTTTATTCGAATTTTGTTTTGTCATTTTTTTTTAAATGAATTCCTAAAAGAAGTAGGGGTTCAAAGCCCACTAGGGGCCAAAGAAATAATAAAAAATATGAAACCAAATCTCATATTGGGCCTTATTTTGTAGGCAAAAAGTCCAAACAAACTCAGACTCACCATGCAGGAACAGTCCACTTCGGCTCTGGTAGCAGTGGTCGAGGTGTGACACAGCCCATAAAGGGTAAGAAGGGGACTATTGGAATCCATAATCATCCTTGTCAGCTTGTTGAGAATAGTTTTTGTGGAAGAACTTCAATGGCATATGAGGAAGACCATGTAGAAGGAAGTGGTGAAAATTAGGTAAATGAGGAATAGTCCACTTTCGGATTCCCGATATTGAATCCTAATACACAAGTACAAATGAAAAATATTTCACCATCAGCCCTTCCTCATTTCTATGGTAAGGTACATGAAGACCCAGACTCTTTCTTATTTGAGTGTGATATTTTTTGTAGAAGTTATGATTATTCATCTGATGCCCAGAAGTTAAAGTTGTTTCCTACAACTCTCAAGGACACAGCTCTCCGCTAGTTCACGGGACTAGGAGGAAACACTATAACTTCTTGGGAGAAAATGAAGAGAGTGTTCTTATCGAAATATCAAGAATATTTTAAAATTAGAGATATTCAAGATGAAATCTTTACTATTGACCAAAATGATGATGAGATGCTAGAGGACTACGTGGAGAGATTCTTGGAGATCCTCCAAAGGTCAAAGCACAAATTTGATCCAAGTACCATTAGAACCTTGTTCTTCCGTTGGTTTACTGATGATGCTAGGAATAATATAAATCTATTAGGACAAGGGGTTATTGCTTAGAAACCTTTTGATCTGATCTGTGACTTGGGAAGCAAATTTTCGAGGAACCAATATAGATCCGGTAAAGGAATTGAAAATAGAAATAGGAAACCCGAATCTACTGATGTTATGATTATTGGATTAGAAAACAAAATGGACTATGAAAATTGAAATAATGAATATTGTTAGTAAACAAATAGACTCTTTGAAGTTTCAACAAAAACTTGTAGAAGAGCAAGAGTCATTGTCTATTTTCTGTCCAAGATATAGAAGAAAGAATCCTTTCAGAGAATGTCCTCTTGATATTAAAGAAACTAATAAATGTGCAATTTATTCCAAGAACCATGCTACAGAAAAATGTCCCTCCATACCTAGGCTTAAAGCTATACTTGAGGGAGGACAACCTGAAGCCGAATCACTGCATGATATGGGAGCACGAAGAAATTGGCCTTATGTAAGTGCAGGTATGGTTCCTGAACCTCCACCACATTTTTTTGGTTATAATGCACACTCTTATTCTTATCCTAACACTAGGCACTCTCAACATTGGTAGGATGGGAACCATTATTAGTATGGACAACCCTCCCAATCTTGGCAACAAGGATGGATAGGGCCAAACAATTCACATCATTCACATCATTCCTATCCTGCACCTATGCAATCATACCCTCTTACAAATGCACCTTACCTAATGTCACAACCATCATTACCTCAGTTGAATCAAACTATGCCACCATTACCTTTACCTCCACCGTTTCGACCTTCTCAGTTGCCTGCTAAACCTTTACCCAACACCAATAATAAAGCGGTACAAATGATCCATTCTATGAACATGGTTTCTTCATCCAGATATCAGTCTATGTTGGTTAGATTCAATGATCTCCAATTGAGATCAGGGAAGGTAGTAACCTTAGAAAATCAAAAGCAGCCTATGCTAATTATCAATGAGAAGGGATAGGAAGAAACTCCTGACCATTCCGAAGAAGATGACACCATTTAGCCAATCCCTATACCTTCTGAGCCCTTTCCATCTTCTTCCAACTGACCTCCCTATCGTGAGAGGTTAGTTTTGGAGAAGAAAGACCCCATTCTTGAGTCTATCCTGGCTTCTAAACTTAGGAACCTTTTCATAAGGGTACCTTTTCTCAAATCTATTAAAGAGATCCCCATTTGTAAAAAAATCATTAGGGAACTCTGTCTCAAGAAGCCAGGAAGGAGAAGATTGGAACCTCAATCTATTCAATTTGTTGGTAGGGTAGCAGAGTTAATGATGGGGTGTATGCACATGGAAAAATATACCGACCTCGGAAACCCTATTGTCTCTATTCAGATAGGTGATGTCCTTGTATCCAATGTACTTATAGACCTAGGGGTAGCCATTAATGTTATGATCAAGAAAACCATGGATCAACTTGGATTGGTCCATATTCTTCCTACTCCCACTATGCTTGAACTAGAAGATAGATATAAAATCAAGACGGAAGGGGTGTTGGATGATGTGGTCATTTCCCTATACTCTTGGGAATATCTTGTAGATTTCACTGTGCTTTAGCCAAAGAATCCTGTGGGAGGACATCCCTTGATCTTGCAATGACCATGGCTTGCTATGACCGATGCTTATACTGGATGTCGTTCTGGTGATATGTATATTTCCCATGGAGATTCCAAGAAGAAGGTCACCTTGTATCCACCTGCTAGATCCATTCAAGAGCTCCAAGACACTTTATGGTTAGACTACAGTAGTGATGAGGAGACTCAGCCTGTTTCCTTGATACATCAGAATGTTGAGTCCTCACAGGAGGGTGAGATTCAAGACTTCCTGAACAATCTAGACACCATGCCTAATTTTGAGTCATTGAATCAGATTTTTAGTCTAGATTTTGTGGAAAGATATGACTCTCTACCTCCATCACCACCATCTCTAGTGACACCTTTTTGTACTCTTGAGCCTGATACCACTCTTGTTCAGATTAGTCTAGGTAAATCCTTGTATTTCAATACAGACTTGGATCCTTCCCAGCAAGAGCAGCTTGTGAATTTGTTGTGAAACCATATTAATGCCTTTGCATAGGGTTATGAAGATATGAAAGGCATCCCTCTTAAAACTTGTACACACCATATTTATATTCAGGATGGAGCCCCACCTTTCTAACAACCCCAAAGGCGAATGAACCTAGCCCTAAGAGACATTGTAAAGGAAGAATTGCAAAAACTCTTAGATGTTGATTTTATCTATCCCATTTCTAACAGCCAGTGTGTCCTCGATTAGTATTAGTCCGAAAAAAAGAAGGGAGATGGCACATTTGTATTGACTATAGAGAATTGAACAAGGCCACTCTCAGAGATTACTTCCCCCTTCCTTTCATCGATCAGGTACTCGATACCCTTGCTGGTAAAAAGTATTTTTCTTTTCCACACGACTTTAGTGGATATAACCAGATACAAATAGCACCTAAGGATCAAGACAAAACAACTTTTACATGTCCATGGGGTACATTTATTTACCGAGTGCTTCCCTTTGGGCTATGTAATGCATCGACTACCTTTCAAAGGGCAGTCTTGGCTATTTTGGCTGACCTTGAGTGTGTACAAATATATATGGATGACTTCTCTGTGTTTGGTGATTCATTTCAGGAAGCCCTCAAGAATCTAGAAAAATTACTTCTTTGCTGCCAAGAATCTCATCTCACCTTGAGTGACAAGAAATGAAGATTAATGTGAAATGTGGGAGTGGTTCTTCGCCATCTTATTTCCGACAAAAGTATCCAGGTTGACCTTGCAAAAATAGAAGTAATTTTGAGTCTCCCTATACCCAAAACTCAAAGGGAAGTGAGAGGTTTTCTAGGACATGTGGGCTACTATAGGAGATTCATTGAGAATTTCTCAGGGATAGCTACCCCCCTTTTTCGACTTTTGGCTAAGGATAGTGAATTTTCTTGGTCCACAGCTTTCCAATAGTCCTTTGAGACATTGAACAAAAAATTAGTCTAGCCACCAGTTTTGAGACGACCAAACTGGTCCCTGCCATTTCATATTTCCTCTGATGCCTCAGCTACTGCTATTAGTGAAACTTTAGGGCAAGAAGAAGACAAACAATCTTATGCTATTTATTTCATTAGTAAAAACTTGTCACCCACCGAACTCAATTATATGGTTACCAGTAAAGAGTTTTTAGCTGTAAATTTTTCCATTAATAAATTCAGACATTATATTATAGGATATGAAGTCTTTGTGCATACTGATCATTCCGCAATAAGATATTTGATGAATAAACCATTAACTAGTGGTAGAGTGACTAGGTGGTTACTATTGTTACAGGAATTTAATATTACTATTGTTGATAGACCAAGAAAATCAAATGTAGTAGCAGATTATCTTTCAAGGTTAAATAATCCTGGTGAAGCAATTCCTATTGATGATGATTTTCCTGATGAACATCTTTTTTCTGTGTCAACAAAATCCCCATGGTTTACTGACATAGCTAACTATTTAGTCACTGGAAAATTACCACCTCACTTATCCGCTCGTGAAAAGCGGAATATCATACAGAAAAGTGTTGCATATTCCTGGATCCAAGGAGACCTCTTTTACACCGGAGCAGATCTCATTATTCGTAGATGTGTAAGAGAGGAAGAAGTGTTTGATATTTTAAAATCTACCCATTGTGAACCTTGAGGGGGTCTCTTCTCTGATAAGTGGACCACATACAAAGTGTTACGAGCTGGCTATTTTTGGCCTTCCTTGTTTAAGGATGGCAAACAATATGTCAAGTGGTGTGATAGCTGTTAGCGAGTTGGCTAGCCTAATCAAATCAACGAAATGCCTTTATGTCCTTAGGTTATGATTGAGCCTTTTGAAAAATGGGCCATTGATTTCGTAGGACCAATAAATCCAACATCATCAAATAAAAAGCATATTTTGGTTTGTACAAATTTTGTTGCGAAAAGGGTAGAATCTAAAGTTGTTTTTTTTGCTGCTAAAAGAGTTGTTGTTGATTTTCTGTTTACTGAAATCTTTACTAAATTTGGTGTGTCTAGAGAAATTGTTTATGATAGTGGATGTAGTTTATTTCTAATCTTGTATAGGATGTGATGGACAAGTACAAAATATGGCACAGGAGATCTACACCGTATCACTTGCAAGTGAATGGTCAGGTGGAGTCCACGAATAAGGTGATTGAGTCCATCCTCACAAAAACAATAACTATGCACAGAAAGGATTGGGTTGAGAAATTACTAGAAGCATTGTGGGCATATTGAACCACTTGGAGAAACAACATACATCACACACCATATGAGCTGGTGTACGGAAAACAAGTCCTCTTGCCAATAGAATTCCAGAGCAAGACTTTCAGGACTGTAGTCCAATTGGGGCTAGATGTCTCTGAAGCACAGCAACAACATCTTCTAAAATTGAATGAGTTAGATGAATTCCGAAGGGATGCTATTCAGCAGAACATATTGGTTCAACAATAGTGCAAGAAGTGGCATGACAAGTCCATTCAGAAGAAGCAGTTCCAACCAGGTGATTGGGTACACCTTTACAATTCTAGATTCAAATATTTTAAAGGAAAATTCCATACACATTGGATGGGACCCTATGAGGTGGTCAAAGTGTTCGAAACCGGAGCAGTGTAAATCAAAATCATTGATGGATGGAATTTTGTGTTCCTGGTAAACGAGCATAGATTGAAGGTATATTTTCAGCCCCTTACTAAATGAGATTTCATGTAGCAAGTCCAACAGCCATTTGAAAAGGAGTTGGTAGGTGGAAACACCAAACTATCGAAGATTTGATTCCTTCTTGTCCTTATTAAAAAATAATAAAAGAAAACTAGAAGGAAAAAAATGACAAAAATAAAAAGTATAAAAAGAAAAAAAAATCATGTAATTATGAAAATCAGTTGACTGACATGTTTGCAGAAGGATTAACTTGAAAACCAGCATGATGGTAGGAAGATCAAAATTTTAATAAAAAGGGAATGTCACTTGATCTTTTAGATATGTTGGTGGCCACCAAGAAGAAGCAGGTTCATGAAACCGAGCACTTGCGCAACTTTGGGGTAACTAGCATGGAAATTTTTATTCAAGTAAATGCTTACTTCCCGCTGCAATTACATTTTCTTTCACTAGTGTAGGTAGATTTGAAGGTAAAAACTTTCCCTTTCTTCTATTTCCCATATCGAAAATTCCCACTAGTTTTTTGTTTTAAATCCCCAATGAATTACCTTCCTCTTTCTTGTAAGAAAACTACCCTTGCTCGATTTCATAAAATCCCTCTTTTCCCTTGAATTTTTTTGCACATCCCATTTCTTTTATGCACCTTGGTGATATTTTTTCTGGAATCCTTGTTGTAATGTTCCTTCCCATTGAAAATTTTTTCACCCCCTTCCCACTTCTTTACTCCCTCATAAATTGATTGCAGAATTTGATGCAGTCAATCTAGAAGGCATGCTCGTGAAACCCCAAAGGATGGTGAATGGTACTTTTCTCGTATATTGAGGCAAAATTTTTTAGTCCAGCTACAGAATTGTGTTCTATCAGAATTTTTTTGTTTTGATAAAAGTCCCTGGTTCAAGACGTGTAGTGCAAGCACAACGCAGTGCAAGCAGGTTTAGTGCAGGAACGCAGCTGACTCTGAAAGCAAGTGTAAAATAAAATTCACATAGTCTAGGAGTGTCCTATAAAGGATGTTGAGGGATCTTTATTTTCCCGGACATGAGTACTGATATATCATAGAATTGCATGTTTTAATTAGTACTCTGTTTCATCATCTACTGACTTAGGAAATTTTTTTAAAGGACAAGGTGTATAGGGTTATGAAATATGAATTTTTTAATAAGTGTTGAAGTATGTCTTCATTAAATTATGAGGCAGATTGTGGGACAATACTGTTTTCCAATAGCCTGTATTCACCTTCCTTGAAATAATTTCGCATTTCTTGTTCATTATTACCTTACCCCTTAACCTAATCATTGTAACCATTGTTCCCCCGCCGCATAAACCACCACTACACCCGATCATTATGACTCACATGCAACAGGTTGATACAAATCTACACCTACTACAAAGAGCTATTTTCATCATGACTGGGTGAGTGGGACTGAAAATACGGAGGGTGACGAACCTCCGACATAAAGCTCTAGGCAAGCATTGGTGTCACTCATTGGAATTCTTTCAAGGTTGTGACCAGAAAAGGTGAAGTGAAGTTTGACATGGCACCCGTAAGGAGTGAATCGTTGTCTTTCCAGGAGATTGAGAAAGCCGCAGAATACCGGAATGGCCTTGCACTATAGCAAGAATCCGGGTTCCTACCATTTTTACCAAAGTCTAACGGGTTTGACATGGATGTGGTACTGGAGTTCATGAAGACATTCAAAGGAGGCCAAGTTAGGGTCGGCTCATTGAAGTTCGAAGTCACAGAGGAGTCTATTATGCAAGCTATACGCTTTCCACTTACAGGGTAGCATTGGTTTAGAAAGAAGCGGCTTGGGAGGAAATGATGGCACCGATTCGTGGTTGACAAGAAGCTTAACATTGACTGGAAGAAGGGACTTTCGCAGAGTGCCATGATCGGGAAGTGGTGAGACCTCCTATTCATATTGCAGAAATTCATGACTGGTGAGGGACGTTACACATTGGCGTTCGTATATCACCTTCAGTTGTTGCTACACTTCGAGTCGGGAAAATTGATTAATTTCCCTTACTACCTGCTCAGAAGTCTTGAGAAAATGGTGAAGGGCATGTAGAGTGGGAACGCAAGCCAAGTTGCAAGCAAGCTATACCATCATGGGCTTATCACGATCTTGGTCAAGAAGAAGTTGGAAGAAAAAGGAGTAACCTGGGAGCATTCTTGAAAGAGTTTCGGACAAGGAGTGCAGGGAAGTTTGCCAACACGAGTATGAGTAAGAAAAGGAAAGTAGAGACATTGTCCACTACCAAGCAGAAAGGTGAAAGCAGACCGATGCAAGCAGGGAGGATGACAGTTGAAAACACTCCACCCTCAACTAAGAAGGGAAAGAACAGAACCTCAGTGTGGAAGAAGATGGTCTCTCAAGGGACGAACCAGTCGAGCTCTCCAATTATAATTGATGAATCACCCCAAGTTTCCCATAAAGTTCATAACCTTTCAGTGCTTGCAGATGTAGCAATGAAGAGAACACGAAAGATGACGTATTGTTGTCAACTTTTGTTAGCAGATTAAGGAAGAGGAAGATGACACTAAGCAGAGGTGAAGTCCAAGTAGAGGGTCATGAGGATGAAGAGGAACAACATATAGAGACCCTTGATAATTTCAGTTAACCAAACATTGAAACCCTCAATGATTTTGAGGAACAGTGTATTGAAGCCCCTGCTATTTTAGAAGAACAGGGTACTGAAGAGCCTACTGTTTTAGAAAGAAAGGGTAGTGAAACCCCTTGTTGGGTCAAATGGACAGGGTATTGAATCCCCTGATGAACTGGAAGAACATAGTATTTAAAACCCATGAGGAATTGAGTGCACATGGTACTGAAACACTTTGCATGAAGGTTGTGGAGGACATCAAAATCCTCGGTGACAAGGAAACTCGGAGTGCAGAAACCTTCAGTGACGTCATAATGCAGACATTGGACGACCTTGACATTGACAACAATAGGACCTGTTTCGAGTCCATTGCAGAGAAGATATTTACACCTGAAGACCTGAGAATGAAAACCTCCACTCTCTACCTCAATAGCCGAATAGTAGATTTGGAGGAGCAAGTTCATAACCTGGAGGCTTTGAACTAGATCATGAAGGAGCAAAATTGGCAGAAGCAAAGCGAGGTAGCGCTACTTGCAGAGGTAAAAAGGAAAAAGCAACAAGTAAAAGTATGGAAGTAAAGGGCTTCCAAATGCTAGAAATGCCTCAAGAAGGTGAGTAATTAGCTGATAAGATCTCGAGGTAAAAAACTGAAGATAGTGAAAGCATGAATAAGCATTGAAGTTCAGGATTGAGAGCTGGCCACTCATTTTTTGAGGATTTTTTGCAGAAGGTAAAATGTTGTGTGAGGACACACAACAGCTTAGGGATGAAAGGATGTTGGTGTCCCAAATTTCTCTATTTTTACCCCATTTCTATACACATTAACCTCTGTTTTCTCTCGATTTAAACCTCTCTTTCTTGCACTAGTCCAAAGATAACTACCTATTCCTGCATGTGCTTCATATTTTACATTAAGATTTATTAAAGTGATTTATTAATCATTCTTCCATAGATTTCATGCGTATTGAGTACCTCTTGTAACTTATGTTAATTTTCTAGAAGTAATTGAGAAGCTAAGCGTTAATTATGAGTTAGCATGATCAGTGCAAACAGATTCCTGCACCGCCAACGATGATTGTTCCAAGATTTCTGTGAGTTGAATCTTTCCACGTGGATGTTTTGATCCATGACTTCGAGTTTGGTTGCTGATTAACTGAGGATGGATATCGGTGGTGCACAATCAGGATATTTTCCAATGATGGTCTATAGCCAATGAAGTACACGTTCTATTATAACTAATAGCTGATTTTGTAATATTTGGTTGTTAGTCCATTCAGCCGAAAGGCCTGAATAGGAAAATGACTATAATTAGTGGAATATGGTTAAGGCTGAAAGAATGTATAAAATGTAGATTGTAGGTAGAACTAGCTAGTGATCATTAGGCTATAATTTCACTTTCTATTTAATTTGGTATCGCCCTCAACTCTGGGTTGGACTCGCACTACTATGTACATTTGTCGGTCAAGTAATACAAGGAACTCGCCATGTTATTCATATGTTGTGTTTAATTTACCTCTCATGTGTACTTGAATGCTGAGTCGTCTCTTTTCTTAAATGGGGAACGAGCTGGTTGGCTAGGTCCCAGCCAACCCATCTCGTTTACCCTTGTGCTTTCGTTATTTGGAAAGATTGTGTGAATATTTCCCTTTGCATTTGCGTGGTGTGAACATTTTTTATATTTACTTCTGAAGTTCTAATTTAAATATATTTTGTACTAAATTGTGAATGGATCCATGACTTGGAAGTTGATTGAGTTTATTTCTTTCTTGTAATTCCTTTCTTGCATTTATTTACTCACAATTCTGATCTCGATTTTCTTCCGCTTGGATCGTGCAGGAAGCCTCTTCCTGTAGCAGTGCATGTAGTTTCTTGCACTCTGGTTCAGTTATTCCTTTCACAACAAATATTGCATTTCTCTTATTGCTTACCATTTTAAGTTGTTTCTGCAAGCAAATATATTATTAATTTTAGTAATCATCCTTAACATTAAGAGTGCATTTCTGAAGGATTTGAGAACAATTACATGAATTTATCATAGACACTTTATACTTGCATTTTATGACTTATGAACAAAGAACATAAACATTTTATGTGGATTTCCAAGGCTAGATGATACATGCATATCACTCAGACTACTGCTTTGATTACTTCGAGTTTCTTTCATTTCATGAAGTTTACTTCCATTGCAAGATTTAATTAATTAAAGCATTTCTTTTCCATAGATAATTTATCTCATAATTTCATTTGCAATTGCAATTCTTTTCAGCACATCTTTCAATATTTTCGAAAGTAAATTGGAAACTTTAGCAAAGGAAACTCTGCCTCGGTGCAAGATCTGGTCTTTTTTCATAGAAATAGAGTTCTCTAAGCCTTGAGGCTTAGACCACATCCACAAAGAGATAAATCTTCAGTAAGGAAGGTAAAATATACTTTTACACAAAGGCATTGTACCTGCATTAGTGCAAGCAGATTGCAATAGTACAAGAACAAGTTGTTTGCGTAGAAGGAAGATCAAGGGGAAAATAGATCTATGCAAGGGCCCACTTGTTAGACTGTTAGCCATCTATCTAAAGATAAACATAGCATTTCATTCCAGCATTTAAGATTGCTTCTAGTTGTGTGAAAACTCCTTTACCTGATTTACTTGCAAATTGTTCTTTTACATTCTAGCACTAGAGTTGCTTTGGTGTCAATTACCTTTAAGATTATTTTCTGTCTGATTCTATAAACATTTCCTTTAAGAAGTATGATTAGGAGTAGGAAAAGTTCGTACCACTTCTGGCATTTCCTATGCTTCGTCTCTAATTTTACGAAAACCCCAGGGTGACAATTAAGTGTTGAGGAGTTTGCTTAAGTGCAATTCTTGCACCCAACACAAGTGTTAAGGTATCATCTAGGAGGGATAGCGAACTAAGTTGATAATATAAGGATACATGTTTAAGGGAGAAGATAATATAGGATAATTTAAATTAAATATAATTATGGTAAAAAAAAATTAATCTTGGATTAAGCTTGATATGTGGCATATGGTATCAGAGCCTGGTTATAAGGATCTACCACAATGAAAAATAGTCATGTGTAGAATTTGGGAATATGATTTAAGAATTCTTATGTTAATACTAGTTGTGTTGATTACAAGGTATTCTAGTGAAGCAAATTTACAACTCGAAATGGAAAATGAGATCCATCCACTTGCATTAGGTGGGGAATGAATCTATGTGGAGTTAGGAGTAGGAACTAATACACCTACAAATCAACTAGTGGATATATAAAGAGTTTACAACAAGAGCTAGTTTATCTCAGAACCAGAAATGAGTGGTTGTTGAAGGCAATTGAAGAACAAGAAAGTATGACTAGAGACCTAATTAAAAAGTCCAGCCACAAGACAACAAAAGTAGGAGAGGAAGGAGGCAGAACAATAACCTTGAGAATAAAACATGTGGAGATTGAAATGGAAAAGTGTGAGAGTGGGGACGATTCAGAGAAGACTTATCCAAAAACCTAGATAAGGAAGCAGGAAGTGGAGCAAAAAGGGGATTTCAAAAAAATAAAACCCCCTACTTTTTATGGGGAAAATGAGGAGGATGCAGAAGCCTAGCTCCTAAATATGATTAATTATTTCCAAGTATAGGAGGCTGAGAGCAATCTGATGGCTAGATTGGCCATTTGTCAGTTGCAAGGTAAAGTTGCTCTTTGGTTGGAAGAGGTCAAAAGTGTGGATATGTTAGACGAAAAGATAGTTTACTGGGAGGAGTTTCAGAAGAAATTCAAGTCTAGATACTTGAATGAACATTACTATGATGATCGAGGAAAATAATTCCATGAGTTAAGATTAGGACAATTAACTATGGATGCGTTTGTGGAAAAATCCACAAATTTGGTGTGGTATGTCCCTTATACTGAAAAAGAGAAAGCCAATGTACAATGATATTTGAATTGTCTGCTAGTCCCTTACAAGGAAAGGATTGAGTTTGACAATCCTACAAAAATGGATGAAGGTATAAGTAAAGTAAGACTGTGTTATCAATAGTTTAGGAATAGAGGAGAAGGCTCAAAATCTTACCAAGGTAAGGACAAGAGAAAATATGCAATGGGGTCAAAAAGGGAGAAACTTTCTTATCCTAAAAGTTTTGGAAAAGACCACCAACGGAGGAAATTTAGCAAGGAAAATTCAAACTAACGAGCATAATCTCAAACTAGGTCCAAACCCATGGAGTTGAACAATAAAAACACAAGTGGGGTGAAGGAGAGAGAACCACTAAAGTGTTAGGGATGCAGTGAACACAATTTGTCGAGGGATTGCCTACATAACTCGAGACCTATTTGAAACATCGAAGTTGTTCATAAGGAAACTACAGTGAATGATACTGCCATAAACATTCCAAGAATAAGTGCAACAATGGAGGATCAGCAAGCGGAGCACCAATCAACTATGATTGAGATTGAAGGTACAATTTCAAAATAATATGTTTCTATATGAATTGATGCAAGGGCTAGTTTAAGCTACATTAGTCCTCAAACTCTGGAAAAATGTAATCTAAAGATTGAAAAATTCAAGATTGCATGGTTTGTGTAGTTAGCAACCAACACAAAGAGGAGCGTAACTAGCCAAGTGAGACAATCTCATATTGATTTGAATGGTTTTTCAATATAAGTAAATTTAAATTTCCTTCCCTTAGGGTACTACGATGTATTAGTAAGCATGGAATGGTTGTAAAAACATGGAGCTATCATAAATTGTTTAGAGAAAACAATAAGTTGTGTGAGTCAAGCTGGACAAACCTAGTTAATCAGGGAAACTTTTAAGGATGGAAAATTATCTTGAAGTTTATAAATATTGGAGAATCTCACTAGTCCCTAATATACAAATTATAAAAATTTTATTTATAAATTTGTAAATTAATCAAATTTATAATGGTTTTATATATACTCTCTATATAATGTTTACAATTTTTAAGGTAAAATAATTTTATATTGTAAAATTTGGGCGAATCATTTTTGTGGAAAAATCATGGAAAATTAGCCCACCTAGGATTACTATCCCCTAAGATTTTCCATGCAATTAATTAAAGGCATACCAAAACCAATATAAATTAGAAAAATATCATCTTTACAATTGAAAATGAGTGCAAGAAAAGGGTGTCAGTTATTTATGGTGCATGTGGAAACAAATGAACAACAACCAGAAAAGAAAAAATTAGACACCTTGCAATCATTAGGGAATGTCAGGATGTTTTTCCAGAGGAAATAGCTAGTTTAACTCCCCGCAGAGACATATATTTCTCCATATATTTAGTGCCAGGAGAAACTCCTGTTTCTATAGCCCCTTATCGAATGAGTACTCCTCAGGTACTAGAATTGAAGATGCAATTTCAGGAACTACTAGATAGGGACTATATTAGACCTAGTGTCTCACTGTGGGCGGGTCCTCTATTATTTGTCAAGAAAAAAGATAGCACATTTAGAATGTGCATCAATTATCACAAATGAAACAAGTTAACCATAAAAACTAAATACCCACTGCCCTTTATTGATGATCTATTTGATCAAGTGAGGGGGGGGGGGGGGGTAAACATATTTTCAAAAATTGAGTTAAGGACCGGGTATTACCAGTTGAGAATAAAGGATGCAAAAATTTACAAAATATTTTTTTGAACCATATATGGTGACTACTAATTTGTAGTGGTACCATTTGATGTTACTAAATCACGAACAAACTTTATGTACTTAATGAACAACGTACTTAATAAGTACCTTGATAAATTCGTACTGGTATTTATAGATGACTTTCTAGTGTATTCCAAGAATAAGGAAGAACACAAGGAACAAATGAGACCGGTGCTCCAAACTTTAAGAGAACATCAATTATATGCCAAGTTTAGTAAATGTGAGTTTTATAAGGAAAAATACAATATTTGGGACACTTTATTTCGAAGGAGGGACATCCTATTGATCCTAAGAAGGTTGGGGCTATTCCAAATTCGCCCATATCCAAGGATGTGTCAGTTGTCTGATCCTTCATGGGAATTACAAGTTATTACTAAAGATTCATTGAGGGATTCTCTAAACTAGCCTACCCTATGACATCCTTACAAACGAAAGGAATACAGTTTGAGTCGACATCCAAATTCTAGGAAACATTTTACAAATTGAAACATTTTCTTATAGTGGCCACTATTTTAAAAATAGTAGACTAGAAAAAAGAACTTTTTATTTGCACAAATGCTTGTTTGGAAGGTTTAGGGGATTCTTGATGCATGAAAATTAGTAGTGGCTTATGAATCTATGAAGCTGAAAATACATGAAAAGAATTATGTAGTATATGATTCATAGCTGGCTGTAGTAATACATGCTTTAAAGATTTGGAGACACTACTTGTTGGGGAATAAATTTACTTTGGTAACAAAGCATATCAACATGAAATATTTTTGTCAGCCAACCAGGTCTTAATTCTAGACAAGCTAGGTGAATGGCATTTCTTAGTGAATTCAAGTTTGATATTTAACAAATAAAATGAAAGGAAGAAAATTATCAAATACTTTAAGCAGACATGAACATTCTCTAAGGGGAGTATATATTAGAAATATTAATATAGTTTTTTGTAGAAGATTAAAAATTCAATACAGGAATATCATAAATACCTACAAATTCAACAGAAATTGCAACAAACAGGAATTTCAGGTTATGTTGAAAACTCTGAAAAATTATTAATCTACAAAAATAGATTGTATGTCTCCAAGATGAGTTCTTTGAAAAAGATGATACTAGATGAATTTCAAAAGAAACTATATGGGGGGCATCCCAAATATCAAAATGTGATAAAAACATTAAGAAATTTTTTTTTTTCGACCCAAGCATGAGAAACCAGGTAGCAGAATACTTGTCAAAATGCCTAGAATGTCAGCAAGTGAAGGTGGAACAACAAAACCACACTAGATTATTAAATCCACTTCCCATTCTTGAATGGAAATGGGAAGTGATTTCATTGGATTTTGTTACAAGATTTCCAGAAACAAAAGGACAACATGATTCCATTATTGTGGTGGTGGAAACCTTAATTAAAGAAACACACTTTATACATGTACAGTCTACCTATGGAACACCTCAGATTGCCATATGTTTCATGAAGGAGATTTTCTGATTACATGGAATGCCAAAAATGATAGTTTCCGAAAATGATGCTAACTTCTCTTCCAAATTTTGGAATTCCTTATTTGGAGCCACGGTTACACAAATAAATTTTAGTACTGCATATCACCCCCAAGTGGATGGGTAGATGAAGAGAACCAATACAATTTTTTGGACATGCTAACAATGTACGTCATGGACATACCTACCAAATGGGAAGATTTTCTGCACTTAGTAGAATTTTCCTATAACAACAGTTACCAAAATTCAATAAAAATGAGTCCTTTTGAAGCATTGTATGGTAGAAAATGACACACACCTCTAAACTGGAGTCAACTGAAGGAAAAACTAATATTGGGCCAAGATGCTTTACAAGAAATGGAATAGGTGGTGTGAAATATTAGACAGATTATAAAAACTTCATAGGATAGACAAAAAATTTATGTTGATAAAAAAGGACTCATGAAGAATTCAAGGTTGGAGATCATGTACTTAAGAGTTAAACAAAGGAAAAGTACCTTAAGGATAGGAACCTATACAAAATTGGCATCCCATTCCTATGGACCTTTTGAGATTTTAGATATAGTAAACCCAGCAGCATATCAACTAGCATTTCCCATCCATATTAAAGTGCACAATGTTTTTCATATATCTTTGTTAAAAAAATATGTCGATGATAATTCTGACATAATTGATTGGAACTTAATATAGGTGGAATCAGAAGGATACTTCTTGGAAGAACCACTTCACATATTAGATCGGAAAGAGAAATTGCTTCGGACTCAAGGCATCACTTAGGAAAAAGTGTAGTGGAAGAACTTTACACCTAAGGAGGCTACATGGGAGCTAGAGTATAATATGCAAGAGGCCTATCCAACACTATTTCAGAAGGGGAGGTAATTGGACATTCAAAATCAAGGATGGTGTTGAATAAAAGGAGGGAAAGTTGTAATACCCCTATGTTATTGATGTTAATTTATTGTTATTTTTAGATTGGACTATTTTTAGATCTAATGGTTGAAAGCCAAGTTGGGTTTGAAATAAATGTGAAAAATAAAATTACTATGATGTAATAAATATTTTTTTTGTTAATAAATCAAATGTGGAAAATTTCTTGGGAAAGAAGCATTAGAATTAGAAGATTCTTTCCATGATTTGAAACTGTCATTGATGGGTGAAATTAAGATAAATTTTCCCTTAAACCTCTCCTAAAAATCCCTAGGAGGAAATAGAAATGATTTAATATGATGGGAGAAAAATATCTATTAAATTACTTAGTTGGAGAAAGACACTAAGTATGGGTGGAATAAAGAGATGAAGGAGAGAAACACAAGGTTTAAAGAAAAAGTAAAAACATCTTTTTTGAAAAAAGAAAAGAAATGAAAGCCTAGGCAAGTGGGTTGGCAGATCTAAAAAGTGGGACATTGCTAAAATATGTTAGGGAAGAAGACTTGTAAAATACATTACCTAGGAATCAATGAGGTTGTTGATTCTGGTGGTAGGTATATCTTAGTTCCGGGGAGAAATGGTGGATTCAGTTCATGGTTGGGTGGAACATGCATAGCTACCAAGTAGTTCTTACCCCAAAAATTCTAGCTATGCAATTAGTATTTTTCTTGATAACTCTCTTTAGAATGATACAAAAAAGAGATATTGTTATACATTTGAATGAAATAGGTACTAAAATGGGATGAATAGTTTTATCATGTGAAACTAATTTAAGTTTTCATGTGTAGTCTATTGTTCTAATGGAGGTCGGCCATATAGGGGATACTCATTAATCCATTTTTCTTAAGCATGGTTATGAGAAATTTATGGATTTATCTTATACTTGATCTAGGACATTGTGTTAATTTTGTTCCCTATGCACAGGAAGCACTAACCGAATGATATTTCATTCCTAGTAGTTGATAGCTATTTTTTTATTTACTCTTTGATTATGATATGTGCTTCGAAAATTTTCATATCCTATAGCAAAGGAAAAAATAACAAGTACTACAAAAATTCGTTGTGAATTATATCTTAAAACATAACTCATAGAACTAGGCCACTATTGGAAAAATGGGACTATTGTCATAAATTTATAAGTAAGTTGTTATTTCTTGCATGTACCAAAATGTGACCATACGGTCAAAAATGGCGTGGGTGTAGAATAGGCAAATCATACAAACCTAAATAATTTAGAAAGCATACATTTAATCTATATGACAAGACCAAAAATTCTAGATATTTACTGGGAAAACAAATATCCAATCCATGCAAAGACAAACTGCACCAGCTGGGTGAGTTGGTAAGTAGAGGATGAATGTCAATGTTACATTATTACTTTATCGAGAGAATTTCTTTCTCTTAGATCAGAATCTAAAATATAGGCAGTGACAAAGTATGTTGCATCGAAGAAAATTGTAGAACCTTATCTCAACACATTTCTAGGCTTAAGAATTGGTTTAATTATGCATTCTTACTCAACCTATTATGAAACCAGCTCAAGAAAAGATAGAAAAGATAGATCAACGCCTTAGAATTCAGACTCTTCGAGGGGGAAACCTCCTTTACATTACACAAATGAATGATTCCTTGATGATTCAAATGACAAAACCTCCTTTCTATATATAGGAGTCTAAGGAGTCACAATATAACCCAACCGACCTAACAATAATAATATAAAGGCACAAAAATAACAATAGAGGGATTCTATGGGGCACAGTAATAATAATATGGGGACAATAGGGGCACAACAATATTAATAAGGGATACAACTACAATAGTAATGGGGTAATCACTAGTATTCTAACATGCCCCTCTCCTTCAAAAAAGCATTGTCCTCAACGCTTGAGTAGTTTTGGATGCTTCTATATAAAATTCTCATCCTCCCATGTGAAATATTCAGCGGATAAGTTCTTCCACTTGATGAGATACTTTGAAATTGATCGATTTCATAGATGTTGAGTTCTTGTTTCTGTGACTGTTTCTGGTTCCAATATAATTTTTCCTTCGTCATCAAGTTCTGGCAATATTGTTTGAACTGGGAGCTTGTCGCCTATAACCTTCTTTAAACATGAAACATGGAAAGCTAGGTGCACTTGAGAAGCTGCAGGAAGCTCCAATTTGTATGCCATAGTACCAATCTTTTGCAACACCTTGTACGGACCATAATACTTTCGTGATAATTTATTATCCTTCTTAGCTTTCTTGAGGGACATTTGTTTATATGGCTGTAGCTGTAGGAATACCCAATCACCTACATCAAAAATTCTTTCGCCGTGATGTTGATCTACCTGTTGTTTCATTCTATTCTGTGACAACACGAGGCTATCCTTTAAGAGTTGGAGGACTTGTTATTGATGCTCGATGTGATGTTGCACTGCTTGAACCTTACAATTTTCTCTTAAATTTGATGTGATGGATGGCGGCTGATATCCATAAAGTGCAATAAATGGGGTCATTTTTGTTGCTGTATGGAAGGAAATGTTATACCACCATTCAGCTAGAGGCAACCATTTGACCCATTGTGTCTGTTTATCAGATACAAAGCAATGAAAATATCCTTCCAAACAATTGTTTACTATCTCAGTTTGCCCATCAGATTGAGGATGATAAGATGAGCTAACTGAGTACCGAGACAAGAAAATAATTCTGTCCAAAAATTTCCAATGAAAATGGGATCTCTGTCACTTACAATAATCTTTGGGTTTCCGTGTAGCTTTTGAATTGTTTCCATAAATGCAGTAGAAACTGTACTGGCTTTAAATGGATGTGATAATGCACAAAATTGTGCATACTTGGTAAGTCTGTCAACTACCACCATGATGACACTCTTTCCCTCAGACTTGGGTAAACCTGTGATAAAATCCATTGAAACCTCCTCCCAACGTTGGCTTGGAATGGATAAAGGTTGTAATAGACCTGGGGCCTTAATTGTTTCAACTTTATTTTGTTGGCAAAACAAACATTCCGCAACAAACTTTTGAATATCTGATTTAAGGCTATCTCAAAAAAATTCCTTCTTAACCCTGTGGTAAGTTTTTAAAAATCCTGAGTGCCCTCCTAAGGGAGAAGTGTGAAATTCCATAAGAATCTTTTGCTTGAGTTGGGAATCCTTACAGAGGTGTAAGCAATCTTTGTACCATAACGAATCATTTCGCCAGCTAAATGTATCAGATGTACTGGAATCTTGTTGTAACTTTCGAATAAGTGCCCACACTTCTTCATCATTCTTCCATTCCTCCCTTGCTTCATTTATCCAATCTGGTTGGATAATAGAAATGGCACACAACAATGCTTCCACATCCTCATCCTTTCTTGAGAGTGCATCTGCCACCACATTTTGCTTCCCTTTTTTGTATATGATTTCAAAGTCATAACCCAACATCTTTGCGACCCACTTTTGTTGCTCTTTAGAGGATACTCTTTGTTCTAAAAAGTATTTAAGGCTATCATGATCCGTTTTTACCTTGAAGTGTCTTCCCATTAGGTAGGGCTGCCATTTCTTAAGTGCATGTAGTATTGCCAACATTTCCTTCTCATAAATAGCTTTGTGTAAAAACTTTCCCTTGATTGGATGACTTTCAAAAGCAATGGGTCTTTCATATTGCATTAAAACAACACCAATTCCATTTCCTGAAGCATCATATTCCACAATAAAGGTTTTTGTGAAGTCCGATGTAGCTAAGACCAGTGCTTGGCACATTACCTCTTTAAGATGTTCGAAGGCCTTTGTTGCTTCTGGAGTCCATGAAAATGCATCTTTCTTCAATAATGTTGTTAGAGGTGCTGCTATTATCCCATAATTCTTAACAAACTTGCGATAATACCCTATCAACCCAAGAAATCCTCACAGATGCTTTATGGATGTGGGGATTTTCCATTCCTTAATGGCTTTAATTTTGCTAGGGTCTACCTTAACTCCTTCATGAGATACAATATGACCCAGATATTCCACCTCTTGTACTCCAAAGAAACATTTGGTTCTTTTTGCATATAATTGTTTCTCCTCCAATAGTTGTAGCAACCTGTCAACATGTTCAACATGATCCTTCCAAGACTTGTTGTAGATTAGAATATCATCAAAAAATACTAACACAAATTTTCTAAGGAAGGGTTTGAAAATGGAATTCATCAAACCTTGAAATGTAGAAGGTGCATTGGTAAGGCCGAATGGCATGACCAAAACTTCATAATGACCCTCATGAGTTCTAAATGTTGTTTTTGGAATGTCTTCAGTCTTCATTCTGATTTGATGATATACTGAATGAAGATCCAACTTGGTGAAGTAAATTGATCCATGCAATTCACCTAGTAATTCATTAATGACAGGAATGGGAAACTTATCTTTAATAGTGAGCTTGTTGAGCTCCCTATAATCCAGACACATGCGCCATGATCCATCCTTCTTGTGCACCAATACTACTGGAGCAGAGGAATAACTTTGACTAGGTTGAATTATACCAACCTCTAGCATTTCTGCAACCATACGTTCAATTTCACTCTTTTGGGCATAGGGATATCTGTACGGCCTGATGTTTGGAGGAACACTTCCTGGAATCAGATGAATGGCATGATCATGATCACGAATAGGTGGGAGAACTTTGGGAGTCTCAAATACTTTGGAATGATTGTCCAAGACTTTTTGGAGATCTGGAGAAATAGATGATTTCGATGTGGAAACATCTAGCAAACATAATTGTGCAATTACACCTCTTTGTTCCTTTTTTATAAGCTTTGTCATACCGTTAGAGCTGATTATCTTTCCCGGTTTCCCTGCAATACCCTTTAATTCAACTTCCTTTCCTTCCACAAAAAATTTCATCAAAAGTTCTTGAAAATTAAAAGCTATTGTACCCAAGGATTGTAGCCATTGGACTCCTAGTACAACATCAGCACCTCCCATTGGAATGGAAAGCATTGCGCTAGTCAATACATATTCTCCCATGGATAGCTTGATATTATGGCACTTTCCAGAGAAATTTATTCTTCCTCCATTTGCAACCATCACTTGACACTCTGGTGCTAGATATAGGAAGCGATTAGATTCTTTTTATACCTTACAATGAATAAAATTGTGGGTACTTCCTGAATCAATCAACACTATTACCTTTTTCTTCTTGATTTGTCCTTCTATCTTGATGGTTTGAGGAGTGGTAATTCTAGCCAATGCATTACAAGATATGGTCAGATTCATTTCTTCTTTATCTAGGCTTTGTTCCTGGAGTATATCCTCTTCTTTTGACCTTTCTTGCTCCTTTTCTTCTTCCTCTTCACAATCTATGTAGAATAATTTCTTCTCAGCACACTTATGACCTTTAGTGTATTTGCTATCACAACAGTAACAAAGCCCTTTTGCTCTTTTTAATTCCAATTTTTGTGGTGTCAACCTTATAGGTTGTGGAAGACTATGGGCAACAACACTTCCATCTTTATAGTTGTGAGTGGTATGCTTCCTGGTTGCCATAATTTTGCTTTCCATTTTTCTTGCTAACCTGAATGCCTTCTCTAATGAATTAGGTTCCCAAAGACAAACATCATGTTGGATATCATCCTTTAAAGTCCCTATGAACACATCAATCCTATGCTCCTCTGGAATATTTTTTACCCTTACGTTCAATTTTTGGAACTCCTCAATGTGCTCCATTATTGAACCCTTTTGTTTGAGACTTATCAATTGGCTAAAAAAGTGTTGCTTTTTGTATCCTCATAATGTGCTGTCAATTCTTCTATAAAAACTGCCCAAGTGATAATTTGTTTACGAGAGCAAAGCCATTGATACCATACAAACTGAGTTGGTTCCAAATATAAAGTTGCAATACGTACCTTTTGTGTGTTTTGCACATTATTGAGATCGAAAAATTGCTCCATCTGTAATATCCATGTTGCAGGATCCTTTCCATCAAACTTCCTCATATCAATTTTTGGAATATTGTGGGTCTTCAATCCAACATTAGAGTCTATGAAATCATGATTAACATTTCTTTTGTTTGCATCATGAGTTTCCTTTACTACCCTTTCACCATTAGTAAGTATTTCTTGTAAAAAATTTGTCAAATCTCTCTTCAAATCTGCCATGCTTGTCTTCAAATTTGTGTTCAAATATATCTTCAAATCATCCATAATAGCTTCCATGCCATTCATCTTAGCTTCCACGCCATTTATCTTAGCTTCTATTAGCTTTTGTGAGAGTGACATTTGTTGCACTTGGTCTTGTAATTTTGATATATCATGTAGCATTTCTTCCTCTTCTTCATGAGCCATGCTAGAGCTTTCAGGTTGCTTACTAGGTGTTTGCATTTTCTTTCCTTGGGGCATCAGTTACCGATAATAATGCTCTACTATGCCCTTTGAATTCCTTCAAACTAATTTTTCAAACCAAGCTTAAGCAAGAATTTAAAAAAATCTACACACCTTTTCTCACTTTCTAGGAGCTTGATATTGCCTCTAATGTATCTCTGTAATTTCGAATCATCCAATTTAATTACAGCCTGTAGTAGCCCTCTATGTCCTCTTTCTAATGCCACTAGTCTGATCCAAATTTGATTCTCCAAGGAAGAGTTATGCCAAATCTCCCACAGTGACCTGATTGTAGACTAGTTCAGTAGAGCGAACTTGTATGACGTGCCACGTGTCCATGTTTCAACCTTTGGCTCTGAAATATATATACGAGAAACTAAAGTCTGTCCTCTTTTTGTACCTTTTGACGAAATTTCAATCCGATGCTCAGAAAAAAATTTATGACGATTTTCCCCAGGTCACCTTTTTGGAATGTAATTCAGGAGTCTGCAAAAGACCAACTTCCTCAAATCATATCTCCACCAATATAGCGTGAAAAGCTCTGAAATTTGGAACCAAGGTTCAGTGAGATTTTGTATCAAATGGGTTTTTTTTTTGCTTCTGAAATGTCACAGAAAAAAAGTTACAGTACAAATTCCACGATGACCTATTTGGAGCAGCGAAACCCTAGAATCCACAGCTCTGATACCAAATGTTATGAAAATAGCTCAAAAAAAGATAGAAAAGATAGATGAACGCCTTAGAATTTAGCCTCTTCGAGGGGTGAACCTCCTTTACATTACACAAATGAATGATTCCTTGATGATTCAAATGACAAAACCTCCTTTCTATATATAGGATTCTAAGGAGTCACAATATAACCCAGCCAACCTAACAATAATAATATAAAGGCACAAAAATAACAATAGAGGGATTCTATGGGGCATAGTAATAACAATATGGGGACAATAGGGGCACAAAAATACTAATAAGGGATACAACTACAATAGTAATGGGGTAATCACTAGTATTATAGGGACCTAACACAACCCCTTTATTAATTTAGAATTTTTTATTGTTAAAAAAAAACACAACAACCCACATGCATGCTACAACTACATGGAGACATCAGGAATGGACTCATGAAAGGAGGAAGAGAGATAGGTCTAGAGTAAACTGTGTGGAGAATTCAATTCGTATCTTAAGAAGTTGTGATATATGTGTGTGTGTGTGAGAGAGAGAGAGAGAGTGTGTGTGTGCTAATTAAGGGAACAACTTGTCATTTAGTATGACATAATAGTAGTTAGGGGTTATAGACAACCTAGACCACCCAAAACCTTTCTACATGACAACACCAACACCATAAAGATCTCCTAACCAGGATGGTCAAGCATCTGGAGTGAGATGAAAGATGGAGTGGACCAAGGCACAACAAAAACTCTACTCGAAGGAGGTAAATCCACCTTGTAACAACCAAGATGGTCAAATAATTATACATTCCAAACCAGATAAAGGGAAACAAAAATACAACCTAGTGTAAATTTAAATATGTAGAAATGCACATTATAGTGAGGTATAAACCATTAAACCATACTCTGAAGAGAAAATTTAAAAAATGGAATGTGATACTTATAAGAGTTTAAGTAATGAATTGTAAACATCATAGAAAGTAAGAGTGATATTATAGAGATTTTAGTAAACCAAAATATAACAAATATCTAGGGGAAACCCATAGTGGTCCCATCATACGATAAATGGAGAGTTATAATGTCAATGGGCATGTAGCCTCTAAATCCTGTATTTATATATGAAATATCAAATTACATTGTGTTGTGCCTATCAAAAACCCCCCTTTTATTAGTGTTAGTAATAACATTAATAAATGGGGACCCTTCAAAAAAATCAAATATTAGCATTTAATCATGCCTTTCAAATATTAGCATTTAATCATGCCTTTCTTGTTTTTAGAATAAAATAAGATGTCAAAGTGGAACTTGCTAAAACATGGAAATTTACATTTTCATACTTTAAGCACATAAAACTTCACAAACAATGAGTTTCTTGTAAAAAGTGCTACGTGATCAAAAATCCTAAGAATAACTTTATAATGGAAAGTCATGAATATTAGAGTAAACTTTTAAAAGACCCGCTTTAAGAAGATTATTCTCGCATCGTAAAACAATTATGGCGGGCCTCCCTTATAAAAGTTACCCCTTGAAAATGCGATCTGCGAAAATGCGAGATCATAAAATCTTATAACCTTATCGCATCGCACTTTCAAATGCACGGTGCTACTTGATAAAGCATAAGAAAATATCATGAAATGCGATATCATTTCGCAAATCGCATATCACAACAACTCATGTAGCGGTGGGTTTTAACGAAAATAAGTTTTGCGATATAGCGATCTGCGATATTGCGAAGCAAATCGCAAAATCGCTTTTATTGCAACTCAAAGGGCTCAAGGTTCTAGGAGAGTACTTCCTGACTTTTGATGTGAAGTTATGAACATTAAAGTTAAGCATAACGGTTCATTAGTGGTCATTTATTAAAAGAACGATTAGGATCAGTGTAAAGGACCATTTGACGCAAGTTGATATCTTTTGATATGATTCAGACTTAAGGACCCTCCATCACCTTATTTTCGTCCTTCTATTGATTATTTCTACATTCTCTATCATTTTTATCATAATTTTCTCTCTTCTTGCAACTTTCAGGAAGAACACACAGAGCAGAACATACGAAGAAATGGTGAAGAAAGGAAAGGCACCCGTTGCTGAAAAGTCAGAAATGACCCCATTGTTCACAAACACTACCTGTAATCAGGATGCAGGGACATCTACGTGGGAAAAAATGTATCAGCTATTGGAGGAGGAACAACAAATAATTATGCAAGTAATAGTTACAGCGGATGGACGCAGCTCTTTTGATGCGTCCCTAACTGAACTTGCATGCTCATTTCTACACCGCATTGCTACAAGACAAAATATACTCCCTTATACCAACATGGTTAAGTGGATTATAGATGACACAGACATATTTGACAAAGAATTCAAGACAACAAGACAAGAATTCATGGGATCATTTACCATAGACAGCCTGAGACTCATGTACCATCTACCAGAGCCCCAGGCTATCTACAACAAGCAATTTGTCAAGAAGTTCACCAAGGAGAATGAAGACCTAGCAGAATACACAAAGCATTGCTCAAACAATGAGGAAAGGCTCAAAAAAGATAAAAACGGTATGTACGCCGCTGCTTCTCTTTGTTCCCCTTACTGTTTTGCCATTGTTATGTTATTTAGACTGTTTGGTAAACCAGACAACAACAAATTTTCATCAGAATGGTTACCCCTAGTGGATGCGGCTATCAATGCAACAATAATGAATTGGGCCCAAATCCTGTCAGACAATTTAGCCACTACAATTTTAGAATATAGAAGAAAAAGAAGCATTACTTCGAGGGTTTACCCTCCATTTTTCATGAGCGCCTATGTTATGGACGCTATTTGTTTTGGTTCCAAATTTCCTGTTATGGGATGGAAGTGGACGGTTCAAAATCCACTTCCCATTCAAATTTATCACAAATTCATGTGGGAATCAAATTTCATGCCACATTTTTTCAAAATTTGTCATGGAGTTATACTCCTGATTCATAAAAAGATCTATAACAGAGATGCCCCAAGATTTTCCCAAGAAGCTGAGGTAGATATTCTCCCCGTGGTGGGATGGTTTGGGGAGGAATTATTCATGTATATCAGAGTGTTTGGCAACATTGCTTCACCCCATGTGCTACCTTTTTATGTCCTAGACAAACTGATGGCTAGGGAGATAGCCTATCAGACATGTGGTGATGGGGGGATGAGAAAAGTATTGAAAGATTCCAAGAAGGCCATTTGGCCTCAATTTCTTGTAACATGTGGAGCATTTGCATTGCATGACTTAGGTCATGCTTTCAAAGAAGTTAATAATTTATTATCTTTACAACTACCCAAGTTACCGAGAAGGCAATATGATCCCTTTGGTATTGTAAAAGATTTTACTACAATGGTTAAAATAAAAGTATTTTCCCATGAAAAAGATCCCTTTGATGATGTTTTCCTGTAGAAAAACACCTTCAAAGAAGTTCAACATACAACACAAAATATTTTTGACCAACAACGTCTCCAAACTTTTTATAGTTATAGGAAACAGAGGTTGTCTAATGTCCCATTGGACTAATTACTCATCGAACCAGTAAGGAATCCTACTCCCAGTGTAAGTATTACTGAAGATTCAAAAGAGAAGCCCAAAACAAGTTCTGAAAAAGAATTTGCAGAAAAGTCTGGCGATCAATCTAAGAATGAACACAGTAAGAGCGAGGAGTCAGTAAAAGACACAAGCTAGTCCACAGCAAAGTCGGATCAGTAGACTTCTTTTGTAAAGCAAGCTGAAGTCTCCACTCTTCTTACAAAGTAAGCAAAGCCACCCGTAATTGATCTAGAAGGAGAATGTGAAAATTTTAATAAGATACTTAACACAGAAGAACAAAGCTTAGAGCCACCAACATATCCAAAAGATATGACCACGTAAATGGTAATAGAAAGGGCTATCAACACTCAGGAAATAGAACACATTCTCATTTCTCCCTCATCTGAGATCATACTAAGAATAGAGGAAATTCCTCCTTTAAATGTATTCTACAGCCCACAACATAAAGCTATCATTAGAAGGAAAAGAAAGAAATCAAAGTTGGATTCTATGCTCGCTCCCGAGGATGAACCTCTAGATGTTCTTTGGAAAGACCCTTCTACAGATCCATTGGCAAATCTCACTAGGCTCTCACAAGTCGCAGGAAAATACACTTCAGCAAATATTGACAAGGTGGCAGAGGTATAATCACTGCTTAAAGAAAAAGAAGATAGGATTTTTTTTTTGGAACAACAGTTACAGCAAGTTAGCATCAACCAACAAGCCAAAACACAGTTGGGAAAACTTCAGCAAGACTTTTAGCAAATGCAATTGGCACATCAAAATAGTTTAGCTAGTAAAGAAGAACAATTACAGAGTATAATAGAACTGCATAAAGATGATCCCAAAATTGGATAGTTTGTCACAGAGGCACTTGGTCCCAATTCCCAGCTCTTACAACAGAAAGAACTATTATGCCAGAAGATTTCGTAGTGGAATTCCCACTGCGAAATGAGCAATAATATTACAAATCAAGTCATGGAACTATGACTTGAATATGATTCAAATTTTAAGCAAGTCATAGACTTCTTAAACTGGCAGAAATCCGAAGAAGGGAAAAGAGCAGGCATGCCCAAAATTGATGAATCGCATAAAGAGATTTTATTTTGGAAATGGGATTCTCGGTTAAGGGAGGCAGAACAGGCAATGTAGGATGCGGTGGCAACGACGAACAATGTCATTGAATGCATAAATGAAAATCTACATAAGGCTAATTTGGTAGCAGGAACCACCCCTAGCTTTCTTCCAAAAGCACAATAGCTTCAAGCAGTATGGAAACAAGCAACGGAGGAAAGGGAAGAGTCAATTAAATAGGTAAACAGATTGAACTGGGAAGCATACTGGCAGTACCTATGTTATGAAACAAGCTCACAAAAAGATAGAAAAGAGAGATCCACGCCTTAGAATTCAGCCTCTTCGAGGGGGCAACCTCCTTTACATTACATAAATGAACAATTCTTGGATGATACAAATGAAAATACCTCCTTTCTATATATAGGAGTCTAAGTGGTCCCAATACAATCAAAGCCTACATAACAATAATATTGTAGGGCACAACAGTAACAATGGTGGGCTTCTATGTGGCATAATAGTAACAATATGGGCACTACATGGGTACATCAATATAATAAGTGGGTTATACTAATAACAATAAGGGGTTACACTAGTAGTATAGGGGCCTAACAACCTATTGAAGACACACAGCCAATGGATGACCCTAAAGTACCTGATGACGTCTGCCGAGAAGATAGTGCCAGCTCTCACAAATGTCATATTTGCAGGATAGCTAAAAGCTGAAGTCGGCCAACTGACACTCTTAAAACTAATGCTGGATATTTGCTATCTAAAGAATAAGATATAGGATTAGTCATAGACATATTTTATTTTTTCTTTTGTTTATTTTTTCTTAAAATGAGGCAGGTTGTTTAAACCTCCTCTTCTATTTTTGTAATATTTACTTTTAGATTTCATAGATTAGTATTTAAACCCCTCTCATGCATTTAGAGAGGGGTCCAAAGTTTTGTCAAAAACATTCTTCAGAACATGCATTTCGCCCCCCACTGAGGAGGCTTTGATAAAATTAATGGAACGAGATCTATTTTCTATTCGAGTTCAACATGTACTACTGAAATTGCACTTTTGTACTCTTAGTTGATGTTAAGTGATTTGAAGATAGATCAATATTGTTGGAGCTCATGAGTAGGACGTATTACGAATGATACTTTTATCTCTTAATGCTTTTTACATGTGTGTCAAGCAATAAATCATTTTCAGTTATTTATGTATGAAAGTTTAAATATCTAATTATCATTACTACACTTTTGTATAGTGATGACTTATTCTTTATGCTGAATATGTGAATGACTCTTTATGCGATATATTTATCATATTTTTTCGGCTAACTTTTTATACGAAACAATCATTCTTAAATGGATTCTCTTCTTATTGTGATTGAATGATCTTCATTATCAATCACTTTTAGAAATCATTCTAGATCACATATGTAAACATTACTCTCGGGATAGTTTTAAACTTAGATGTTTTCTTTGATTATGATAGATTGCATATGATAGTTAGACGATAGATTAAATTTAGGACAAGTATTCACCCCATAAAACCCCAAAAAGACAAGCATCATAAATATATTGGGAAACTAGTCCCATCATCCCCAGTCGGAGCCACTATTATAAACGGAAAAGGATCTGCACTAAGGTCTGGACCAGGTGGTTATCCCCCTTGTTGGAGTCCCAATTTTTCGAGCTTTCAACATATTTGGTGCTAGAAGGAGGACCTGACTGTGAATGTCAAGTAAATCTACTTCTTCATGCCATTCTAAGAGTAAAACTCCCTCACCATCACCCTCAACTTCTCATTCCCATTCCAAATCTTCCATCTGTGAATGAGAAGTTGAAAAGAAAAATACAGAGCACATTACTGAAATCCCAAACAATCCAGATCATTCTTCTTTAGATCCCCCTGAGCTACAAACTTTACTTCATAAATTACAGAGGATTTCTATATCTCAAAAAAAATCTGAGTTATCCCAAGGTAGTGTCACTTCTCATCTGACCCCATCTCAACAACTGACTAGAGCACAAAGCGAAAAGCCAGGAATCCCACTGGTTGAGTTTCCTCTACCGAGTCATAAGAAAGCTAGTAAAACACCAGTAGAATTTCAGAGTGAGGTTCTATCATCATTTTTGTCTACCATCCCATCCATATCATCATAAGGTCATTCATCCATCCCTCAACTCCAGATCGTGGTTCATATAAGTACAGGAGCAACATCTTCCTCTACCCAATTACCTTCAACTACTGCCACACCTCCTCCTACTCATACCCCGTCGATGGCAGGAAATCCACCACCAAGGCCATGGGCTAGTCCAGGAGCTATAAGAATGGTTGCACCTTTATCTCAATTACTAGCTCATCCTGAGAAATAGTTGCCCAAATTCAATCCTAACAATGGCCAACTAGCTGAGGAACACATAAAGAATTTTATGCTATCCATTAATTTGAATGGAGTAATAGAAGAGGATGCAGTTGTAAGATTATTCGCCTATACTTTACAAGGAGTAGCAGGATCTTGGTATTTTTCTTTACCAGCAGGCTCCATTAATAACTAGGATACATTTCAAGACCAGTTTTTAACAAAATTTGGGGATGATAGGTCAACAACAACCTTAATAAATGACATCTCAAATTTAAAAGCGAAACCAAACGAACCAATTAAGGATTTCAACTCTCGCTTCAATAAATTGTTGAACAAAATACCAACAGCATCTAAGCCTAGTGATGAAGTGCAAAATGAATGGTATATTTATGCTTTACCTTCAAATTAAGCTATCTTTGTAGATAGAGCTACCAAGCCAATGTTAGCAGAAAACATGAAAGAGGCAATAGCTGTAGAGAAACGTATCCTAGCCATAGAAAAGAAAAATGTTGTAGATGAAAGAAAGTCTAAAAAAGTGTCTTTTAGAGATGATCCTAAGAAAAAACAACCGAAGGACCCATTCGACCTGGAAGGGTTACAGAAAGTCTTGAAGACCATGTCCAACGAAATGGTTGATATAAAGAAACAAGTAGCAGAAACCTCTTCCAAGAAACCTTTTAAACCCTTTAAAAGGAATCCTCCAATCAATCCTAAACCTCCAAATGGTATAACAAGCACAGAATCAGAAGGGGAAGAGGAAGAAGTTTCAAATGAGGAACAAACCAATGATGAAGAAGTTGTAGAACTACAATGAATGTGGGACTTCATTCTTCCAGATGAGGAAGATCAAGATGCATTACCTGTCGCTACTAGAAGTAGAAATCAACTTGATCCTCCACAATCTAGTGGTAAACAAAAAAATCCTAGTCCGACTCCCAAGGATAAAATCGTAGGTAAGAAATCCTCACCGAAGTCTACTCAGACAAACCCAGTCCAATCTGATTCAATAACTTCACTGAAAATGCTTATCATCTCAGATGAAATGGAATATAACATTGTTGAAGGTATGAAGAAAACTAGAGAAAACATTACTCTTCATGAGCTCAGTAAATTAAAACATCAACAAAAATTACTTTTGAAAGAGCTGAATGCAATACCTACTACGCCTCTCCTTGCTACTGTAATTTCACAAGCTACTCATGAAATTGGAAGACCTCCAACTGGCATTTCGAATAAAGTTGATCCGACTGACATTGCTCTAATCGGTGGAAGATCAAAATATCATACTCCACCATTTCTCCTTACTTTTGAAGTTTTGAATAAAAATTTGCACAACTGTCTAGTTGATTCCAGTGCATCATCTAACATTTTACCTAAGACAGTTTGTGCAAAGTTAAATGTCTAACCTCAGAAATCTACAGTACGAATAGTACAGCTATATTGGTCTCAAGTCGAGGTCATCGGTGAACTTAATCAAGTAACCATAAGGCTTTTGTCAAATCCAAAGGTATGCCAAGTTATCGATATACTTGTAGTTGACATTCTTGAATTCTATGGACTAATCCTCAGCCTCATTAGGGATTTGTCAGAAAAGCTTCACGGTTACTTTTCGACCAACCGATCTCATATGTGGCTCCCCTAGAATGGTAAACCAAATTAGATCGAGGTTGAATAAGAGAAACATCAAAAGTATATAGTGACAGAGTTAGAAGCAGAAAACAAGCCTGTAGCATATAGCAACAACATTATTGGAAACTATTCTATTCATTCATTCTTAGGGAATTTCAAGGCTCATACTTCACCTTTCTTGGAAAATTTCGTTTTATCTCAGATAGAAAATTTCTCTCAAACTGACATTTCTAGATGCATCAATTTTGTAGATAAACCTGTAAATAAAACCTTGTTTTGGAAATTATTTTTGATGGTGCTAAATCCAACGATGGAGCAGGAGAAGGTTGTATATTAGTTAGTCCTAAAGGAGAGAAAACCATGTTAGCATGTAGGCTTGAATTCTATTGCAAAAGCAACACCGTTGAATATGAAGCATTAGTTCAAGGGTTATACAAAGCAATCAGGCTTAATATCAAATACCTACAAGTATTTGGAGACTTTGAGATTGTTATTAAACAAGTAAGAAATACTATACATTGTCTGTCAGGACACTTGAAACACTATCAATCTTTAGTACAAGACCTGACCTCACACTTTATAGCATTTAATATTTCATCCATTCCAAGACTCCAAAATGCTAGTGTTGATCTCCTTGCTAATGTAGCTTCCAAGCTTATTCCATCAGAGGACTATAGCCCAGATAGATTCTCGATTGAATTAATATTTAGACCCTCTATTCTTGATAACATTACCAATTGGAGAGTTTTCAACAATGACCCTGATATTGTGAGTTTTCTGACTTCAGAAGGCTCTTACAATAATCAGATAATTGATGAAGACCAACATGACAAACAACTGGAACAAAAAAACAATAAGGCTATACCAAAATCTGTAGTCATGTTAGAGGACCTATATGACTTAAAGGATAGATTTAAATGATCCACCAATTCAAAACTCTAAAGTTCAACTCTGAGATATGAATTAGTAAATCTGGGAACAAACATGAAACCACAAAACATCAACTTAGGTCTTGGCCTAACATCTGAGGAGAAACCAGCTTTTTATAAATTGTTGAAGCAATACAAGAGTGTCTTAACTTGGAATTATGATGATCTTAAAACCTATGACACTTCTATTATCCGGCGTACAATTTCTATGATTTCTGATGAAAAGCTTGTTCAACAAAAATTGAGGAAAATACATCCTAATTTGGAAAGCCAGATTAAAACTGAATTGAACAAATTTTTAAGAGCCAAGATCATTTTTCCTGTCAGACATTCCAGATAGGTCTCCAACCTTGTCCCAGTTAGGAAGAAAAATGGAGATATTCAGATTTGTATAGACTTTCACAACCTTAACAAAGCTTGCCAAAAGGATAATTTTCCACTACCCCCATGGAACAGATATTACAATCCGTCGTAGGGTCAGAATTAATGTCTTTTTTATATGGCTTTCCAGGGTATAATCAAATTTTTGTCCACCCAGATGATCAATTAAAAACTACGTTTAGAATGAAATGGGGAACTTATGCTTACCAAAAGATGCCATTTGGGCTAATCAATGTTGGTGCCATGTTTCAGAGAGCCATGGACATTGTGTTTAAGGGACTAGTAAACAAGTCAGTGGTAATCTACTTAGAAGACATAACGTCATATTCTAAAAGCATAGTAATCATCTCAAAGACTTAAAACAAATATTTCAACGTTGTCAAAAGTATGGAATTTCACTTAACCCTAAATTTTTTTTTTTGCTTTAAGTGAAGGAAAACTTCTTTGATTCATAGTATCCAAATCAGGTATCCATATTGACCCAGATAGGATTAAGGAAATTTCTGAAATATCTTTACCCCATAATAAAAAAGCAATGCATTCCTTCCTTGGTTAGATCAATTTTGTTAAAAGATTCATCCCTGACTTCTCAAGAATTGTGTCACCTCTCCAAGCTATGATAAAGAAAAACTCTCTCTTCAAATGGGGTCATGTAGAACATGAAGCGTTTAGCTTGATAAAACAAGCAATTATAAATGCCCCATCTCTAGCAACTCTAAATTTTTCTGATCCTTTCACTCTATATACATTCGACTCCGGGAAATCGTATGTTGCCATACTTACACAAGCGAATCAAGATAAAACCGAAGCCCCAATTGCATTCTTCAGTTCAAATTTGCAAGGAGCTGAATTAAATTACTCTGATGTTGAGAAATAGGCTTACACTGTTTTCAAAGCAATTAAAAACTTCAAACCTTTCCTTCTCAAGACTCACACCAAAATAATAGTACCATTGCCAGCGGTAAAAAATCTTTTGGTACAAAAATATGTGGGTGAAAAGAGGGCAAATTGGGTCACAGTCTTGCAAGAATATGATGCTAAGATTAAACCAGAAAATATTGTAAAAGCTTAAGGTTTTTGTAGGATGTTGGCAGGAGCATCGCACATATTAGAAACACAGTCTCCAGATAGTGAAGTACAAGTGTATGAGGTAAGCCTAAATGACTCTGAATCAAGGTATGTTGATATCATGTTCTACTTGAGAAATGGATATGCTCCTCCACATTTGAATTACACAAAGAAAAGGCCCCGAGGCTAAAAGCTAAACAATATCAAATTGTCAATGATGTACTCTTTAGAATGAATTATGATTTTGTTCTCCTTAGATGTCTCGAGAAATCTAAAGCAGAAAAGGTATTGCAGGAACTTCATGACGAGCCAGCAGGTGGACACTATGCAGGAGATGCAACAACACACAAAATCCTGTGTGCTGGCTACTACTGTCCAACTCTATTTAAAGATGCACATAGTTACGTAAGGAGATATCAAATTTGCCAAACTGCTGCTGGAAGACAGAAGAAGCCATCGTTGACATTATAGCCTGTCAACATTGATCAACCATTTGAACAATGGCGATTAGATATAATAGGTGAGATTGTTCCTCATTCTTCTAAACAACATAAATACATCCTTACAGCTACCGACTACTTTACCAAATGGGTAGAAGCGGTTCCACTCAAAATAGCCAACTCTAAGAATATTATCGAATTTATAGATCAATTCATAATCACCAGGTTTGGCTTACCTTCTGCTTTAATGTTTGATAATGCATCCTATTTCTACGATAATGCCATCATAGAATTTTCTCTCAAAAGAGGTTTTAAACTCAAATATTCTGCTAATTATTATCCACAAGGAAATGGGTTGGCCAAATCAACAGAAAAAAACCTTATTAGAATGATTAAACAGACTATTGATCAAAATCATAGAAACTGGCATAATTCTTTAGTGTATGCTCTCTGGGCAGATCGAATAACTCAGAAAACCTCCATTGGCACTTCTCCTTTTAATTTAGTTTATGGGAAAGAAGTGGTCTTACCAACAAATCTAGCTATTCCTTCTCTAACCTTAGTTCAATTCATTGAATAAACCCCTTCCTCATCCATGCAATTAAGACAATTACAGATCCATAAACTTGAAGAGGAACAAGAAAAGGATAGAATTACCCATGCACATCATCAACAATTAGTGAAAGATTCTCTTGATTCAAACTCGGTGTCTAGAAAAGATTTTCAACTTGGAGACTTAGTATTAAAATGGGATAAAGCCCATGAAGAGAAAGGCAAGCAAACTAAATTCCAACGGATGTCGCTTGGACCATTCTAGATTGTCGAACTCATTGGCCCATCAACTTTCATGTTACAAGATCTAGCAGGGAAAAGGGAATCTTTACCTGTTAATGGACAAATCCTAAAGAAATATTTTCCATAGAAGATGATCTCTTCTATTTTTGTAGATTATGGTTCTAGTTAAGTTTTCTTTTGATAATAAAACAGGTTGAGAATGTTCACTTTTGGTTTGCACGAAAAGAATAGTGTCTCATTTCAATTTTGTTTTTTCACTTGTATAAGTGGGAGTGGTTATGAAAATTAATCTCCATTTATGAAACATATGGGTAAGTGCTGTTATTTCGAAATTTTTTGCCTGTTATTCTATTTCAACTATCTACTTTTTGGTTAGAATCAACCTTAGGAAGAAGTTTTCCTTACATCAGTCACAAAAGGTATCAATAAAAAAAACGAAGACTCTCTATGCAAAAGCTATTCTTTAAAAACTCTACAATTGACATCCAGGAGAATTCTTAAGGAACCAATGACTTCCTCCCCACTCAAGGAATTTGCAATGTTCAAGGAGTAGTCCAATTATACACCTTAAGCTTAAAGAATAAGAGGTCTCATCGAGAGCCGGCTTATCATGATCATAAAGATTATAACTAACTGACATTGCCATACTGAATATCAAAACAAGGTAATGGCTCGAGATTGTTTCAATCAAAAGACAAGGGGTCTCATCAAGAGCCAGCTTGTTCAATTAAGTTATAAATAAAGTGAATGGCACTGGCGATTTTTGCCACCAAACCAAGACATTGTTCTTTAAGAAATAAAAGAGAAATTTGAAAAGAAAAAAGCAATAAGTGTATATGAGGATTTATCTTTGAAAATTGTAGTCTTCTCGAGTGGGACACTAGATCATTGTTGGGTAACAGGTAACCTTGTCGAGGCCACGAATGCTTTCTGGAAGCAGAGGCTCTACCTATGACAAATGAGTACACCAAAATTGATCTAAAGAGATGTTTTTGTTTTATCTTTACAACCAAGTAATGACTGATGTGAGTAAAATGACTATGTTATGAAACCAGCTCAAGAAAAGATAGACAAGATAGATCAACACCTTAGAATTCAGCCTCTTTGGGGGGGCAACCTCCTTTACATTACATAAATGAACAATTCTTGGATGATACAAATGACAAAACCTCCTTTCTATATATAGGAGTCTAAGGAGTCACAATATAACCCAGCCGACCTAACAATAATAATATAAAGCCACAAAAATAACAATAGAGGGATTCTATGGGGCACAGTAATAACAATATTGGGATAATAGGGGCACAACAATATTAATAAGGGGTACAATTACAATAGTAATGGGGTAATCACTAGTATTATAGGGACCCAACATGCCCCTCTCCTTCAAAAAAGTTTGTCCTCAACGCTTGAGTAGTTATGGATACTTCTGTATAAAATTCTCATCCTCCCATGTGGAATCTTCAGCGGATAAGTTCCTCCACATGATAAGATACTCCGAAATTGATCGATTTCGTAGCTGTCGAGTTCTTGTTTCTGTGACTGCTTCCGGTTCCAATATAATTTTTCCTTCCTCGTCAAGTTCTAGCAATATTGTTTGAACTGGGAGCTTGTCGCCTATAACCTTCTTTAAACATGAAACATGGAAAACTGGGTGCAATCGAGAAGCTGCAGGAAGCTCCAATTTGTATGCCATAGTACCAATCTTTTGCAACACCTTGTATGGACCATAATACTTTGGTGATAATTTATTATCCTTCTTAGCTTGCTTGAGGGACATTTTCTTATATGGTTGTAGCCGTAGGAATACCCAATCACCTACATCAAAACTTCTTTCACTGCGATGTTGATCTGCCTGTTGTTTCATTCTATTCTGTTCCAACACGAGGTTATCCTTTAAGTGTTGGAGGACTTGTTGTTGATGTTCGATGTGATGTTCCACTGCCTGAACCTTAGAATTTTCTCTTAAATATGATGTGATGGATGGTGGCTGATACCCATAAAGTGCCATAAATGGGGTCATTTTTGTTGCTGTATGGAAGGAAGTGTTATACCACCATTCAGCCAGAGGCAACCATTTGACCCATTGTGTCTGTTTATCAGATACAAAGCAACGAAGATATCCTTCCAAACATTTGTTTACTATCTCAGTTTGCCCATCAGATTGAGGATGATAAGATGAGCTATGAGCTAACTAAGTACCAAGACAAGAAAATAATTCTGTCCAAAAATTTCTAGTGAAAATGGGATCTCTGTCACTTACAATAATCTTTGGGTTTCCATGTAGCTTTTGAACTGTTTCCATAAATGCAGTAGAAACTGTACTGGCTTTAAATGGATGTGATAATGCACAAAAGTGTGCATACTTGGTAAGTCTGTCAACTACCACCATGATGAAACTCTTTCCCTTAGACTTGGGTAAACCTGTGATAAAATCCATTGAAACCTCCTCCCAACGTTGGCTTGGAATGGATAAAGGTTGTAATAGACCGAGTGTCTTAATTGTTTCAACTTTATTTTGTTGGCAAACCAAACATTCCGCCACAAACTTTTGAATATCTAATTTAAGGCCATCCCAAAAAAATTCCTTCTTAACCCTGTGGTAAGTTTTTAAAAATCCTGAGTGCCCTCCTAAGGGAGAAGTGTGCAATTCCATAAGAATCTTTTGTTTTAGCTGGGAATTCTTACAGAGGTATAAGCGATCTTTGTACCATAATGAATCATTTTGCCATCTAAATGTATCCGACGTACTGGAATCTTGTTGTAACTTTCGAATAAGTGCCCACACTTCTTCATCATTCTTCCATTCCTCCCTTGCTTCGTTTATCCAATCTGGTTGGATAATAGAAATGGCGCACAACAATGCTTCCACATCCTCATCCTTTCTTGAGAGTGCATCTGCCACCACATTTTGCTTCCCTTTTTTGTAGATGATTTCAAAGTCATAACCCAACATCTTTGTGACCCACTTTTGTTTCTCTTCAGAGGATAATCTTTGTTCTAAAAAGTATTTAAGGCTATCATGATCCATTTTTACCTTGAAGTGTCTTCCCATTAGGTAGGGTCGCCATTTCTTAAGTGCATGGAGTATGGCCAACATTTCCTTCTCATAAATAGCTTTGTGTAAAAACTTTCCCTTGATTGGATGACTTTCAAAAGAAATGGGTCTTTCATCTTGCACTAGAACAACACCAATTCCATTTCCTGAAGCATCACATTCCACAATAAAGGTTTTTGTGAAGTCCGGTGTAGCTAAGACCGGTGCTTGGCACATTGCCTCTTTAAGATGTTTGAAGGCCTTTGTTGCTTCTGGAGTCCATGAAAATGCATCTTTCTTCAATAATGTTGTTAGAGGTGCTGCTATTCTCCCATAATTCTTAACAAACTTGCGATAATACCCTATTAACCCGAGAAATCCTCACAGATGCTTTATGGATGTGGGGATTTTCCATTCCTTAATGGCTTTAATTTTGCTAGGGTCTACCTTAACTCCTTCATGAGATACAATATGACCCAGATATTCCACCTCTTGGACTCCAAAGAAACATTTGGATCTTTTTGCATATAATTGTTTTTCCTCCAATAGTTGTAGCACCTTGTCAACATGTTCAACATGATCCTTCCAAGACTTGCTGTAGATTAGTATATCATCAAAAAATATTAACACAAATTTTCTAAGGAATGGTTTGAAAATTGAATTCATCAAACCTTGAAATGTTGAAGGTGCATTGGTAAGGCCAAAAGGCATGACCAAAAATTCATAATGACCCTCATGAGTTCTAAATGTTTTTTTCGGAATGTCTTCAGTCTTCATTCTGATTTGATGATATCCTGAACGAAGATCCAACTTGGTGAAGTAAATTGATCCATGCAATTCATCCAGTAATTCATCAATGACATGAATGGGAAACTTATCTTTAATAGTGAGCTTGTTGAGCTCCCTATAATCCGGACACATGCGCCATGATCCATCCTTCTTGTGCACCAATACTACTGGAGCAGAGAAAGAACTTTGACTCGGTTGAATTATACCAGCCTCTAGCATTTCTGCAACCATATGTTCAATTTCACTCTTTTGGGCATAGGGATATCTGTACGGCCTGATGTTTGGAGGAACACTTCCTGGAATCAGATGAATAGCATGATCATGATTGCGCATAGGTGGGAGACCTTTGGGAGTCTCAAATACCTTGGAATGATTGTCCAGGAATTTTTTGAGATCTGGAGAAATAGATGATTCCGATGTGGAAACATCTAGCAAACATAATTGTGCAATTACACCTCTTTGTTCCTTTTTTAGAAGCTTTGTCATACCATTAGAGCTGATTATCTTTCCTGGTTTCCCTGCAATACCCCTTAATTCAACTTCCTTTCCTTTCGTAGAAAATTTGATGAAAAGTTCTTGAAAATTAAAAGCTATTGTACCCAAGGATTGTAGCCATTGGACTCCTAGTACAACATCAGCACCTCCCATTGGAATGGAAAGCATTGGGCTAGTAAATACATATTCTCCCATGGATAGCTTGATATTATGGCACTTTCCAGAGCAATTTATTGTTCCTCCATTTGCAACCATCACTTGACACTCTGGTGCTGGATATAGGAAGCAATTCAATTCTTTTGCTACCTTACAATGAATAAAATTGTGGGTACTTCCTTAATCAATCAACACTATTACGTTTTTCTTCTTGATTTGTCCTTCTATCTTGATGGTTTGAGGGGTGGTAATTCCCGCCAATACATTACAAGATATGGTCGGATTCATTTCTTCTTTATCTAGGCTTTGTTCTTGGAGTATATCCTCTTCTTTTGACCCTTCTTGCTCCTTTTCTTCTTCCTCTTCACAATCTATGTAGAATAATTTCTTCTCAGGACACTTATGACCTTTAGTGTATTTGCTATCACAACTGTAACAAAGCCCTTTTGCTCTTTTTTCTTCCAATTGTTGTGGTGTCAACCTTATAGGTTGTGGAAGACTAGGGGCAACAACACTTCCGTCTTTATAGTTGTGAGTGGTATGCTTCCTGGTTGCCATAATTTTGCTTTCCATTTTTCTTGCTAACCTTAATGCCTTCTCTAATGAATCAGGTTCCCAGAGGCGAACATCATGTTGGATATTATCCTTTAAAGACCCTATGAACACATCAATCCCATGCTCCTCTGGAATATTTTTTACCCTTATGTTCAATTTTTGGAACTCCTCAATGTGCTCCATTATTGAACCCTTTTGTTTGAGACTTATCAATTGGCTAAAGAAAGTGTTGCTTTTTGTATCCTCATAATGTGCTATCAATTCTTCCGTAAAAATTGCCCAAGTGATAAATTGTTTACGAGAGCAAAGCCATTGATACCATACAAACTGATTTGGTTCCAAATATAAAGTTGCAATACATACCTTTTGTGTGTTTTTCACATTATTGAGATCGAAAAATTGCTCCATCTGTAATATCCATGTTGCGGGATCCTTGCCATCAAACTTCCTCATATCGATTTTTGGAATATGGTGGGTCTTCGATCCAACATTAGAGTCTATGAAATCATGATTAACATTTCTTTTGTTCTCATCATGAGTTTCCTTTACTACCCTTTCACCATTAGTAAGCATTTCTTGTAGAAACTTTGTTAAATCTGTCTTCAAGTCTTCCATGCCTGTCTTCAAATCTTCCATGTTTGTCTTCAAATCTATCTTCAAATCATCCATCTTAGCTTCCACGTCAATCATCTTAGCTTCTACGCCTTTCTTTAAATAGTCCATCTTAGCTTCTACACCTTTCTTTAAACCATCCATCTTAGCTTCTACATCTTTCTTTAAACCATCCATCTTAGATTCTGTTCCTTTTTGTGCAAGGGACAGTTGTTTCACTTGGTCTTGTAATTTTGATATGTCATGTTGCATTTCCTCCTCTTCTTCATGAGTCATGCTAGAGCTTTCAGGTTCCTTACTAGGTGTTTGCATTTTCTTTCCTCGGGGCATCAGTTACCAATAATAATGCTCTACTATGCCCTTTGAATTCCTTCAAAATAAATTTCAAACCAATCTTAAGAAAAAATTTAAAGGAATCTACACACCTTTTTTCACTTTGTAGGAGCTCGATATTGCCTCTAATGTATCTTTGTACATTAAAATCATCCAGTTCTGAAATTGTGACTTGCAGTAGCCCTCTTTGTCCTCTTTCCAATGCCACCAGTTTGATCCAAATTGGATTCTCCAAGGAAGAGTTATGCGAAATCTCCCATAGTGACCTGATTATAGACTAGTTCAGTAGAGCGAACTTGTACGACGTGCCACGAGTCACTGTTTCGACCTTTGGCTCTGCAAATTATATACAAGAAACTACAGTCCGTCTTCTTTCTATACCTTCTTATGAAATTTCAATCCGATGCTCAGAGAGAAAGTTATGATGATTTTTCCCAGGTCACCTGTTTGGAATGTAATTCAGGAGTCTGCAAAAATACCAAATTCCTCAGATCATATCTCTGCAAATATAGCGCAAAAAGCTCTGAAATTCGGATCCAAGCTTCAGTGCGATGTCTTCTCAAATGGGTTTTTTTTTTAGCTTATGAAACGTTGCAGAAAAAAAGTTATAGTGAAAATTCCATGATGACCTGTTTGGAGCAGCGAAACCCTAGAATCCAAAGCTCTGATACCAAATGTTATGAAAGCAGCTCAAGAAAAGATAGACAAGATAGATCAACGCTTTAGAATTCAGCCTCTTCGAGGGGGCAACCTCCTTTACATTACATAAATGAACAATTCTTAGATGATACAAATGACATAACCTCCTTTCTATATATAGGAGTCTAAGGAGTCACAATATAACCCATCCGACCTAACAATAATAATATAAAGCCACAAAAATAACAATAGATGGATTCTATGGGGCACAGTAATAACAATATGGGGATAATAGAGGCACAACAATATTAATAAGGGGTACAATTACAATAGTACTGGGGTAATCACTAGTACTATAGGGACCCAACAAACTAACTCTGAGAAGAAGATAATCGGAATAAAGATAGCTAGAACAAGATTTTCTTATTAATAAATAGCACTATTTGCCTTATATTTCATACAATGAAGTTTCATTTTCAAAACCATTTCTATTTTGCGAGTTTTAGAAAATTCAAAAAACCCTTAGAGATAACTGGTTCTTCCAAGTGAGTCACCAATTTTTGTGCCTATCAACAACCCCCCTTTTACTAGTGTTAGTAATAACATTAATAAATGGGGACCCTTCCAAAAAATCAAATCCTAGCATTTAATCATGCCTTTCTTATTTTTAGGATAAAATAAGATGTCAAAGTGGAACTTGCTAAAACATGGAAATTTACCTTTTCATACTTTAAGCGCATAAAACTTCACAAATGATGAGTTTCTTGTAAAAAACGGTACATGATCAAAAAGCCTAAGGATAAATTTATAACAGAAAGTCGTGAATATTAAAGTAAACCTATAAAGACCTACTTTAACAAGATTATTCTCACATCGCAAAACAATTACGGCAGGCCTCCCTTATAAAAGTTACCCCTTGAAAATGCGATCTGCGAAAATCGAATCGCACTTTCAAACGTGTGATGCTACTTGATAAAGCATAAGCAAATACCGTGAAATGCAATAGGATTTTGCAAATCGCATATCGGAGAAACTCATGTAGCGGTGGGTTTTAACGAAAACAAGTTTTGCAATATAGTGATCTGTGATATTGCGAAGCAAATCACTTTTATCGCAACTCAAAGGGCTTAGGCTTCTAGGAGAGTACTTCCTCACTTTTGATGTGAAGTTATAAACATTAAAGTTAAGCATAACGGTTCACTAGTGGTCATTTATTAAAAGAACGATTAGGATGATCAGTGTAAAGGACCATTTGACGCAAGTTGGTATCTTTTGATATGATTTAGAATTAAAGACCCTTCGTCACCTTATTTTCATCCTTCTATTGATTATTTCTGCATTCACTATCATTTTTATCATAATTTTCTCTTTGCTTGCAACTTTCAGGAAGAACACACAGAGCAGAACATACGAAGAAATGGTGAAGAAAGGAAAGGCACCTGTTGCTGAAAAGTTAGAAATGACCCCATTGTTCATAGACACTACCTATAATCAGGATGCAGGGACATCTATGTGGGAAACAATGTATCAACTATTGGAGGAGGAACAACCAAGAATTATGGAAGTAACAGTCACAGCGGATGGACACAGCTCTTCTGATGCGTCCCTAACTGAGCTTGCATGCTCATTTCTACACTGCATTGCTGCAAGACCAAAGATACTCCCTTATACTGACATGGTTAAGTGGATTATTGATGACACAGACATATTTGACAGAGAATTCAAGACAACGAGCCAAGATGTTATGGGGTTGTTTACCCCAAACAACCTGAGACTCATGTACCATCTACCAAAGCCCCAGGCTATCTACAACAAGAAATTTGTCAAGAAGTTCACCAAGGAGAATGAAGACTTAGCAGAATGCATGAATCACTAGTCAAAAAACAAGGAAAGGATCAAAAAAGATATAAACAGTATGTATGCCACTGGTTCTCTTTGTTCCCCTTACTGTTTTGTCGCTGCTATGTTATGTAGACTGTTTGGTAAACCAGATAGCAATAAATTTTCATCAGAATGGTTACCCCTAGTGGATGCAGCTATCAATGCCACAATAATGAATTGGACCCAAATCCTGTGAAATGATTTAGCCACTGCAATTTTAGAATACAAAAGAAAAAGAAGTATTGCTTCGAAGGTTTGCCCCCCATTTTTCATGAGCGCCTATGTTATGGACGCTATTTGTTTTGGTTCCAAATTTCCTGTTATGGGATGGAAGTGGATGGTTCAAAATCCACTTCCCATTCAAATTTATCACAAAGTGATGTGGGAATCAAATTTAATGTGTCATGGAGTTATACTCCTAATTCATAAATAGATCTATAATAGAGATGCCCTAAGATTTTCCCAAGAAGCTGAGGTAGATATTATCCCCGTAGTGAGATGGTTTAGAGAAGAATTATTCATGTATATCAGAGTGTTTGGTAGCATTTCTTCACCCCATGTGCTACCTTTTTACGTCCAAGACGAACTGATGGCTAGGGAGATAGCCTATCAAACATGTGGTGATGGGGGGATGAGAAAAGTATTGAAAGATTCCAAGAAGGCCATTTGGCCTCAATTTCTTCTAACATGTGGAGCATTTGCATTGCATGACTTAGGTCATGCTTTCAAAGAAGTTAACAATGTATTATCTTTACAACTACCCAAGTTACCGAGAAGGCAATATGATCCCTTTGGTACTGTAAAAGATTTTACTACAATGGTTAAAATAAAAGTATTTTCCCATGAAAAAGATCCCTTTCATGATGTTTTCCTATAGAAAAACAATTTCAAAGAAGTTTAGCATACAACACAAATTATTTTTGACCAATAAGGTCTCCAAAATATTGATAATTACGGAAAACAGAGGTTGTCTAAGGTCCCATTGGACCAATTACTCATCAAACCAGTAAGGAATCCTACTCCCAGCGTAAGCATTAGTGAAGATTCAAAAGAGAAGTCCAAAACAAGTTCTGAAAAAGAATCAGTAGAAAAGTCTGGTGATCAATCTAAGAATGAACGCTGTAAGAGTGAGGGTTAGTGAAAGACATATCCAAATCCACAGCAAAGTTTGATTAGCAGATTTCATTTGTAAAGCAAGATGAAGTCTCCACTTCTCTTACAAAACAATCAAAGCTGCTTGTAATTGATCTAGAAGGAGAATGGGAAAATTTTAATAAGATACTTAACACAGAAGAACAAAGCGCAGAGCCACCAACAAATCCAAAAGAGACGACCATGAAAATGGTAATAGAAAGGGTTGTCAACACTCAGGAAATGGAGCACATTCCCATTGCTCCCTCATCTGAGATTGTACTAAGAATAGAGGAAATTCCTCCTCTAGATGTATTCTACAACCCTCAACATAAAGTTGTCATTAGAAGGCAAAGAAAGAAAAGAAAGTTGGATTTTGTGCTCGCTCCCGAGGATGAACCTCTGGATGTTCTTTGGAAAGACCCATCTACAGATCCATCGGCAAATCTCACTAGGCTCTCATAGGTCGCAAGCGCATACACTTTAGCAACTATTGACAAGGCAACAGAGGTAAAATTGTTGCTTAAAGAAAAAGAAGATAGGAGTTTGTTTTTGGAACAACAATTACAACAAGTCAGCATCAACCAACAAGCCACAACATAGTTGGCAAAACTTCAGCAAGACTTTCAGCAAATGCAATTGGCACATCAAAGTAGTTTAGCTAGTAAAGGAGAACAGTGATAGAGTATAATAGAACTACATAAAGATGATCCCAAAATTGGACAGCTTGTCACAGAGGCACTTGGTCTCAATTCCCAGCTCTTGCAATAGAAATAATTATTATGCCAGAAGATTTCACAGTGGAATTCCCACTGTGAAATGGACGATAATATTACAAACCAAGTCATGGAATTACGACTTGAATATGATTCAATTTTTAAGAAAGTCTTAGACTTCTTAAACTGGCAGAAATATGAACAGGGGAAAAGAGAAGACATGCCCAAAATTTATGAATCGTACAAAGAGATTTTATTTGCGAAATGGGATTCTTGGCTAAGGGAGGTAGAACAGGCAATGGAGGATGCGGTGGTAGTAGCGAATAGTTTCATCGAATGCGTAAATGAAAATCTACACAAGGCTAATTTGGTAGCAGAAACCACCCTTGGCTTTCTTCCAAAAGCACAACAACTTCAAGCAGTATGGAAACAAGCAGTAGAGGAAAGGGCAGAGGCAATTAAACAGGTAAACAAATTGAATTGGGAAGCATACTGGCAGTACCTGGTGAAACCACACAGCCAATGGATGACCCTGAAGTGCCTGATGACTTCCACTTAGAAGATAGTGCCAACTCTCACCAATGTCGTATTTGTAGGATAGCTAAAAGCTGAAGTCGGCCAACCGACACTCTTAAAACTGATGTTGTATATTTTCGATCTAAAGAATAAAATGCAGGATTAGTCATAGACATATTTCATTTTTGTTTTTGTTTATTTTTGCTTAAAATGAGGTAGGTCGTTTAAACCTCCTGATGTATTTTTGTAATATTTGTTTTTAGATTTCATAGATTAGTATTTAAACCCCTCTCATGCATTTAGAGAGGGGTCCAGAGTTTTATCAAAAACATTCTTCAAAATGTGCATTTTTCCCCCCACTGAGGAGGTTTTGATAAAATTAATGGAACGAGATTTATTTTTTATTTGAGTTTAACATATGCTACTGAAATTGCACTTTTGTACTCTTAGTTAATGCTAAGTGATTTGAAGATAGATCAATATTGTTGGAGCTCATGAGTAGGATGTATTACGAATTTTACTTTTATCTCTTAATGCTTCTTACTTGTGTGTCAAGAAATAAATCATTTTTAGTTATTTATGTATGAAAGTTTAAACATTTAGCTATCTTTATTGCACTTTCGTATAGTTATGACTTATTCTTTATGCTGAATATGTGAATGACTCTTTATGCAATATATTTCTCATATTGTTCGGCTAACTTTTTATACAAAAAAATCATTCTTAAATGGATTCTCTTCTTATTGTGATTGAATGATCTTCATTATCAATCACTTTTAGAAATCATTTTAGATCGCATATGTAAACATTACTCCTGGGATAGTTTTAAACTTAGATGTTTTCTTTGATTATGATAGATTACATATGGTAGTTAAAAGATAGATTAAATTTGGGACAAGTATTCACCCCATAAAACCCAAAAAAGACAAACATCATAAGTAGATTGGGAAACTGGTCCCATCATTCCCAGTCGGAGCCACTATTCCAAACAGAAAAGGATTTGCACTAAGGACCAAACCGGGTGGTTATCCCCCTTGTTGGAGTCCTAACTTTTTGAGCCTTCAACACATTGGTAGATACATTGGAAGAAACTTCATAGATTCATTCATAGACCTCAACATCACTAACAAGCAAAAATAAAATTACATTTTCCAATATCCATAATTGTTTTATGGGAGAAGAGACTCGACATAAGATAAGCAAAAAATTCCTTCCCAAGCCAAGAGTGGTAGAGAGAGAGAGATCTAGATAATTATCCGTTGTGCCTTGAGATGATCACAAGCATCTGGAAGAGAAAATAGTAATAATTGACCTATGGCAGGAGGAATTGTGGTCAAATAGCATGCTCTTTGTCCACAAGGAGCCAAGAAACATGGCCGAAATGTGCATACCTATAACAAGAAATTACATATGTGATAATTATTGAATCTTACAGGGTTGGAAACTAGGTGAAACACTAATAAAAATAGAACCCAACACTATTTACCTATAGCTATCACAATGACTCTCAGGAATTTTTCTCTGCAATGTACATTAACTCATCATTAGACTCAAAGGATGTGAGGGTGGTTCTCATTTTAACACCAGACTCGACAGATAAATCATGAATCACTCATTAGACAACCAATTATGGTACATCAAATTCTAAAGTAGAGGGTGTGAAGGTTTTTTCCATTCCTAGGCATAGCTAGAAGTAAATAAAATTACATATATATATCTGACTATAAAAATTTTAGAGAAAAAGGAAGAAAAAAAGAAAAAAAAGGAAAAGCCTGACAACTATTAGAAAAACAAGGTTGTAAGAAAATTAAAGATTATATATATATAGGTTCACGCAAGCATATGTTTTCTCGAGACGTGATGCCCAAAACATGTAAGGCAAAAACATGCCACTCAGTACTCTTTTATATCAATGCGGTCTAGAATCCAATACATAATGATATTTTCCCCATAAATCTTACGTAATCCAAGCCCAACGAAAAAAAAAATATAAGAAAAAACCCAGTAAGTTACCAAGAAGACGACATAGAGGTATTCCAAGGGTACTATAAAAGTGTTGAAAGGAGAATGACAAAAGGGTCTATATGACCATATCTATAAAAAGAAAAATGTGATTGAGGAATCAAATGATATGAGGAAAGGGAAGCATATTAAGCAGATCTGAACTCACATTAGAAGTTAACGGGAAACAATCAAACCAGTGTACTCACCTACATTTCTCAGACACAAAACAATAGGTTGAAGAGGAAAACACCTTGTAAGCAGCCACAACTATTCATCTTCCAACAACTAGCATAGTGGTGCCATGCAAGCATGACACAACCCCGATAGTGAAATAATTACAATGAATAGAGAAGAATCTAGGTAAATGGTACTAGGTTTTAGGAAACTCACTAGCCATCATTACATGTGTATGGATAAATCTCCTTTGTTTGTAAAAGGAAAGGATTGACCTCCATGTGAGAATGACATGGGTTAGGAATAGGTGGCACACTGCCATTTGGCACAAAAATAAATGAACTGATGCCTTAATACATTAAACACATTAAAATAGCGTAGATCTAACTAGGACGCATCAATACATCTATTCCTTTAAAAAATATTACTCTATCTAGGAAGTTACATTGGTAAAGTTAACACTCGAATATGAATAACCTTAACTCAAATGGATCCAATATCCTATCTTCTATAACTATGGTTATAGAAGAAAAGAAAAGGAGTTGATACTAGATATTTGAAATTTATAAAAGTGTTAAGGTATCGTCTAGGAGGTATAGCGAACTAAGATGATAATATAAGGGTGTGTTTTTATGAGAGTAGTTAATATATGACAATTTAAATTGAATATAATTATGGTAAAAAAAAATATTGGATTAAGTTTGGTATGTTACAGTTGGGAGCAACGAGCGAAGAGTAAGCAACAAATACTTGAGAGACTGTACTTTAGGATTATGCAATGTGATTTTTAAGGAGGTTATCCTTAATATGTCAAAGTGTGGAGTTGTATGATGTAAGTGATGCATCCTTGCTGGGTAAGAATGCTCAATGTTCTCATTTGGTAGCTGGGAGTTTTGGTATGGAAAGTGTGAAGAGAGGGCAAGCTCGAAAATAGCTAAGCATTGGATCAAGAGAGAACACATGATATAAACAAGTTTGAAAAATAAAACATACACATGTATACCACCAAACACAAGTTATAAGAATGCAGAGTACTCAAGGTCCACTTGCGTACCTTGAAATGAAAATAAAGAGACACTTATTTCTATGTGTAGCAGCTGAAACGTAGCTTTGCAACACTTTAGAATACAAGTTATGACACAAATGTTGATTGCAACCAGAAAATGCATTGAGATGTGGAGTGTATAATGCATATTCTCCTGATATATAATATTAGCTATTGCAGAAGAGAGTGTTAGAGCTATCTCCAATGGTTCAACAAAGTGCGACACATGCAAGAGTGAAAATAATCAAAAGTGACACTTAAGACACTAATAATAAGTGAAAACAACACTTACAAAAGCTAGATAAATTTAAAGTGACACATGTAAAATCAAAAGAAAGAAATAGCAACACTTACGAAAGTGAAATCAATACTTACAAAAGAGAAGGTGTGTAAAAGTAATAGTTGAGAAAACTCATTGGGATTATGGTACACTTCCAACTAAGGGTGAGAGAGGCTATAAATTGAAATTATGAATTGACTGTCTACATTGATTGCAAAGTCACTCTCCCTGTAAATTGTGGAAGCACTATCATCAAGGACTACACAATATTTAAGAGATGCACAATTTATGCCACTAAAGAATACACAATAGTGTTTCTAAGGACTACGTAGGCACTGTCTTCCATGAATGCACAATGCATGTCTTCGAAGGATATAAATGGATTGATAGGCTTGTTAGGAAACAGTGCACTTATGGATGCATAAAAAGCCAAGCATGTGTAAGAAAGTGGCTTCGATAGTTAGAATCTCAAAAGAATACCTGAACAATTAGCGGATCATCAAGTTACCATGAAGCAACTATGATCAAATTGAAATGACAGATCATAAGATCACAAGGAAGCTCCAAAACTCAAGTGTTGGAATTTTTTTGGAGGGCGTTTATTTCAACGACAATAGGGCTACTAAATCCAACAATAGATAATTTTTCCTCATATAATAAATAGAGTGTTAGTTGGAAAAGTAAGAGGATAATTTCTCTATTGAAATAGTATTAGGTATCACAGCTTAAATGGAACAATGAAATGGACAAGAAATATCAAATGGGTATGAAAGTGGGAGGAATTGGATTGAGTGACTAATATTATAGCAAAAACATATCATTGTGCTCGTGAAAAAACAAAGAAAACTAGAATGCAAAGTATATTCACATTAAATGGGTTAGTTTTAGTAGATGAAGGTTGAAGATGAATGATGTTAATTCCAAAACAAATTAATAACAATTTAGGGTTACACCAATTTGTGAGAATTTAGTGTGAGAAAATGAACCCTTAAGTATAAAATTTGTAAATGATGAATGAACCTCTTAGTAGTCAAAAAATATTTGTATCTAAGTATTAAATGATACTATCAGCGAGGAAAGAGTTTAGGATTGATGTTTTAGATCTACCAATTAGGGGATTTAAACCCTAAATCACAAAAAATGAAAGGAGAAAAAGGAGATGACTTTGGGAATACATTTATTTGTATCTTTTTTAATACCTAGGTGTAGAAGAGGAAGAATCATTTCTTTTTGGTGATGGATACATATTGATTCCTTCTGAGCGATGTTACCGTTTAGGGTATAGTAGTAATGCTAACTAGGGAAGAAATAAGGACATTGGTTCGGGTGGTCTTGTATAGGATTCGACAAAGTGTAAGGGGGTGATATCAAAGGGAATAGTCAAAATAGGAAGAGTTACATACATATATCCTCAATGCAAAGATTACCTACCTATATGGTTAAAGGAGAACTAGTTGGGTAGCCTACTATAGACCGTCCTTTTACTAGAGCTTGGTGCCCATATTTATCCTTAGCTATAGCTACACTATTGTGTACAAAATTAATCACACAATCCCTTCATTATTTTCTAATAAATTGGAATAAAGAAGTATCCCTCTTTGTATAGAATGAAGATCCTAATTCTTAAGAATGAATTACAATGGAGGAACTAAAACCATTAGATGTCACCTACTTTCTCAAACCATCAACTACATTATAATCAAGATAAATCACCTTTGAATGTTCAATGAGAGGAGTTGTTAGAAATAATATCTAAATTACCCATTTTGAAAGGATCTTCAATACAAGTCATGCAATATCAAAGCCTTCATTTCTCACATTATGGATTTGACCAGCATAAGTGTAAATAGAATTTCATTCAATATATAACTTCACCATCTCTCCAGCTCTTATTGCGATAGGTTTAAGTGTCCAAGGTAGATAATTGATGTGGCATCCTCCATTATAGTGGAATCCTTATTTAGAATTGTGATAATGATGTATTTACCACTTGTTCGGTGGTGTAAACCTAAACTTACTTCCCAAAAAAACATATTGATGGTTAGTTTATTAGTTTTCATAAGTATATGATGAAGGAGAAAAAAAAAATAGTACACATGTAAAATCCGATGACAAGTTGTTGCATGTATTATTTGACAGACAATTTCCTCAACACTTATTTGTTAATCTAGGAGATGTGAACTTCGAGGCACATATAAATATATGACAAGACAAGACATATAGATAGTTTCTAACTCAACTCTATATATCTTTGCAAATTTCACACAAGTAGCATCAAATCCTATCATCAATTTGGTTTCTATTAGAGAACAGTCTCTTAGGCCCAAATAACAAAACACCCCTAGCGGGAGTGTCCTAAAAGAATAGAAATATTCCTAACTAAAAGAGCCACTAGGTTCTTTAATTTTGGCTCCTCCTGGGATGATTCACTTAAGGACTTAACTTACGTTTCCACTAGTTAAGGGGATTCAATAAATATTTGTGGTTTTCACAAATACAATATAAAAAAAAGTAGATATCTTAGTTACGACTCCCCTTGGGCTGGCTAACTTAATGTTTGGGTGAGTTGTTTAGTGGAAAAAGGCAGCCAAGGTATCTTTGTAGGCATAAGGTGGAAGATAAAATAATACAAGCTTAATAAAAAAACACTAAGTAGCATTGCAATCACACTATTCTAAAGTATGGCAATGAATAGACGTAAATCATCCCCAGGACTACCTATTGATAACCACACTTTGTAGATATGAATATAAGATGGATAAAATAACTGATTAGTACTTGAACATAAATATTTTCTTTAAAATAAATGAAGCATTATGTTGACACAAAAATATTATAAATATTTCTTATATAATAATCAAAACAAAGCATGAATATAACTGCAAAAACAAACTATTCTAACTACTCATATCCAAATTTTTTTCCTATTATAAAATATTATATGAATGTTAAAGCTAAAATACACCTAAAATAATAGGACGATGAGTCCTGGTTACATAGAAACTCATCTAGATAGATTCTGATTTGAGACAACCTCCTACCTTTGGCCCTAAGGTTTCAATCTTCCATTTTTTCTTGGAATGTATCAGATAATAGACCTATTTTTCTCAAAAATGAAGACCCCAAAAAATTATACAACCATTCCCTTCATATTTTTTTCTCTCTGACTCCATAATCTAGGCTTCCATGAGGCATTGTATTCTTCATGGAATCAATGGGTGGAGGGTAGCCCCATCCATATTTAAGAAACAAAATCAAAAGGATCAAATAAGACATAAAGCAGTGGTTGACAAAGGAGAAAGAGGCTAGTTAATACTCTCTCTACTCATTACAAAAGTGAGTAGAGAAATTCAATTCAACTAGAATCTAATCTAGTTTCTGAGGCGATTTTATCCTGGGAACTTAGTACCTTCCCATCATACCACTATATTCTTTGTCAATAGGAAGAAAAATAGAGATTTATGTATCAGAGTATATGGATGAAACTGAGGGACAAAAATATGAAGTTGTTCCACAATCAAGCTAAGAATAGAGATAGAAAGAACAATATAGTCGAAAATTCATCATCAAGGGAAAAGAATTAAAGACTTCAAACTCATCTAGGAGGTAGCAGTAGCTCATTTAAAAAAATATATATCAATCTCGAGATCAACAAATTGATGAGGAGGAGTAGTATATTCTAGAACATGTTCCTAAATTAATAACCGAAAAAATGAATGGGATTCTAATTGTGCCTCCCTCAAGTGATGAATCAAGCAAGTAGTTTTCTCTTTTCACCCAGACAACGTCCCTGGGCCTGACAGATTACCAACTCTTTTCTTCTAGAACTTTTGGGATATTATTAATAAATACCTTATCAAAATGATAGGATATTCACTCTAGAATATTTGTATGGGGGCCAGAATCAACTCCTGATTTCTAGCAGCCATACCTAAATAGAAGAATAAGTCTTCATTTTCAAGATTTCAACCTATATCATTATGAAACATCTCATATAATATTATTACTAGAATTATGGAAATTAGTATTAAGAAGTTCCTTTCCAATATTATCAGTGAAAATGAGGGTGGATTCGTCTGGGAAGACAAATCATTAACAATGTGATTATGATTCAGGAAGTAATCAACTCTATTTGGTGAAGGGAACATTAAGGCATGGTCATTAACCTTGATATCGAAAATGTATTTGACATGGGAGGACACAAATTTCTTTTCTAGGCTATGAAGAAAATGGGATTTCATGAAAAGTTAAACTAGTGGATAGCTCTCTACATTGGTTCTGCATGGATCACCCCTTTGGTCAATCAGATAGGTTCACACTTCTTGAAACGATCTAGGGTACTTTGATAACTGTGTCCCATATCCCCTTTCCTGTATATCATAATGGAAGATTATCTGAGTAGGAGATTGGAATTTGAAATAATTTAGGGGCATCTTCTTGGAATCCGCTCTTTGAAAATGTCAAAAGCATTAAACATGGGAAGTTTGTTGATGATACAATTATTCTAGGAGGAGCCTTAGTGATAATTTCCAAAAGATATAAAAAAGTCTTCAACAACTTTATTGTTGCCTTGGGGGGCAATCATTGAGGTAAAATATCAAATTTTCTCCTGGAACACCAACTTGTCTCAACTTATGAAAATCAAGGAAGTTTTAAAATTCAAAGCAATAAAGGAGTGGGAGGAATTCAAGTACCTGTGAATTCTTATTTTCTTGAAGAAGCCAGAAACAAGGTCCTGGCAGGTAATATTGGACAAGATCATGTTAAGAATGAAAAATTTGGGTGCCCTTTGGCTCAATGTAGGAGGGAAAATAGTTCCCTCTAAAGTGTTATTGAAAACCATTCTTCTATTTTATTTCTTGACCCTGATAGCTCGAAATAATATACTAAGAAAGTTGGAAATTATTTTGAGGAAATTCCTATGGGAAGGTGGGAAGTCTTCCACAAAAAAAATCACCTCGTCAAATGGGCCACAATTAGAGCTCTGAAAAATCATGGGGGGTTGGGTATCATAGATTTAGAATTAATGAACATGGCCATCGAAGCTAAAATGGAATGGAAAATTAAGACTCATCCTAATGCGTGGCGGGTTAAAATATTCAAATAAAAATACCTCCTTTGATCCGAGGTTGACTGTCGCACCCAGCACTACTCTGCCACATGAAAAGTTATATCACCCACATCCTTTTTGATCAAATATCACCTATGATGGACTCTAGGTAATGGAGACAAAATCAGAGTATGGTATGTCTCAATTCTTTAATCCCCCCCATAGGCTTGGGTTTCAAATCTCCTTCCTCTAAGTAACTAACGTAGTAATCAAGGAATTTCAACTCTAGCACAAATCTCATCTTGGTAGGAAGATGGTTTAAAGGCAGTATGGAGTCTGGGATGTCCCCTTGACCACCTAAAAGGTTTGGAAAAGGACTTAGTAAGAAATTTGGCTAGGAAAGTTCCTCTCAATCAGCTTTAGTTAGACAATGTGGGATGGAAAAACGCTTCCTACACGGTCACACAAGGCTATTCAGACTTGTTATTCTGGTCACAGGTGCCCCCAAAATCACTGATATTGAACAAGGAATGTCCCTCAAACGCTCTTCCTAAATTGAATATATTTTGTAGGCCGTTTCTCCACAAAAATATACTGACTTCAGAAAATATCAAGAATAAAAGCATATCTAGCCCCTCGAGATGTCCTTTGTGTGAAAAACATGAAGAATTCATCCATCACCTTTCTTATATTGTCCTTGCATCAAATTGGTCTGGTCAATAGCATTGGGCCTTATCTTTCCGAGGGTTAGTTGGTTGAATAGTCTACAGGATTGGTTTTCCTCGTGACACAAACATTATTCGAGCTCCATTCAATCCAAATTCCATTTCCAATCTCTTTGGATCACTCTTCCCAGATATATTTATTGGCAGGTTTGACTATCCTTGAACTTGCATTTTCAACTCCTCCCCCTTCTCTGCAAAGTATTTTTACCTTAAGGTCCTCTTGAATAGTCTACAAGATTGGTTTTCCTCATAGCAAAAACATAATTCAGGATCCATTTAATCCAAATTCCATTTCAAAGTGGATTAGTGTGCTCTCATCTTAGCCTCTCGCTAGTCTGACCTGAAAAGACACTCACTCAAGATGGAAACTTCGCATGACTATAGAGGCCCTAAAAAAATGGAAAATTATACAATAAAAATGGATCTTTCACTTTGACGGAGCTTCTAAGAAAAATATAGGGGTGGCAGGAGGGGATGGATTTTATACAATCCCACTAGAATATATGAAGTCAGATATGCTTGGGTTTGGGAAGGAAAATAAACAACCAAGATGAGCTTTATGATCTCTTTGAAGGCCTCAAAATCAACAAATACAAACTAATTAAAGACATCATCATCTTGGGGGACTCACTAATAACATTATTGTGTATTTCTAAACATGGTAGTCTAAAGGAAAATTCCCTCTCCCAGATCTTAGTCAAAATAAAATGTTTGGAGATCTTCTTCCTCTCTATGGAATTTTTCCACATTCTTACAAGGAACAAAATTGATGTTGATAAGTTGGAAAATACAGCATGTACATTGGGAGAAGCCATCTTAGATATAAATGGTTCTCTAAAACTCAATCTTATTCCCTAAGGACCTATGATCTTTTCCCATTGTTCTAAGTTTCACCCTTTGATTTATCTTTTCCTTCGGTTTGAAATGATGGTTCCTCTAGATCCTTCCCTTGTTCTCTCTTTGGATATGATCTATCCTTCAAATCCGCCCCCCTTTCCTCCCCTATCCGTTCATCTCCCCTCCCCTTATTCCCTTGTCTTTCATGTACCCCTCCCCCACTCTCCCTTCTCCATGACTGCTTACATACACACATTGTGACTCCATATTAGTCGTTCCTATCTTGGTTGTTGAGAATTCTAGTGGAATCTTACTTAGGTGATTTCTCTTACTTTAATAAGTTCTTATGATGTTATTTACTTAACTTAATCTACTTGTAGTTAACTTCTTCTTATCTTGATTATTATAGTGCTTATCATCAAATATCTACCAAATGATGAAGACCAATAAGACAAGAGGACACCAAATGTCAGTTGCAAGCCAGGTCCAAAACCTCTCCTCTTAAGAGAAAAAGCCACAAGAATTATTCTCTTCTTATAGAATCTTCAAATTACGAATTCCAAGACCTATGACCCAAGAGAAAGACTCCTCCAAGACCGAGTAAAATTTCTTCTTAATGAGCTTCTCTTCCACAAAGTCAACATCAGTCAAACTTTCTTTCCTACAACTATAACCTCTCCTTTTAACACAATTTTGGACCTGCAATTTCGAACTGTGATTTTTGGCCTTCCTGCAACAACCCTAGCTCATACGTGTGATATGAATATGGTGGGATATGTATCTTTTCTCCTTTTCTTGTTGAGCTTCCTCTTCGCTGATAATTTCACTTCGGAACGTAGGTTTTCTATGGACAAAAATTCAGCTTCTTGACACTTCTAAAATTTGGTCTCGCTATAATCATAGTGATGCTCTAATATCACACTTTGTGAGGTGATGTAGCCCTAAAAAAATCCTCCAAAAAATTACTCTTCCTTCCTTGGTTTCTCCTTCTCTTTGCTAGGTGTTTCTTGACTTTCTTCAACTTTAGTGAACTTCGTAGATGCTCCTTAAGTGAGACCGATTCTCTCTTATATATAGGTCGATTAACCCTTTCATGAGGCTGACATATCACTTTGTAGGCTGAATTGTTGTAGCTAGGTGGACTTGATCTCTGAGGGTATTTATGACTCAATTTGACTTACATAAATTTTTTTTTGACATGATAAAATATTCCCAATGGTGTCTTTCATATATGAAAGTGACTCAATTGACTTCTTGACTTAATGATAAAACCTAGAAGCACTCAATCGGCGCTTTCCCTAGAAATAAAATTATCTTGAGCATGAAACCCATGCTACAAAAATAATAATAATAATTTTCCCTTTTTTACAATATACAAGAATTAATAGTACATTTCATATTTATGAATATCGAACCTAGTTACATTTTCGAACAGTCCCTCTTAACTAGGGAGGTATTTGTGATCCATACAAGGTACCTGGACATTCTCATACTAAATAATTCTCATAGCAAGTGTCAGATTTGTAAGCAATCTCATAAGCTATCTTCTTAGCTTATATTAGTGCATGACATCATATCAACCAACATTTTCGCATAGCAAGGTCTTGACTAACAAATTTATCTCTCCACAAGATAAGAGCACAATGTTTAGACAATGTGCATGATAATTATCTCTTAAGGCACATACCCCATCCAAATGTTCACAAGGTATGTCCTTCTAGGACCATTCCAGACTTATATTAAAAATCCCTAAGGAAATTCCTCTTCGACTAATCTTACCTATTGGATGCCCCACCTCATCCTCAAAGAGTATCATAATTCATATTCATACCCAATCCTCCACTCTTTCTTCATGAAATGAAGATAAGAGTGATGTGTCTATCTCTCTCTTACAACTATGGAGGATATACTCATTCCTATAAAAGGAACATACCCAACCTCTCTCTTACCTAGGGACTTGCCCAAGCTCCCTCTTAATTAAGGACTTGGTAACAACAACTATCTTTTCTTTAGTGGACATCATGGTACTACCAACTACTCGTAGGACTCCTTCTTTCTTCATCATGTCATGAAGTTCATCATCTTCATTATGGAGCCTTCTTCTTCTAGAAATTCTTAGTAGAGAATCAACCATATTCTCCATCACTTCCCTTCAATGAAATATACTGTTGAACCAATAGCCATGCCATCCTTTCCTTCATCACGAAGTAACCTTCTAGTCCACATTTGGCTTTCCTTCGTACAACTGCCTCTTCCATGTCATGTTTCTTTCAGGATGTTTCATCCATTATCAGCTGTACATGAACTTCTACAACCTTATTTGAGTAGCCCTGTTAAAACCCAACTAGATGATTTCAAAAATCTTAATGGAGATTAAATCTAAGTTACCTCTTTATTATGGCCTTTCATCATGACATCAACTTCTTGCAACCTCAACACCTTGCACATGTATGAATCCATCTCCAAGACTTTCATTACCAAGGTTCTCATTTTCTAAAATACACATCAGGGTCTTCATACATTCTCCATGGAGATGTGCTATCTAATCCTTCTTGTCATCAGATGTTCATCTTTTATATATAGACACATCTTTCACAAACACTTCTTTCACCTTTCTTTTCATATTTCTTCCTCAAGATTTTTTATACATAGTTCCTTTATCATAGGAACCATACTTTCCAACCACCTCATGTTCTTCATGAGGTCATATTATGTTTATTTTGTATTGTCAATATGTGGAAGACTTCAAGTAACATTGATTACATGCCTTCATGCATCATTATAATGGAATATTTTCTTCTTCTTTCATCATGCTCATGAGATAGAGAATTCAACCATTCTAACTATATGATGCCATAATTTATCTATATATACATATATCTTCCTGTTTTTGGTAATCTAGACTTCCTTCTAGAATCCTCCTTTCCTTCCTTGAATATGAAAGTACTTCAACAAACTTGACATGATGAACATTATGTCACCATACCTTCATCCTTCTAACTAGTTGATCCCACTCAAGGCGGAATATAGACTATATGCGAGGCACTTTCTTCTTCTAAGTAGAGGTGAATCCTCTAACAAAACTTCCAATGGAGGATCTTGATGATCCTCATTTTCCAAATGCTTCTCTCTAAAGATGAGGTGTGATGATCTACCATTTTGTCTTTCTAGATGAATATGTTCAATTATATATATTGCCACTTCAGTTATCTTTATATGCTCCCAAAGAAGATGCCATGAGCCACTTCCTTTCTATCATTATGATGACTTTAATCATATAGACTTTTACTTCGACTATCCTTCCATGCCTCAATGATGATGTCATCTCTATCTTTTTTATGATGCATCATATCCTACTTGTTATTCTTTCCATCATGAATGCTACCTTCTATAAATTGGAATGAACCAAGCATATGATGTTATATTAGTCATAATATAGGTCTTTCACTTCCTCCTTCTTTGTCTTCTTCTTTTCCGGTTCTTCTACTTCTTCAGTGACATGGGCTTCATTTATTTCTTTTCTCTTCTTTTTATCCTTCTTGATTTTAGGAAAATTCCTCTTGAAGTGTCGATATTCATTACATCCATAGTATTGAATCATTGACATGTCAATCTTATTTTGAAATCATTTTTGAGAATTCCTTTTCATCTTTGCCATAGCTACAAATGCTTGAGTTTGTTCACTTGTTCCAACATCGTTCTATGCCTTTAATCTAGTTTCTTAAAATTTTCATAATGACCATAGATAATTGAGTGGGGTAGATTCCTTCTTTCCTTTATACAAAGTTACCCCATTCATCCTATAGTGCATTGAGAATAATGGTGTTGATATTTTGATCATACATTATTTATCTTATCTCTTGTAGTTGGCATCTTATTTGAGATACCCTCATAAGATATGAGGTTACACCTTGTTGCTTTGATACCTTCATCTTGTATAATTTGGTTCTCAATGATATAATTTCTCTTGTAGTGCTTAAAGAGAACAAATCTACCAACTTTTCATAGATCTCTTTCGCAGTCTTCAACTTTGCTACATAAGGAACAAGGGAATCCTTAATGATTCTTTGAACCCTTATATCTCCTTTCATGTACTTTGATAGAGATTGATATTTCTCTTAAGAAGGTTTGGTGATTGATCCACTGACATATTAACTAACTTCATTCTATAAGGATAAAATATATTATTTGCTTCCATGCAAGGTAATTTAATGACCTAACAAGTTTGTTGTTCTCCTTGTAGAAGAAGTCATTGTCAATTGAGACATAGAATATATAATACTTACTTTCCAAGTGAAGATGCTCCTTTGATGATGATACATTCCACTCGATTCCTTCTTGATGATGTTGAATTTTACAACTCCTTTGACAATTGAGGATGCCTCCTCGATGATGATGACATGATGATCTTCTTGAAGGATGATTTCAATGAGAGGGAGATGTGACTTTGATTTGATGATGAATTTATCTCCTTGTTTCCCTTGTTTGATGCTTCTAGAATGTGTGTTCCTCTAAGAATGCTTCAAATGTAGAGTTCGTTGAGTGGAGGTAGGGCCTTTGAGTTCTTATTATTCTTTCAAGAGTTTCTTCCTTCAGGATGATGTGTATATGATATGATCCTTATTATGGATAGTCCTACTTGATGATCTCCTTATTCTCGGACCTCATCAATCATCCTTCAATTGGATGATATTCAAGTTGTCTTTCCTTGATGATGTCACCTTAGCTTTGATACCATGTTGATAAATCTAGATGCAACTTACTTAGGTTATTTATCTACTTTGATAAATACTTGTGATGTTATTTTACTTAACTTGATCTACTTGTAGTTAAATTGTTCTTATCTTGATTATTATAGTGTTCTTTTTCATAAAAATTCTACAAAATAACGAATATCACTGAGACAAGAGGACACAAAATGTAGGATGCAAGTGAGGGCCAAAACCTCTCCTCTTGAGAAGATTCCCACAATAATTATTCTCTTCTTAAAGAATATTCAAATGGTAAATTCCTAGACCTATGACCCAATATAAAGAGCCCTTCAAGACCAAGTCAAACCTCTTCTTTATGATATTCTCTTCCACAAAGTCAACGTTATTCAAACTTCCTTTCCAACCACTACAATCTCTCCTTCGACCAACATTTCAGACCTACAATTCATGTCTGCGATTGTCGACTTTCATGTAACAACCTTAGCTCGTACATGTGATAGGAATATGGTGGAGTATGTCTATTTTATCCTTCACATGATGAGATTCCTCTTCCTTGGCAACTCATATTCCAAGAGTAGGCCTTCTAGGTACAAAAATTAAGCTTATTGATAGTTCCCAAATCTAGTCTTAATGTCGTAATCTTACACGTGTGAAGTGATGTAGCCCTAAAAATGCTCCAAAAAATTCCCTCTTCCTTCCTTGGTTTCTTCTTCTCTTCGCTATATATTTCTTATCCTTATTCAAATTCAGTGAACTTCTTAGATTCTCCTTAAGTGAGGTCAAGTTATCTCCTATATATAGGTCAAATAGCCTTTTCATCAAGTTTACTTGTCACTTCGTAGGATGACTTGTTGAAGTTAGGCAAACTTGATATAGGAGGATCTTTATGACTCAATTTGACTTACATAAATTTTCTTCTGTGATGATACAATATGCCCAATGGGTTATTTCATATATGACAGTGGCTCAATTGACTTCTTGACTTGATGATAAAACCTAGAACCACTCAATGGGTGCTTGACCTACAAATAAAATGACCTTGAGCATAAAACCCATGCTACAAAAATAATTATAATAATTTTTCTTTCTTTTTAAAATATACAAGAATCAATAGTACATTTCATATTTATGAAGACCAAACATAGTTACAGTTGACAACACTACCACCATTATGGTGATAGTTAATATTTCATTTATTCATATTATACTTGCCATAGTTGTTTATGGGTTCCGCCACCATGTAGTAGTGATTTAGTCATACTTGTGTGGTCTCACTATTGATAATCCAAGGCCAAATGCTTGGAATATCTAACACTCTAGATTTTTGATCATTTTCGAGGGTGGGTGTTCAAGTGAAATTAATGGTGATGTGAAATATATCATGTAGCAAGTCAGTCGAATTCATGATAAAATGTCTCACTGTATGGTTCAAACTATGTTCAGTTTCTAAGGCTCACCACTTTTTTTCATGGGAAATTTAGACAAAAGGCCTTTTAGGCTCAGAGGATTCTTCTTTTGATCTTGGCTTCATGAATCCTTAGAACATTTGGGTTCTTCCTAATGTTAATCTTAGAGGTATCTACAAGTCCCCCTTGCTAAATTTAGAATCTTTATAGTCCCTGTATGGAAAGTTCAATTATCACAATTCGGTTTATGGTATCATTGTTCATAAATCATCTCTGTATCATATGCTCATTGCTTTATTGGGGAAGCCTTTGGTTAAGGGGCACTCTGTAAGAGTACATAGGAGTAGGTTTTGGTTTGGAAATTTGGTTTTTTGTTGGACTGTCAACTTGCATTGCCAAGCTTTTAAAGTTTAGGCTAGTTTGGGTCATCCTTTTCTACTCCAGCACACTAGTTCCCTTTTAGAAATGGAATCTACCTCAAATTTTAATCCTTCTATGAAGGATCATTTGTGTCCTAATTGTAAATAAAAAAATGAAGCATTGGAGCAAGAACTATATGAATTATTGGTGAAAATTTAGAATTTGTATCATTTGCAGATGGAAAAAAAATAACGCATGTTGGTTATCAATCAACAATTGGCCAGAGTAGAGGATGATGTTGATTCTTTCAGAGGAATGCTTATGGAAGTCAAGATCACCAAGACTGTGCTTGATCTTTCGGAATAGCTTATGGACATCCCTTTCAAACATGATATCAACCTCAATGAGCCAGCTCTAGAGTTAGAATAATCCTGATGCGTTTTTTGTTAGGTTACTTTTTTGCAAGGTTTCTTTTTGCTTATGTAATTTTAGAAAGAATAGTATTGTTTACATTTTGTAAAGCTTGGTTATCACTGCTAGAAATTGTAGAAATGTATTTATACTATGGGAAGTGTCATGAGATTTGGCTACAGGTTAATAGAAAGAGTCTTGTTCTATGACAATATGATTGTCAGGAAATTTTTATGAATCTAAAAGTTGTACTCCCCATGTACTTGCTACGATCGTGGGTAAAATTACTAATATAATTACTCATTTTTGTTTTAAAAAAAGGAAATTATATGAATGTTATCCCTATGATGAAACCACACTTCTAAAACTATGCTGACTTATGTGCAATTTATGTATGCATTTTAATGAGTACTTTTAGTGCCTAAAATTCACATATCACCAAAGAATCTAATTCATGATGGATTTCTTACAAACCTAATAGTAAATAATACTACAACTTAGGAACTCAAGCTTGGATTAGGACAACCCTTAAATTGTAATCTTATATGTCTACAAATTGATTTGCCTCTAAGTTATAGTTATTCAATCAAAGTTACAACTATGATACATTAGAGTTCCTTAACTGTAATTTCTATAGACTATCTAGTGCATAAGAAATCTTCACAGCCCATGTATAACATATGCCATGCCAATAATATAAAAATATGCATTTGAAAAATACAACTAACACTAGACCCTTACATTAGATCAAGGTCTTCGATGATATAAACATTTAGATCCATAGGTATTTAATATTCTATTCAAATAATCATACCAAAAAAGGTGAGTGACAACTAACAATCTTTTCATAAGCTACCAAACCTCTAAATTGATAAATTAATACAAATCCATCTTAATATTCAAACTATATTTCCATATCTAAATATCAATACTTATATCTATTCATTTAAGCACGAAATAGATGACATAGCAAAGGTCTAGCTTGGTGGGACCGAGCCAACTAGCTCACTTCCCGTGAGAAATTAAACCACAGATTGAAAGATATTAAAACCAAAAAATAGGAAAACATGGCATCAACCTATGTTATTAATAGATCCAAAAATACTTGAATGGAACAATACAACATATTCTAACATGCTGGTCTTTAGAGCGGCTTGCAAACTTAAAATGATAGCATAAGAAAGTACAAATACTACTAACTAGGGCTAAATATAATATTAGACTTATATAATAATCATAGTACAAAAATATGCTATAACCTAACATGATCGGTTATAGAACAAAAGGTATTAATATCAAAATGATATTCTATTTTAGTAGATCAGGTAACATTGTTTTCCCAAAGATAGAATAAACTTGAAATAATCTTGAGAATGACTCAAAGAATGGATCCTCAAATATCATCCATAATCCATCAAACAACCAAATAGAAGAATCCAACTGGTACCCAAATCCCTTGACATAGAATCCATCCATGAACTGACCTAGTGTCTAATAGTGCACTCCACAAGCCCATCTTCTACGTTTTTATGGAGATGGCTACAAAACTCAATAGCTGTAAGACACACAAACTAATTAGTAACTCTTTAGCATACAAATTATGCTTCACTACTACAATCAAGAAAAATATTTTTGGTTTTATTTAAGAATTTACGTCGTAACCTTGTAAAGTGTTTATCGTAGGATAATAACCCAATTTTGTGTACTGTTGTAGTGGCTCCAACGCCCACCTAAATTTTGGCTTGCATCCAAATTTCAAATCCTTCCTTGGTTTTTATTTTAATGGTTACAAACACACGAGCTCACACCATGAGCTCTTGTGAGGTTGTTTCACCTTTTGGTTGTTTGACCAGTTGTTGTCTTTAGGACTGTTGATTGCTTTGTTGTGCTTGTGATCTAATTCTGTTGAGTTTGAGGGTTGGTCTCTATGTGTTTGGGTTGTCTTCACTATGTAAACATTCATATTACTCACACACAAAGTTGTAAACAATGTCATGCAAGCATCATCATGGTTGTTCGAAGGTATATCACAAGTGCCACACTTGTCACTTTGAACTCCAAGATAGTCTCACTAAGGGCATGTTTTGCCTTGTTGTCATGGTTGTCTACATTGTCTCATCATCAACTATGCTAAGTGTATGTGCACAATGTGAGTATGCACAAGTTCACTTTCTTTCGACACTTAGCCATTTTCCTGAAAATCTGCTCAACTAGACAACCCTCTTCCACAAAACCCCGACTGAGCTGCTCTCCATTGTCTCAGCCCTTAGTGATCATCTTCTATTTCCTGGAACTATGAAGTGCTTGAGGCTGTCCTCTAGGTGAGCTACACTGTGCAATCCCAGAGGTAGGGAGCTTGTCTGCCTCTGAGAATTGCACCGAAACTACCTCCATGTCCAACTAAACTATGCATTTCTCAAGCATAGTCATCAACCCTCCTCATTGGCTACCAGGAGCCTACACTACTCTGAGACCTCAGTCTACACTTTTCTCCAAAATTGCGTAGACATGCACAACTGGTCATGTGCTTCCTTGCTCTACATTGTTCCCCAAAATTGTGTAGAACTGCCCTGATGACCCTTGCTGCCTTTCTCTTCCCTACTCCTGGAAATTATGTAGTAATGTACAACAGGTCCCCCTACAACCCTGCTTTTTCTTCCTCCTAGAAATTGTGCAGTCATGAATAGTAGTCATTATGCAGCCCTGCTATATCGTCACTCTATTAATTGCACGTATCTCCCCAAAAATCCCCCTACACCCCACTCTATATTCCAACTGAAAAATGCGTAGAAGCTTCCTCCCTCAGGGTCCCACCTTGCATCTAGCACTGGTGACTCCCACTGCGCAAGCCTTCCTCCTAGTGATAACTACATCATTTTTCTTTACAGTGCAAGTTGTCGTCGTGGAATGCCTCATTCCAACCTGAGATGTGCTTTGCACTGTCTCAATGAGTTTTCCTCCATCTCTGTCTCCTAGAACATGAGAAAAATGAATCATGTTATACTAGGAGTTTTGGATTTGATGTCATCTCATCATGAGTGAATTGCAGGAACAAGTACATTGGCATATCATGGCGAGATGATGAATGGGATGAAGAAGGAGCGAACATGCTAGAAGACTTGGTTGCAGCTGGACGGACATACCAAGAATATCAAGCAACAAGCAAGAGGAACACGTGCATTTAACCACCAAGCAAGACCAAGACCATCGAGGATCCCACAACACTATGCCATGAAAAAGAGAAGACAAAGCACCAAGAGTACATCCATCACTTAGTAACACAAAAACTTGACATGGAAATCATAGTCAGCTAGTACATATGAGTAGTGTCATGTCGAGTTGTGTCTTGAGCTGTCTTGCCCACATCACCATTATGGGCCAAGTTTGTTTTAAGTAAATGTAATGTAAAGTGAAGTCCAATGCATGCACACAGAAGTTGAAGAGTCATATTAGTTGAAAATTCATGGGAAGTTGAATAGTCATGAGGATAGTCCAAGAGTCACAAGGGTCAAGCATCACACTTGGTAATATATACCCCCCCCATTATATGAGAAAAGGAATTTCACCTTGGCTCCTCCCACATAGCCTTGAGAGTTTGTAGTATGTTCCTTGAGGAGCAAGGAGTGGCTCTAATGTCCTAGTACTGGGACTAGTGATGTATGGTGTAAAAATGTGTCTTGGGACTTTTGCTTAATTTGGAAGCCTGTTTCAGGCTAGCACATTTTCACATATGGTTTGTAGGTGTTTGTAAGACATTAGACATATTGTCTCGTCCATGTGGACTACTCCGCAGGACATTAGACATAGTGTTCTTATTTTCTTGGTTATAACGACTGTCACCTCCATGTGGACTACTCTACTGGACGGTGTAAGCATTTTCCCTTGCACTTTGGTTTTAATGACTATTGCATCCATTGTGGACTACTCCACTGGGTGTTGGTCAGACCCTTGTTGTTTCATGTGTTTCTCTCCCTAGGCAGTACCACTTCCTCTCATCTAGATGCTCACTTTTACACTCTCCTTTACACTAAGAGAACCTAGACACAAGTTACATTACACACTTACCAAGCATAGTCCCCTTGATTTTTCAATATACAACCATAACACTCTCATGTGTTGAATAAAAAGAGATAAGGAAAATCTCTAAGATAGTGGCAATCGGGCCATCAGACCTGATGGGACTCCTGCACCAAATGGTGCGAGGTCTAGTTAGGACTTCGTACTAGGGAGATCCCCTGAATGTTGGCAGGTCTAGCACCATCAACATTTTTGGCACTAGAAGAAGGGCCACCAACAGTTTATGGCTGAATGTCCTACCAACCCCACTTATTTATCATCTGGTCAAGGTAGTAATATGAACTCCCTCTCTCCCACGCACAACTCTAAAGTTGGTTATTCCACACATCCCAAACCTGAACAAGAAATTTCATATCAGCACATCCGCACTATCGGTCCCATCATCTACCAGTTCACTAAAGCTGTTGGACTGATTCCAGCAGTGCACACTCTTCCCTCTTCACAGAGGAAGAAAAGTACTACTCCCACAATAGTGGTAGTCTCATATGTTGAAGAAGAAATCCTCGTCACCCTTGAAGAGCTCGAGGAAGCTGTTGAAAGCAAATAAGAACCTCTAGTTTTCATAGAAGGAGAAGAAGATAACCTTGTAGTCTTGGGCTCAGGTTCTGGTGGAGACAGTGGAGGGGAAGGCAGCAAAGGAGGCAGAGGCAGAGACAAACCAATAGATTCAAAGGTTAAATAGTTAGATTCAGAAGAAGAGGACAACATGGCTGACCAAAATTTGGAATCGATGACACATGGCCATTTGGCACTCCTGGGTGTCTTGCACAAGATGCCAAGGCAATCAAAGAAGTTGTTAACAAAGTGACCCTAACAGAGCAGTGAAGGTATAATATCATATAGACACGTTCCGCCTACATCTGCAGACACTCGAGGTAGGTTATGACGATGTTTCATGTAGACTGTTCCATGTACCTTGGATGACAAAGCAATTGTATGGTACGACAACCTTCCTATCAACTCCATTAAGAACGGAGAGTGTTCAGGAGAATTTTCCTTGAGAATTCTTCTAAAGGAAAAACCACTGCCATGTTGCTAAAAGTGTTGGGTAGTCTCAAGATGGAGCAGAAGGAAAAAGTGAAAGATTTTAATTAGAGGTTTAATTGTATCTTGAAAAATTCACTGTAGAAACCAAACCTCATGACTCTGTCACGATTTACTACTACACGTCTGCACTGCTGACCAACATTGCACAATTCATCAAGCAATTTTTGAAACCAATACTTTTGGAAAATTTCCAAGAGGAAATTGATGTGGAGAAAGACATGATCGTTATTGGAGTAATTGTAGATGACGAACTAGCTAAGGACACCAAAGACATGGGCAAGAGGTCTCACACTACTGTGAGTAAGGAAAATGAAAAGGAAGCAAGTGAATTCAAAAACCTTACTCGTCTCGTCAAGTCCTTGACAACTGAAGTTTCCAAACTCAAAAAATAGATGAGTGAGGCAACCATCAATTTTAGGCCTCCCTGATTTGCGAAGAAGAAGAAGTTAGCTTTAGGCAGCAACAACAGTCACCCCACCAAATCTACATAGAGCTCTAACCTTATGTTTAGTCTCGATGCAATCATGACAAATCATTAATGCATATTCCATGGTGAATGACATTCAGGGAGGACTTGCCAAGGACAGAACCAAGGAATGAGCACCCTAACTACACAATTGACTGACCAATTTATGGGTAGTGAGCAGGCTGAGCTTGAGGGTGAAGGTAAAGAGCAAGTTGTTGCATCTGATGAAGCTCCAAGTGTTGGGCATGTAATTAACATGTATCAATGTGTTAACACTACCCAGAAGACAACCACCCATAAGGAGCCTCTGAGCGATCTTCCGGCCCCAGAGAAAAACAATCGATATAGTTTGAGGAGTCAAGGGCCCCCACTATTTTTTAGATATTGAGAAAAAAAAGTAAGAGAAAATCTGCTCAAAACAGTTGATCCACGAGTCAACTCAACACAGAAAACACAAAGCAAGTCTGGGAAGAAAGCTATAGCTAAAAGCGCGTCCGTGAGCAGCAAAGACAAAAGCAGCCCACCGGCCAACATGAACACAAGTCTATCCCCGGACATCTCTATGAGTCTTCCCACTCTATATTGCAACATTATTAAATAAATGAAAAAGACCCGTGTGAACATCTCTCTTTATCAGTTAACCAAAACCACGGGTCAATGTGATATTCTTTTTTGCACTCTGGGGAAAACCTCCACATACATTGTTGCCTCTTCTAGCAAAGGACCAAGCCTATCCCTGGACTCACTCACATCTATACTGAACATGTTTTCTATCGAGGAAGCAAACTTGCTCTACCCAAAATTTTTACTATCATTCAAAATATTTCACTTTAATGTCCACAATTGTTTGGTTGATTCTGGTATGTTATTCAGTGTTATGCCACTTCCTATTCCAAAGCAGATCAATTCTCAATGTAGTAGCACAACTGTGCAAATCATTCAACTTGATAGAACATGTGTGTGAGCCATCGGTGAACTTCAGGATGTGATCATCTAGTTATCGTCTGATGGGAGAGTTCATCAGTGCATTAACATTGTGTTTGTTGACATCTTGGAAGCATATGGCTTATTGCTCAATAGAGACTAGTCTAGCAAGCTACAAGGATACTTTGCTATAAACTGGTCACAGTTATGGCTTTCACAGAAAGGCAGAAATAACCATATCTAGGTGTTGTTAGAAAGATACATGAAACATAACATTATACCCTTTAATGGTGAAAATTAACTGTTGGATTTCACAGAAATTATGTTTAGAAATTGCTTTCTGGAAACACATCTCGGGTGTTATCTCTCACGGCCAACCCCAACCCCACTAGACACACAGTTGGGTCTCCTTCATTAGCCAACTAGAAAAAATGAAGCTTGTACCATAGATTGTAATAGTAATAGCAATAGTGACAGTAGTACTAGCGCCACATGCAGTCCTTGTACATATAATATGTGGACCCTATACTTTGATGGATCCAAGACAGAGGAGGGCTCTAGAGCCAGTTGTGTTTCAATGGACCCATTGCAAAAGGAAACAATTAGTCTCAAGCTGCTTGGAGTTTGAGTGCACGAACAACACTGCTGAGTATGAAGCGCTTGTTTTTGGCTTACAAAAATCCATGAACCTCAACTTTGTTGTACTTAAAGTCATAGGTGATTCAGAGATCGTGGTATGTTAGGTACATAACACCATACATTGTGTTTCACCCCATCTTAAGATTTACCAAGAAGAGGTATGGTGACTTATCTCTAACTTCAAATCTTTCAATATCATTTCTGTATTAAGAATCCATAATGCAGTTGTAGATGCTCTAGAAAATGCAGCTACTAGGATGACACCGCTTAGGGATAGATTTTTTGTTGAAATTTTGTATAAGCCATCTATGCTTGACAACATCACTAATTTGCATGTTTTTGATGATGATGAACATATGTTTCATTTCATGGCCAATGTTAACATCTTGAAGGATGTAGCGATAAATGAAGATGAGCACGAGCAGTCTCTATAGAGAGAAGCTGATGACAATAAAGGAAACCATATCCCCAATGGTGTGGTATCACTCAAGAAGATGTATGACTTGAAGAACTACTTTTAGGGGTCGATGAATGCCAAAACCCATAGTTCCACAATGTTGTACAAACAGATCAACTTGGGAATAGATAAAGATCTAGTGTTCATGAATCTCAGTACATGTTGCACACAAGAAGAGAAGAAATATTTTTTCTTCCTGTTCAAATAGTACCATGATGTGTTCATGTGGATGTATGATGACTTGAAAACATATGACACGTGAACAATCGAGCACGTCATTCCAATCAAAGAAGGAGCCAAGCCTTTTCAGCAGAATCTAGGAAAAGCACATTCATCACTTCAGCCCCTCATTCAGAAAGAATTAACTAAGTTGCTTGATGCTCAGATCATTTAAAAGGTTCGTCATTCCACATGGGTTTCAAACTTAGTCCCTGTCACGAAGAAGTCTGGGGAGATCTAACTATGCATTAATTTCCAAAATTTGAATGGTGCCTCGAATAAAGATAACTACCAAATGTCATCTATGGAACACATATTATAGACAATGTCTGGAGCAGAGATGCTTTCTTTGCTAGACGGTTTCTCAAGATATAATCAACTTCTGGTAGTAGAGTCTGACATACTGAAAGAAACATTCTGTACCAAGTAGTGTACGTTCGCTTACTGTATAATTTTGATTGGGTTGGTAAAATTAGGTGCTACATTTCAGTTCGAAATGGACATTTCTTTCTATGAGCTCATCAGACAGATCATAGTGGTCTACCTTGACGATGTGATAGTCTTCTCTAGACATTAGTCAGACCAGCTGCGCCATCTCAGGAAATTTTTTGAGCGATGTTGGAAGTACAGGATATCCTTGAATCCCAAGAAGAGCATCTTCGCAGTGTCTGAGGGTAACATCCCTGATCACATCATTTCCTAGAGTGGGATCAAGTTAGATACAGACAAATTCTATACCATCACATAGATTTCTCATCCCATGAACAAGAAATTTTAAATAATGCAGTCCTTCCTAGGGAAGATCAACTTCTTCAGAAAGTTCATTTGTGATTATGCAAAGAATGTCAAACCCATTTAAGAGATGATCAAGAAGGATGCAGTGTAAATTTGGGGAAAGAAAGGAAAGGAAGAATTTTCCTGTATTAAGAAAACTATAGCTGAGCCGCCTACAATATACAACCCAAATTTACACAAAAAAATATTTCTCTACACGTTTGCTTCTGACACTTCACTCATTGTTGTTCTCATTTAGAAAGATGAGCTGAACAATGAGCGACCCATCTCTTTCATGAGCACAAGCTTGCAAGGAACTCAATTGAACTATCCCACAATAGAAAAATAAGCATATTTTGTATAAAAGGCAGTTAAACATTTCAGACTCTACCTCTTGAAAAATCATTGCATTGTCTATGTGCCACACCCAACAATTAGATCATTGCACTGTCTTTCTACTTGTTTAGGAATAGCTAGGTGAGAGGTGGGTGAATTGGATGATTGGACCACAAGAGAATGATATTGACATCAAGCCATCTCACACCATAAAGGGTCATAGTCTTTGTAGATTAGCAGCTGAGGCAGTACATGCACAAAAGGAAGAAGTAGACCTCACCGGGTGGGAGCAAGAAATTGAAATGTATAATGTTGAGGGAGCCCCCCCACATCGCACAAAAACTCTTGGTATGCAGATGTATGCTAGAACCTTGAGCAAGGAACAATGCCATCCCACTTATTTATGGGGCATAAGAGGGCACTCTGACTGAAAGATTTATCTTACCAATTGGTGAATGGAGTGCTTTATAGAAAACATCACAACGACATTTTTCTTAGGTGCATGGAGGCACATGATTCAGAAAGGGTGTTACATGATCTCCATGACAAACTAGCAATGGGTTACTTCACAGGAAACAAAACAACGCACAAGGTCATGTAGGCTAGTTCCTACGACCCTACATTATTCATTGATGCACATGCCTATGACCGCAAGTGTTTGGCTTGTTAGAGATGTGCCGACAGAAAATGAAGGTCAGCAACCCCACTGTAGCCTATTGTAGTGGATGAACCATTCCAACAATGGGGCATGGAAATCATTGGGGAGATCTTCCCACATTCATCAAAGCAACACTGCTACATCATAACTGCTACAAATTACTTCAGATGGTCAAAAGAAGCAGTTCCACTGAAACAAGTGAATGACCAGGAAGTCATTAGCTTCCTAATACAAAACATCATCTTGATGTTTTTCATTCCTCTATCACTTGTTTTTGATAATGAAATTTACTTTTCTTCGTTAAATATTTATGAATTTCCATTGCAAAATGGTATTGTGTTAAAGAGTTCAGCTAACTACTACCCACAGGGAAATGGCCTTACCAGGTCTACAAACAAAAATCTTATTCGCATCATAAAAAATACCATTTACTCTGAACAATGAAACTGGCATTCCTCTCTAGTGAATTCTCTTTGGGCTGACCGAGTCACACCCAAACCCTCTTTGAATACTTACCCCTACTTCTTGGTATACGGAAAAGAAGCGAATCTTTCCAAAATATCTACTTTCCTTCTCTACAGTTATCCCACGAATCCCAAGGCAGGTCGTGTCTATTGGCTCAATATATGATGGACACATTACACAAGCTATAGGAAGAAAGGGTGAAAGAAAAATAAAATGTCATACTTCACCATAACCATAGCAAGAGATGGTTCAACAAGAAGTCTGCAGGGAACACCAACTTCACTATGGGTGACTTAATCTTGATGTAGGATAAACGCCACAAAGACAAAGGAAAACATATGAAGTTTTAGTCCCTATGGATTGGCCCATTCACACTATCCACGAGAAGATTTCCCAACACACGTACTGTTTACAATCACATGACAGGAAGATTGACACTCTCCTTGTCGATGGCCAAGACATGAAATGTTATTTTCAATAATTTGGGGCCGTGCCCCGCACTGTGTATGTACTTATTTCATTGCTGTTATGTTATTTTCTTTTTCTTTTTTTTTTGTTCTTTTCTTTTCTGATTTTCTCTGCTTTGTTGTTCAGTGGTTCGTTTTGTAAATAAGTCTTGTCCGCACTGCGTTTTGGCTTCCAAATGTGCATGTGGCTGAAGTTCAAAGAGTCTTGTGAAACTACAATTCTTATCCTATCTTGTGTTTGTGTTCTTTGTGCCTAGTTGAAACAGTTGGCCAATTAAGTCTTGACGAAAAATACGTTTTGTCTGTAAGGAAAGTTTCAGTCAAACCATGAACCCGTATCTAGTCTGGGAAACCTCATGCCTATACTCAATTTTTTCTCTATGTGTTGAAGCTTATCCAACTAGTAGAAATGGAGAAGGGAAAAACCTAATGAGAAAACCAAAATCACAGGTATTACATGCTTCTCTCAAGGAAAAACCTCTTCTACTCTCAATAAGTTGGGATCCCTCTTTTGCCCCAAAGTAAATAAGTGCATATGCATAGTTCTATTTCAAAAAAATAGCAAAGCCGAAAGAAGAGAAAGGTTTCCTATGTAGAGAGGTGAAGCAAGCAAATCCAACGAGGTATTGTCCAGGCTCACTAGCAATGGAGCAATATTTGTGTTCCTGCGTGACACTACCAGGGTATTGTCTAGGCCTGTGGGCAACAAAGCAACACTAGAGATGAAAACTTATACTTTGAAAATCTTAAAATCGCAAGCCAAATTACCCTTCCCGCTTTGAAGCACTATGATCTGGCTGAATGTTTGTGTTGTGTTCAACTGAGTCGATACAAGGTGAACCATGTTTGTCCGCGGGGTAAGTGGGGAAGCCAAAGTTATCTGCACAACGAATCAATATTTCCCGAAAGGCCAAGGCCTTGCACTGGAAATGAACCAAAATAGAGAAGTTGGTATTCAACCAGTGTCTTGCCAAGTGTTGTAGCAGCTGCAACACCTTCCAAACATTTGGCTTGCATCCAAATTTCATAGCCTTCGATTGGTTTTTCCTTTGATGGTTACAAAAACTCGAGCTCACCCCATGAGGTCTTGTGAGGTCCTTTCACCTTTGTTTTTTTGACCAAAAGTTCTCTTTCGACATGTTGATTTCTTTGACGTGCTTGCGATCTAATTCTGGTGAGTTTGAAAGTTGGTTTTTGTGTGTTTGGGTTATGTTCTCTATGTAAACATCTGTCGTACTCACAGACAAAGTTCTAAACAATGTCACACAAGTGTCATCACAGTCGTCTGAAGCTTTATCACAAGTGTTGCACTTGTCACTCTCAACTCTAAGACAGTCTCATTGAGGGCATCCTTTATCTTGTTGTCATGGTGGCCTATGTTGTATCATCATTCAGTATTCTAAGTGTATGTGTAGAACGTTAGTCTACACAAGCTCACTTGCTTTCGACACTTAGCCAGTTTCCTAAAAATATGCCCAACCGGACAACCCTCTTCTGCCAGACCCTGACTGAGCTACTTTGCGCAATTTCAGTGCTTAGTGATCCTGCTTTGATGCTTGGAGTTGCACAATGTTTTAGGTTTTCATCCAGGTCAGCTACACTACGCAATCCTGAAGGTGAGCAGCCTGTCTACCTCCAAGAACTGTGTAGAAATTGCCTCTCAGTCTAGTAGAATTGCGCATTTCTCAAGCACAATGATCAACCCTTCTCCTTGCCTACCGAGAGCCTACATTTCTCTAAGACCTGGGTTGGAACTATTCTGCAAGATTCCGTAGACATGCCTAGCTAGTCATTTGTTGCCTTGCTTTCCACTATTCCCCATAATTGTGCAGAGTTACCTAGATGATCCTTGAAGCCTTCCTCTGCCCCGCTCCTGGAAATTACACAATCATGTTCAACAAGTCCCTCTACAACCCTACTCTATCTTCCTCCTAGAAATTACGCATCATGACCTACAGTCTCTCTGCATCCTTTCTCTATCCTCCCTTTCGAAATTGTGTAGAATTTCCCAATAGTCCCCCTGTAGCCTGTTATCTCTTCCCATTAAAAACTGTGAAAAATCTACCTCCCTCAGGGTCCCACCTTATAGCTGATACTCATGACTCTCATTGCGCAATCCTGCCTCCCAGTGATCACTGCAAATTCTTTCCCGATAGTGTAGGTTGTCCTCCTAGAATGCCTCATTCTAGCCTAAGATGCGCTCTACACTATCTGAGTGCATTGTCCTCCCTCTATGTCACCTAGAACATGAGAATAATGCATCATGATAGACTAGGAGTTTTTGGATTTGATGTCGTCTCATTATCAGTGAATTGTAGGAATATGTACATTGGAAGATCATGGTGAGACGATGAACAAGATGAAGAAGGAGCGCACATGATAGAAGACTTGATTCCAGTTGGACAGACATACCAAGCATATCAAGAAACAAGAAAGAGGAACACATGCATTGAACCATTAAGCAATACCAAGACCATCAAAGATCCTACAACACTATACCATGCAGAGGAGAAAAAAAAGCACACCAAGAGTACATCCATCACTTAGCAGCGTAGCAGCTTAACATGGACAACATAGTCAGCTAGTACATGTTAGCAGTGTCATGTCGAGTTGTGTCATGAGTTGTCATGGCCACATCACCATTATGGTCCACATTCATTGTCACTAAATGTAATGTATGTGAAGTCCAACGGATGCACACAAAAGTCAAAGAGTCATATCAGTTGAAAAGTCATGGGAAGTTGAACAGTCATGAGGGTTGTCCAAGAATCATAAGGGTCAAGCATCACCCTTGGCTATATATACCCCTCCCATTTTATGAGCAAAGGACTTTTCACCTTGTCTCCTCCCACATAAGATTGAGAGCTTTTAGTCTGTTCCTTTAGGAGTGAGGAGTAGCTCCAATGTCCCACTACTAGGACTAGTGATGTATGGTGTATATATGTGTCTTTAAAATTTTGCTTAATTTAGAAGCCTGTTTCAAGTCAACGTGTTTTCACACATGTATTGTAGATGTTTGTAAGACTAATATTTAAACATTTTTAATACATGTATTAAGATATTTGAAGTACTTCAGTTATTTTAGTATTTACATTGTTGAAGATGTGTTGTATTGTCTATCACTATTGTCGCATCCGTGTGGGCTACTCCACAGGACATTAAATAGATTTTTCTTGTTTTCTTGGCTATAACGACCATCACCTTTGTATGGACTACTCCGCTGGATGGTGTACAATTTTTCCCTTGCACTTTGGTTTTAACAATAGCTGCATCTACTCTGCACTACTCTGCTAGGTGCTAGTTAGATTCTTGTTATTTCACATGTGCCTCTCCCTGAGTGGTACTACTACCTCTCATCTAAAGTCTCACTTTTACCCTCTCCTTTATAGTAAGGGAACCCAGACAAAAGTTACATTCTACACTCATTAGGCATACTCACCTCCCTTTTCAAGATGCAGGAATAACACTCTCATGTGCTGAACAAAAAGAGCCAAAGAAAATGTCTAAGACAATGACAACTAGGCCATCGTACCGGATGGGACACCTACACAAAATGGTGTTAAGTCTAGTTGGGACTTCATACCATGGAGATCCCCTGATTGCTGGCAGGTCCAGCACCTTCAACATGTACAAAAAGGGATCATGAATGTACAAAAAATATGGGTTAAATGGGAAAAATAAAGTGTGACAGAAACATTAAATTTCTCAAATTATTGAGCACGATATCCCCCCCAACCCCATTGTTTCTCATGTACTCATGTAGAATATAAGGTTGGTACCATACTACTAGATTCATGAAATATTCTTGTATAAAATTGACAAAATTTGGAGGCCCTACATACTTCATTCTCTAATACTACTGTTCAATCCATCCATACTGAACCTTTTCATATCTTTCAACTTCTTCTTTATATTTTTATTATGAACTTTCATGTAATAGACTTGCATATGCCACCTTTTGGCCTTCTTGACATTTCTCTTTTTTTCACTTGAAAGAATTTCTGGTTCATCACAAAGCTCCTTATTGTTTAATTTTAGGGTGGCATTCTCAGATTTAATATGCCTATCAATGATCTTATATTTTGTGATTCCCTATTTTAATTTTTTGATCTTATTAATCTTGTCCTTCAACATTTTGTGTTGCAATTCAAAATGTAATGGCTCTTGATAGCGAACTACAAACTCATAATCACAAACAAATGGACTTTCAGAGGTTGTAGCCTCATGGACCCACAATCTCACTTTACCTTTCTTAGAGGCTGATTTCTTTTCACAGATAGAATAACAACCGGTAGTAATAAATTTTCTAGGGGTGTTACCAAAACATTGAGATTCTTCCAAAGGGATCACATCACTGAAAGTGTTATTACCAATAGGAGATTGACATTATTCGAGGAAACCATATTCTTGAATATCGACTAACTGATTAGTATAGTGAGGAGGGAATGAATATGGATGATTGGCCTATGGAACAATCTGCTTAAGACATTTAGGGATATCGATATTAGGTTTAGGAGACACATGCTTTTTTTTCACCATACTTCTTTTCATCCTTTTAAAATACTGTGGGGTTACTAATTTAATCCACTTCAATCATACAACACTCAAATTTCCAATTTCTCCCACCCTATTCTCCAATTCAGAACCCTTGGCAGGGGTTTCAGTTGTCTTTCCTTTTAGCCTCATCCCAACCACCATATGAGGACTCTTGAATTGGTTTATGGATAAAATTTTTTCCAGTGTAGATTCTCCTTTCCTTAATTAATATTTTGATAAGACCATAATTATAAAGTCTATATATGATTTTTTATGAGTGGATCCTATGAACCCCTCAAGGCATATCTCCAAGATTCGTCCATTTAAAATATGGAGAATTAATGAATTGGTTTGACTCAAAATGTGAAAACGACCTATTATGATACAAAAATGTAATAACATATTGGCCCTCACACGTCATGATCTTTTGCAGAAATTACAACAAGGAATGAATATTCTCCATAATCCATCATTAAGGAACAACTTTTTTGTAGTCAGGATTGAAGCCTAGTTCAACAATGAATTCCCACCATAATCCTCTTAAAACCTATTTTTTTATACAATTTTTCTTCCCACTAGGGAATACTGGTAGGTTAAACAATGAACCCCTATGATATAGTCATTACTAGGATGCTAACCTTAGTTGTTTTTCGATCAAATCCCTCAATTTAGACTTATGCCACCACAATATCAAACCCTTGGAATTTTCAAAGACAAGGAACCCAACCTACGACTTCTAGTATGGGTTCGCTAGCATTATATTCTATAGGTCCTTGTAGTTCATTTAGTTTCCATGGATCTTTTCTAACTGGGCCAACTTTCCTCATCACCACAATGTTGTAGAAATTCTCACTGTAGAGTAACTGGATTATGCAATAGACTAAAGCACAATACTTAATCTACTTCTAAAATCAAACTTGCAGAAGCTGAATCAGTTTGAGCGAGATCAAATAGAACACATATAAAAGAGAAGAAGAATCAATACACATGAAACATAGAAGAATACTCTTGGGAAAGCCTCAGCTAAAAAGCCTGCTATCTGTATTATCATACAAGTGGAAATATCTCAGGATTACACAAATCTTTAGCTCTCACAACTATCCATCTCTCAGTACAATCCCTCACACTGCTCATAGATAGACTAGACAACTCATATGCCTTTCCCTCTTCCCTCCAAGCCTCTTATTTCCTTGTGTTCTTTTCCCTGGGTGTTCCAGCTGTAACCTTGTGTGACATTGATCTCACACACTGCTCCAACACACTGTAAAACTGCGCAAATCTCAAGGAATGAATTCCTTCAGCATGTAAGAGATTTTCTTATAGGAAAATTCTTGCAACTGATAGTACAATGTCCCTACCTTTAATCTCAACTGGGTCTTTGTTTGAACTGACCTACATGGGTTATTTATGAGAGAATATTCAGTTATCTGGAGTACACTAGTTTCATGCATGCATGCATTAACTGACTGAACTGATAATTAGTTCCACAAACTGTTTGAAACTAATTTAACTGGACTTAGCTTAGTTAACTAAGCTAACTAATTACAACTCAAATACAACTCATCCTTATCTCCTTAATTAAGGGATAACTTCCTCAATCAAAGAGATAACTATTGCATGACTTCACAAAGACTTCTTGTTTGAATTTCTCCAACTAATTAACTCAAGATGAATTAAATAATTATTTTTCAAATAGCTGGTGATACTAAATTCGAATTTTAATTCTCAATTTTAATTCAAGGACAAATTAAAATTGGAATATTCTTGTTGCCACATTTCAACACTCCCTTTCAACAAGAAAGGGATTATCTGCCACCCCGATCCTATCTCTATGGAACTCGAATTTACACTTTGACAATGCCTTAGTCAAAATGCAAGCATCTTGCTCCTCGGTTGAAATATACTGCAACAACATGATCCTCCTCGCTACATAGTCTCTGAGATGATGATACCGAATGTCAATGTGCTTCGACCTGTCATGAAATACTAGATTCTCAGAGAGTTTGATACAACTCTGATTATCACAATAGATCACAGTTGGATCCATTCTCTCATCAAACAAACCAACTAGAATTTTCTGCATCCAAATGGCCTCATATGTTGCCTAACTTGTAGCCATGTATTTAGCCTCTGCTGAGCTGAGTGCAACCAACCTCTATTTCCTGCTGTACTAAGAAATTGCAGTTGACCCAGGGTTGAAAATTCCTTCTGATGCGCTCTTCTGATCTGATGGACTCCCTATCCAATCTAGATCTGTGAAGCCCTGTAGCTTAACACCCTCTACCTATCTGTACTATAATCGATACTGATATGTGCCTCTGAGGCATCTCAAAACATGCTTAGCTTCCTTCCAAAACATCTTAGTAGGATGAAGCATAGCTTGACTCAGTTGGTTCATTGCATAGCACAAATCTGGTCTTGTGTTCACTAAATACATCAATGAACCCAGAAGCTATCGATACACAGTAGCCTTTACTAATTATCCTGAAGTAGCATCATCCTTCCTCCAATTACCTGCTAGAGGAGTCTGAATGGGCTTGCACTTCTCCATGTGGAATCTCCTATGTATCTCATTGGCATACTTGCCTTGTGACACAAACAACTCCCCATCCTTCTGCCATACTTCCATGCCAAGAAAGCAGTACATGAGACCCATGTCTTTCATCTCGAATTCTATTGCAAGGTCCTCCTTGCAAGACATGATCAACTGATCATCACCTGTCAATATGAGATCATCAACATAAAGCACAATGATCAACTCCTTACCTTCTACCATGAGGTAGTACAGGTTCACATCCACTTCACCCTTTGTGAATCCCAACCCAGTGAAGTAGTTTTCAATCCTGGTGTACCAAGCACGAGCTTCTTGCTTCAGCCCATACAAATCTCTCTTGAGTCGGAACACATGTGACTCACGATCGAAGGTCTCAAAACCTTTTGGTTACTCTATGTACACCTCTTCCTCAATCTTTCCATTGAGGAATGCAGTCTTCACATCCATTTGATGGATCTTCCAACTCATCTGCGCTACCAACATCGATCTGACAGATAAGTAGCTTGCTACAGGAGAAAAGTCTCATTATATTTGATCCCCTAGACCTGTGAGAAACCACGAGCAACAAGTCTTACCTTATGTTTCTCCACACTACCATCAACAACTTGCTTTACCTTGTAAAGCCAATGGGAACTCACAACTGACTTGTTCTACGGTCTTGGAACCACATCGCAAACATTGTTCCGAACTATGGAGTCATACTCCTCCACCATAGCATCAACCCAAATCAGCTACTGCACTGCTTCCTGAAAGGACGCTAGCTCGGTCTCAACACATTCCCCAACAAGGGCCATGTATCCAGTGTACTGCTCAGGTGACCTCCTTCGTCTGCACTGAGAAGATGATTCTCCCACATTCTCTCTCACATCCAACAACAATCTGTCATCTTCTCTTATGCACTTCTGTCCCTCTCTGGAAGACTCTACTTGAGTGGCTCTCTCCACTCCTAGAACCTCTGCATGCAACTGATCCGCATCAGTCTGAGGCTCCTCCTCCTTAGGAACCAAAAGTTCCTCTAGATCTTGTAGTTGGAGCTCCCTCTCAAGCGAAACTTGCATGGCCTTCTGCTCATCAAAATTTAGATCTCTGTGAACCACTGTCCTCTAACTTGTAGGCAAGTACACCCAATAGTTGTGGGGTGTATCAATGTACCTCACAAGTATCCCCAACTTAGCTGTCGGCTCAAGCTTCTTCCGAGCATCCTTGGTCACATGGAAATATACCAATGAGTCAAAGATCCTGAAGTGACCCACATCTGGTCTCTTCCTGGAGAAAGCTTCCTCTGGTGTCTTCATCCCATGTATGAGATGTAGGCTTCTATTCTGCAAATAGACCACTGTGTTGCATGCCTCAGCCCACAAATGAAGTGGTAGACCTTGGTCATGCATCATCGCCTGAGCTGCCCCCACAATCGTTCTGTTCTTCCTCTAGGCCACCCCATTCTACTGTGGGTTATGAGGTGCCGTCAATTCCCATTTAATTCCTTCCACTACACAAAAGCCCTTAAACTCTTGAGAGACATACTCTCCACCATTGTTGCTTCTCAAGGCCTTGATCTTATTCCCTGATTCTTTCTCAACCAAAGCTTTGAACTCACAAAACTTTTAGAAGGTTTGATCCTTCTTTTGCATGAAATAGATCCAGCATTTACGAGAAAAATCATCAATGAAATTCACATAATACCTTTGTTTCGTGGTGGAGGCTGTCAAGAATACTCCACACACATCAGTATGAACTCACTCCATGATTGCTTTAACTCAACTATCTCGATCACGAAAGGAATACTTGGCGTACTTTCCCAAGGTATGACCTTTGCGTGTGTCCACTTTCTCAAGTTTACTTTTGGGAAGTCCGGAAGAAATCTGTTGCATTATCTTCAAGAGCCCATGATGCAAGTGGCCCAACCACCTATGCCATAACTTGCCAATGTCTTGGCTTTGCAACAATTCTTCTTTCGAACTCAATGCAGCACAGTCATCTACCTCCAGCTTGTAGAGATTCTTCACCTGAATCCCAATCCTCTTGGTCTGACTCGTGGCTATGTGTCTTAGGAAGGCATTTCCTTTATTGAAAACTACATCATAGCCTTTGTCTTCCAGCATCGCAATCGATACCAAGTTCTTCTTTAGTCCAAGCACATACTTTACATCAGTCACGGTGAGAAGAGCTCCATGTTCCCTTTGAAAAATAATCGTGCCTTCACCAGAAACACGGTACTTTTCATCATCGCCCATCTTTATGCTCATCTTGAGGTCTTTCTCCTCCAAGGTTCTAAATAAACTCTTATCGCCGGTCATGTGGAATGAGGGTCCACTATCTAGATACCAAACACAACCCACCATCGATGAAACCATACATGCGATGAGGGTAAAATCCAATTTGAACTAAGAGGCCAGTGCCTCACCTTCGGATCCTTTGGAGGATCCCTTCTTGGATTTCTTCAATAGACAATTAGTTTCATAATGGCCCACCTCATGAAAATTAAAGCATCTCACTTTAGATTTGTCAATCTTCTTCCGACCATGAGAAGAACTCGATTTGGAATGGGAAGCCTTCCCTTTCCCTTTCCTTGCCTTACATGATAAGGCTAGTTTTTCTTCATCATCATGCTTAGATGAAGAACCATCTCTGGTGCTCCTCTTGATCTCCTCCTCCATCAAATCCGACCACAGTCGTTCCTAATATGGCAATTTCTCTCTTCCATTCAAAGAGTCCTGGTAGCTATGCCATCTCTTAGGAATACTGAGGAGAGTAAGACTCACCATATCATCATCAACTATCATTATTCCCACACTACCAAGCTCATCTCTACAAGTGGTGAGCCTGTTCAGATATGTAGAAATATTGTCGCCCTTTTCACACTTGATTTTCCAAAGCTTATCCTTGAGTGCTAGATTCCTTTGGTCTCTATTGTTCTGATAAGGTCCTTCAATGTCTTCCACATTGAAAACAGAGTCTCCTTCCCATGGAGAGTCGAGAAAATATGGTATCGAACTCCCTCCAGAAGAATCCTCCTCACCTTCACCACACACATCTGCCACTCAGCCAATTCTTGTGCATTAGTTGCAGTTGGCTTGGGGATTTCTTGATCAATGAAATCCTTCAAACCATTGTCTTCTAATACTACTTCCATGTGATCCTTCTATGCTATGTAATTCGAGCTACCATATAGTGCATACTCAAGTCTCAAGCCATTGATCGCCATTGTTGAACTTTGAGATGTGATAAGAATTTGATTTTTGTACCTGCAATCAAGAACTTAAAACTTCGAATTTCCCTCCTCAATATATTGTTCACATCTTTGATCACCTTTGCTCTGATACCATGTAGACATTCTCACTGTAGATTAATGTGATTATGCAATCGACTAAAGCACAATACTTAATCTACTTATACAATCAAACTTGCGGAAGTTGAATCAATTTGAGCAAGATCAAACAGAACACATATAACAGAGAAGAAGAATCAATACACATGAAACACAAAAGAATACTCTGGGGAAAGCCTCAACTAAAAACCCCGCTATCTGTATTATCATACAAGTGGAAATATCTTAGGATTAGACAAAGCTTTAGCTCTCACAGCTATCCATCTCTCAGTACAATCCCTCACACTGCTCATAGACAGGTTAGACAACTGATATGCCTTTCCCTCTGCCCTCCAAGCCTCCTATTTCCTTGCGTTATTTTCCCTAGGTGTTCCAGCTGTAACCTTGTGTGACACTGATCTCACACATTGCTCCAAAACACTGTAAAACTACGCAAATATCAAGGAATGAATTCCTTCAGCATGCAAGAGATTTTCTTATAGGAAAATTATTGCAACTGATTGTACAATGTCTCTGCCTTTAATCTCAACTGGGTCTTTGTCTAAACTGACATCCATGAGTTATTTATGAGAGAGTATTCAGTTATCTGGAGTACACTAGTTTCATGCATGCATGCATTAACTGACTAAACTCACAATTAGTTCCACAAATTGTTTGGAACTAATTTGACTGGACTTAACTCAATTAACTGATCTAGCTAATTACAACTCAAATAAAACTCATCCTTATCTCCTTAATTAAGCGATAACTTCCTCAATCAAAGGGATAATTGTTGCATGACTTCACAAAGACTTCATGTTTGAATTTCTCCAACTAATTAACTCAAGATGAATTAATTAATTATTTTTCAAACAGCTAGTGAGACTACATTCGAATTTTAATTCTCAATTTTAATTCAAGGACAAATTAAAATTGGAATATTCTTGTTGCCACATTTCAACAAATGCTAAATTTATATTTCAGAAAATTCTTGCTACCGACACGAAAGGGAATTTTGGAAGTAATGGATTACAACATGAAATGGTATAATGGATGAGGGTGTAAAATATAGATCAATATAGGATTAAAATGAGAGGGTGAGTCTTGGGATAATGAATTGATAATTGGGACGAGGTGCTCACACCATAACAGACGTTGGAAATAATAAAATGCAATCATACAACAATTTAATCATGCTTTCATACATAATTCAAGAGGACTACAACTTTACTATTGGAGCACACATTTCTTAGGTTATAACAAATCGAAATTTATCATGCACTAGACATCTTTAATATATATAAGGTTATTCAGTTAAGTATTACTAAATAATATTATTTTTTTACACATTTCAAAGCCTTTATAAATGTCATGTTACCTAAGTTTGTCTTACCACCAAATTCTGAAGTGAAGCTCAGATGCCTTTCTTTTGTCACATACCCATGATTTGAACAATCTGAATAAACATAAGAAATTTAAAACAATAATACTCTGTTGGCTCAAATCATGAAGAAACTAATTAGACAAGCCAAATATATTAATATATCTTCATAAATGGACAAACCATGAGATGCAAGTTCATTTAAGCTCATGAATTTAAAAATTAAAAGTTATAAGTGGTTGTGTAATTCACATGCAATTCCTACAACCTATATGTAATTCCTGCATTTTTTTACAAAAACTAGTTGAAATTCGTAGGGTTGTCACAACTGCTCTATTTATCTCAAAAAAATCTAAAAATTCATGTTGAGTGATTTTAACTGGGTCATCAAGGAACATGAGAAAAAAATAATAAAAATACTAAGAGACAAAAATACAATTTCGTCTCCATGTGCAAGACTTATTCTCTTTCTAGCTATTATAGATCATCTGTTGATCCATGGGGAAAGTTTCAGGTCGAGACTGATGAGAAAAGTGTTGATGGTGTTGATTCTAAAAATGATGAAGGTGGTGAAACTAAAGGGAATGGAAAATGAAGCGAAGAATGGAAGCGACTATAAGGATTATGGATAGAGGGATAATGATGACAAAGGGAAACATGTGGGATGATGAAAATGAGAAGGATTGTGAGAAGGATGGTGGAAGGACAAACTATGATGTAAATGGAAGAAGGATAGATGATCATATTGGAGATTATAAGCACAATGATCATCTTAAAAATATGTTGAAAGTATTAATGATGATGGTGGAAAATGTTGGTAAAAGTAGTTGCACTGGAGGGTACCTACCAACTGCAATGAATATTTTGCAAGATGCTTGCTCTAAGCTTTGTAATGAGGAATAATTACATAGACATGTTTCCTTTCCAACAATATTGATCATAGAGAATCAAACTCTTTTTGTAAACAAACCGAAATGCTCAAAAATCAGTTTGCACCTCCATTTTATTGAGTCATTCAGGCTTATTCTACCCATTAGTTAGTTGGTTTTCAAGAAGGTCTCTTGTTCATTTGTGCCAACAAGCTAGTTTTCATAATTTAAATTTTTCTTTTTTTACTCTTTTTTTATAATAGTTTTTCTCATTTTTATTTTCTCTTTTATGGAAAAGGAACAGATCAAGATAAATTCTCAGTAGACTAGAAATTTTCCCTTCCTACAATCTCCAACTCTAGATGTTGCTCCATTTATTAAATGAATTCTTGCCTAGTAGTGGGTTGTTGATAGAGTTTAACTCTATGCAAATTAACTAGGAACAAGTTACCCTACTCATCAATGGTTTTGTAGTTCATAGCTCCATTGTTGAATACATCTACAACCTTGCATGGACCCAACTGACACATGTGGAACTTCCCTTTAAATTGTTTGAATCTTGAATCATATAGTAGGGTCCAGTCACCTGGCTGAAACTGCTTCTAATGAATGAATGTATCATGGCACCTACAATTTTTTTACTAACCAAGAATATTCTATTAGACATGGTGACATTTTATCTCATCTAGTTCATTCAATTGGGGAAGTCATTACTACTATGCCTCAAAGAGTTCTAAGGCTATCTAAACTATAGTTATGAAAGTATTTATTTAAAATTAAAAAAGAATAAGTAATTTATTTCCATACAATAGTTCATAAGGAGTGTGTCTCAAAGTGTTCCTCCATGTATTTCTATATCCACACAAATCCTTTCGAAGCCAAGCTACCGAGTCGTTGTGATGTATATGCACAATCCTTCATAAAATGGCTTCAATAGCCTTGTAGTGGAATCCAATTAACCATGTCTTGTGGAAGGTATGATGAGGCTTTCTGGTGTCTAATTTTGTACTTTTTATTGATCGCCTTCACAATGCTTCGAGTGAGATGTGTAATTTAGTGAGTCACAATTTCTCAAGGCACACCAAATCTCATGAAAAAATATCTACAAATAAAAATCCTACAAAAGATTTTTTAGTAGGAAAATAAAGTGATTTAGCTTCTACCCATATGTTCACATAGTCCGTGTAAACTAAAATATACCTTTGCTTTTGTGATGTTGGAGTAATTAATCCCATTAAATCGAGTGCCCATTTTTCAAAGGGATCAACCAATACTGAGGAAACAAAATAAATTCATTAGATTTCACCATACGACACATTCGCTAGTAGTTGTCATACCAATGAACATATTCATTAGCATCTTGAAAATGGAAGGCCAATAATAGCCCAAAAGAAGGACCTTGTATGTAGTCCTTTTATCAATGAAGTGTCCCCCACATGACTCATCACGAGAAGCCTTTAATATGTCAAACAATTTCTCCTATTGCACACATCTTCGAATGATCAGATTAGGACCATTGCAAAAAAGTTCTCTTTGAACCCAATAATATGAGGAACTAGCTTTAATGACTTTTTTCTTTTCTGTAATAGAAACATGCAATGGTGTTTTTCCTCTGACTAAGTAGTTGGCTATTTTCAAACCATGACAACTTAATAGAAACAAAAAATATATTTTGATTAAGAAAAGTGTCATCAACCATAATTATTTAGCCTAGATTATCTATTCTAGAAATAAAATTAGCTACTACATTGGCTTTACCATTACTGTCCAAAATTGTAATATTAAGCTCAGGGACATTGTCAACAACTATGACCTAGTCACTCTTTCATTAATCAATGGTTTATTAATCAAATATTTTGTAGAATAATGGTATGTATGTACAAACACCTCATATCTTGTTATATAGTGTCAACACTTAATAATGGCATAAATGATAGCTAAAAATTATCTCTATGTCTGTCTAGTATAATACAACAAGTGCAATGTTTTTACTAGCAAAGTAGATGGCATAGGTAGACTGTCCTTCCCGTGGTCGCAAGGTTGTGCCGACATTTGTCTCTGAGGCACCCATGGAGATATGAAATGGAAGAGACTAATTAGGTCCCCTCAAGAGAGTTGTTTGAGTCAATTTCTCCTTCAATTCGTCAAAAGCACATTGGAAAGCATTGGTCAAAGAACAGTAAGTATTAGTCAAAATAAAATGAAATATAGGATAAAAAATCCTAGAAAATTGTTCAATGATATCTTATAGTAGACTACATGACCTGGAAAACTCACCTCCTTTTGAGATTTAGATACTAGCAAGTGTACAATGACTTCAACCTTCTAAGAGTCAATATATATACCTTCATTGAATCACTAGAGATAAGGAGACAAAGAATCATTCCTGCATTAAACATCATTTGGAATTTCACATCATTTCAAGAAATATTAGTGTCCTAACATCTTTTCAACACTTTTTATAAATTTTTGAGGTATTCCTAAAAAGAATTATCATACAGAGAAAAACCATCAATATATACTTTGACACACTCAAGATAGCTAAAAATGGCTAAAACCACCCACTAAAAAGTACTAGGGGCATAAGGGAAGCACCCTATAAGCATAGGTTCCCTAACGAAAGATAAAGGTAGTTTTTCCCTGATCCTTAAGTGTAATTTGTATATATTTACAATCACTAAAGCCATCAAGGAAGGAAAAGTACCTTTTACCATATAAGGTATTTGATACTTGGTCTATAAAGGGAGGGGGAAGTAATCTTTAAGGGTTACTTTATTGGGTTCTTAGTAATCTATGCAAATCTACAGCGTATTTTCCATATATGGGACTACTACAAGAGAAGAGACCCATCAACTATCATAAATGGTGTAGATGAATTCGACGTCAAGAAGTTTTTGAAGTTTCTCTTTTTAAATTTCCTTGAGCATGGGTTTATTTTCCTCTAGGGTTATCAGACAGGTCTGCCTCCCTCTTGAATGTAGATATAATGAGTACACATTTTAGGAGGAATTTCTTTCATGTCCTTATGACTCTAGGTTAAGGCACCAATATGATTTTGTAGAATTTTGACTAGTTTCCCTTGTTGGGATTATTTGAGTTGGGAATTTATATATAAATATTTTCCCAAACTCAAATCAATAAGGGAGGCATTTGATTCATGAGTATCCATGGCTATTACCCAATTTTATATTGGTGATGAGGTCCGATGATCACAACTTTCTTGTAAAGATGAACTAAAAATAAGATGAAATAATTCATAATTTCGTAAATAATCTAGATTAATGAGAAATACATAGGTTTGACTATATTTCATATACTCTATAAACTAAAAAATTTCATGAATGACAAAAATAGATTGAGAGTATTCAACACTACTACCTTCATCAAGCCATGGGATATTTAAGTGTTGTAGAGTAGTTCTAGAAGGGGTGTATAAAGTAACTTTCTTTCTTGATTCCCCATGTGTAATAAACATGTCATCGAAGTGAAAAAAAAAATAAGCATCAACCATGGTGAGTAATGGCCATCCTAGAATCAATGGATGTCCCTAAATATGATTTTTAGGTTGTAATAATATAATGTCTGTGGGGTATTCCCAAGAGTCTAGGGAGACTATCACATCATCCAGTATAACCTTTGGTTTAATTTTTTATCATTTTACAAGTTCCATGAGAGCTGGCATGGGACGGAGGTGAAACAACCATAATGGCTCCATGGTCTTCCTAGTAATAACGTTGATTGCAACCTCGAGGTCAATTAGGACATTAGGGAAAATAATGCCATTAATTGTGAACAAAGACAACCAAATTTCTAGGGTTCATGTATTTTTCTACTAAAGATTGATCGATCATCAAGTTGATTGTCTTTCCAACAAACTGGGTGGTGTGCAGTTCTACTCTTTTCCTGCCTAATTTCTTTATATAGATTTTTTGGATAGTACTAGCATAACTAGGAATATCTTTAATGTAGTAGAAAAAAGGAACCTTAACACAAATTTTATTGAGTTCAAAAACTAGGTCATATTCAAATTTGGGTTTGATTTCTCTATAACTAAGCTCTTAGGGTAGTGAGGTGAACTTGAAGATGTGAAAGGAAATGAAATTTTTGGGGCGGGATTTATTACAGCATCGTTATTTAAATGATAAAGAGTTTCCTCCTCAATGATGATATAAGGATGTTTTTGTTTTTCTAACCCACCCCTGATATCATTTGAAGGCCTTGGATCCCAACCAGAATGATATGATATTTAGGAAAAGGTGGCAACTCAATATTAAAAAATTGTTGAGTTGATTTATTATTGGGGTTGGGCACTGATTGCGCAGGAAACTATATGGGTCTAGGGCGTTGAGCAAGGGGTAATTGAAATGATGAAGGATGCGGTTTTTTAGGAAAAGCAACAAGTTGGGTTGGATTAAGTCTAAGGATACATTTGATATGGAATAGGGAATGGTTTTTGTGGTGGCATTGGATAAGCTAAGTGTTTCATGTTTCCATATGAAGGTCCTCTCCAATGTTGAAGATATCCATACTAAGACACTAGGTAATTCCAATTATAAAATGAATATTATTACCCATGAAAAATAGGAAATTATTGTCTAGGGTTAGATTATATACTTGAGCTTACTAGTTTCAAAGGTTTATTTTCTTCTAATGCATGCAAATGTTTGGATGCTTGATTTCCCCCTTGGTAAATTTCCTTTAGGCCAAGTAATGATGGGAAATTCTCCCTAGAATGGTCCCCTACAAAAATTACACATATATCATTGAAATTCATGGGAAACACATGTAGAGGGTGCTTTGGTATATGACTAGGATAAAATATAGAAAGTGTGGAAGTTCATCCTCTTGCTTATTTTTAAATTGTAATACATCTAGTTATGAACTAAAATTTTCATGCAATTCACTTTTAAGGCTTTCGAATAGACATCTTAGTTCATTCTTCCTAACACCACCACTTACAGATTTGGTATTTTTAGGGAGAATGTCCCTAAATCCACTACTACACCTTGCCTAGTTGTGAGAGTAATTCCTACACAATTCACAAATTTTATTAAAAGGTAGTTGGGAAACATCTCCATGTGTTGACAAATTTAGCACATTAATGGACTCTTCTAAGAGACCACTTAAAAATATAGTTCTGATGGTTTCAGGATCTAATTTGTGCTATTTAGAAATTTATAGATTGTATAAAAACCTCTCGAGGTAATCCTCATGTATCTCATACTCCCATTGTGTCGTTTTGAAATTTTCCTCAAATCACCGGTTTTGAAATATTTTTTGTATTTTCTAAGGAGTACTCTCCTCATCCCATCCCATGATTTAATGGTATTTATTCCTAGCTCCATGAAACAATGTAAAGCTACATCCTTAAAGGTAATAGGGAAGAGCTTAAGCTTCTAGGAATTGTATGAATAGTCATAACTCTCGCATAAACTATCAAAATCAAAGATAAATGCATCAATGTCTTCATGACCCTTAGCATAAATATGCAGGAGAATGAATGGAGGAATGTTCTTCATTTGTAGTATGGAATTAGCATCCATAATAGACAAACCAAAAGTGATTTTGTCTTCTACATTTTTCTCTTCATGTCCTTTACAAGTGCCATTTTGTCATTATTTCAATGCAAAATATATTTAGTCTCCAGTGGTGGAAACTGAGGTTATCCAATTCTTGGATAAATTCTTCCTATAAACTAAACAACAAAAGTGACTCAATCAAAAAAGTTGTCTTCTTATATCCTATTGGCCAAGATACTCCATAACTACTCTCTTTAGAATTCAAGTGAATTCATGGCCTCATTGATATGAGTCTGCATGTATAGTCAATGTACAATTGACCCAACATTGGAGAAACGAATTTCTAGAGTATAAAATTTAGCTTTAATAATATTTTTAGGTTTGGGACCCTTTCCCCTAGCCATACATATTTAGAAGGAAAAAACATTGTAGAAAGAATTAAGGTAAAGACCCTTTACCCTTCTGTTTCCTGATGATAATGACTAAATAGTGTTGTCAATGTTGCATTTGTGTTTAGAAATCACACCAAATCTAAAAAAAATCACTTGTAGAAATAAGAATAAAAGAAACAAACCTCACTGTGAAACCATCCTGAAAAGGATTTGTGGGGCACAACTGAGGTGGTAGCATAACTTCTTAACTATCATCTTACCTCCCCTCCTCCTTCGAGTCTTAAATGTCAGGGAATCAAATCAAAAACTCTGGTTACTAGGGTCTTATCCATAAATGTCTCCCTGGAAACAATGCTAAACTGTTGGGTGTAGTATTTGACTTTAAAATTTGTCTACACTTATTTGTCAATCTAGGAAAAATAGAATATATGCCAAGGCAAGACTTATATGTATCTACTAACTGAACTTTGTCTATCTAGGTAAATTTTGCACAAGAAACATCAAAGCTTATGATCAATTTTGTTTATGTTGGAGCATAGTCTCTTGGGATCAAGTAACCAAAACACCCATAGTAGCAGTGTCTTAACAAGAGAAAATATTCCTAACTAAAAGGGAAATTGAGTTCTTTAATTTTGGCTCCTCCTAGAATGGCTGACTTAAAATATTACTTATATTTCCAGAGGACAAGGGAATTCAAGGCCTATTTGTGGTATTTGTAAATACAAGATGAAAGGAAATGTAGATTTTGTTTCTGAGTCCTCCTATGCTAGCTGACCTAATTTATGGATCAATTTTCCAGTGGAATGATGGAATCAAGATTTATTGGCAAGCAAGAGGAAGAAGATAAAAGACTTCAGGCTTGATAAAAAATCACTAAGTAGCGCTGCATTCACATGCTTCTCAAGGATAACAATGACTAGACCCAAATGTTCCTAAGGATTACCTATTGACAATCACTCTTTGAATATATCAGTATAAGATGAATGAAATAACTTTTTATTAATATAAAAAAATATATGCTTCAAGAGACAATGAACCATTCACTTGATAAAAAATTATTACAAATATTTCTTACATAATATTAAAGAAAAGCATGGAAGATAGTTGTAGAAATAGAGTATTGTAACTACTCAGGTCCAAAGGTTCTCCTATTATAAAATATTATACCAATGTCCTCCTTATGATTAAAACCCACTTTTGAACCTATGTTGACTTATGGTTAAGCTATGTGTGTGGCTTAAATAGGATTTTAGTGCCTCAAATTTGTATATCACCAAAAAATGCAAGTCATGGTGAATTTATTACAAACCTAATGGTAAATAACATTATAGATCAAGAACTCAAGCCTCGATTAGGAAAACCTTTAAAATTTTATCTTATATGTCTACCACTAAATTTGACTCTAATTTATAGGAATCTAATCAATGTTTACAACTCTAAGACATTGAAGTTCCTTTACCATAATGACTATAGACTATCTAGTGCATAAGAAATATTCACAACTTGTGTATAACATATGATATACCAGTCATACAAAAATAAGGTTTTAGAAAAAAAATATTGGCACTTGAACCTCATATCAGATCAATTTATCTGACAATACAAACACTCAGATCTACATGCATTTTATCTCGTATTCAAAGAATCACACCAAACAATGCAATTCATAAATCACAATTTTTTCATAAGCTATCAAACCTCAAATCTAAGAAATAAATAGAAATCCAACTTAATATTCTAACCACATTTCCATGTCTAAAATATCAATACTTAGATCTATATGCTTAAACTAGATTTAAATGAGAGAGTAACAGGTTGGGTTGTTGGGCCCAAGACAACTAGCTCATTGCCTCTAAGAACTAAAAACATAGTGTGGAAGAGATTAAAACCAAAAAATAAGAAAACCTCACATCAATATTGTATATTAAGAGATCCAAAATTACTTACATGGAGCAATATAACAAAGTTTGATCGAGTGGCCCTTACAACATCTTGCAAACTTAAAATGATAGCATACTAGATACACAAACTGCTAACATGGCCTAATTCCAGTGTTAGAATTATATAATAATCATAGTGCATAAATATTTTATAATTAAAAATGATTGGTTACATAATAGAAGGTATTGAGTTCACAATGATCTTCTATTTGAGTCGATCAAGTAACATTGTTTTCCCAAAGATGGAATAAATTTGAAGCAATATAGAGAAGGACTTGAAGAATGAATCCTCAAATGTGGGGCATGATCCATCGAACAACCAAATGTAAGAATCCATCCTATGTGAAAATATATTGACTTAGAACACATCCACGAACTAGCCTAGTGTCCATTAGTGCATTCCATGGGCCCATTTGTTGGGTGTCTATTGAAGATGACTGTACAAATCACTAGTCCTAGTTGCAAGATTCACAAATTCATTAGCAACTCTTAAGTATATTAATTAGGATTCACTACTGCAATCAAATAAGATATTCTTCATTTAAATTTTCTAGCTTATCATAATAACCCAATTTTGTGTACAAAAAGGGATCACGAGTGTTCAAAAGTAAAGAGTTAAAGGGGGAAGAAGGAGTGTCATGGGAGAAAACATTGTCTCCAATTATTGAGCTGAACACAGGTCTTGCACACTAGGAGACCATACAATTCCACACTATGTTAATGAAATTATGGGAAGTGGATGGAATTAGACTCTTCAAGATGTGTTATTCAAGGCCACTTTAGGCATAACTCATTTAACATTTCATCAATATCTATCTTTGAAGCTAGGATCATTTTTCCTTTTAAAATACTCTCTCGTAAGATGGATATTGGAGCACTGACTTCTCATTGCTTGACATCCTTTTGAAAAAATCCTATTTGATTAATTGTTTAGATCGTTGAACACTCCTCTTCATTTAGATATTCTTAGACAAGATAGGAACTAGAGGAGAGCCACATAATGAGGTGGTATCAAGCTTCATTTCACTAATATTTTGTTATCACCTCTTTGACCCTTCAGATATTTTATAGAAAACCATGGGAAGTTTTCAATTCACATATTATTTCATTCTGACATAGACCAATTTAGGGTTGACGTAAACTCTTTTTTCATGAATGGAATGAATCGAAAGTGAATAAGTGAAATGTGTCATGTATGGAAGTGATTTCCTACATACATAGACCAATCTAACATTAAACCTTCCAGAAGTTAGATTAGGAAGGGTGACAACTGTTTTTGATGGATGGAATGGAAGTGAAGGGAATGTTTCATGCACTGGAGGGATATTGTAACACCCTCCTACCACACCTACCTAGGTAACCAGCCAGTCGGGTTAAACATGCAAAGAGAGGCCACTATGATATGATTTGACCTCCTAAATCACACTATGGAAGTGGAACCAATGGAAGCATACCTTACAGACATTCAACATCAGCCTTAGGACCCATAGGAAACAATCCAACACTTCAGGAATCTTGCCTTTGGGTCCCACTGAACTTTTAGACAACTTGACCTCTCAATGCTCCATGCTATGGGCATGCTAGCATTGAAGTACCTCTAGATGATATCACAGGCCTTCAAGCTAGCATCCAAGGACTCGTATTGTTAGTTTAGTGCTAGCATCCCTGGGAATAAAGTTAGATTTTGAGGCCTAGAGCCCAGGTCACTGCCTAAAATTATATGATACCTTTAGAAGAGTAATATAATGATCCGAATCGGATCCATAAATGACTGTCATAGAACCGTGACTAAATCAAGTCGAACAAACCCTTGAAGAATCCAAAACAGCAATCGAAAACACCCTGAACCAGTGGCCATGGCAGCCGGCGTGGAACGATGAGGACCTCAGTCAAAGCACGCTGACCGAGGCCCATGGAGACTGCGCAGGAGGTCAAAATAGCCCCTGGGAGCCCCGGATCAGGAAAAGGAGCTGATTTTCGATGTCCATCGTTGGGCAAACAGGGCTGAAATGGTAGGGCTTAAGCACTCGGTCACGTTGGGAGCCAGAGGACCGTGGGCGGAAAAAGGTAAAGCGCCATTGTATGAAGGTGGGACCCACAGCCTGGAAATCGGTGGTTTGATCGGGGCACCCTTGAACGGTAAGCGGTTTTGGAGAAAACAGAGTGAGCACCCTCAACGATCAACGCGTGGTAGCGGAGGAGAGAGAAAAAATACCACGATCACACGTTATCAGTCGAGCAAGTCAATCGCACTCGATGTACGAATGATGTTGGATCTGGAGGAGCCCAGATCAGATGGCTAAGATTGCGTCCGATAGACAGAGCGGAATTGACAGGGAATTAAGCCGCGATTTAAGGGGATTTGAGATCCGTTGACTGCCACGGTGGAGAAAGCAACGAATTGACAAGCGGGCTGGCGCAGTCCCGATGGGGACGCGTGGCTGCCTCTCGAGCGTTCATGCTGACGCCAAACAGGGAATTCCAATCACGCAGGCGACAGGTGAATCGATGCAAGCGGGAGACAAAACGAATAGGCATGGAGGTCGAATGGCTAAAGCCATGAACAAAGACAGTGAACGACACATCAGAAGAGAGATTCAGATCGAAGAGTCCAAGTGACCAAGAGAGACAGTGAACAGTGAACCCTAAGAGGAGGACTGAGCACAGAGAGCAGTAAAGCCAAGCAGAGGAGACAGAGGGCCAAGCTGACCATAGGCAGCATCGAGCACTAAAGAGCTTGAAGAATCAAGCCTTCCCATAGAGGAATCTATCTGGATTGAGCATCACAGTTGGCTCTTTCCACTGTAGACCGAGGGTCACAGAGTTGGTAGGAAGAACAAGAGTTTGTGTACTCCAAGTGGCTTGGGGAATCTAAGAACCACCCTGCCAAGCAAAATCTGCTTCAGGAGAACTCATATTGAGTCCCTGTATTGTAATTTCTCTACTCAAAGACATAATAAAACAAGGCCATCACTGAAGCTGGACCGGAGACGTAGCCCTAGAGAATAGGGTGAACTCCTTATTAAAAATAGTTTGTGTGTTTGTGTTGCTTACTGTATTTCTCTACTGTCTTTCCATTTATTTTCTGTGTATTGGCAATCTGATCGATTCGTTGTTTCAATAACACAGAACACACACCAGCGCATGGGTCTGTAATACCTTTTGTTTAATAAATCTTCACGGAGGTCACTCATAGGGTGATTATCAGATCAAGTGGTATCAGAGCTCTAGGCTGCAAGGTTAGACAAGCTTGTGTTGGTTTAGCTGTGGATGCTCACTAGATCAAAGCTCAAATTAGGAGAAGGAGAATTGGTGGAAACTAATTCTGAAATTGGGAGAGTCTATTCTCAAAGGCAATGTCAGAAGAAGGTTCTGTAGGGCCAGACTCACAATTCATAGAAAGTTTCCTAGCTATAGAGTCCATGGTGGAAGAAATGTATAGGGACTTTAGAAACCATAAGGGTGAAGATTCATCAGGCTCTAAGCAAGATAAAGAAGAAGATGAATCTCATTCCAATGACCATTGCAAAGGAAAGGGGAAATAAGAAAGCTTCCCTACACCTCCTAGTAGCCCTATGCATAATAAGAAAGCATCTTTGATTAAGTTAGATGTTAAATTTGATTTGCCTATATATGATGGAGAGTTGAATACTGAAAAGTTGGACAACTGGATAAGACAAATTGATGTGCATTGCAGAGTACAAAATATAGACTCAGACAAGAGCAAGATTCAGCTCGCAAGCCTTCGCCTAGGGGGCACTGCCTTGGTTTGGTGGGAAGGCAGAACCCAAGCTGATATGAGGAAGCATGGTAAGACCATCTCTATCTGGAGTGAATTTGTTACTACAATCAAAAAGCAGTTCTATCCATTGGCCTACATGCAACAAGCCATGATGAGCTGGCAAACTCTTCGGCAGTTGAAAGGGCAAAGTGTACAATGGTATACTCAAGAGTTCCAAAAGAAAGCATTGATGTTAGGTATTTCATTAGACTCACCAGAAACTCTTTTGAAGTACATTGGTAGTCTACACAGCTACATGAGGCACACTATCCTCATGTTAATCCCACTAGTATAGATGAGGTATCTGTACAAGCTACTCATCTAGAAGCTAGAGGAAAGAATGGAAATCCAGAGGTTGGGGGACCATCCCAACCCACTGTAAGCAAGAGCAAGGAGAAAAGAAAGTAGAAGTGGAAAGCAAGGAAGGCTAACACTGCACAGAAAGGCAAAGCCTCATGCACTGACTGTAAAAAGGAGGGGCATGATGATGAGCACTGTTGGATTCTGCATCTAGAGCTGAGACCTAAGAAGTCCGAGGGCAAGAAGAAGACGACTACTACAGCTATTCAGAAGGATTTGGGGTCAAACTCAGGAGATGAAAGAATCATTGTAGCCACAAGTACAAAAGGTAAGAATTCTAAAGCATCTACTAGTAATTATGCTTAATATGTTATTGATGAAGAACATGAGAGAAAAATGCGTGAGCTTTTCCACATTCGAGTTGTTTCCAAATATCAAAAGATTGATACTTTGTTTGATAGTGGCTCACAAGTAAACTTATTTCTAAAGCAATTGTAAAAAAATTGGGATTAGTAACTACACCTCATAAGAAACCATACCCATTAGGATGGTTGAATCATAAAGCACAACTACAAGTGACTAGACAGTGCAAACTCAAGTTTTCTTTTGGGTCAGCATTTGTAGATGAGGTTGAGTTAGATGTAATTCCTTTGGATATATGTGGAATTGTTTTAGGAAGTCCTTACTTGTATGATAGAAAGGCTATTTTCTATAGAGATGAGAACAAGTATCTACTTGTTAAAGATGGAATCAAATACTTTGTAAGAGCTCATAAGCTCAAGAATAATTATACTCTCATAAACTCAGGACAGATGAAAAGAATGATAAAGTCATGCAAATAGTTCTTACTAATGGTTTTAAAGGAAAAGAAAACTGATAAAACAAATGTATTTGAGGGTTGTAATTTTGATCAGAAAGCTGATATTTAAAAAATTGTTTCAAAGTATGATGTCTTGTTTCAAGAACCTCAAGGTCTACCACCCAAAAAGGGAATAGAACATGATATTATTTTGCAGCAAGATGTTCCTTTGCCTAACATTGGGATGTACAGGTTATCTGCTTTAGAGAATGCTGAAATCAAGAAGCAGGTGTAGGAGTTGCTCGAGAAAGGGTTCATCAGGCCTAGCACATCACCATGTGGGTCACCAATCGTTTTGGTGAGAAAGAAAGATGGCTCATGGAGAATGTGCATTGATTACTGAGCACTGAATAAAATAACGATCAAAAATCATTATCCCCTTCCTCGCATAGATGATCTTTTAGATCAATTGAAGGAAGCTGTTTATTTCACCAAGCTGGATTTGCATAGTGGATACCATCAGGTCAGAGTTGCAGAGCAAGATGCATGGAAGACTACTTTCAAAACAAAGCAGGGATTGTATGAATGGCTGGTTATGCCTTTTGGCTTGACTAATGCCCCTGCCACTTTCATGAGATTAATGAATGATGTACTCAAACCTTTTCTTGACAATTTTGTTATTGTGTATCTGGATGACATTCTGATTTTTAGTAAAATGTGGTAAGAACATTTAAAGCATGTTAAGCAAACATTAGATGTTTTGAAAAGAGAAACAATTTACGTTAAACTCTCCAAATGTGAATTTGGCAAAACCTCTCTAAACTATTTGTGTCACATAGTAGGGGGAGGTGAATTGAAAATAGATCCCTCTAAAGTGGCAGTCATTGTCAATTGGCCTAAACCCAAGTCTGCTACAGAAGTGAGAAGCTTCTTAGGAGCAACACAGTATTGGAGGAAGTTCATTTCAAATTTCTCCTCAATTGCAGCTCCCTTACATGCTTTGACAGGATTGAACAAGGTATTTCAATGGGGAGGCAAATAGCAGAAAGCCTTCGACATCGTGAAAGAAAAAATTAGTACAACACCTGTATTAGCACTGCCAGATCTACAAAGACCCTTTGAGATCCAAACTGATGCCAGTGACTATGCCATGGCAGCAATGTTGACACAGTATGGTAAACCCATTTGTTATCATTCTGAGACTTTTAATCCTGCAGTAGTTAACTATCCTACCTATGATAAGGAATTGTATGCATTAGTTCAGAGTGTGAAAAAGTGGAAACATTACTTAATGGCCAAAGAAATAGTAATACATACTAATCATCGGCCACTTCAATATCTACACTCCCAAACTAAGTTGCAACAATCAAGACATTACAGATGGATGGGTTTTCTACAACAGTTTCATTTAGTCATAAGATATAAAAAGGGCATACATAACAAGGTTGCAGACATGTTATCTAGGCCCATTATAAATGCATCTACCATACTTAAGCATAATTTTGTGCTACATGAAAGCTACATAGAACAGTATGCTCAGTATATGGACTTTAAAGATGTATATGCAACTTTGAGTCAAGGAAAAAGAGTAGAAGAATTGGACTATTATGTGAAAGACCGACTCTTATACCATTGTGGGAAACTCTGCATTCCACAAACTGAGAGAGCAAAGATAATTAGGGAAGCACACACTTCTCTAATATCAGGTCACTTTGGGGTAAGTAAAATAGTTGCACAGTTGCAGAGGTTCTGTTATTGGTCAAGAATGAGTGAGACAGTTTCTAGATATGTAAAGGTGTGTGCTATGTGTGCTAAAAGCAAGCCCAGTAACATAAAACTAGGCTTATACACTCCATTACCAGTTCCTTCTCACCCTTGGGAAAGAATTTCCATGGATTTTGTTGGAAGGCTGCCTAAATCTAGGAAAGGTCATGATTATGTATATGTTGTTGTGGATAGGTTCAGCAAAATGTGTATTTTGATACCCTGTAGTAAATAGATTACAGCTGAACAAACTGCAAAATTATTCTTTGAACATGTATGGGTTCATTTTGGATTACCCACTTCTATTATATCTGATCGAGACACCCAATTTGTGGGGAAGTTTTCGTCCAGTCTGTGGGAACTAATGGACACCAAATTAAATAAAAGCATAGCTTTTCATCCACAAACAGATGGCTAGACAGAAGTAGTTAACAGGACAGTGATCTAGTTACTCAGAGGATATTGCAGCAAACACCCTAAGCTTTGAGATGAACACTTGTGTTATGTGCAGCATGCTTACAATATCCTTGGATTTTGTCTTTGGTAAAGATCCATGGTTGAGGACACAAGATGTCAACATCCAGGAGATAGTACAGGAATAGCTGGAAAAGATCCAGGCCAAGTACAAGGCTAGCCATGATAAGCATCAGATGGAGCATACTTTTCAAGTTGGAGACTAAGTCTGGCTGTATATCAGCAAGGACAGGATGCAAGGTGACGGCAAGAAGCTAAAACCTATAAGGTACGGACCCTTCAGGATACTTGAGAAGATTGGTGAAAATGCCTTTCACCTTGATCTGCCAGCTTACATGCACATCTACTCAGTCATGAACATAGATTGCTTAAGGTTGTTTGAGCCTTCAATGATTGAGGACCCTGAAGAGCAGAGTCAATTTCCTTCTGTTGATGACCTAGTATCTGAATATCTTAATGAATTGCAGGAAGATATAGTGTTGGACAGGAAGGAAAGGACGATGCATAGTGGACAGGTGGAATACCTCATAATTGGGCTTAAAGGTTCGAAGCCGAGTAGTGCAAAGTGGATTGAGATTGGACAAGTGAGACATCAGTTTCCTCACTTAGTCGATGCTTGAAGAAAAGCCAACTTTTGGTGGTCCAAAATCTTTTCAGTTGGGAGGCCGTGATCCAAATCGGATCCATAAACAATTGTCATAGAACCGTGACTAAATCAAGTCGAACAAACCCTTGAAGAATCCAAAACAACAATCGAAAACACCCTGAACCAGTGGCCATGGCAGCTGGCATGGAACGATGAGGACCTTGGTCAAAGCATGTTTACTGAGGCGCATGGAGACTGTGCAAGAGGTCAAAATAGCCCCTAGGAGCCCCAGATCAGGAAAAGGAGCTGATTTTGGATGCGCATCGCTGGGCAAATAGGGCTGAAATGGTAGGGCTTAAGCACTCGGTCACGTTGGGAGCCAGAGGACTGTGGGCAAGAAAAGGTAAAGAGCCATTGTATGAAGATGGGACCCACACCCTGGAAACCGGCGGTTTGATCGGGGCGCCCTTGAACGGTAAGTGGTTTTGGAGAAAACAGAGTGAGCACCCTCAGCGATCGATGCGTGGCAGTGGAGGAGAGAGAAAAACCACTGTGATCACGCATTATCAGATGAGCAAGTCAATCGTGCTTGATGTGCAAATGACGTTGGATCTGGAGGAGCCTAGATCGGACGGCTGAGATTGCATCCGGTAGATAGAGCGGAATTGACAGTGAATTAAGCCGTGATTTAAGGGGATTTGAGATCCATTGACCGCCACAGTAGAGAAAGCAATGAATCAACGAGTGGCTTGGCGCTGTTCCGATGGGGACACGTGGCTACTTCTCGAGTGTTCATGCTGACGTCGAACAGGGAATTCCAAGCACGCAGGTGACAGGCAAATCAATGCAGGCGGGAGAGGAAACGTACAGGCATGGAGGTCGAATGGCTAAAGCCGTGAATAGAGACAGTGAACGACACATCAAAAGAGAGATTCAGATCGAAGAGTCCAAGTGACCAAGAGAGAAAGTGAACAGTGAACCCTGAGAGGAGGACTAAGCATAGAGAGTAGTAAAGCCAAGCATAGGAGATAGAGGGCCGAGCTAACCATAGGCAGCATTGAGCACCAAAGAGCTTGAAGAATCAAGCATTCCCATAGAGGAATCTGTCCGGATTGAGCATCACAGTTGGCTCTTTCCACTGTAGACCAAGGGTGACAGAGCTGTTAGGAAGAACAAGAGTCTGTGTACTCCAAGTGGCTTGGGGAATCCAAGAACCACCCTACCAAGAAAAATCTGCTTCAGGAGAACTCATATTGAGTCCATGTATTGTAATTTCTCTGCTCAAAGACATAATAAAACAAGGCCACCATTGAAGCTGGACCGGAGATGTAGCCCTGGAGAATAGGGTAAACTCCTTATTAAAAATAGTTTGTGTCTTTGTGTTGCTTATTGTATTTCTCTGTTGTCTTTCCATTTATTTTCTGTGTATTGGCATTCTGATCGATCCATTGTTTCAATAACACAGAACACACATTAGCACATGGGTCTGTAATACCTTTTGTTTAATAAATCTTCACTGAGGTCACTCATAGGGTGATTATCAGATCATATAATATGAAAAAAACAATGCTAATTCAATTACTTCAATAAGAGATGTGTTGGACCCCAACTAGCCATGGCATACATTTTGTCAAGCATATCATGAATATGTAATCTACTGGTGTAAATAACATATCTGAGCATAGGGGTCTCATAATTAGCTGAGAATCACTAAGAAAAATTTGTGCCTCATCACATCAAATTCCATTTCATCCATTAGGTCATAGATACATTGATCATTCATTTTCTAGTAAAAACATGATCAGATCCATACATAGTTGTTGTCATAAAACATATAAATAACTAGCATAATAGCAGCAGAAATACCGATGAAATCACAGCCATATAAACCACATAATCCAATATAATACTCATATAAATACAAGGAAAAATAACCTCATATTGATGATGAAAAATCCAAACCTACGATGGGACTTCCACATAAAACCTGACAGTAGAATGGCTGAGCCAAATCTCTCTTCAATAATTAACCCCCATGCCATATTCTAGGCATGAATGTGGGATGCCATAGAACACATCAATAAAAAATTATCCAATGCTTTGAGTGGCCATCCACCTCAACCCATCAAATAGTGATTCCACCTCCTGGTTGTACATCACAAAATCATCCTCAAATTGATCTCTATCCCATCCATCCAAGGCTTCAAAGTGTTTATTCCAACCAAGGATCCAGGACTAGTAACTCAACCCATAGCTACCACCTGACTCCATAATGTTTATCCAACCAAGGTTCTAGGACTAGTAACTCAACCCACAAAGGGCTCTAGTGCATTTGTCCAACCAAGGAACCAGGACTAGTAACTCAAACCATGAAAGACTCTAGAGCATTTGTCCAACCAAGGCTACGGGACTAGTAACTTAGCCGAAGCTATTACAGGGCTCCAGAGTGTTTGTCCAACCAAGGCTCTAGGAACTAGTAACTAAACCCAATCTAAGGAAACATGAGAACAAACCAAGAAAAAAGAAGGAAATAAACCCACAATCTCTATGGCTATCCAATAAATGGCAAGGCTAGGAAAGCAACTATCAATCTAGGAAATCCTCCATATTAGTGACAGATCATGACCAATAATCCACATGCATATGTTATGCATGCCAAAACTAGTGAGAAAAACATACATGTAACTCGGTACCTTCAAGAAAATCTCATTGTATCTATTGATATTGATGTACTATTGCACTATGCTGCTCTTCCTTTGCCTTCTTTCTCCAACAATCCAAGTATGCCACACCCTCCAAGAGTACTCCAAGAAAAATCTAAGTCTCCAAAAAAATGAGAGAGAGAGAGAATAATGAGAGAGCTCTGAGACTGAATTGACAAAAGCTGACCAACTGATCCTTAGAAGCCTTTTTATGAATCAGGCCTCTATTTTCTTCATTTTTCGTTATATTCCTTCCTTTTCACATCACATGGAACTTGTGACCTTTCAACCCCCTATTATCCTAATTACCATTATTTTAATAAATAAATGTTCAAAAGTTCCATTTTTCCTTTCCAAAGCCTTAGTCATTGCCTTTTCCATTTTCCTTAGCCATTAACCAATCACAAGTGATCCCGATCACTAGGATTTTTCCCAACATTCAACTTGGAATAAGTGTCCCATCAACCATGCTTATTATTTTTCTTTTATTAACATGTATTACATGGAATTTTCACCAGGGTTGTTACATATATGAAATAATACATGATCACAATAGATAGTAACATAGAGTGACCATGGGAGATGGCACCATTCAATGAGAAAATAATGTGCTAGATGGTGTGATAAAAGAAATAAACAACCTAACAACCTTCAATGATTAAAAAACATATCCTAGATAAATTGACCAAAAACTCCAACAACTAAGGAGATTGTGAATTGTGGTAAATTGTACTTTGGTAAACACCACTTTCACCAATCACTAGATTCAAAACACCATCCAATTATACACATGTATATCAAATGACCATTACAATTTCTTTTATTTTGTCCACCAGCGTTTGATTAAGTCTTCTCATGCTTCTTGCCTGGGTAAGCATGAACACTTGAAAGGGAAAATGAGTAGGACAATGGATAAGTGAGCATTACATGTGAGAAAAGTGACTTCCAAAATTTTTAACTATATACACCTTTGGGAATGTTTTTCTAAATAGTTACCCTTTAAATATTAAAAAATTCTATATTATTTTATTTGTGTATATAATTCACAAGCGAACACAATTTAAACAAAATTTCTATGTAAAAAACACATAATTGTAATTCACCTTGGGTAAAGTAAACGATGGAAGGATTCAATGCCTACAAAAAGTAAAATAAATAGCGTCAACAAATGCCATATAATTTCCTTGAATATGGACATGGTCTGGATGGCCAAGTAATATCCCTTTGGAGATTTTAATTAATACCTAACCTGTGGTTAGGATGGACAAGAAATATCTTATTGGAGCATTTAACTAATACATAACCTTTGCTTCTATTACTTCATGTCTTTCAGTAAGCAGCCTTTGGTGACGAGTCAAAATTAAGAGAAGCACAACTTGAAGACTTTGTGCTCAATAGTGACGAAGGAAACAAACCTTTTTTGATAATAAAATATCTTCAGGCTGATAATAAAATCTCTCGCAATGAATTTTGCCTACAACCCAAGGATAGGTTAGAGATTGAGATAATAAAAACAATCCAGTTAAGAATTATTTTATAAATTTTGGTGCACAATATTATATTAAAAATAAAATTCTTACACCATGTTTGTTTTTCTTCTTAATTCATGGGATAGCCCTAGAAATGCTGGATTTTGATTTTCTAAATAAATAGAAATCACTTATAACCTTTTGAATTGGTCTTTTCAAATTTGAACTATTATGTCGATATCACATATGTATATCAGATCACCTATGTATATGGAAACCAAAGGCAATTTAGTAAAAGTAGAGTATAATTTTTTAACTTCGTAGACTTTTACAATTACATATGACATTAAAGGAAATCAAGCAAAGTGGAGGATATATCCTTTAACCTCATAGATTTTTATCAGTTGGAAATATCTTCAACAATTTGAAAATCTAATCACCCTTTTATGGTCTGTAAATGACATAACATATTTTGTATTAAAAGTATTCTCTATATTGGCACAATGTCTACTCATCTAGGTGCTTCAACAACCTCCGTCGAGGGTGCCTTCTTCATATCATAATCCCATATATGGTTTATATTATTTTCTTATGTTTTCCATTTTCATGTTGTTTCCTCGTATTGCTATGAATTTTGGCTATTATTCTTTTTCTTTGGTTCTGTCATATGGTTTCTCTCTCATTTCTTATCTCATTGCATTCACTATACTTTCGACTTTGTAATTTCTGAGTCTACATTATTTATTTAGGATAACATCACTCTTGTTCTTGGCTCACACTGCCTACACCCTCCTGCCCTAGGTTGCCTTGGCTATATAAATTTCTTTGTCTCTCTGGGTCCCATGACTGTGTAGCACACCTGTTGTCATAGAGAAGGTGGTGGTTGAGGCAATGTGGGAGAATAACATGATCGATCCTATGTTGAATCCTTGGAATTTCATTATTAAGTTCACACCTACCTAAAACTCTTTATTAAGATGGCACAACATTCTCTTTATTGTTTGTACATTGAGGTCTTTCTTGTTTCTTGTACCATTTTCCTCTGTTTCTTGCATTACCTTTCCAATATGGCTTAGTCTCATATTTTCACTTCGATTGTCTATAGCAATCACTTATCTTTCGAATGTCCTCCTCCAATGATCTAGGCTCATCGAACTCAATCCCGTCTTTGAATGCAATCGGCAATCCACTAATGAACCTTTGAATCCTGACCTTCTCCTCCGTGAGATAAGGAACATACCTCAATAACTCCAAGAACCTACTAGTGTACTCCTCATATGTAATGGATCCCATCTTTAGCTCATAGATTTATTTTTCCATGTCATCAAAGTATCTCTCCGAAAAATGCTTCTTCTTGAATGGTCACTCAAACTCACTCCAAGTCAAATACTCATGAATACATCTGGCATTCTTCACATCTTCCCACCAAATGTCTTTTTTACCTTTGAGACTGAATGTAGCTACTATGGTTTTCATATTCTATGAATAATCATGCAACCTGAAGAAATTCCTCATGCCAAGAAACCATGCCTCTGCATCCTACGATTTCTTCATCTCTCCATAAAAAGTGGGTAGCATTTATTTCTTAAACTCTTCCGGAAAGTATCTACTCTCACTCCTCCTACAAGGATGACAACAATGATGATCATAATGCCTAGTAGAATCAAAACTAGAATAAAAACTGTGTCTATTGACTCTCCTATCCAGAGTGTCGAATAATCTTCCATCTATGACCATGTCATCTCTATATGACTTGTGAACAACATGTGATGTTATATGATATGCCCCATTAGTTCTATGCTCTACTCATAGCTGATATGACGTGGTCCCTATCACTACAAATCTGAAAAAATTTGAAGTATCATTGCATATACCTCTATTTGTTTCTCCTGTGGCTGCATGATTAAGTCATTATCTACCTTACAACTCCTTATTTCTTCCTTTCAGCTTCTCAGTGTAACTGCCAAATCGGAAGAGTTCCCAACACTGTACTACTCTTTTGATTCATAGGGAGAGTCTTTATAATCAACCATCTTTCTAGCCATTCGATATTTCTTCCTGTAAGGTATATCATGTCAGCTAAACTAAATCACAATAAATGCATCGTAACTTAGTATAGTTCGGGGAGGATACCTTGTGTGCAATATCAACAAATAAGCATGATACATGTATAACATAATCATGACAACATATAGAAAAATAACACAAAAGTATATGACAATGCAACCATCATTCTAGCTAGGGTCTAGTCATATGTGCATGACCTTAACAAGAATTCATACCACGACCTCATGCATAACATCAACCACTACATAATTGTACATTTGATGACATGTAAACATTAACATGCATAAGCAATGCGTAACCAACCATACACATGCATAAACACCTATAGTCAAGCATAAATGAACAATACTTGAAACTAAATCTACAAGAATGATACATGTAACCAAACATACAAGAATGTAAGCAAGAGACATATAACAACATGTAACCATTCATACACACATGGCGATGCAGTCCACAATAAGAACATCAAGTTCCTCATGACGACATCACTACAACCATGATCAACATTATGCAAATGCAACAAGCACATGGAATGCAAGTGTAAGAGACACACATGCAACTGACATGCATGCATAATCAACACACATCTCTTCCAGTCTAAGTGGTGAACCATGCTATGATACCACTCTATAATACCCTCCTCCCACATCTACCCAAGCAACTGACCATCTAGGGTAGACATGCGACAAGAGGCTACTATGATATGATTTGACTTCCTAAGTCACATTAAGGAAGTGGAACCAACAGAAACACACCTTAGAGACATTCAACATCAGCATTAGGACCCTCGGGAACCAATCCAACAGTTTAGGAAATATTCCCTTGGGTCCCATTGAAATTTTGGATAACTTGACCTCTTGATGCTCTAATGCTATGGGCATACCATTGTTGAGGGACCTATCGATGCTCACACGGGCCTACAAGCTAGCATCTAAGAAATTTTTTATTTTTATTTTTATTTATTTATTTATTTTATTTTTTATTTATTTATTTATTTATTTATTTTTATTTTCTTTTCTTTATTTATTTATTTATTTTTTTTACTTTTTTATTTTGTGCCAGTGTCCTGGGGAATTAAGCCATATTTTCAGGCCTAGAGCACAGGTCATTGCCCAAAATTGCATGATACCTTTAGAATAATAAGATAACACGAAAACAATAGTGCTAATACATTTACTTGAATAATACATTCGCTAGACCCTACTAGCCATGACAAGCATTTTGTCAAACATATCATGAATATGTAATATACGAGTGTAAATAATAGATCTAAGCATAAGGGTCTCAAACTTAACTGAGAATCACTAAGAAACATTGATTCCTTAACACATCAACTTCCATTTCATCCATTAGGTCATAGATACATTGATCACTCATTCACCAGTAAAAACATGATGAAAGCCATACATATCTACTGTCATAAATCATATAAATAACCAGTATAATAGTAGAAGAAATAAAAATGAAATCATATCCATATAAACCACATATAATCCAGTATAATACTCATAGAAATACAAGGATAAATAACCTCATATTGATGATGCAAAATCTAAACCTAGGTTGGGACATCCACATTACACCCGATTGTAGAATTGCTGAGCCAAATCTCTCTTCAACCATTCACCCATGTGCCATATTCCAAGAATGAATGTGGGATCTCATAGAACACATATATTAAAACTCATCCAGGGCTTACAGGGGCCATCCACATCAACCCATCAAGAATGATTCCACCTCCCAGTTAGACATCACAAAACCATCATCATATAGGTCTCTATCCAAACAATCCAGGGCTCTAGAGTGTTTGTTCCAACCAAGGTTCCAAGACTAGTAACTCAACCCATAGATGCTAGTAGGCTCTAGAGCATTTGTCCAACCAAGGCTCTAGGACTAGTAACGCAACCCACCAAGGTCTACAGAGTGTTTGTCTAACCATGGCCAGGGGACTAGTAAGTCAACCTATGTTGTTATGGGGCTTTAGACCATTTTTCCAACCAAGGCTCTAGGAACTAGTAACTCAACCCAAGCTAAGGAATCATGAAAACGAGCCAAAATAAAATAAGGAAATAAACCCACAATCTTCATGGCTATGTAGGAAATAGAAAGGCTAGGCAATCCACTATCAATCCAGGTAATCCTCCATGCCATTGAAAAATCATGACCAATAATCCACATGCATATGTCATGCACACAAAAGATAGTGAGGAAAACATACATGCAACTCAGTACCTGCAAGAAAATCCTGGTGTAGTTGTTCATCCTAATGTCCTCTTGCGCTTTCATGGCCTTCTTTTTCCTTCTTGATCCAAGAATCCAAGTATTCCACACCCCACAAGAGTGCTCCAAGGAAACTCTAAGTCTCTAAGAATATGAGAGAGAGAGAGAGAGAATAATGAGAGAGCTCCAAAACTAAACTAAAAAAAGGTTAGGAACTGATCGTCAGAAGATTTTTTATGAACGAGGCCTCTATTTTTTTCATTTTACATTATTTTCCTTCATCTCCTCCTCACATGCAACATGTGACCTTTCAACTCCCTTTTCTCATAATTTACATTATTTTAATAAATAAATGTTTCAAAAATGTCATTTTGCCTTTGCAAAGCCTTAGCCATTTCCTTTACCAATTTCCTTAGCCATTAATCAATCACAAGTGATCCCCATCACTAGAATTTTTCCCAACATTCAACTTCGAATAAGTGTCCCATCAACCATGGTTATTATTTCACCTTTTTTAACTTTTATTATATGGAATTTTCACTACGGATGTTACAAAATTCTCCCTCTTGGCTGAACACCATCCTTGGTGTTCAAAAATACCTATAACCACAAAACTTCTATAAGCAAAGTACATTGCTGATGGAGCTTTATAACTTAGCTCGTTGTAGTATTTACAATGATCACCCCGTTGAGAAGAAAACAAACATGAAAACATAACAAATATAACATCATAATGACATGACACCCATATTGCTTATTCGAGCTTTATAACATAGCTCATGAAGTATTTACATCCATATACATATGTACATACAACAACATCACCAAAAAATATACCAAACATATACCAAGACATATACCAAAACACCATACAAAAACACCATGCCAAAACTACTTTGCCTCAACCGGCAAACAAGGAAGGATACATAGCCTGCATCTAATCCGCCATCTCCCATGTAATTTCATCAAGCCCAAAGTGGTTCCATTGCACATTAACTTGCTTTATTGCTTGGTTCTGGAGCAAGGGAACCTTTTTCTATAATATCCATTGAGGCTCTAGATAGAATTCTCCATCTGATTCATTTTGCAATATAGACTAGTCAATCACATGATCAACGTATCTAGCATACTTCTTAAGTAATGACACATGGAAAAAAATAATGGATTTTCATTGTCGAAGGTAGTGTAAGTCGATAGGCTACTGGCCCAATATTCTAAAAAATACTGGAGGTTCCACAAAACCATGGTGGAAACTTGGCACACAATCCATTCTGCAAGGAAATCTTCTTCAGTTTTATGTGCAAGTTCACATTTTACCCAACCTAAAACTCCTTGAACAACCTATTTTGATATGCATAGTTCTTATTCCTATCCAATTCTGAATTTATATTCTTCTTGATCACGTACATTTCTCGTTCCATGTCTACCAACATATCTGGTCTAGTAAGTACCTTGTTTAATGGATCACTCCAGTTGATGGGAGTACTGCAAATCGTCCGATACAATGCCTCAAACAGACTCATGCTCAAAGATTCTTGATATCCATTATTGTAAGCGAACTCTACCAATGGAAGGTCCTCTTCCCACTTTCACTATTGATGCATAACATACATCCTCAACATGTCCTCCAATATCTTGTTGACCCTCTATGTCTTTCCATTAGTCTGCAGATGATAATTTGTACTGAAGGCCAACTGTGTGCCCAAACCTACAAACAAATCCTTCCAAAAATTGAAGGTGAAATGTTCATCCCTATCTGACACAATCATCTTTGGAACACCATGAAATTTGACCACATCTCTAACTAATACCTATTCTACATCACTAGATGAGAATGTGTACTTCACTGGAATGAAATGTGCAACCTTTGTCAACATGTCCACAATAAAAATGATGGAATCATGTTGTCTCACTGTCCTCAGAAAACCTATGATCAAGTCCATGGAAATGACCTCCCATTTCCACTCTGGAATCAAAATCGGTTGTAGAAGTCCACGTAGATGCTTACACTCTACCTTCACAGGCTGACAATCAAAACACCTAGCCACAAATGTTTCTACATCCTTCTTCAAGTTTGGCCAATAATAAAACTTCTTCGTTGTTGTCAGTGTCTTCTGATAACCTCGGAGACCTAAATATGGTTTTACAGGAGACACCCTCAAAATCACCTTCTTAAGCTCACTAATATCTATCACATATATCCTATCTCTGAACCTAACCAATCCATCTGATGTAAAGCAATAGTCCACATCCCTTGCACCTGCACATGTACCAGTACTTGTACCTCTACCACTACTTATAAATGTACCAACACATATTCCTTACTATCACCTCTACCTGCACTTGTACTATCACCTATACCTATACCCGTACTCTGCTGCAAGATGTGCATAATCCCCATATATCTGACATCCTACTGACCTACCTACAAGATCCTATGCCGTAAGTCTATCTGATAGGATCTCACGGCTGCTAAGTGATTTACCTGTATCTGCCTTCTAAGAACATCTAACACTCTGTTCTCCTTTCCTTTGATGTATCTAATCTCAAAATCAAGCTCACTAATTGTAGCCAAGCACCGATCTTTCCTATCGTTTATATTTGGTTGGTCAAATAGATACCACAAACCACTATGATCACTCATCAATGTAAACCTCCTACCCAGAATATAGTGTCTCCACATCTTCAATCCATGTATAATTGTTGCCAATGCAAGATCATGTGTGTGATAGTTCTACTCATTCTCATTTTGTTTCCATGACTCATAGCACACCAACTATCCTTCTTGCATAAGGACTCGACCAAGTCCTTTCTTGCAAGTGCCTGTGCATACCACAAACTCTTTGTCCAGATCTGCAATCTTTAACACTAGTACAAGTGTCAACAACTACTTGAGCTGCTCAAAACTAGCCTGACGCTCCTCTGCCCATTCAAACTTCTTACCTTTCCTCTGTAATGATGTGATAGGATAAGAAATCTGTGAGAAGTTCCTGATGAACCTCCTATAATAGCCTGCCAACCCCATGAAAGATCTCACCTCATCCACATTCTTAGTAGCTACACACTCCATCATGGTCGTTATCTTTTTTAGATCTACTGCAATGCCCTCATTCGAGACAACATGCCCCAAGTAGTGTACCTCATTCTAAAATAAACTACACTTGTTGAGCTTAACATACAACTGATGCTCTCTCAACAACCTCAACACTACTACTAAATGATCGACATGCTCTTCCTCATTTTTAGAATATACTAATATGTCACCAATGAACACAATAACAAATTTATCCAAATATAGATGCACCACACTATTCATCAAGCACATAAATGTTGCTGGAGCATTAGTCAAACAAAATGGAACTACGACAAACTCTTAATGCCCGTACCTGGTTCGGAAATCACTCTTGTAAATGTCTTCCTCTTTGATGCATACTTGATGGTATCTAGATCTCAAATCAATGTTTGAGAACACTGCTTATCCCTTCAGCTGATGAAACAAGTCACCAATCCTTGGTAATGGATACATGTTCTTGGTGGTCACTTTGTTCAACTACCTGTATTCGATGCATAGTCATAGAGTATCATCTTTCTTCTTCATAAACAATACATATGTGCCCCCTGGTGATACACTTGGCCTAATGTATCCCTTGTTAAACATTTCCTTCAACTGTAGCTTCAACTCTACCAACTCAGGTGTGCTCATCCTATAAGGTTCTTTCAATGTAGGAGCTACCTTTGGCACGAACTCAATAGAAAATTATACCCCCATGTGAGGTGGAAATTTTGTAATTTTCTTAGGAAATACATCCTTGAACTATTGTAAAACTAGGTACTTTCTCAACACATCTACATCCTCAAGTTCCTTACGTTTTTCACTAGAAATATGTATGGCAAATAACACACACCCTTTCCCGCAGATGTGATTTTCTTACATAGTTGTTACCATCCTAGCTAATGTGGCTTTCTTCTTTACCTGCAAGACTCTTGGTTCCCCATTGTCATCAACACACTCAATTGCTTTTTCATATCACTCTACCATGGTTCTATGAAGATACAACCAATCCATGCCCAATAACATATTGTATGATCCAAATGGTAATACATTCAAATGTGTTGTGGTAGGCATACCATTCAAATCGAATGCACAAGCTCTTATCGAATGGTGAACTCGCTTCTCTGTACTTGTATCCAACTACACTAACTAAGACTCTGCATGTAATTCCTTGCTCAAAACACACTTATCCACCAAGTTAGGACCAACATAGCTACAGTGATGATCTCCTCCATAAGTACAACACTACACAGGCTCCTTATTCTTCTCCTTAGATCGATGTCCATATCCTCTATCTGATGCATTGAACTTCTTAGATGGCGCAAAATTCTCTTTATTATCTCTACAGTGAGGTCTTGCTTGTTTATTGTCCCATTTTCCTTTGTTTCTTGCATTACCTTTCCAATCTAGCTTAGTCTCAAATTTTCGCTTCAATTGTCTATAGCAATCTCTTATCTTTTGAATGTCCTCCTCCAATGATCTAGGCTCATCGAACTCAATCCTATATTTGAATACAACAAAAAATCCACTAATGAACCTCTGAATCTTGGCCTTTTCCTCTGTGAGATAAGGTACATACTTCAATAATTCCAAGAACCTTCTAGTGTACTCCTCATCTGTCCTAGATCCCATCTTTACCTCATAGAATTCTTTTTCCCTATCATCAATGTATCTCTCCGATAAATACTTATTCTTGAATAGTTGCTCAAACTTACTCCAAGTCAAATCCTCCTCATGAATACATATGACATTCTTGACATCTTCCCACCAAATGTCTACTTTACCTTTGAGACTGAATGTAGCTACTCTAGTTTTCATGCTCTTTGAATAATCATGTAACCTGAATAACTTCCACATCCCAATCAACAATGCCTCTGCATCCTGCAGTTTCTTCATCTCTCCATCAAAAGTGGGCAGATTTGCTTTCTTACACTCATCTAGCAAGCATCCCCTATCACTCCTTGTGTAAGGATGATAATGATGATGATAATAATGCCTATATGAATCAGAAATACAATAATACATGTGTTTATCCCCTCTCATATCTTGAGTGTCCAAAAATCTTTTGTCTCTGATCATGTCATTTCTATCTGACCTGTGACCACCATGTGATCTACTACCATATGCCCCATTAGTTCTATCATCCTGCTCATAGTTGATCTGACGTGGTCCTTGTCATTGTAAACATGAAAAACTCCAAAGTATCGCGGCATTTACGTATGCCTGTTTCTCATGTGCCTGCATGATTCCGTCATGATCTTCATTACAACTCCTTATTTCTTCATTTAATATCTTCAGTGTAAATGCCAAATTGGAAGAGTTTCCAACACCATACTTTTCTTCTAATTCATAGGGAGAGGCATTGTAGTCAACCATCTTGCTAGCCATTCGATATTTCTTCTTGCAAGGTATATCATGTCAGCTAAACCAAATCACAATAAACCAACGTAAATTAGTAAGCTCGGGGAGGATACCTTGTTTGCAAGATCAACAAATCAGTGTGATACATGTATAACATAATCATGAAATCATATAGAAACATAAGACATAAGCATATGAGCATGCAACCATCATTCTAGCTAGTGTCGAGTCATCAATGCATGACCTTATCAACAACGCGTACCATGACATTATGCATGACAACGACCACTACATCACTGTACACTCAACCACATGCAAACATTAACAAGTATAAGCAATGCATAACCAACCAAACACATGCATAAGCACTTGTAATCAAGCATAAATGAACAATACTTGAAATCAAACCTACAAGAATGATACATGTAACCAAACATACAAGAATGTAACCAAGCGACATATAACAACATGTAATCAAAATATAACAACATGGAATCATTCGTAAACTCATGACGATGCAGTCCACAATAACAACATCAAGTTCCTCATGAAAAAATCACTACAACAATGATCAACATTATGAAAAAGAAACAACCATATGTAATGCAAGTGTAAGAGACACACATGCAACTGACATGCATGCATGACCAACACACAGCCCACCCAGTTTGAGGGGCGAACCATCTGCTGATACCACTCTCTGACACCCTCCTCCCACATCTACCTAAGAAACCAACTAGCTAAGATAAACATGCGATGATGCCACTATGATATTATTTGATCTCCCAAGTAATATTAAGGAAGTGGAACCAATGGAAACACACCTTATAGACATTCGACATCAGCTTTAAGACCCTAAAGAACTGATCTAGCCCTTCAGGTGGTTTTTCCTTAAGTCCCATTGAAATAATGGAAAACTTGACCTCTGGACACTCTCATGCTATGTGCATGCTAGCATCCACACCTCTAAATGCTCTCATAGGCCTACAAGCTAGTGTCCAGGGACTCTTTTTGTCAATTTTGTGCCAGCGTCCCCAGGAATTAAGCCACATTTTGTAGCCTAGAGCCTAGGCCACTGCCCAGAGTTGCATGATACCTTCATAACAGTAAGATAACATGTATGCAATGGTGCTAATCCAATTACTTGAATAAGACATTGACTAGACCCCTATTATCTGTGACAGGAATTTCGTTAAACACGAATATGTAATCTACAAGTGTAAATAATAGATCTGAGCATATGGGTCTCATACTTAGCTGAGAATAACTAAGAAACATTTATGTCTGTACACATGAACTACCATTTCATGTATTAGGTCATAGATACATTGATCATTCATTTGCCAGTAAAAACATAATGAGAGCCATACATAGATACTTTCATAAAACATATAATAAACAACATAATAGCAGCAAAAATACCAATGAAATCACAACCATATAAACCAAATATAATTCAGTATAATAATCATAGAAATACAAGGAGAAATAAAATCACATTGATGATGAAAAATCCAAACCTAGGATGGGACTTCCATATTCCACATGACCGTAGATTGGTTGAGCCACATCTCTCTTTAGCCATTCACCCCCATGCAATATTCCTAGCATGAATGTGGGATCTCATACAACACATCAATCAATAGTCATCCAAGGCTTCTAGAGGCCATCCACCTCAACCAATAAAACATTGATTCCACCTCTCGGGCGGACATCACAAAACCATCATTATATTGGTCTCTATCCCAACCATCTAAGGCTCTACAGTGTTTATTCCAACCAAGGCTCTAGGACTAGTAACTCAACCCACAACTGCCACCGGGCTCTAGAGCGTTTGTCCAAACAAGGCTCCATGACAAGTAACTCAACCCACAAAGGGCTCTAGAGCATTTGTCCAACCAAGGCTACAAGTCTAGTAACTCAACCCAAGCTGTGCAGTGAAGGCTCCAGGAACTAGTAACTCAATGCAAGCTAAGGAAACATGAGAACCAACCAAAACAAAACAAGGAAATAAACACACAATCTCAATGGCTATCTAGGAAATTGCAAGGCTAGGCAATCCACTATCAATCCAGGAAATCCTCTATGCTAGTGATACATCATGACCAATAATCTGCATGCATATTCCATGCATGCCAAAACTATTAAGGAAAACATACATGAAACTTGATACTCACAAGCAAATCCCGAGGCTTCCAGAGGCCATCCACATCAACCAATCAAACATTGATTCCACCTCGTGGTCGGACATGACAAAACCATCATTAGATTGGTCTCTATCCTAGCCATCCACGGCTCTAGAGTGTTTATTCCAACTAAGGCTCCAGGACTAGTAACTCAACCCACAACTGCCACGGGCTCTAGAGTGTTTGTCCAAAAAAGGCTCCAAGACTAGTAAGTCAACCCACCAAAGGTTCTAGAGGATTTGTCCAACCAAGGCTATGGGACTAGTCACTCAACCTAAGTTCTTACAGGGCTCCAGAGCATTTGTCCAAGCAAGGCTCTACGAACTAGTAACTTAACGCAAGCTAAGGAAACATCAGAACCAACAAAAAAAAAACAAGGAAATAAACCCACAATCTCCATGGCTATCTAGGAAATGGCAAGGCTAGGAAATCCACTATCAATCTAGGCAATCCTCCATGCCAGTGATAGATCATGACAAATAATCCACATGCATATACCATGCATGCCAAAACTAGTGAGGAAAACATACATGAAACTCGGTACTCGCAAGAAAATCCTGCAGTAGTTGTTGATCCTGATGTCCTCTTACATTTTCCTGATCTTCCTTTGCCTTCTTGCTCCAAGAATCCAAGTATTTCATACACTCCATGAGTGCTTCAAGAAAACTCTATGTCTCCAAGAATATGAGAGAGGGAGAGAGAGAGAAAGGGAGAGAATAATGAGAGAGCTCCAAAAATAAACTGAGAAAATATTACTAAATGATCCTCAGAAGCCTTTTTATGGATGAGGCCTCTATTTTATTCATTTTTCATTATTTTCCTTCATTTTCTCCTCACATGAAACATGTGACCTTTCTTCTCCCTTTCCTCGTAATTTCCATTATTTTAATAAATAAATGTGCCAAAAATTCCTTTTCACATTCCCAAAGCTTTAGCCATTGCCTTTGCCAATTTCCTTAGCCATTAATCAATCACAAGTGATCCCCATCACTAGTATTTTTCCCAAAATTGAGCTTGGAATAAGCGTCCCATCAATCGTGGTTATTATTTTTCCTTTATTAACTTTTATTACATGAAATTTTCACCAGGGTTGTTACAAATATGAAATAATACATGAGCACACTAGATTGTAATATAAAGTGACCATGGGATATTGTACCATTCAATGAGAAAATAATGTGATAGATAGTGTGATAAAACAAATCAACAACCTACACCCTTTAATGATAAAAAACATACCCTAGATAGTATGAAAAAAAAAGCAAACAACTAAGGAGATTGTGAAGTGTCATAAATCCTACTTTGGTAAACACCACTTTCACCAATAACTAAAATTCAAAACACCATCAAGTTATACACCTGGATATCAAATGACCATTACAATTTCTTTTTTTTTTCCACCTGAGTTTGATGAAGTCTTCTCATGCTTCTTACCTAAGCAAGCATGAACAGTTCAAAAGGAAAATGACTAGGATAATCGATAAGTGAGGACCACATGTGAGAAAAGTGACTTGAAAAATGTTTAAGTATATACACCTTTTGGAATGTTTATTTAAATAATTAACCTTTGAAGATTAACAAATTCTATACTATTTTATTTGTGTATATAAATTACAACCAAACACAATTTAAACAAAATTGCTATGTAAAAATGTATATAATTGTAATTCACCTTAACTAAAGTAAATGATGGAAGGATTCAATGCCTACAAAAAGTAAAAGAAATAGTGTCAACAAGTTCCATATAATTTCCTTGAATATGAAAATGGTCTGGATGGGCAAGTAATATCCTTTTGGAGCTTTTAATTAATACCTAACCTATGGCCAGGATAGACATGAAATATCTTATTGGATATTTTAACTAATACATAACCTTTTCTTGTATTGTTTGATGTCATTCAAGAAGGAGCCTTTGGTGACGAGTTGAAATTAAGAGAGGAACAACTTGAAGACTATGTGTTCACTAGTGATGAAGAAAACAAACTTTGGTTGATAATAAAATATGTTCAGGTTGATAATAAAATCTCTCGCAATGAATTTTGCCTATGAATCAAGGATAGGCTAGAGATTGAGATAATAAAAACAGTCAAGTTAATTATTATTTTATAAATTAGGCTGCATAATCTTATATTAAAAATAAAATTCTTACATCCGGTTTGTTTGTATTCTGAATGGCTGGGATAGCCCTAGAAATGTGTGATTCTCATTTTTTCAATAAATAGAAATCATTTATAACCTTTTGAATTGGTCTTTTCAAATTTGAACTATTACATCGATATCGAAAATATATGTGAATTTCATTGAAGTATAACATTTGTACAATTAGATCACTTACGTATATGGAAACCAAGGGAAATTTAGTAAAAATACAGGATAATTTTTTAACTTCATAAACTTGTACAATTACATATGACATTAAAGGCAATCAAGTAAAGTGGAGGATATATCCTTTAACCTGATGGATGTTTATAGGTTAGACATATCTTCAATAGTTTGAATAAATGATTAGCCTTTTAAGGTCTCTAAATGACATAACATATTTCGTATTAAAAGTATTGTTTATATTGGCACAGTGTTTTCTCATGTAGTTGCTTCTAGAAACTTCATCGAGGGTGTCTTCTTCATACCATAATCACATATATGGTTTCTATTTTTTTATTTTGTTTTTCCTTTTCATGTTGTTTCCTCCTATTGCTATGAATTTTTGCTATTATTGTTTTTCTTTGGTTCTCTCATATGGTTTCTCTCCCATTTCTTGTCTCATGGCATTCACTGGACTTGACAGAGGGGATGGTTTCAACTTTGTAATTTATAATTCTACATTATTTCTTTAGGATAAAATCACTCTCGTTCTTGGACCACAATTCCCGCACCCTTCTGCCTTGGGTCTCTTTGGCTATATACATTTCTTTGTCCCTCTAGATCCCATGACTAGGTAGCACACCTATTGCCATAGAGCATGTGGTGGTCGAAGTAGCGTGAGAGAATAACATGATCGATCCTATGTCGAATCCTTGGCATTCCATTATTAGGTTCACACCCCACCTAAAACTCAATTGAAAATAAATGTAATTCAGGAGGATATGCACCATTAACATTAGGGAATTATAGAATTCAACATTCTGGATGGTGTTGCATACTAGATTCCTGACATGGGAACAATAGGGGTTGTTACAATCAATTCCTATATAACATTGATATCTATTAGCATGTAAAATTATTTCTTGGGAATGTTCTTATTGATAGGAGGAAGGCATAGGACAACCTCATGCAGAAGTTGGAGTTGAAGCAGTTGATGATGGATGTGGAGGGTCAAATGGCACATGTCAAGATGGGTTCACCTGCAAGTTCTATGAAAACACCCTGCTACAAGGACTTTAATGAGCCCATCAATTTTGAAACCCTCTTGTATTATTTATTTACAAGTTTTTCTTTATTCTTGTTATGTTTACTTTTCTTATTAGATGATTCGCACTCTAAAGGATAGTTTTCCCACTTGTGGGATAACATAGTTTCTTTTAGTAAGACATGGTCAGTGCTGGACATGCTGACATACATTACTATACATAATTTTTTGTTTTTATTTTCTTGTTTTCACTTCTATTAGGTAGAAAATATCTCTAATTTCTCTTAATGTTGGGTGATGTTTTACTTAGCTATTTTTTGGACAATGATTGACTAGAAATGTCTTCTCTAGTTTGGTTTCGCATGTGGCAGTCCAAAGATAGAGACATAATTAAAAAAAAATTATTTGTTACAAATAATAACCAAATTATCCCTTTTTAATACTTTTACAATACAAACCAAGAGCTAAAGAATCATTCTTTCCTCTCATTTTGGACTTGACAATCATATATGAAACTAAAGCTAGGGAATTCTTAAACATCACCATATCTTCAAATCTTGTTAGTTTTAAGTTGTGGTGTTTTAAGGTAGATGAATTTTGCAGCAAGCTTCGTTGTAATGGGATTTTCATGTGAAATGGTGATGATGATCTCTTTGCAACTTTATAGATGGTATAATCCTAACTGGCCTTCTCAACAAAGCATAATGATTACATGTTTATTAATTTGCTTAAATATACTATGAAGGACAATAAAAAACTAATATAGATTTACTGAGTCCTAGGAAAAGTCTTGCTTCCAAGCAGATGATATAAAGGTATGCTAAGTTGAAACAGTTATAGGAAGGGGATATAATTGGACACATCATGATATGAACATCAAAGTCAATTTTGGCATAGGTCATTACCATTTCAATTTATAGCTTTGAACCTAGCATTAATTTGATTTTTTAAATAGCCTCCTCTAAGACGGAGAATGGGGAATTGTATTTCTATTCTTTGGAATTATTTAAAATAAAACCTATTCGATTAACTTTTTAATTCATTTAAAACATTCCTTGTAGCATTGTTGGCCCCAATTGGGCAGCACTACTCAACCACAACTACTTAAGTTGTGTAAAATTAACTTTTGAAGCAATTATACTCAAATATGCCATAATTGTTAATTTTCTCTTGACAATTACAGTTACTAAGACATGTAGTGCTTCATTCCTAACATAAATTATTTCTCACATATAAATTATAGAGACATGTTAATGCACTAGAAGTAAATGTATATTAGCAGTGAATTAACCAAAACCCTAATAATATGGTTTAACATAAAAGCAATAATTACAAAAAACACATATAGGTACAACCATACTTTTATTTGACAATATTATCCATACATACACAGTGGAATATGTACCTATTATTATTTTAAACCCTGGATAGGGTTTGAAAGTAGATATAACACATGGATAATTCCATGGCACAAAAATATGAAAATACCCATCTTAGGGTTTATCATTGTAAACACATAAACACACGTAAAATTTTGTAAAGAATAACATGGCCTAGAGAACACTTATATGTGTAACCATTCTAATTGACAACAAGCTCTCCATGCTCCTCCCAACTCTAGACCTTGTGGTTCATAAGCTCAACCATAGGTCACCCCCAAGTTGAGGCAACAACTCCAGGAAATATCTAGCAAATCTCATCAGAAACCCAAGCCTCGACACCAAACCAAACAACCTATGTCTCCAACAATAGGCTTATTTCCCCCTAAATGACATGCAAATAACACAACTTGAAATCCTTGATAGCCCCTACCTCCCAGGGAAACATCTAACTGGCTAGGAAAGTCTCCATGTACAACTCTATGAGTCATATTTTCTCCCAATGTATGAGTGAAAAAAACGAAACCTAGATAAGACACCTCAGTCTAGTCAGAGTCAAATAGGATTCATTGACTATCTCCTAATTGAATTTTGAATCAAAACCTTGTGGCCACCAAGCCATAGCAAGTCCAAAAATCCTCATTGTCACCAAGATCTCAAAGTTAGCCTAGGGGATCACATCATAGATAATATGGATGTAGTTGGTACAACTAACTGAATAATAACACCTTAACTCAACCCTAAGACTCCCTGAGTCATCAATCTCTCAGATTGAGTTTTCCTCCTTTTCTCACCACAACTAGCTGAATGAATAATTGAATAATAATAATAATAACCTACACTTCATTTTTAAATTCATTTCCATAACTGTCCAAGTGTCACTCACTCAGGCCATGTGGGCTGCGGGGCATGCTTTCATCACAAGAAACTCAATTTTCCCTTTTATCCTTGCATTTTTTCTCCCCATACTCTTTTCATGGATTGGGCATCAACAAAGACTTATTTTACTATTAATAATATTTAATTACAACATAATTACAATTCTAGGGCTTAAGGCCTCATAACCTTTATGCGCATATCCATCCAAGCACATTGGCCCTACAATCTATTTAATATGGCTACATTGGCATGAACACATGTTATTATAAAATTTGGATAAAAAACGTAATAGTTCAAAGTATTTGGTACACCACCCTAAATGTTGATGTAAATTATTAGATAGGTAGTTTGGCTTAATCATGCAATACTTGTCCCACCGAACTAACTATGAAAAAATTTCGAGAGACACCCCAGTCTCAATATTTACATACATACATTTACAATATCGTAAATGGAGGGGGGTATTACATTCCTTCCCCGATTATTGTATGCATTATCCTTAGTTCGTGATATGTCCATAATTCTGAATTTTCTGATGCAAAATGAGTTGCGATCTTGCTCTACTGTTGCAAGTCCATGTCTTCATACATGGGTCCATCCTCCAGCATCCTCCACATGTTTGGTGCCATCCACACACTAGCAACGGCTAGAGGTCTAGGTGTTATGTAACTAGATTGCAAAATAGAAGAAAATATAGATCAATGACTTTAAAATAAGCCTCTTCGAGGAGGCAATCACCTTTTACATCATATAAATGAAAACTCTTGGATGATTCAAATGACAAGACCACCTTGGTATATATACGAGTCTAAGTGGTCAAAATATAATTAGGGCCTACATAATAATAATAATGTAAGGGCACAACAATAATAATAGTGGGCTTCTATGGGGAACAACAATAATAATATGGTGGATACATTAGTATTTTAGGGACCTAACATGTCCCCCTCCATAAAAGAAAAGTTTTATCCTCAATGCTCAAGTAGTTTTGGATGCTTCAGAATAAAATAATCATCCTCCCATGTGGACTTTTTAACAGGTAAGTTCTCCCATTTAATGAGATACTCTAAAATTGATTTTCAAAGGCCTTAGTTGCTTCTAGAGTCCAAAAGAATGCATCTTTCTTCATTATTATTGTTAGAGGTGCTGTTGTCTTCCCATAATCATAAAAAAATTTACTATAATACCCTGTCAACACAAGAAATCCTTGAAGATGCCTTAAGTTTGTCGGAATTTTTCATTCCTTGATGGCTTTAATTTTGTTAGGGTCTTCCTTAACACCCTCATGAGATACAATATGACACAAATATTACACTTGTTGTTTTATGAAACCAACTCACAAAAACATAGAAAAGATAGATGAACGCCTTAGAAATAGGCCTCTTCGAGCGGGTAACCTCCTTTACATTACATAAATGAATAATTCTTTGATGATACAAATGAGAAGGCCTCCTTTCTATATATAGGAGTCTAAGGGGTCATAATATAATCATAGCCGACATAACAATAATAATGTAAGGGCACAATAATAACAATATGGGGACTACATGGGCACAAAAATATAATAAGGTGGTTGTGCTAATAAAAATAAGAGGTTACACTAGTAGTATAGGGACCTAACATGCCCTTCTCCTTCAAAAAGTGTCATCCTCAATGCTTGAGTAGTTCTTGATGCTTCTGTATAAATTCTTGTCCTCCCATGTGGAATCTTCAGTGGGTAAGTTCTTCCACTTGATGAGATACTTTGAAATTGATCTATTTCGTAGCTTTCTATTTCTCGATTTTGTGACTGCTTCGGGTTCCAATATGATTTTTCCTTCCTTGTCAAGTTCTCGTAATTCTGTTTGAACTGGGATCTTCTACAACTTTTGAATGAGTTCCCACTCCTTTGGGCATAGGGATATATGTAAGCAAAGATGTTTGGAGGAACACTTCATGGAATCAAATGAATATCATGATCATGATCACGAATAGGTGGGAGGCCTTTGGTAGTCTCAAATACCTTGGAATGATTGTCCAAAACGTTTTGGAGATTTGGAGAAATACATGATTTCGATGTGGGATCCTCTAGTCAACATAATTGTGGAATGACACCCCATTATTCTTTATTTAGAAGCTTTGTCATTCTATTAGAGCTGATTATCTATCTACGTTTTCCTTCGATACCCCTCAATTCAACTTCCTTTCCTTCCCAAAAAAATTTCAAGAAAAGTTATCGTACCCAAAGATTGTAGCCATTGGACTCCTAGTAAAACATTAGCACCATCCATTGGAATGGAAAGCATTGGGCTATTCAATACATATTCTCCCATGGATAGCTTGATATTATGGCACTTTCCAGAGAAATTTATGGTTCCTCCACTTGCAACCATCACTTGACACTCCGGTGCTGGATATAGGAAGCAATTCAATTCCTTGGCTATCTTACAATCAATAAAATTATGGGTACTGCCCAAATCAATCAAGGGTCTTACCTTTTTCTTCTTGATATGTCCTTCTATATTGATAGTTTGAGGAGTGGTAATTTCTTCCAATGCATTACAAGATATGTTTGGATTGATTTCTTGAGACTCAATGTGATCTTTCAATTCTTGAACATTTTTCTTCTTGATATGTCCTTCTATATTGATAGTTTGAGGAGTAGTAATTCCATCCAATGCATTACAAGATATGGTCAGATTCATTTCATATTTCTCGATGTGATATTTCACTTCTTGAACCTTTTTCTTCTTGATATGTCCTATCTTGAGAGTTTTAGGAGTGGTAATTATTTCTAATGCTTTACAAGATATGGTCAGATTCATTTCTTCTTTCTCTGGGGTTGGTTCCTGGTGTATATACTCTTTTTTTGATGTTTCTTGATCCTTTTCTTCCTCCTCTCCACAATCAATGTAAAATAATTTCTTCTTAGCACTCTTATGACCTTTAATGTATTTGTTATCACAATTGTAACAAAGCCCTTTTTCTCTTTTTTCTTCCAATTATTGTTGTATAACCCTTGTAGGTTGTGGAATGTTAGGAGAAACAACACTTCCATCTTTATAGTTGTGAGGGGTAGACTTCCTTTTTGCCATAATTTTTCTTTCCACTTTGTAACAAAGCCATTTTTCTCTTTTTTCTTCCAAATGTTGTGGTGTTGCTCTAAAGAAGGTGTTGCTCTTTGTGTCCTCAAAATGTGCTATCATTTCCTCCATGAAAATTGACCACGTAACAAGTTGTTTACAAGAACAAAGCCCTTTATACCATAAAAATTGATCCGGTTCTAAATATGAAGATGGAATACATACATTTTGTAATAGTGGTACATCATGTATATCAAAATATTTCTCCATCTATAGTATCCAATTTACTAGATCCTTTCCATCAAACTTCCTCATATCGCCTTTTCTTGATTTCAGGAGATCGATCTTGAAATGACTGTAACTCTATACTTTTAGATCTCAACGTTCTGAAATTGCCTCCTGCAGTAGCTCTCTGAGTCCTCTTTCTAACCCTGCAAGCCTGATCAAAATTTGATTCTGCAAGAAAGTGTTATGCCCAATCTCCTAAGATGACCTGATTATATATATAATGTTTCAACAAAGCGAACTTGTATGACGTGTGACATGTCACTGTTTCGACCTTTTGATCTAAAAATTATGCACAAAAAACCACAGTTTATCCTCTTTCTTTAACTTCTTATGGAATTTCAATTTGTTGCTCAGAGAGAAAGTTAAGACGATTTTACCAAGGTCACTTGTTTAAGATGTAATTCTGGAGTTTGCAAAAACCCTAACTTCCTCAGATCATATGTCCTAAAATATAGCGAGACAAGATCTAAAATTCAAACCTGAATTTCAAGGTACTTTCTTCTCAAATGGGTTTTGTTTTTAGCTTCTGAAACTTCGTAGCGAACAAGTTTTTATGAAACTTCCATGATGACCTATTTTAGATGAAATTCTGGAGCTTGAAGAAACCCTAACTTCCTTAGATCATATCGCTGAAAATATAGCGAGAAAGGATCTGATATTTGGTCCCAAGGTTGAACGAGATTTCCTTTCAAACAGGTTTTCTTTTTAGCTTCTGAAACGTCGTAGAAAAAATTTATAGATAAAATTCCATGATGACCTGTTTGGAGTAGTGAAACCCTAAAATCCAAAGCTCTGATACCAAATGTTATGAAACCAGCTCACAAAAAGATAGAAAAGATAGATGAACGACTTAGAAATAAGACTTTTAGAGGGGACAACCTTCTTTACATTACACAAATGAATAATTTTTGAATGATACAAATCACAAGACCTCCTTTCTATATATAGGAGTCTAAGGGGTCATAATATAATCAGAGCCGACATAACAATAATAATGTAAGGGCACAATAATAACAATAGTGGGCTTCTATGGGGTACAATAATAACAATATGGGGACTACATGAGCACAACAATATAATAAGGGGGTTGTACTAATAACAATAAGGGGTTACACTAGTAGTATAGGGACCTAACATGTTGTACTCCAAAGAAATATTTGGAGGATTTTGCATGCAATTATTTCTCCTCCAATAGTTTGAGCACCCTACCAACATGTTGAACATGATATTTCCAATACTTGATATAGATTAGTATATCATCAAAAAGTACCAACAAAACATTTCTTAGGAAGGGTTTAAAAGACGAAATCGTCAAACCTTGAAATTTGCAAGGTGCATTATTAAGGTCAGAAGGTATGACGAAAAATTCATAATGAACTTCATGAGTTCTAAATGTTGTTTTTAGAACATAATTATGCCTTTGTACAACATTTTTCATTCTTCAAAAGCTTTCTCATGCCATTAGAATTGATTATCTTCCCAAGTTTCCTTGTGATACCCCTTGATTCAATTTCCATACCTTTTGAGAAAAAATTCAAGAAACGTTCTTGAAAATTAAAATCTATCATCTCCAAAGATTGTAACCATTGCAATTCCAATACAACATCTGCACCATCCATTTCAATGAAAAGCGTTGGACTATTCAATACATTGTCCCCCATGGTTAGATTGATGTCATAAAACTTCCCTAAGAAATTTATAGTTCCTTGATTTGCAACCATCACTTGACACTCTGGTGTTGTATATAGAAATAAATTCAAGTCTTTCACTATCTTACAATGAATAGAATTATTATTACTACATGAATTAATCAACACTATTACCTTTTTCTTCTTGATATATCCTTCTATATTGACAGTTTCAGCTGTAGTGATTCCCACTAATGCATTAAAAGATATGGTTGGATTCATTTCTTCTTTTTCAACCCCTAGGGTTTGTTCTTGGTGTATATCCTTTTATTTTGATGTTTCTTGTTCCTTTTCCCCCTCTTGTTCATTATCTATGTAAAATAGTTTATTTTGACCACACATATGACCTTCAATGTATTTTATATCACAACTATAACAAATACCTTTTTCTCTTTTTCCCTTCAGTTGTTTTGGTGACAACCTTGTAGGTTGTGGGATGCTAGGAGCAAAAACACATACATCTTTATAGTTGTGAGTGGTAGACCTCCTTGTTGCCATAAAATTTCTTTCAACCTTTTCTACCATCTTGAATGCATTCTCCAATGAATTAGGTTCCAAAAGGAAAACCTCATGTTGGATATTATCCTTTAAGTTCCCTATGAAGACATCAATTAGATGATCTTATGGAATATTAGTTACCTAGATATTCAATCTTTGGAAGTCCTGAATGTTCTCTCCGATTTAACCCTTTTGTTTGAGATCTATCATTTGGCTAAAGAAGGCATTTCTCTTTGTATCCTCATAATGTGATATCATTTCCTCCATAAAAGTTGTTTAAGTAATTGGTGCTTTATGAGAGAAAATAAATCAATACCATATAAATTTATTAGGTTCTAAATATAAAGATGCAATGCGTAGTTTTGTGTGTGTTGAAAATCATGTAGATCAAAGAAATACTCCATTTGTTGTATTTGTATTAATAGATTCTTGTCATAAGACTTCCTCATATTGAAATTTGGAAAGTGTTTGGTATCATAGCGAATGTGGAGTCTTTAATATCATAATTCATACTCCCCTTTTCCTCATCATGATTTTGATTGAATACCTTCTCACCACTAGGAACTCTTTCTTGCAACGACTTTGTCAATCCTTCCAAATTGACATTCATCGCATCCATGTCTACTTTAAAAACTTCCATATGTTTTTTTAAGCCATCCTTCAAGCCTTCTCTGTTCGCTTTTATTTTTTTCATTTAAACCATCCATCTTATTTTCCAAATCATTTTTGGTTACTCCTTGCAGGAGCGAAATTTTTTGCACTTGGTCCCGTAAATTTGATATATCATGTTTCATTTCTTTCTCTTCTTCATGTGTCATAGTATATATTTTAGTTGGCTTAATAGGTGTATACATTTTTTTGTTTCAAGGAATTTTTGAAACAAATAATGATATTTATGCTTCACTATGCCCTTTGAATAGATTCAAACCGATTTCTCAAACAAAATTTATGCAAATTTAAAAAAAATACACACATTTTTCTTGATTTTAGGAGCTATATCTTTTAACTATTGTATCTCTATAATTTTGGATCTATAGGGCATGAAATTTCATCCTATGGTATCGCTCTCAGCCTTCCTTCCAACACCACAATTTAGACTGAGATTGGATTCTTCAAGATAAAGTTACATCTAATCTGCCACAACGAGATGATTATGGATTGAATCAGTAGAGTGAACTTGTATGGGATGTCGCATGTAACTCTTACGGTCTCCAACCCTAAAAATGATACATGAGAATATAAAGTCTGTGAAATTTCATTCGCTTTTTATGAAATTCAAATTCGATGCATGAAAAGAAAGGTATGAGAAATTTTCTCAGAACACCTATTTTACACTGAATTCTAGAGCATGCCAAAAACCCTAAATTTTTTGGATGATATCTCCAAAAATATAGTGAAAAAAATTATAAAATTTTAACACTATTTTAGTCAACATTTTTGATCCATGTGGCCAAAATGTCAGGTTCTTAAGCCTGAGAGAAAAATGCTATAATGAAAATTCCAAGATGGCCTATTTGAAGGAGTCAAAACTTGGGATCCAAAGCTCTGGTACAAAATGTTATGTAACCAAATAACAAAACAAAACAAATGATAGATCAATGACTTGAAAGTAAGTTTGTTCGAGGGGGAAACCTCTTAGATGATATAAATGAACAATTATTTGATGATTCAAATGTCAAGACCCCCTGGGTAAATACAAGATTCTAAGGAGTCAAAATATAATTAATGGCTACATAAAAATAATAATGTAAGGGAACAACAATAAAAATATGGGGGCTACGCTAGTATTATAGGGACCTAGCACCATGCCTCATGCTGAAAACCATGCGACTACTATCCTTACACCTAGAGGACATTAAAAATAGAATTAACATCAATAACAATCAATGTTGATTCATATATATATATATATATATATATATATATATATATATATATATATATATATATATATATATATATATATATATATATATATATATATATATATATAGATATATATAGATATACATATATATATATATATATATATATATATATATATATATATATATATATATATATATATATATATATATATATATAGATATTCATAATTTCAAAATTAAAAACAAGAAACACACACATGAAAGCATTTATGTAACTAAACATTAACCTATGATTTTCCCACAATATAAAAAGTACACAAGATTTTCATGCCATACTGGCATCCCTATGCCTCAACTATGGAGGACTATTTTTGCACATTAAAACTACATACCATCCCATATACACTTTACGTATGTAAATCCAGTGTATAATCACCCTAAAGTATCACTAACTGTTGTTGTTAGTCACAATTCCTGCATGCAAATAATCTCTCTACGCATTATTCTAGCCTCTTTGGATGAAATTATTCTTATTTCTTTTCCTTTATGTTAAATAAAAATTAACTTGTTCTGTGGACACAACTATTTTAGATTCATGCTGTCACATGTCTATCAAGTCATTTACATACTACTAAAACCATTTTAAGCTCATTTTTTCTCTAATTCTTTGTGTTTCTACTCAAGTTCAAACATTTACTTTTCCAAATCCCTACTAAGATACATGTTTTCTTAATTTGGTTATTAATGATATCTTGGAATTCTAGTCAAATTTTATTCAAGTCTATGTCCAAAGTTGTACCAAACTTGTTATGACTTATGACAAAACCCTGTGACAACAAATCATTGGATTTACATACACCTATCATGGTCTTCTGTTGGGTCCCTATAATACTAATGATTACCCCATTACTATTGTAGTTGTACCCCTTATTAATATTGTTGTGCCACTATTGTCCCCATATTGTTATTATTGTGCCCCATAGAATCCATCTATTATTATTTTTGTGGCTTTATATTATTATTGTTAGGTCGGCTGGGTTATATTGTGACTCCTTAGACTCCTATGTATAAAAACAAGGCTTTGTCATTTGAATCATCGAAGAATTGTTCATTTATGTAATGTGAAGGAGGTTGCCCCCTCGAAGAGGCTGAATTTTAAGGCGTTGATCTATCTTTTCTATCTTTTCCTTGAGCTGGTTTCATAACATTTGGTGTCAGAGCTTTGGATTCTAGGGTTTCGCTGCTCCAAACAGGTCATCGTGGCATTTTTGCTATAACTTTTTTTCTGCGACATTTCAGGATCTAAAAAAAACTCATTTGAGAAGACATCGTTCTGAATCTCAGATCTGAATTTCAAAGCGTTTCACGCTATATTTGTGGAGATATGATCTAAGGAAGTTGGTCTTTTTGCAGACTCCTGAATTACATTCCAAACCGGTGACCTAGGGAAAATCGTCATAACTTTCTCTCTGAGCATCGGATTGAAATTTCATCAGAAGGTACGGAAAGAGGACAGACTGTAGTTTCTTGTATATATTTTTTAGAGCCAAAGGTCGAAAGAGTGACTCATGGCACGTCATACAAGTTTGCTCTACTGAACTAGTCTATAATCAAGTCACTGTGGGAGATTTCACATAACTCTTCCTTGGAGAATCCAATTTGGATCACATTGGTGGCATTGGAAAGAGGACACAGAGGGCTACTATAGGTCGTAATTTCAGAACTAGATGATTTGAAAGTATAGAGATACATCAGAGGCAATATCGAGCTCCTACCAAGTGAAGAAAGGTGTGTAGATTTTTTTAAATTTTTGCTTAAGCTTGGTTTGAAAATTTATTTTGAAGGAATTCAAAGGGCATAGTAGAGCATTATTATTGGTAACTGATGCCCCGAGGAAAGAAAATGCAAACACCTAGTAAGCAACCTGAAAGCTCTAGCATGACTCATGAAGAAGAGGAAGAAATGCTACATGATATATCAAAATTACAAGACTAGGTGCAACAAATGTCACTCTCACAAAAGCTAATAGAAGCTAAGATAAAGGGTGTGGAAGCTAAGATGGATGATTTGAATTTAGATTTGAAGATAGATTTGAAGAAAGACATGGCAGATTTGAAGACAGATTTGACAAATTTTCTACAAGAAATACTTACTAATGGTGAAAAGGTAGTAAAGGAAACTCATGATGTGAACAAAAGAAATGTTAATAATGATTTCATAGACTCTAATGTGGGATCGAAGACCCACCATATTCAAAAAATCGATATGAGGAAGTTTGATGGCAAGGATCCGGCAACATGGATATTACAGATGGAGCAATTTTTCGATCTCAATAATGTGCAAAACACACAAAAGGTACGTATTGCAACTTTATATTTGGAACCAAATCAGTTTGTATTGTATCAATGGCTTTGCTCTCGTAAACAAATTATCACTTGGGCAATTTTTACGGAAGAATTAACAACATATTATGAGGATACAAAAAGCAACACTTTTTTTAGCCAATTGATAAGTCTCAAACAAAAGGGTTCAATAATGGAGCACATTGAGGAGTTCCAAAAATTGAACATAAGGGTAAAAAATATTCCAGAGGAGTATAGCATTGATGTGTTCATAGGGACTTTAAAGGATAATATCCAACATGATTTTTGCCTTTGGGAACCTGATTCATTAGAGAAAACATTCATGTTAGCAAGAAAAATGGAAAGCAAAATTATGGCAACCAGGAAGCATACCACTCACAACTATAAATATGGGAGTGTTGTTGCCCCTAGTCTTCCACAACCTATAAGGTTGACACCACAACAATTGGAAGAGAAAAGAGCAAAAGGGCTTTGTTACAGTTGTGATAGCAAATACACTAAAGGTCATAAGTGTGCTGAGAAGAAATTATTCTACATAGATTGTGAAGAGGAAGAAGAAAAGGAGAAAGAAAGGTCAAAAGAAGAGGATATACTCCAAGATCAAAGCCTAGATAAAGAAGAAATGAATCCGACCATATCTTGTAATGCATTGGTGGGAATTACCACTCCTCAAACCATCAAGATAGAAGGACAAATCAAGAAGAAAAAGGTAATAGTGTTGATTGATTCAGGAAGTACCCACAATTTTATTCATTGTAAGGTAGCAAAAGAATTGAATTGCTTCTTATATCCAGCACCAGAGTGTCAAGTGATGGTTGCAAATGGAGGAACAATAAATTGCTCTGGAAAGTACCATAATATCAAGCTATCCATGGGAGAATATGTATTAACTAGCCCAATGCTTTCCATTCCAATGGGAGGTGCTAATGTTGTACTAGGAGTCCAATGGCTACAATCCTTGGGTACAATAGCTTTTAATTTTCAAGAACTTTTCATGAAATTTTCTGTGGAAGGAAAAGAAGTTGAATTAAGGGGTATTGCAGGGAAGCTAGGAAAGATAATCAGCTCTAACGGTATGACAAAGCTTCTAAAAAAGGAACAAAGAGGTGTAATTGCACAATTATGTTCGCTAGATGTTTCCACATTGGAATCATCTATTTCTCCAGATCTCCAAAAATTCTTGGACAATCATTCCAAGGTATTTGAGACTCCCAAAGTTCTCCCACCTATTCGTGATCATGATCATGCTATTCATCTAATTCCAGGGAGTGTTCCTCTAAACATCAGGCCGTACAGATATCCCTATGCCGAAAAGAGTGAAATTGAACATATGGTTGAAGAAATGCTAGAGGCTGGTATAATTCAACCAAGTCAAAGTTCTTTCTCTACTCCAGTAGTATTGGTGCACAAGAAGGATGGATCATGGTGCATGTGTCCAGATTATAGGGAGCTCAACAAGCTCACTATTAAAGATAAGTTTCCCATTCCTGTCATTGATGAATTATTGGATGAATTACATGGATCAATTTACTTCACCAAGTTGGATCTTCGTTCAGGATATCATCAAATCAGAATGAAGATTGAAGACATTCCGAAAACAACATTTAGAACTCATGAGGGTCATTATGAATTTTTGGTCATGCCTTTTGGCCTTACCAATGCACCTTCAACATTTCAAGGTTTGATGAATTCAATTTTCAAACCATTCCTTACAAAATTTGTGTTAGTATTTTTTGATGATATACTAATCTACAACAAGTCTTGGAAGGATCATGTTGAACATGTTGACAGGGTGCTACAACTATTGGAGGAGAAACAATTATATGCAAAAAGATCCAAATGTTTCTTTGGAGTACAAGAGGTGGAATATCTGGGTCATATTGTATCTCATGAAGGAGTTAAGGTAGACCCTAGCAAAATTAAAGCCATTAAGGAATGGAAAATCCCCACATCCATAAAGCATCTGGGAGGATTTCTTGGGTTGACAGGGTATTATCGCAAGTTTGTTACGAATTATGGGAGAATAGTAGCACCTCTAACAACATTATTGAAGAAAGATGCATTTTCATGCACTCCAGAAGCAACAAATGCCTTTGAACATCTTAAAGAGGCAATGTGCCAAGCACCGGTCTTAGCTACACTTGACTTCACAAAAACCTTTATTGTGGAATGTGATACTTAAGGAAATGGAATTGGTGTTGTTTTAATGCAAGATGAAAGACCCATTGCTTTTGAAAGTCGTCCAATCAAGGGAAAGTTTTTACACAAAGCTATTTATGAGAAGGAAATGTTGGCAATACTCCATGCACTTAAGAAATGGCAACCCTACCTAATGGGAAGACACTTCAAGGAAAAAATGGATCATGATAGCCTTAAATACTTTTTAGAAGAAAGATTATCCTCTGAAGAGCATCAAAAGTGGGTCACAAAGATGTTGGGTTATGAATTTGAAATCATCTACAAAAAAGGGAAGCAAAATGTGGTGGCAGATGCACTCTCAAGAAAGGATGAGGATGTGGAAGCATTGTTGTGCGCCATTTCTATTATCCAACCAGATTGGATAAACAAAGCAAGGGAGGAATGAAAGAATGATGAAGAAGTATGGGCACTTATTCGAAAGTTACAACAAGATTCCAATACGTCTGATACATTTAGCTGGATAAATGATTCGTTATGGTACAAAGATCGCTTATACCTCTGTAAAAATCCCAGGTAAAACAAAAGATTCTTATGGAATTGCACACTTCTCCCTTAGGAGGGCACTCAGGATTTTTAAAAACTTACCACAGGGTTAAGAAATAATTTTTTTGGGATGGCCTTAAATCAGATATTCAAAAGTTTGTGGCGGAATGTTTGGTTTGCCAACAAAATAAAGTTGAAACAATTAGGACACCTGGTCTATTAGAACCTTTATCCATTCCAAGCCAATGTTGGGAGAGGTTTCAATGGATTTTATTACAGATTTACCCAAGTCTGAGGGAAAGAGTGTCATCATGGTGGTAGTTGACAGACTTACCAAGTATGCACACTTTTGTGCATTATCACATCCATTTAAAGCCAGTACAGTTTCTACTGCATTTATGGAAACAATTCAAAAGCTACATGGAAACCCAAAGATTATTGTAAGTGACAGAGATCCCATTTTCACTGGAAATTTTTGGACATAATTATTTTCTTGTCATGGTACTTAGTTAGCTCATAGCTCATCTTATCATCCTCAATCTGATGGGCAAACTGAGATAGTAAACAAATGTTTGGAAGGATATCTTCGTTGCTTTGTATCTGATAAACAAACACAATGGGTCAAATGGTTGCCTCTGGTTGAATGGTGGTATAACACTTCCTTCCATACAACAACAAAAATGACCCCATTTATGGCACTTTATGGGTATCAGCCACCATCCATCACATCATATTTAAGAGAAAATTCTAAGGTTCAAGCAGTGGAACATCAACAACAAGTCCTCCAACTCTTAAAGGATAACCTTGTGTTGGCACAGAATAGAATGAAACAACAGGCAGATCAACATCGCAGTGAAAGAAGTTTTGATGTAGGTGATTGGGTATTCCTACGGCTACAACCATATAAGCAAATGTCCCTCAACCAAGCTAAGAAGGATAATAAATTATCACCAAAGTATTATGGTCCATACAAGGTGTTGTAAAAGATTGGTACTATGGCATACAAATTGAAGCTTCCTGCAGCTTCTTGATTGCACCCAGTTTTCCATGTTTCATGTTTAAAGAAGGTTATAGGTGACAAGCTCCCAGTTCAAAACAATACTGCCAGAACTTGACGAGGAAGGAAAAATTATATTGGAACCGGAAGCAGTCAGAGAAAAAAGAACTCGACAGCTACGAAATCGATCAATTTCGGAGTATCTTATCAAGTGTAAGAACTTATCCACTGAAGATTCCACATGGGAGGATGAGAATTTTATACAGAAGCATCTAGAACTACTCAAGCGTTGAGGACAACACTTTTTTGAAGGAGAGGGGCATGTTGGGTCCCTATAATACTAGTGATTGCCCCATTACTATTGTAGTTGTACCCCTTATTAATATTGTTGTGCCCCTATTGTCCCCATATTGTTATTACTGTGCCCCATAGAATCCCTCTATTATTATTTTTTGGCTTTATATTATTATTGTTAGGTCGGCTGGGTTATATTGTGACTCCTTAGACTCCTATATATAGAAAGGAGGTTTTGTCATTTGAATCATCGAAGAATTGTTCATTTATGTAATGTAAAGGAGGTTGCCCCCTCGAGGAGGCTGAATTTTAAGGCGTTGATCTATCTTTTCTATCTTTTCCTTGAGCTGGTTTCATAACATCTTCTAACCTAAAAAACCTATCAAAAGCCCTATCAAATCATGTATCACTCTGATATGACTCTGACACCCCCTGGAATGTTGGGCGTAATGGGGTCTGCTCTATAATCCTTGCCATAAAACCTGTCACTAAGTCTAGGTCCTCGATCAATCAAAGGATTCCATGTAGGCTATGTGGGTCTAACAATGTAGGGCTATCATAATTTAACCATGTCGTGTTGATCGATGTGGCATGAGGTGTCGGTGGTGGACCCCACTGATTATATATTTAACCAAAATATGCATATGTAATGCTTATGTTATATGGCAAGATGGGAATGGTTGGCATTGTTGAGTCATAGGACAATGAAGCAATAGTAGAGGGGACCACATATATCTTCTTATAAGTTATACCATTTTAATTTCCCTATGATTTATATAACAAACTTATATATATATATATATATATATATATATATATATATATATATATATATATATATATATATAGATATTCTTGTACTGACCCACTTTATAATGCCTCGTGGGGATGAGTTATATAGTTTATATAAAAAATTATATTTCATGTTAATCAATTTTTGTTTAATGCACACCATGCATACTTATAACAATATCATTTGTAATTATATAAATATATATAATATAAAGTTTCTTAAAAATAATTAAAATACCACCTTCGACGCTCTCTCTATGTCTTTGCTTTATACAATGAGCTTTTATTCATCCTTGTAAATCAACACTGCCCTTTTTGTTTTACAGAAAAATATTGTGTATGAATTAACATAATAATATTTGATTCCGCTATTTTCCTTCGGACTCATGCCACACAATTTCATGTGGGATTATATGGTCCTTACAATTATTACATCAAATTTCGAACTTCAATTTGCATTCAATACTACTAGCCATTCCATATATATATATATAATCACATTAAATATGTAGTTAAAATTAATAATAAAATAAACCCCTCTTTTCTATGGAAACAATACCCTATGTCTGGCATTCATCCCTTTGAGGCTAAAATTAACTAATTACACCCAATTGGTCCAATAATTGATTCAATTTTACATTTACAGAGCCCTTTTCTTCACCTATAATATCATTCTAAGGGGAATTTCGACCATTCCCAACCTTGGGCTTCTATCAAATTGTTGACAAATACTTGTATTTCTTAAAATTTAACTCAAATTTGGTCCAATAAAGTCTAAAACCATGAAATTTTAACCAATAAACCCTATCAATTCTTCAATACATCATTTCATGGAAATTTGTTTTGAAATTATCAATAATTTCTCTTAATTCCACCATATGGCTTTCATCAAACACATGGTAGACAACCTACAAACCTCTAAATTTTCCTTAACTTGTTCTAATCCTTGCCCAACCCATACTCAATGTAGTAACTAGGCTTTGATGCCACTCTGTATCATTGCCAACCCTATCCGGGAAACACTACTCAACCAACACTACTAAATTAGGTAGAACTAACTGCACAAGTGATTATACTCAAATATACCATATTTGTTAATCTATGCCTGGAAATTACAATTACTAAGAAACATAGTACTTCATGCCCAACACACATTTTTTCTCACATATAAATTATAGAGACATGTTAATGCAATGGAAGTAAATGTATATCAAAATAAATTAACCAAAACCTTGATACTAGGGTTTAATATAGAAAGAATAATTACACAGGGCACATATATGTACAACCATACTTTTAATTGACAATAATATCCACACACACATAGAAAAATATGTACACATAATTATTCCAAACTATTGTTAGGGTTTACAACCAGATATAACACATGAATAATTCCATGGCACAAAAATACAATAATACCTATATTAGGTTTTATTATCATAAATACATAAACACAAATAAAAATATCATAAAATGTAACATGGAAGAAATAACACTTATCCGTGTCATTTGTCTAATTGGTAGTGGGATATTCACGTTCCTCTGAGCCATAGAGTGTGGTTCATAAGATCAACCAAAGCTCACCCATAAGCTAAGGCAACAACTGTAGGAAATAGTTGGAAAAGAACATCAAAAACCTAGGCCATGACACCAATCCTTGCAGCCTCTATCTTTAGCCACAAGCTCATGTCCACTTAACTAGCACCTAAGTAGCGTAACTTGAAACCCTCTACGGCTCCTACCTCCCAAGTTGACTTACAACTCACGAAGACAATGTTCTCCTGCATGATCCTAGCTATCACTTAGTGTCCAAGTATCAAATAAGAAAACTAAGATAAAACCCCTTAGTCAGGCAAGAGTCCAACAACACTGACCAACAACCTTCGAATTGAACTCCCAAAAAGAAATCCAAGGCTACTAGGCCATAGCAGGTCCAAAAGGCCTTTGGAGCCACCAAGATTTTAGAGCTATCATAGGGGGTCACATCATAGACAAGATGCATCCAATCAATATGGCTAATTGAATAACTACAACCGAGATAGTTCCAGATTCCTACCCTAGGACTCCCTGACTCGTTAGTCTCCCAAGATGTGTTTTCCTCCCCACCTACCCATAACTTGTTGAATGAATGATTGAATAATAATAATGGGAACCTACACTTCCTTTTTAATTGTGTAGCCTTCACTAGCCAAGTGGCACTCACTAGATCCATGTGGGACCCAAGGCCCACTTTCATTGCAAGAAACCCAACTATTACCTTTTGTCTCTGGAGTTACCCCCCCTAGTACACTTTTTGTGGAGTGGGCTTTGTGGGCAACCTTATTTTATTATTAATAATATTAATTACAACATAATGGCAATAAAGGCTCTAAGGCCTCACAACCTTTACAAACATATCCATCTAAGTACCTTGGCCCCACAATCCATTTAATATGGCTACATGGGCACACAAGCCTCTTAATGTAAAATTTGGCTCAACAACCTAATAGTTTAAAGTATACATCTCTCATTGTACATTATTACATAGACACTCTAGCCTTGTCATGTAATACGCGCCACACTAGTCTAATCGGGTGTATACTTCTAGACACATGCCAACCTCAATATCCACATACATACATTTAAAATATCATAAACAAGGAGGGATATTACTTCCCTTCCATTTAGATATTCTTTGACAAGCCAAAGAGTGAGTGAGAGCTATAAAATGAGGCCATGCTAAGCTTAATTTGATTAATATCATATCATCACCTATTTAATATTATCTCATCACCTCTTTACCATTTTATGATCCTCTCTTTATTGCGGTTTCGTCCTCCTACCATGATTTTCATCCATGACTCTCCTTCCTTGGATCCCTTGCATGGTCTCCTCCCCCTTGAAAATCTCTTGCATTTGTTGGACTTGACAAAGGGAGAACTATCCAAAAAGAACTAACTACCTTTTTTCCCTTAGATCCATACTCTATTTATACATTCCCATGGTCCGTGGACCAAGGGCAGGCCAACTTACTTCCTATTATTCTATATTATTTCTTGGGCGGAAAACCCTTTTACTCGATCTATTACATTCCACACTCCACATATTTCGGAGGTTTACAATATTATTATCCTATTTTATAGGCTTTAAGCCCAAAAACTATTATGTGGAACCTCCGCTACCCAACAGGCCCCCAACACAATCATTGTGACTTGTCCCAAGTCACTCATTGGTGCGGTGATACGTGCTACCTAGGCTTCAAGGTTTACCATCCTATGAGTGACATATAGCTCCCTCTTTGTCTCCTGTAATGCTTCTTCCAGCTCCTGCTCCAGTGTCACTACCACTTTGCGCAACTGATACTGCTCATTTTGCTCTGCTCGACTAACACAGAACACCCCCTCATAGGATTTTAGCTCTTGCTGGGGTGTCGCATATAGGAATTCCTTGTAACAACGCATCCATTTTCCAATTTCATATCTTCTCTACACACTTTCCGCTGCAGTGTGTGTTGCAATTTTACAAGACCATTGTTGTTGTTCGTGGGATCCCAATCTTCAAGGTGCATCAAAGATGACATATTAACTACAATTCCATCATTTGTCTCCGTATTTATAGCCTTTCCCTTATCTTTCATGGTTCACCATCCAACCCATGGTTGAGGCAGTGACATCCAAACCAGTTCTGCTTCGTGTCTACAAATTTCCAGCACATCCCCTGCTAGCGATGATGAACTCTGCACAGTGCCTACAGTTGTCACCACAGTCCTTTTCAAAATTCCCAGCACCTCCATCGGCCAAATCACAACCCTTAGCCTTACACCTTGAGCATAGATTACGAATAGTTCCATAACGACGGGAAGGCACAATAGCTCACGGTGTTTAGAAGCGTAACTCATTCGGTGGATGCCCCCCTGTGATTTATAAGTGTCTCGAAATTCAACTTCATTGGCTCCTACCTTTTCTGCTGTCCTCATGCTAAGCCTATGGCAGATTGTTCCAAATCTAGCTCGTACCCCGTCTCTTAATTGCTCATCGCCTGTTCCCTTTTGCCATAACTCAGACATCTTGTCATGAATAGTGACAACAACGGTCACCTCTCTGCTTGCTGCCATAGCAGCGCAACCCTTTCTACACAACCACAACCCTTGTGACAGATCAAATCTACGGCACCCCGATTGTCACATAGTTGCTCCCTAGATTGCTTGACCATCCTGCACTCCCTTTCAACTGGCTGGAGCGGTGAGACTGTCCTCCAGACGGTTATCCAGCCAGTCGGCCCACCTGTGTAGAGCTTCAGGCGACTGCCATTTACTCTTCCCTGGAAGGGGTCTCCATTGAGCTTAGCAAGCTAGACCGTGCCTCCATCTGTAACTTATTTGACTACATAAGGTCCCAACTAGTGCATGCGAAGCTTACCAGGGAATTTTTTGAACTTGCTATCATATAGTAGTACTAAATCATTTTCTTTGAACGTGTGTATCTTGATATGGCAATCATGCCAAGCCTTATCTCACTGCTTTTGTACTTGCTGATGAAATCCTGCCAGAAATCGCACCTCCTCCAGTTCCTCCAGTTGCGCGATCCTTTCTTCAAAAGCCATCTAGTCTACCATACATGTTGCTGCTGCTATTCACAAACTAGGTACAATGTACTCCATGGGCATGATGGCTTCCTTGCCGTAGACTAACCGGAAAGGTGTCTGGCCTATCAATTTTTTGCATGTTGTTTGGTATGCCCATAACATAGCAAGTATGTGTAAATCCCAATCGTTGCACTGTGCATTACATACCTTGGTCAACGTTGTCTCCAAAATTTTGTTAAATGCTTCAACGGTCCCATTTGCTTGTAGATGATACGGCGTACTCTGCTGATGATATATCTGAAACTCCTCAGTGAGCACGCTGATAGTCTCATTGAGAAAATGTGTTTTGTGGTTGCTCATTAGAATTCTTGGACATCCAAATCATGTTAACACATTCTCGAACAAGAATTTCACATCTGTAGTGGCTGTACAATCTTTAATTGTTGTGCTTCTACCCATCTGGTCAAGTAGTTTGTCACTGTGATAATATAGCGTGCCCCCGTCTTTCCTGGAGGTGTGATCAGTCCCACAAAATCGATTACCCATTTCTTAAATGGTTGCAGCGTCATCTGTGGCTTGAGTGGCATTTCATCCCTCTGTGATGGTTTCCCAGTCCGTTGACATACGTCGCAGGCTCGATAGTATGCTTTCGAATCTTGATGTAGAGTTGGCTATCATAGTCTGGCATGAAGAATCTTTTGGGCTATGGCACGGCCCACATAATGTCCTTTAGTAACCCCCCCCCCCCCCCCCCCAATGTGCTTCAGCCAGAATATGTCCTCGCTCGAATTCAGGTACATATCTGCATAATATTTCATTGTTGCCCATTTTGTAGAGGTGCTCTATAATAACAGTAAAATCTGCTGCATGTATCACCAATTCTTTCTTCTACTGAATGGAATATCCCTGTGGCATAGTTCCTGTGGTTAAGAAGCAGATTATATCCTCAAAATGGACATCCATGATCCGTACTACATACAGCTGTGCATCGGTAGACCTTCCTCTAAGTTTGTGGGCTCTTCACCATTCTCAATCCGGGACAGGTGATCTGATCCTACGTTTAGGCGTCCTAGCTTTACGACAACTTCAAAATCATATTCTTGAAATAATAAAAACCATCTGCAAATGCACCCCCCCAACATAGGCTTGTTCACTAGGTATTTAAGTGCAGAGTGATTTGTGTACATCTTAAAGTGTCCTCCAAGTAGGTAGTGGTGGTATTTTTAAAGCACATACACCATTGCCAATCCCTCCAGCTCTGTAGTGGAGTAGTTCTTCTCAGCTTTAGATAATCACCGACTTGCAAATGCTATCAGGTGATCAATTCCTTCCACTCCTTCCTATGTGAGTACTGTACCCAACATGATACACGACGCATCAACATGTATGTGAAACTCGATGTCCCATTTTGGAAAGACCAAGATCAAAGTTGATGCCATTTTTTCCTTGAGTGTTTCCACACTTTTATTACATTCCTCATTCCAGCAATAAGTAGCATCCTTCTTCAACAATTGCTCTATTGGTTCCGTGATCTGCACATAACCCTTGATGAACTTCCGATAATAACCAGTGTGTCCTAGTGTGGCATCAAGTTGCTTGAAATTTCGGGCACTTGTAGATTGAGTATAACAACAATCTTTGCTGGATCCACCATGAGGCCTTGCCTACAGACCACATGGCCGAGCAAGTTTCCCAAGGGGATGAGGAAAGTACACTTCTTTAGGTTGAGCGCAATCTGGTGTCATCGACACGTATCCAGCATTAGGCATAAGCTCACGGTATGTTTCTTAACTAGCCCAAATATAGTCCAATCATCAAGATATACCTCTAAGAACTTAGGTATGAATTCCTTGAAGGCAGCTACCATGATGTATGATAATATCGCCGGCACATTCTTTAATCCAAAGGGCATCACCGTATATTGAAAGTGGCTTCGGTAGCGAACGTTATTTTACTCCTATCCTCCGATGCAATCTTGATCTGGTGATACCCCGAGAAGCCATCTATAAAGGGGTAGGCTTCCTATCCTCCCACATTTTCTAGTACCTCATCTGTAAATGGCATCGGAAATGGATCATTAACACAAGCATCATTGAGCTTCCGGAGATCCACACAGATACAAATTTCACCTTTCTGTTTTTTCTCCTACACAACCATAGGACTTACTGAGTCAGACTCCTCCACCGGTTCAATTATTCCTGCTGCAAGCATCTTGTCCAATTCTTCACAGACCTTTGCTTTGTATTTTGGATTCAACCGATAAGGCTGCTGCTTCACTGGCTTCGCGTCCAGCTTTAGGGTTATTTTCATCATTCCTAGGTCACCGAGAATCCCTTTTAACTCCATGATTTTAGTCGGGAATAAGTCTTGATATTCTCGAAGTAGTTCGATGACTTTTTCCACAGTGGCATCGTCCCAATAGTCCCCAAGTATTTCATACTTCGGCTCTTCCTCCGTTCTAAAGTTACTTGTTTCATTTTCAGCAGCACTATGATGTCAGGATCCTCAATTTCTGGTCCACGAACCTCACAACTCCCCTCTATTTCTAGAATATTGATGTTCCTAGGGTCATCCTCATCATCTTCTACCTACACATTGTAACATTCCACGGCATGGCTCAACTATCACGACCAGTCTGGCTACACGACTTCTTCTAGTTCCAGGGGTATTTTGAAAATCGCGGCCTTGACCAGTTGCAACGCGTCGTCCATCGTATCCATCCATTGATCTTCAAAGAGGAATGTTAACAAAAAGCCTTCGTACAAGATATCCCACTCGCCTATGCCATGTTGGAGCTTGGTTTTGGTATACCAGTTCCTTGGAATGATGTCTAGGGTATGATAAAATAAGTGTACCCACTCTGGTTGAGGCTCTTCCCCATAGGCTTGGACCCATCTGGTAAGGTGCCTACGCGGGTCATCACGTCCATCGTATTTCTCAGCTATTCATAGCTCCGACTTCCTAAATCTTATCTGTATCATGCACTTGCAGCTGTGCCACTCATTGAAAGTTCCTTCATGTGTTCCCCACCAATATGTAGGCGTCGCGCGCAATGCCCATTGCAACGCATCAAACCGTTGGGGCTCTGGAACCACGGTTTCAAATTTGGTCAGGAATTCCTCTACTGCTGTGAGCCCATCATACATTGGCAGTTCGCGATCCTGAGCTTTGATGTAATACAGCGACTTAGTCATCATATTGTAGTTTAATGTGGTTAGCCCGTTCAACTGATTATGCCACCACTCATCTTCCTCATCTGAATCTTCGGTGCAAGATTCTGCATGCCCCCACAATATTCTTCCTCTCGCAATCGGATTAACCCAATCTTGATTCCGTGCAGTAATTTTGTAGATATAGTCTAACTCATGATCACTTCCCTCGTCGTGCATAGGCTCAATGTAACGCGGTCCTTCAGCCGGGTCTAGCGGAATGACTACGTGGAGTGACTTCTTCTCAAATATCATTTTCCGTTTCTTTAAATTAATAACCCCATTCATATCTGTGGCCTAGTCTATCCCTAACAACACAGGATATGGGCTACTTTCATCCACGATTTCTATTACCTCAAAGTTTGTTCTGGTGCTCACACCTTCTATATCGACTGTAATTCCTTGCAATCTTCCCATGCGCAGAATATTCTATTGATTCGCCATCCACAATTGTATAGGAGACAATTATAGTGTAGGTTTGCCCATGTGTTCCCAAGTCTGTTTAGGTAGTACATTTGCATCCGAGCCCAAGTCCAGAATGATCTGATCCATCTCAAAGTCACTAATCTGTGTCATTAGCCACATTTCTTGCCTAGTCTGCGACACTTTTTTTCCCAAATTTCAGACCACACGAGGTTCCCTCGACCCCTCGTACCTAGTTATCAATTCTTGTAATCCTTTCACCGCCTGATTGTCGCGATGAAATTTCATACATGTCTCTAAAAAGGTAGTTATCATTGAGGGATCCCTCTCCAGCTTGGCTTGATCCTTACTACTTGGGGTAGAGACTTCTCTGAAGCTCTCCCTAGCTTCCAAATCTATTTCCTTACGAACCTTGGCAATGTCATTGGTCACTTTCCTCTTATCTTCCCTATAGCCATGCCACTTCTGAGCACCATGTTTATGTCGGGGTCCTCTTCGCGGGGTTCAACCCTCATCATCTCGACATTCTGCGTCGTCGTAGGTTGCGCTGTCCTCTTCTTACGTATCTGTACTATCAATGTGGGGCAATCTATCATTTCATGATCGAACTGCTGGTAGTAAAGGCACGATATTCTGGTCTAGTTGGTACAGTCTCGTGCGTAGAGTCCTGGTCCCCTGCAGTTGTAACAAATTAATTGCCCACGACCCCTTCCTGACCCCATTCCTCCCCATCCTCATCCTCCTCCCTGGAATCCACCACGCACTATCGCCGCGGCTGGATCCTGACCTAGCACTTTAGTCTACATTTTGTAGGCAGGTGACTAGTCCATCAATAACTGATAACTTTGGTAGTCTCGCTCCTCGTGGCCCACCGATCAGGAAAAGTTGCAAAAAATATGTTGGGGGGTCTGGTTAAATTTTGGCAGTAGATGACAGTTGTCCGTGTTGTGCTTTCCTCCCACCTGGTGGATTGTACACCAAAGCAAGGGTGCCGCACTCAGCCTTGCTTGTGCCTCTGGTTGCTACGGCATTGGTCCCCCTACTGCCACATAGTTCGCAAAAACCGGACAATGATCCTTATCGTGACCCTGGCTTCTACACTTTATACACCACACTTCCTTCCTGATCTCTGGCTGGGGCACCTTTTCCTTTTTTAATTTCTACATTTCTAAACATAGGTTTTGTATTTGGGCGTGGATTTGTTGAACTCCCAACACCATATCATGTATTGGAGTTTCATGCAACCTCATCTCTATCTCTAATGCTTCAACCTGGGTTGAGATCTTTTGCTGTGACAGTGCCATCCTTAGATGTGGTGTCAATGATGCCACAAACCACACGTAGTGTTGTGCATCTAACAGTGTCATGTTTTCCTTGTAGATTGTACTTTTCAATCTCTGATATAGATCCCACGGAGTTTCACCAGGCATCATCACAATCTCCATGAACCATATGATTGACTGCGTTTCTGATTTTGGCTACCTAAATTCTTTTTTCAATTCAGCCCAGATATCCGCTGTCCTTGCATTCAGGTGATCACTTGAGTACTTTATATACCATGTCAGTGCATGGTCCTGTAGCACGCTAACTAGTGTAGCCTTTCTGATGTTATCGTCTGTAACTCCGTGCACTTCCCATACTACCGTCACCATGAACCAAAATTGTTCTGGATCTTCACTTCCTGCTCCTTTGAATATCGGAAACTGAATTGCGCTCGTCATCTTTAACTATTGGTTTGCATGTCGGTGCACTAGGACCTTTCATGAACTTGTACCGCTCCTGATTCACTCAATCCTCAGACTCTTTCTTTGTAGGATTTTAGTATCCCAACATCAGACATCCCTTAGATAGATCCCGGTCCCAGAAATGGAACCATTTTTTGGCTTATATGGGCCTGACCCAAGTTCGGAAGAGTTATTTAGCCAAACAAATTTCACAGCTACTGGCCCTTTTGGCAATAGCCCGTGAAGTGCGGACTGAGGTCTCACCTAAGGTAGTAGGGGAGGGTGCTGGAACCCTCTACAGGGAGGTTCACGCACTGTTTTGTGGCCCCATGCCACTCTACTTCTGCGTAGATCTGGACCAAGATAGTTCTTTAATATTTATTATTACTGAGTTTGTTACAGATCAGATCTACTGTTTATGGTCTTTAAGCAACCATTTATCAGAGATAACCAGTTTACGCATCCAGAAAAGATATAGATTTGCATAAACTCAATATATAAGCATAAGCGAACAGATCAAATAGATATATCCACCATAAATTAACCAGATCCACAATAATTCAGAGTCAACACAGTATTTCAGAATCAACTTATCTTTATTCAATTCTTTCACTACTACAACTAGATCTTCCCTGCGCACTCAGCTACAGGGGTCCGTGCACACAGCTACGGACTCTACCAGGCCTCTACGCACATAGCTGCAGAGCCTCTTATCTACCCACCAACACCCTCGACTCAGACTTACAGATGCAGAAAATACTATCTTCACAAACCCATAGTACCAAGATCCATCCAAAAAGAACTAACTACCTTTTTTTCCCTTAGAGCCATGCTCTATTTATACATTCCCATGGTCCGCGGACCAAGGGCAGGCCAACTTACTTCCTATTATTCTATACTATTTCTTGGGCGGACAACCCTTTGACTCGATCTATTACATTCCGCGCTCTGCATATTCTGAGGATTTACAATATTATTATCCTATTTCTTAGGCTTCAAGCCTAAAAACTGTTACGTTGGACCTCCGCTACCCAACATTAACTCAATAATTTTTTACTATGCCCTCTTTCTTTAGGATAGTATCACTCTCTTCCTTGACTCACATTTCCTGCACCCTCCTTCTCTAGGCCTCCTTCGCTATGTACATTTGTTCCTCCTCTAGCTTCCATGAACAAAAAACATGTTCATTTCCATAGAGGAGGTGGTAGTAAAGGAAACATGTTAGTGTATCATGCTAAATTTATAGTAAATCATTGTCTTATCATTTTTATGGTCACACCTTACCTTAAATTCAATTTAAAATCAATGCAATTGACTAGGATGTGCACCAAGAACATCAAGAAATTATGGAATCCAAGGTTATATATGGAATTCTAGCTTGGATTCAAGATATGGGAACACTAGATAATGTTAGAATCACTACCTATATAATGTTGATCTTTGTGAGCATGTCAAGTTACTTCTTGGTAAAGTTCTTGTTGATGCAAGGGCAATAAAGGACAAACTCATGCACAAGCTGGAGAAGTTCGAGTGTTCGTGATGGATGTGGAGGGTCATCTGACATGTGTCAAGATGGGTTCACCTCTATGTTCTACAACAAAATGACGCTACAAGGACATCGATGAGCCCACCAATTCAGACACCTCCTTATCTTCTTGGTTTATAAGTTTTTATTTATTTTTGTTATGTTTAACTTGCTAATAATTTTGGTCTACATTATGTTAACTCTAAGGAATAGTTTTCCCACCTCTAGATAGTATTTTTTCCTTTTAGTCAGACATGATTATGTTGCACATGCTCACATACAAAAATATCCATAATTTTGTAATTTTATTTTCGCGTTTTCCCCTCTACGGGGTAGTGAATCTGTCTAATCTCTCTATACTTTTTGTGTTTCTTTCCTCAACTATTTTTTGAACAATGATTAAATAGTAACTTTTGTTTCTCTAGTCAAGTTTCCCATTTGACATGCCAAAGACAAAGACTTAATTCAGAAAAAGAAGTTGAGTTGTTACAAATAGTAACTAAATTGCCTATTTTTAAGGGTTTTAGAATAAAAATCAAGAACCATAGTATCCTTCTTTCCTCACATTATGGATTTGACCATCATAAATGCAACTAATGTTGGAATAATTCTCAAACTTCACAATCTCTTCATTTCTTGTTGGGTTGAGCTAAGGGGTTTAAAGAAGCTAGCTCGTGTAGCATCCTCCCTTGCAATGTGATCTTCATGTGAAATGGTGATGAGGATCTCTTTGCAACTTTCAAGGTGGTGTAGCCATAAATTTCCTTCTCCACAAAACATAGTGATTGTTTGTTTATCAATTTTCTCAAGTACAATACTATGAAGGACAAGAGAAAACCAGTATACATGTGTCAAATCCTAGAACAAGTCATGCTTCTTAGTAGATCATACAAAGGTATGGTAGGTTAATAATGTTATGGGAAATAGATGGAATTGGAATTTTCATGACATGACCATGAAAGTCAATTTCAGAATAGATCATTTTCATTTCAAAGTATATCTTTGAACCTAGGATTACTTTTATTTTTAAATTAGCCTCCTCTAAGAGGGAGATTAGAGCATCTTGTTTCCATGATTGGGAATTATTTAAAATACAACTTATTTTATTAAGTGTTTAGTTCATTTAAGGCATCCCTTACATTAAATATTCTTGGACATGTTAAAAAATGAGATATAGTTATTCAATGAGGTGGTATCAAGCTTCATTTGTTTAATATTACCTCTTCACCTCTTTACCCCTTAAGATATTCTAGAGGTAACGAAGGGCATTTTCCAATTGCACTAGACCTTTCATGTTTGAATAGAAATTTTTTAAATTTAAACCTTTAGGAAGTTCAATCATGAAGGGGGACAACATTTTTATAAATGCAGTGGAAGTGAAGGGAAAGAGTGGAAAGCATCATGTATGAGATGGGGATGCAATAGTACTTGAGTAAGACATCTAGTAATCTAACTTGACAATGGAAGATGATTCCCTTCAATGAGCAAACCAACTAGTATATAGTTTGACAAGAGAAACAAACATGATGAGTTGACTATGAACTGTTGTAAGTTCTACTTTGGGAAACACCATTGTGATCAATCACTTAGAATCGTAACACCATATGGTCAAACATGTGTATACCAAATGACCATTAAAATTGCATTGCTTTTGCCATGTGAATTTAATAAAGACTTCTAATACTAGATGTTTAATTTAGTATCATGCTTGAGGGAAATATTAAAGAAGCTAGTAAGCTAATTAGGATCACATAATCTAATAAGAATATATGTAAGCAAACTAACTTCCACAATGCTAAGCAACATACACTTTTGGAGTGCTTTTTCTAATACTTACATCCTAAGGATTAGCCAATTCTATGTTATTTCAAATTATATACTGTTTAATTTGATAATATTTTACATAGTTTAATATTTCATAAAGAAATTTAATTTATTAAGATATATAATCATAATTAGCCTTAACTAAAGTGAACAATTTAAAATGGAATTCAGAGAATGATTTGGTGCGTACAAAAACAGTAAAGAAATAGGGTCAATTAATCCCTTATCTTTGCACTTACTATGAGATTGACAGAAGGGTTTGATATGTACAGAAAGCGAAAGAAAGAGAGTCATATCATTGTCTTGATGATGGTTGACATGGTCAATATGGCCAAGATATCTGTCTGGAGATTTGAACTAATACCTAACTTGTTATTGCCTTTCGACCTGAAACATTTAGTGATGGTCTAACATAATGGAAACACAGTTTGGAAGACTACTCTCACAAATGAGGAAGAAAACAAAAGTAGGATAGGGAAATCTCTAGCAATGAATTTTGCCTGATACTCAGGGATAAAGATTAAGTTAACAAAAACAGTCCGCGTATCATTTTATAGATTACCGTTTATGATATTATATTAAAACGAAAATGTTTAGTTTGTTTTCCACTTCTATATTTACCGCAGAGCCCTTGATAACGGGAAATCATGCATTTATTGATAACGGCAAATCATGCATTTATTGACTTTTATTTTATTGATAACGGGAAATCATGAGTTTATGTTTGTCTTCTTTTTCCAACTTGAATTATAACGTCCACATCCAAAAGACAAATAATTTTTCAAATCGATTACTTCTAACCATTAAGTAAAAGAAGCGAATAATTCTTCTAACCTTATAGACTTCTATAATTTCACGTATCTTCACTGCCATCATCTGTAACCTTTTAATGGTCGCTGAAAACACCCGTGCTCATGTATTTAGCTGTTGACTTAACCACACAAGTCTTTTTTCCCTCGACACAGTTTCAGGAATTTCAGTTTGCGTGCAAAAACTGTTACTTCCATCAACGGTCCCTGCAGCACAAGTTGCATTGCATATTCGTTAGCTAACTGAAAATGTCTCCAATTGCTTCTGTGCGTTTTCCTCTTGACTGTTTTGCTTCCTTTCTCTATTTTACAGACAATTACCTTTGCAATGGTGCAAGAATCACCTCAATCAGAGTCCATATGAAAAATTTGTGACACTCATAATTTGACATTCCTATTTTTACTACCATAATTTGACAGGATGAGATATCAACCCCATTTACTCAAGAAAAAGGGGCTTTCCATGTAACCATGATGACAAAGGCTCTAGAATATTCTATAATGTAACTCTAGTTAAGAGTTGAATGACTCAAATCTAAGCAATAGTAGGCTATCAGACTATGTTATAACTGGGTCACTAGGAGGAGAAGGGGTTTAATTCTTTTCAAATGCATTTGTTCCATACAAAGGTAGAGTAGTTGAGAGAGATAAGAAGAGAAAATATAGATATGCTTTCTTCACTATAGCAGCCCATAGGATATAGACCTTACTTTTTTGTATTCACAACCATTTTCTATTAAGAGAAAGATAACAAAGCAACCTCACCTTCTAGTTTGGTTTTCTCCCAAAAGTGTTTCCCAAGTTATATCTTGTGTCAATCGTGGGTTTTAGTTTTTATTTTTTTGTTCTCTATTTTATGTATAAATTTTAATTTTCATGCATACACAACAAACATTATCCTACAAATCTAGAAATCTAAAGAGTAATGAACCCTCATAATGTAGATTTCATTTTTTAAAATATAATTTTATTAGATATATTATGGAAAACTACGATTGAATATCTGTGAAAGTTTAAGGATCATAATAGATAAATAATTTAGTTGTATAGTCAATAATAGGCTCCTATTCGTGGTGGAAATATGCCTTGCACAATACCACAAAAGTTAGAACAGGCGTTTGATTTCTAGCTTCTCCTCCAAAACAATATAATGATCTGCCTCATATTGATATTTTATTCGTTAAGGAGAAATTATTAATAGCTCATTCTTGATTAAAAAATGTAACATTTTTTTATTCCATACTAAAAAGAAAATTTCAATTAAATATGTTAGAATGCAACATTAACATCAATGAATGAAGCTAAATTGTCTCTTAATGTGGTAGACATTTTGGAGATGAGGACATGTATAGATTTGCTAAAAATGTTAAAAACTCATTAAAATAGTAAAAAAGAACTATATAGATTTGCTAAAAATGTTAAAAACTCATTAAAATAGTAAAAAAGAACTAGATTGTATGCTTGCTAAATTTTTTGACTTACTTTGAAAGTTACATTTAGATGAATTTTTGGGTGTGTTTCATGATATTTGACATATATGGTGATTTTTCATTCCATGGATGATATAGCATGGAATGTAACATGAAATGTGGTTTATGGTATATATTTGTAGTTGATATAGATTATTCAATGAATTATTAAAATGAATTAATTTTAATATGAAGTTTGTTCACTTGGACATTTAAGATCTCTTAATTCTTTTGTGGATTCCATTCATTGAGGCACCATAGAGAAGCCACTTTTTTGGAGATTTTCCTACAAGAAATGTGTAGCATTGTAAATCACAAGTTACAGATACAAGCTAAATTTGGTATTTAGTAGATTGGTTTTGTATTTGGAAGATTAGGGATGGCACCAAAATGCCAAAATATTTGCCAATGTTCTTATGGGGGATATAAAACACATTGGAGTGCATACCTTTGGATTATAGATGGAGTCTATGGGTGCTCATGATGGATTGATAACATATAGATACTATGGATGATCATGGTGGATTGATGTAGACTTGCTTCTTGTAGCTACATAACCTTCGATTCATTATTGGATATGAAATTACCATTGTATCAATACATTTTTATTGTAGGCTAGACATCTCGCTTGTGTGGCCTACAATGGATAATTCAAGTTGGTTGTAATAGTGGAGGAACACCTAGAATTGTTGGTCTCCTATACCTCTCAAATAAATGAATAAAGGAGAGATTATTTACAATTGGTATTCACACACTTGTATGCAATATTGTGATGATATCTAACCAACTATAGAATTTGAGATCTAACTAGTTGTTGGTATTTCTCTCTCTCTATATCTCTCTATGAGATATTCACTTGTACTCGTATTTTGTCCCTCCCTTGTGGAAGTAGCATTTCTTAACCTTCTTGGATCTTATTGTAGTATATTGGAGTTCCATGGTTACTATTATCCCTTACATATTGGAGATTATGTTTTTGGGATAAAACCTTTTCATGTAATTCTGAGGAAGAAAATAAGAGGAGAATTCCTTTCCTTAGAGGTTGTGTTCGAGAGATTCTTGCACCTGGGTTTAAGTGGTTAAGCCAGGAATTGATTATTTACCCTATTCGATGCTTTTTGGATGGTTGTTTTACCCCAGCAAGTGTTATGTACATGTCTTTCCTTTACATAGTGTTTTCAAGGTCTTTCATTTCTTGATGGAACCCAAACACGCAATTAATTAATAGCGTATATTTATATTGATACATCTAATTTTAAAACATAGCCTAGGATTCATGGTTTATATAGAAAATATGACATTAAAAAAGGAAAAATAATGCATGTAATGCAAGTTAGGTTATTTATTACAATCCATGTTTGGCATGGGAACACCCACCAAAATCCATATTTTATGGAAAAAATTGGTGTATTGATATATAAATAAATAATCTATATCATATACGAGTTTTAGTAACTAATTTAAAGTATTTAGTGCACAGTAGTTGGAAGACTAAATATATATTATTCTAGAGATCAATAATTTTTTTCTCACTGGAGCCAAAGGCATGCATCTTACTTATAACATAGTGGAATGAAATTTGGTGCATACATAAGTATAGTTGTCCTGCATGTCATATCAAAATTTGAATATTTACCCTTCCATTTGGACAATTTAGAGGACATTTCTCTAAATGTATGTGACCATATTTACATATTAGCTATCATCCCTTTATAATTTCCATTACTATCATGCACAATATTTCTTACAATCTCTTGACTACGTACTTCTCTATATTGTTCCACTCTTTTTGCATTCTCTTATGTTTGCAACTCGAAATGATAGTCTTACCTTTCTCCCTTCCATTGAGACAATGTTTGCTTTCTACATGAAGTTTCTCCCTCTTAAGAATGCTTACTAACTATTGTCCTCTCTTTTGGGAGTGATTCCCAAGTCTTGCTACCTTGAATATGCAAGTACAAACTTCTTCTCATTATCAAATATGATACATTATGCTTTATTTATTCTATGTATAACTTCTCTATGTCCACATCCTTAATCCTCTCCAATAAATTTTCTGCCAACATATCAACACATAATTCATTATAGTAATGAAAATATCCCATGTGATCCTCGTAGCAATATTGATGGTCTTTCTTTAACTTCATCTGTGGACTTCATATGTTCATGTTATGTATTTCAATGCTATACTTAGCATCACTTTCATAACTTTTTCCATTTCTTCATTTAATAGATGGAAATTAAATTCATTTCCATATTTCTAAAATGATATGTGTTTCTCCTCTAATTATACACAATCTTTCTATTCAAAATCCATGGTCTTCAGAGAAAGTGTGATTACAATACATGGAAAAAATATCACATAGAACATTATCACTATAACCTATAATACACATTACTTATGTTCTTTCCTCTCACAATTTCACTATGCTATTCTTGTGACCATGGTACTCCATATAATTTCAAATGAGGTATGATCTTTGAATACAACCTCCAAATAGCTTTAGTGGACACCAAAATTTTTAAACTACGACCATTAATAACTTAATTACAAAAGTTACATCATGTCTCACATTTCATTTTGAAATTTTTTTCCTTTCTTATAGCTTTCCCAAAACCTCTTTCTCAAAATAAGATATTATAATCCTCCCTCTCGTAACATTTTACCATTTCTCTAACCCCAAGTCAATCACCTCACTTTTTACTATTGTTTTTTATACTTCTACAACATGAGTATCTTTGTCCTCTTTTGCTTCCTTTAGAATATTAAGACATTCATATGCCAATGTGTCCGCTAATTTTACATCTTTCTAATTTTCATCCTTGTCAACATTTGATCTTTTTTTAGTAGTTTGGCCCATAGGGGATTGAATCTCCTTCACATTCCTCTCTCTTTTATTTCAATTGTCCTCTCAAGTCATTGACATATCCTTATATTTTAGTACTTTCTCGTTAATTTCTTCCTAATTCTCAAGGTAGTAAATAATTCACTACAACAAAATGGAAAATTAATACATCAAATTCATCTTAAATGGAATTACTCAAACCATTCACACACATACCAATTGATTTTAAAATCTTCTCATTTTTCCCACACTTTATAAAAATTGTATAAAATTCCCTTGTGAACTCTTCCACATTCAATTTTTATTGCTTCAAATTATACAATGTATTTAACATATTTAAATCGTATCTATAATAATTTACTTTTTTGAGGTTTACTATCATTACCTTTTAGTCTTAATCTTTATTTCTCTCATATTCCCTTTCTAATTTCAACATCTCCCAACATAAATAAGAATTTCTTCTTCGCCTTATACATGCAAATTTAATCCTCATTGGATAATTTTTTTATTCATATTCAAAATATATTTCCTCCTTTTTCTTTTTTTCCCAGATGAAAAAATCCCCATATTTAAAAAAAAAATAGTATAGATACCAGTGGCATTCCCTAAGAGAAATAGACATGTATTAGCCCAAAAACCATGATCCAAGCATAAAAAAGTAATGAACCTTTAGGTGTTTATAGAATATGACTATAACTTACCTTTGTATATCAATCATTATCCATAGTTGTCCATAAAAAATGATCTCCTATGTGTAATCAAAATAAATTGCAAAATAGAGACAGTTGTATTTGTGCAGCTCTCCTGAGAAAAAGTCCATTTCTGATCATTTTTAAAACACTTCCTAGCACTAAGAGGAGTATTACCATGAAACAAAATTCACTAGAGAGGAATAAATATTTGTGTGTAAACTTATGTCATAAAATCCTTGTGAAAGGACTTCCATATGTTCCATAGCTTCGTAGAATAAAATGAACCGCCTATGTGAAATCCCCTAGAATATTTAAAAAATATGTATGCAGAAAAGATAAGTAAATATCATCTAGAAGGAGACACCAGATAAATTAGATATAAGTGGTATTTCAAGGGAGCTCAACTACTCTTGAGGGAAGAGCCGTAGAGGGTGGTTTATGCCTTGCTCTCTTTGATTTCCTAGAGACCCTCAACCATCACCAATCCCCCTTTCGAAAGGAGATTTACTTCCTCGTTTTGAATCCTATATACATGAGAAATGGAAATAGATGAGAAATCCTTATCCATTTTGTGATGTTTCAGTAGAGAGGAAGAAGAGTGTAAATTTTCAGCTAAGCTTTCCCATTCACCCATTTTATCACATATAATGAATATATATATATATATACATATATATATATATATATATATATATATATATATATATATATATATATATATATATAGCTTACTGATATTTTAGAATTTTTCCCATTGTAGGATAAATTTTAGTGCAAATAACTTTTTGAAATAATTTGAAGTAGGACTAATGTAGTAAGAGAAGGAGAAAAAATGTTGGTCAAAGAGATAGAGAATTCCCCTCCCCCATAATGGGGGAAGTATTTGTAGCCCCATTGAAGACAATTAAAGACTTATCCTTTTGAATTTGGATATCTGAATGATGTGGCTAAGACTGGAGTTGAGTATTTTCCAATAAATAATCCTAAATTGATAATCTATTGCATACCACTATGAGGTAAGAGCTTCATTGTTCTTCGAAACAAGTAGAGTTTCATTCCATCCATATTCCCCAGCACACCACGAGGGGAAGAGAATTTAAATTCCTTGTGGATTTTTATATATCTATGATTTGAAGTAATTTTCTATAGTGAGACCATGCCAAGAAAATTAATTTCCAATTATGTATTTTATTTCCTTTTAAAATTTCTTTGGGAGTGTGAAATGTTTGAAGATATGAGGAGTGGATTCACATCTTGCAAGTAGAGGGGACATTTGATCGGTCCATTACATAAGTGCTTCTAAGGCACTTTCGAAGTAGGTGCTTTATTATTAAGAAGCACCCACATAAATAACTTTTATTTAGGAGTATAGGATAGTTTACATTGTTTTTTTGACCGCCAAGGAGGGAAAACTTGTTCCTCCTTTAGGAAAGGGACAAATATCCTTATTTTCGGCTATATGAGCCTGATGTAGAAAATGAACAAACAAATGAATAATCAGTTGGGGAGAGACATATCATTCCATGTAGAAGGTAAGATGTGTATTTCCTTCATTCCTAGCCAATTGGTCCTCAAGGTGATGTTTAGTTGCATCCTTCCATGATTTCAAACCGATATATCCAATTCTATTTGAAATATAATGTCAATAGAGTATCCCTTCGGAGTTTAAAGCCTATATAAGATGCTCATAAATGATATAAGAATTTCTTTCTCACAACATACTTGCAAGATGAATTTTTTGTGGTCTCTAAAATGAGGGCTCAACTAAGTTGCATGGAAATTTGCTCCTATGAAAGGAGACTTTCCACAATTCATTCCTAAATGAAATAAAATTTTAATATTCCATGAAAATAGTCACAATAAAACCTATTCTATCATGATTAGGGAAAGGAATAGTCCTTGTCCTTCTCAAGAGCAAGGTATAAAAAGGGGGGGGAAACTCTAACTTAATTCAATGTTAAGATGTGCTAACAAATTCTATAAGAAAACATATATTTTGCAACAATTAGAAAAGATATGCATTAATGATAACCTTAATAATAAGATAGGCCTCTCATGCATATACTTAAATCCAATTATTAACGAATGGATTCAATATTAGATGTATTATTGTATTAAAGAAATAGTTCATTCAACAGAATAACAATTTAAATAATACAACATTGCAACTAATTGATAAATAGTTATCAACAACTACGAGCAAATCTCTTCAAATCGTGATTCAAAATATGTTCGACCCTACAAAGATAACTTTACAACATTTAAAATAGTATAAAATTAATGAAATTAATAATAATTCTAACATCAATTATTTATACATTAATTCGAAATAGAATTAAATAAAATTTTAATTAACATAATTGACATAACAACAAGCCTACAAATCATACAACAGTGCATGAAAAATGAAATTTTCTATTATCTCCAAAATGTTTACTCTTGTACAGTCCTTTCAGTCTCAAACTCTTTCAAGAAGCACCTTTAGAGTAGTGAAAAATCCTCTCCTCTCAAAGATCAAAGCTCTACCTACTCTATGGAAAAACGCCCATTATTTACAATAGTGAAAAATATAATCTCTTGTTTTAGAATTCCCCCATATAGTCTCTCGATCCAAAACCCTATTACAAGACAAAGGCAATGCTTTTTATAATTTACAAAGAGATTGAAAATTGAGGTCTATTTCACATATTTCTCAACAAAATGTAACCGAAAGACAAACATAACCCATGACAGTTCAATGTAACTCAAAATTCCTCATTGGGTAGTTGTTGCCAAATTTCATTTTCTAGAAAAGTTGGTAACTGATCGATCCCCAAAATTTCACTTTATTTCTATGATTGGTTTCTACTAAAAAATTCTAATAATTATCTTCCGTACAAGTATTTGTGTTCTGACCTGGTGCCATGATGATCTTGATTTCAATCACCTCGACGTGATTTTAACTACCTGTGGGATATCTGCAAACAGAGAAAACAATGAGTTAAATTGGTTATTAAACAATAAATAAAAATACAAAATAAAACCCAAATTTCATATTATTACACGTTTGCTCAAATGGCGAAGTGTGAGTGGTTACAGTGATAGTGATGTGGCGGTGGGAATAATGACGTGGATGCCCACATCACCTTGGAAAAATCACACAACACTCTTATATAAATAGTTGGGGTTCATTACTATTGGGGTGCAATGGAACATATAGAGGAAACAAACTTTATGCAAATGGTAGGAGGAATGCACGAAGGGAGGACCCAGTTGATGCTTGTGTGGATGTCCACATCACTGCGATCCTTTATATCCCAGCAAAAATGAAAGGAGAAACCTAGAAAGCCTCTACGATGAAGTGGAATAGAGGAGAATCAAAGCATTACTTGAACAACAAGAAGAAGGGATGTGTGGAGGGAGTGGGCTTGCATATCTTTGTGGAAATCTTAGATCACCTTGATCCTTGTTTCCTCGGAAATTTAGAATGTACAAAATTGTGAAACCTCATGGGTAATTGCTATAGGGCGAGATAGGAGGAATCACAAGGTTGTTGTGGACGAATAAGATATATATAATTGATGTGTCGGATGATTAATCACACCGGGAACAAAATATGGGGATTAGCCAACGGAGCTTCACTCGAACATTCTAAGATAATACTACGGGGTGAGGTGGAAGATGGTCCAATGGGAAAATATGTGAGTCAATGAAAGTTCTAGGTTGAGAGTTGTGTCCCCTCAGGAATGGCATCCCCAAGATAATGAAAGGTATAAATATTAAAAGTTTTAGGCATAAAAGGTATGGGATGATGTGTAAGGCGGGAGAATCGATGTCGAACGAAATAATGGAAACGTTAGTGGAAGGGGCCCAAATGCAATTATGTGTTAGTTACTTCTCTTGGGAGTTTGTTCCCAACACTTTTAAATGGAGAAGTGAAGGGAACCCTTGGGAAAAGTCATTCAGGGTGTAATGTTACATAATAAAATAATAATATATGAGTAAATAAATAATAAACAATAGAGAAAAGGTAATAATAGTAAATAAATAATAAAATAAGAAAAAGTTAAATTAAGAGAAATATTGTATTAAGTAAAACTTAAAATAAAGCAATAAGGTCGGCATGTTGACACATGGAATATGTATGTGCAGATTGCTTTTCCTCTTTGGAATTGTTTGGTCTATTTAATGGACAATGAGGAGGAAGAGATTTATTCATTGCTTCCAATGGAAAAAAAGTGTTGTGAGACAAATGATTTCCTAGAAATAGTACATTGATTGAGGTCTCACGGGTGGCTAGTTATAGAAATGTTATGTGCAGCTGACCCTGTGGTTGGGTGGAAGGTCGTCCCAAAAACTTGGTTTCAATTAGTGGGATTCAAATAGTGTTCAACATTGAAATAACAAGGAATATCATCACTACAAGTAAGACATGTTTTCTCATGTTTTTTAAAAATTCTATGCTAATTACTTGAATAATTTGTGTGTTGATTTTTAATTACATAACAGATACAATTAGTTATATATTTTAATAATGGGTTTTCACATTGTAATGACGCATTCAGATAATTGAGCAAGTGCATGAATGCAAACGTATGAATACACCACGTGCAAGATGGTCCCACATATTATGTTATCTTGGATGATTGTGTCACCCGAGAGGTAAACCCCTAGGAGAAATTAAAATAGTTTCTTGCAAAAAAATTGGGAAGATGCCTCGGGTATACCTGTTAAGCATGAAAGAAAGCATTCTGGATGCATTTGAATAGTCTAAATTTTGTTTAGTATGAAGGGTTATGTAAAGTTTTTCATTCATGGTAATTATATATATATATATAAAACATATGGGAGCCAAGATGATTATATCGAATATTTATATACAGGGCTTGAAGTTGGTGGTTTTGGGCTTTGGCCCTTTTAATCATCAATTATTATGTTTCCAATATTATATTTATAATATTTATAATTAATTACAATTATATTATTAAACTAATTAAACTAATATTAATTAAATAAAGTCAATTATTAAATAATTAAAATAATAGTTAACCAAATCAACCAAATTAATAAATAAAAATTATATCTAGAAATCAACTAATTTTAATTAACTAAATTAAATTAAAATTAAGTTAATTAATTAAAACATATTAATATTAGCTTTATTTACAATTTATATTTATATATATATATATATATATATATATATATATATATATATATATATATATATGCCCACCAATTTAAAGGGATCAAATTTCAAATGATCAAATTATCGTGCAGTGAAATTGAACAAAATCATTGGCGTTGAAAAGCTGGCAAGGAATCGAAAGCGATGGAACTATAAGAAACAAAATTAAAAAATTAAGTTGAAAATAATTTTAGAATAAGTCAACAAAATGTTATATATATATGCCCACCAATTTAAAGGGATCAAATTTCAAATGATCAAATTATCGTGCAGTGAAATTGAACAAAATCATTGGCGTTGAAAAGCTGGCAAGGAATCGAAAGCGATGGAACTATAAGAAACAAAATTAAAAAATTAAGTTGAAAATAATTTTAGAATAAGTCAACAAAATGTCAAAGAAAGCTAAACGTGATATAAGAAAATGTCACATATAGGGCCCCATAATTTTCAAAAAGCTAAGGGGGATGCTGTGGCCACAACAATCAGCAATACATTGGGATGAAGTAGTTAAATCTGGTTAAGATAATCAACCTTAATTTACCAAATATTGAAATACAAGTTTCCAACATATCCTTATGTATTATCAATTCCAAATCTCCCACGTAAGATACATTTGAAGTAGATAAGCACTTTAAAATAAAAGCACATGAATGCAGAGTTCTAAAACCATGAATCCAAATATAGGGAATAATGATTATTTTTGTCCTCTCTCTACTTACCATATAGAAAAGATATTTTGGAGTATTTTTTTAGTTTTATTATGCATCTATATAGTATAAATTACCTCTTTTTCCCAACATTTATTTATTGCTAGTAGGCCTATTTAGTGCGTCAAAGAAGTTTCCTTGATACCATGTATGCCTTGACCCACTACTAGCGAGCATTCAATACCCCGATGGGTTTGCATACGCTTCCCAAAAATAAGTTCTTTCAAATCTCTTACATGCCACCCTTTTGATTAACATATTTGGAGAATTTCTTTTAGAAATTCGGTGAAGGGAGAAGGGCGGTATAAGATGTTTCCTAAGAGAAATAAATGTGATAGTAGTCATGTTTGGCCCAACTAATCTTCCCTTCATTTACCAATGTAGAGGTTTTAAATATGGAGGGTTGTGAGAGGAATTCAAAGAAGGTTGAAGCAAATTCATTCCTTTATAAACATGACCTTAAATGACTTCAATCATATCTCAATGTTCACCATGATAAATGGTGAATGTGAGAGAAAAGTGAAAACATAATAAGAATAACCTTTAGATAAATGAAATCCTATTGAAAATCAAGAGTAAGAATTTCCTCAAGTAAAACAACTAATGTGGCATAAGAAAGATTCCCCCATACTTAATTCGGTAATATCACAAAATACAATCAAGTCAAAAGTGAAACTAGTAAAATTGCAAACCCAAAATAAAAATGAAGAAGATGTGATTAAGAGAAAACTTCAACAAAATAACTCATGAAAATATGTCTCAAAAAAATGAGAGAATATGAGGCAAGAATATGTGATTTATATAAATTAATTATCTCTTGCAAAGTTATAACTAATTAGGCCTTTTATTCAAAATAATTAGGGAGTAGTTATGAATATAGGATGAAGTGGCATCAAATGTTCCTTTTGTTTCAAATATACTAAATGAAAACATGGTAAAGTAAAGAGACTCCCTGATGTAGTCAATTTGCAATTCGATCATCAACACAACTACTTTTCTCAACTTGAAAGCATGAGAAGAGAAATAGAAGAATCAAACCTTCAACAAGGCTTAAAAAAAACCTTCAAAAAATAAAGCATAGATCTGAAAATATTTATGTTAAGATGAAACTAAAAAAAGAATGAAAATAAATTCAAGAAGAAAATAAGCATATGGAATTTATACCTTCAGGAATATTATTTTCGCTTACCTTATAAGTCTTTATTTCCTGCAAGTTTCATCTTCAAAGAGGTAATATCTTTTGATGATTAAGATTAATATTAACATATGCCCAATATCATCAAATTTATTAAATTAAACTAATGTAAGCACCTAATCTATGAAAAGTAGCCAATGAAATGGTCTTTACAATTCAAGTCATAATGTGGACTAGATAGAAACTTCATGATTATATATTGGCCCCAAATATTCTTTTAAAACCAACTTAGTTAAATATAAGTCCCAACCCATGTGACATTTTACTTCATATGGAGGTAGTACTTGGAATTTAATAAACATTTCAATCCTATAGCGGAGCAATATAACTAGGTCCTAGGGAAGATCTAAATTGTTCTAACAACAATACTTTACAAAAGGAATTAAAATGAAGAGAAAAGGGACCTTATGTTCAACATGAGTATTCCATTGATGTGGAGTGAATCCCTTTGTAATTAGCATATTTGAAAGGATTTTGTAGAGGAAAAAAGTAATAGATGTAAATTTGAATTATGTGCCACCATGGCTGACCAACTTGTAATCCTTGTCATTCCATCAATTAAACCCCCATGGAAAGCAAGTTATGTTGCTTTGAAAAATTTTCGGAATTCATTTGTTCCAGGGTGATGTATAGTGAAACAAAAGGATATAACGCACATGAGGTAAAGGAACCACATAAGCAAAGATGTTGATGATCATGTCACCCGAGGAATAAAATCTTAGGGAAAATGAAATGAGACACCTGGAGAAATATCTAGGGTGTAAACTTTTCGAGCAAGGAAAACATTACCAAAAATCAATGGCACTTGCTATAAAATAATATGTATCATCACAACATTTTATAGATGAGGTTTTTTTAGAGATTCACTAAGACACAGTTCCATGACGGGAAATGGAACAACAATTAAAACCTATTGTAAATATGTCTACACTGAGAGTGAGGAGTTGTGATAGATAAAGTAATAACAAGTAAAAATTCTACTAGGTGATGGTATTTATGCCAAAACTTGTAGGTTTGATGTAGGTTTTAACCCCATACAAAAATTACCTACATACGAATTCTAAAACAAAGAAAATAAACAATGCGAGAGCATAACACATAAAAGACATATACACAGAGAGTTTCCCCTGGATCCCAAAATTGGGACTACCAGCTTGATTTTTCATTATGCTCCTTTCAATGTTACAATACATATTTGGACATGCCAAAGCATCCAATACCATGGACCGGAAACCATCACATCCAAAACCATGTGCGAAAACCATGCACAAAAACATAGGTAGATATGCCCAACCTAATATAGGGTCCAAAAAATATTTCCCCGAGCCGCTACCCTGGACCACGTAGACTGCCCCCCTCAAACCCCCCATATAGGGGGGGTGTCACCCCCCCATAACCTGCCCACTGCACAGTCGGTGCAATAAAGGGGGGGCTTCGCCCTCCCTCTAACCCCTTATTTAACTAGGGGGGCTAGTCATGGAAAGAATATAACACAACCCAACATTCTACCACTTGTTGTTTTCCTTCCACAGGGGGCCATAGGAAAGCTTAGTCATTTATCCAGCCTTGAAATACCCATTGTTTCTCTAGACCAAGAGAACTTCTCAGAGCTCACAATTTTTTTCAATGCATCTGCAATATTCTTCAAAGTGTCCACCTTTACCAGCAACACGTTTTTGTCTTCTATCATATCCCTCACGAAGTCATACTGAACATCAATGTTCTTTGTCTTTGAATGGTAAGAAGGGTTATTTGCCAATAAAAATGCACTTTGGCTGTCACAGTCTATCCTTACAGCTCCCTGTACTAACCCCATACTTGAACACAATCTCTGCAACCAAATGGCTTCCTTGCTTGCATGAGTGGCTACCATGTATTCTGCCTCTATAGTTGATAGTGCCACTAAAAATTGTTTCTTACTCATCCAATTGACTGCACCTCCAAATAGGTTAAACACATACCCACTTGTAGAACTTCTCTAATCCAGATCTCTAGCTTAGTCTGCATCAACAAAGCCGCGAATATCCAACACTCGTTCTAATATTGGTCTTCCTTGGTAGCACAAACCATAATCACTAGTGCCATGCAAAAACCTAGAAACCTGCTTCACTGCTGAAACCTGCTCAATACTCCCACTACATATGGAATGTCTAGTCTAGTTTAGACCATTGCGTACATCATGCTACCAACTGCACTTTCATATGGAACAAGGGACATGTTGTCTTCCTCTTCTTGTGTCTTGGGTCACTACTCGGTAGATAACTTTACATCTAGAGGAATAGGAACCTTCATCAGCTTACTATCCTACATATTAAACCTCTGCAGTATTGTCTCGACATACTTCCTCTGGTTTAACCAGAGCTTCCTCTTTGCCTGCTCTCTTTTAATTTCCATGCCCAAAATATAGTTCGCAGCACCAAGATCTTTCATGTTGAATTTGGAGGACAATTGGGTCTTAAAATCCTAGATAATTTCTTTGTCATTTCCAACCAGCAACATATCATCCACATGCAAGACCAGATAAATAACACGGTCACCAAATAATTTAAAATACATATAGTGATATGCTTTCCTTCTGGTGAAGCCAAGTCCCCATATAAATGTATCAAATTCCTGATACCACATCCTTGGTGACTATTTTAACCCATATAGAGACTTCTTTAACTTTCATACTAGTTCTTTCTTACCCTTAGCGCAAAACCATTAGGTTGCTTCATGTATATCTCCTCTTCCAGATCCCCGTGAAGAAATGATGTATTCACATCCATTTGTTCTACCTCAAAATAAAAATCAGCAGCAATAGATAAAAGTAATCTAATAGAAGCTATGTTGACAACATGAGAAAAAATATCATCAAAATCAATTCCTGACACCTGGGAATAACCTTTTGCTACTAACTGAGCTTTGTATTTCTCCACCTTTCCTTCTGCATTTGTCTCCTTCTTGAACACCCATTTGCTACCAATGGGTTTCCTTCCAGCTGACAACTCCACTAGATCCCAAGCCTCATTTTTGTGCAAATATGCCATTTCATTAACCATGGCCTCTTTCCAGAGTTTGCCATCCTCTGAATATATTGCTTCCTTCATAGTTCTGAGATCATCATTAGTAATAGATAAAGAAAATTTTGAACAAAAAGAAGATAGACTATACCTTTCTAGCTGCCTTCTTTCTTGAACAGATCTTCTCACACCTGGAGTTTGTGGCTCTTCATCTTCTGACTCCTCCTCTATTGTAGAGTTTGATTCTTCCTCCTTAAGCTCAAACTCTATCTGTTCAGGTTCCTTTGGTTGGACTTCATGTTTAATCACATCTTTTGCTTCTCTAAACTCGACATCTCGGTTGTCCACAACTTTCCTTGTTACTGGGTTCCAAAGCTTATAACCCTCTAAACCATCCTTATACCCAATAAAGATGCACCTTTCAGATTTACTCGCCAACTTCGTTCTTTTCTCCTTTGGAACTTGTACATATGCATCACATCCAAATACCCTTACACGTGAAAGAGAGGGTTTCTTACCAGTCCATACCTCTTGTGGAGTCTTATCCTCCAATGCTGATGAAGGTGAATTGTTGTCCAGGTAACATGTTGTCTCCACCGCCTTTGCCTAGAATTCCTATCCTAACCCGACACCACTGGGAATGCTTCTTTCCCTTTCCATCAATGTCTTGTTCATTCTTTCTACAACTCCATTTTTCTCTTGTGTGTTTGGAGTAGTCTTCTGCCGTGCTATACCACACTTCTTATAGAATTCTTCAAATTCCTTGCTGCAAAACTCTCCACCATTATTTGACCTCAACACCTTTATCTTCTTCTCTACTGGTTTTCCACCAGAGCCTTAAATTCTTAAAACCTGTCAAAGACTTCAGATTTCTTCTACATATCCATGTATTCCTTAAGAAGTCATCTATAAATTATAGATATTACACGGACTTACCCAGTGATGGAACCTTCACAGGTCCAAACACATCACTGTGCATATTCTCTAATATCTGTTTCACCCTCTTACCACCAGAGGGGAAGCTGAACTAATTATGCTTCCCATATACCCAATTTTTACAGAAATCAAAATCCAAAGAGCTATTGCTCATACCTTCTACCATACCTTTATGATGAAGTATTCGAAGGCCCTTCTCTCCAATATGTCCAAGCCATTGATGCCACAACATGGTCTTCTCTCCAGAGACCACTAAATTTTCTGCTCCACTTTCAGGAACCACATAATTGTTGCACCCATCAACAGCAGTGCTACCTTGTAGCTTGTACAGAGTTCCAATCCAAACACGCTGCATCAATACCAGTGTTACCTTGCAGCTTGTTCTGCATCTTCCTGCATCAACAACTTTACTTTTTCGCGACCAACGATTGTAGCCTTCTTATCATTCCCTAAGAAGACATCACCACCATCATATTTCTCATACTTGCAGAACCACTCTCTATGGGGAGTGAAGTGAAAGGATGCACATGAGTCAATCAACCATACCTCATGATCTACATGTGTAGTTGAAGAAGCCAAGCACACATCCCCACATTCATATGAGGTGGTTTTTGCCTCTGCAGAAGGAGCATCATCAGATCCCTTTCTTTTGTAAGGAGCTTTAGATTTACAATCCCTTTTGTAGTGTCCTTCCTTTCCGCATTTCCAACAAGCCACCCTTACAGGTTTTCCTGGAGATTTAGATCTCCCTCTAGATTTAGATCTCCCACTTGATCACTTATTTTTGTTTCTATTCTAGGACCATTCTCGTACAGACAAGGCATCACCATTCTGGCTATCGACATTTTTCCATCTCATCCCCTCTGTCAGCAAGGATGAGACTATTTTATCAAACTGCGAGGCAGTTGCATTGCTACCTATTGCAATAACCAGATTATCCCACGAATCTGGTAGAGAACACTACAAACCGACGCACTTATCTCATCTGAAATTTTAATATCAGCAGATAATAATTGACTTACTGTAGTATTAAAACCGTTTAGATGTTCTATCACCAAGTCTCCATATTTCATTCTTAGGTTATACAACTTTTTCTATAGGGACCGTTTATTCACTAGAGACTTAGATTGCCATAAAGTCCCTAACTTGTCCCACAAAGCCTTAGCCATAGCTTCCCCTGATACATTCAACAATACTGAATTTGAGACACACAATTGTATTGTGTTCTTTGCCTTTCAATCCAACTTCTTCCATTCTTCATCGGACACTCCCATTGGTTTACTACCCAGATCTACCACGATCCACTGATCTATATTAGCCAATAGATTGTCCATATTGAGTTTCCACAACTCAAAACTCTGACCATTAAATTTCCAATCTCTATCTTTCCACTGCTTGCCATCTTCCTTCACCACCAAAATCGATCCTATAGATCTCCCAGTGAACAGTGTCTACCAGAGGCCCGAGCAAAACCCCTCAGCAACAAAGGCATCCCCTTGAAGCCAAAACAATTCTGATACCAAATGTAGGTTTTAATCCTATACATAAATTACTTGGATACGAATTCTAAAACACAAAAAATAAAGAATGCAATAGCATAACACATAAAACACATACAGAGAGCTTTTCCCCTGGATCCCAAAATAGGGACTACCAGCTTTATTTTTCATTATGTTCCTTTCAATGTTACAATGCATATTTATACATGCCGAAGCATCCAATACCATGGACCGAAAACCATCGCATTCAAAACCATGTGCGAAAGCCATGCACAAAACCATAGGTAGGTCCGCCGAACCTAATATAGGGTCCAAATTTTTTTTCCTCAGGGCATTGCCCCCAACCCCATAGAGGGGGGCTACTCGCACCCCGCTGGACAATCAACACAATGAAGGGGGGGCTCCGGCCCCCCCTGCTAACCCCCTAGTTCACTAGGTGGGCAAGTCGTGGAAAGAATATACCACAACCCAACAAAACTTAGATGTTAGGGTACAATAATATAAATAGGAGCTAAGCACTTATTAAATTTAACCTTCCATTGGTGACACTTTAGTTTAAATAATGCGATCACAAGGAGTTTTAATTATAATGGTTTTGAACCATTCACTTCAAAATAACAGGCTTGATGCTGACTTATTTCATACCTACACTAATTATAACAAAACAAGAACAAAGTAGATTTGAAGTATCCTACTCCCACTCCCACTCTAGTCACTAAAATAACTAAGACTAAGTATAGTGGGTGAATTCATGAAGATGGGTTACACTTGTGGACCAAATGTGGTGATCAAATTTAAAAATTTTACTCTTAAGGAATTGAAACCCTCAAAATTCATATAAGCATTATGAATTTTGATTCAGAGTAAAAACATAATTTCTGGAGAATTATGTTGTTGTCCTAATGATATTTTTTTCAAAAGAATTTATTGTCATATAATTTGTCAATTTTATATTAAATTAAATTTTTGTCCTTTTGAATTTTGGAACATCTTAAGAGATATGAATGTGTTCATGTAGCATAAATTAGTCTAAAATGTTTATTTTTTTCCTTTATTGTAAGTCAAAGTTCTATTCATTCAACAAAAAAAAAGTACATTAGTTTCAAAATGCAGGTAGTCTCACCCCGGCCAGGTTTGATGACTACTGTGATCAACATATGACAAAGAAACAAAAGAACAACTAGAGACACATTCCACAACTTACGATTCCAAAAGCACTAGAAAACATGTAAAACAGGTAAGACAGTTATAACCATGATCAATCATCTGAAGTAATTGAGGCAAGATTGTACATAGAAGTCCCTAAAGGAGGAGGAAAGAAGGGACATTGGACATGCTCCTCAAAGTGTGTTGTCCATGATTCCAACTTCTCTAGGTTCTCTGATATCAAATTATTGCCATCCTGGACCACCACAATCCATTCCCGAGCATGACATTGAAATTAATGTATTTTGTTTAAAGTGGCAATGGGTGTGGCATGTTCTTCCTGCCCCACCCTCTTTGAAGTTTCCAAACATTCCAACAAAGATTGAATAAAATCCAAACAGGTACCCAAACAAGAATTTTTTTCTATCATACCTCCACACTGATACCATCATCTTGTCCCTCGGCTACCATTTTCCCTTCACCACTACCCCCCACCCGACTTCAGAGTCTACCCGTTTCTCCTTCACGACTAGACGAAGAATAGCCATGACCATCGCGACTAACCATAAAACCACCACATCCCCCACAACCTCCAGAAGTAGCCTGACCATATATGCCAATGGTGTGACCACCCGGACCAAAGGATGGAGATGTGTATGCTACCATTGACACTTGCAAATAAGAGCCCCGCCCTCACGACCTAGTAGAAATTTGTTGAGTCAGACGGAGGAAGAAAGCATTACATGGCTCCTCACACATCACAACAGTACTACCTTCTCCAGGAAAAGATGAAACAAGCACAGAGAGACTATACCACACCCAAATTATGACTATAGGGCGGCCTCTCAACCCCATACTAAGAGAAATACCTTGTTCAATAATGGTAACTACTAGACGCTAAAGCCCCAAATTGACGAGAAGACTATTAGCTTTAACTATGGTAACTAACGGATGCAAAGGACCTAGACTGACAAGGAGATTATTAGCCAGTGAATTGTAGACACCAACACCTTTGAGACAAAAATCTAACAAGACACCTTGTGAGCTACCCTCTCCCCACAACGAGAGAGCTATATGGATACTCAAGGGTTTAAACTAGCAACTGTGAAGAGATAGAAGGGAGCTAAAAGCTCGAATACCTGATCACCCACTACTGAGTTCACTAGTTGCCTTAGTTGTAATGAGGCGAACACTTATCCTTCTCTAAGAAGCCAACAACCACCCATAATGAAAGAAAGTAGCTACTTCAATATCCCCAATGCTAAGGAAAAGGAACCCATGGAGGAATAGCCAGCAATCCCATTCAAGGTACTAAACACAAGAGTGCTCTGTGAAACTTAAGCTTCAGTCTCGACCATTAATCTGCCACAGTAGCCACAAAATTTTCCAAAGAATATTTTCACCACCTTCCAAATATCTGAGTCGCTCATCCAATTCCTCTCCCATTAAGTTCGATGGATTCTTTGTATGCCCAACATTAACATCCCACATACGAAGATTACTGTGGGAAGTCAAGTTTGTTGGTCCCAGCGTCATCGTCCAAGTGTCTACCATCATCCTCCACGCGTTGGGTTTGTTGCTATGTTTCTCATCCCCGTTGGGGATAAAATGTGTAATTTTTCATATATATATATATATATATATATATATATATATATATATATATAAGCATTCTCTACATGGAGAGAACTATGTTTTTCATATTGAAAAGTTATTTTTTTATGCAAAAATATACTTTTTATTGTTTTCCAAAGTTAGCGAAGTAATATTTCAATTACATTTTGCAGACACATGTTCACGTAAAGAAAACTTCTACTCTTCAAATAAATTCAAAAACCAAGAGTAAACCTTTGAAGTGGAATCATAAACAAAGATATTTGCATTTTTTTATTTTTTTGGTTTTGTAATTTTTATGTTATTGAGTTTGTATTCAATCCCTTTGAAACTGTCCAAAAAAAATCCAATCATTATGTTTAAAAGAAATTAGACAAAAAATATGATCTGAATTTGAACATGTCAAAATCATATGCCTTTTGATACACGATTCATTCACGAATCCAACATTATCAACTCCACTAGATAAGGGCAAATTATGTTTGAATTTTGCTAGGGTACAAAATGGTGTTGTGGAGAAATGTGCATAAGGGGAGCTAAAACTCCATTTTTTAGGCCCTCAACAGCTCAGTCAAGCACTTAAAAAGCTCGATTGAGTGCTTAAGGTAACATTTAAAATAGTTTGATAGAGGGTTTAACAAACCCTAGATCGAGCTGTTGACATGGTTAAAAAAGGGTTCGATCAAGGTATAGCTCGATCAATCCATTTAAACCATAAACTCCCCATTGTGTTTTGGGAGTGAAGTTTAAAAGAATATCTGGATCAAGCTTTTAGCTTGATCTCGCATATTTCTTGATTAAGCTCCTATGTAACTATGGGTTACATACAATCTCGATTGAGAGTTCATTTTTAAGCACTCAAATAGCTTGATCGAGTGTTAAAATATAGCTCGATCGAGCTGCTTTTTTCTACCTCCCAACTACTGCAAGTGCCTAAAAGTGTAACCCATATTCATGCATTCACCCTTTTCATATTTCCAATGGATCCATTTAAGCTCTTTTATTCCTACAATCATATGTACAATAAGAGTTAGTAATATAAATATAATTAGTACTAAGATATGCAAAATAAAAGTGAATTTTGTTACACCTATCTCTAGTAAATACAATTAATGAAATTTATTTTCAGGAAAATTTTTAATGTAAGATTCCTCTAGCCACAATTCAATTCTATCATGATATGTACAATTGAAAGAATTAGTGAAAATAGCTTGAAGAATGTGATTATACTTTGTTTCTAGGTTATTTATAAGCTAAAAAGAATTTGTATTGGTCCCCAAAAATTTAAAGGGACTACCTTTTTCCCATAAAGGAGAGAGAAAAATATCTAAGAATGAAAAAGATTCTAATTTTTTAGGGTACTTTCCATTTCTACAATATCATCAAATTTACTAACTTTGACATTAGTGGGGGGGACTTTTGGACAAATTCTTATTTACAAAAGTGAAAGAATCATTAAGAAGGAAGGTAGATTCTTGTGTCAACATTTTATAGCAATAAGCTTCCAATGGAGAATGATCATGCATCTCATTCTAAACTTGTAGTGAATTGGAAAACTCAAAATTAGCACAATTAGAGGGAAACATATCATATTCATGCTTAGGAAACAATTATGAAGAGACAATATGGGAATCTAAAAATGGGTGAATATCACTCTTTGTTACAACTAATTCAATGGCATTGATGTTAGTGTAATCATGAAATATTATCACCTTCTCTTCTAAATCATAAAAATGATCTGAATATTTATAATTATTAAAAGGATTAGCAAGAGATTTGGTACTGATATCATTTTTAAATTCATCCCGAGTTAATCTAATAGAAATGTCACAACTTAGTTCATTATTACAAATTTCTTCTTCACTAAAATTTTAAAGAAGTCTTTTGGCATAAAGAACATCTAGATTATTATTATCTATATTCAAATCTAAAAATAAATATGAATACATAGAGTAATGATTTCCTAAATATAAAGGATTAGATGCTTTAATGGAGATTGAATGATTTTCATCACTGAAAGATGAAACATCTTCTACAAGAGAATTTTTATTATTAAGAAAATATTGAGTAAAACTAGTTTGCATTATTTCAGGATTAGTTTTAGAATAAATAGAGTTATTCATTGTCCATTAGTGGAATTTCGTGTTTCTAATTTTGTTGAGCCTAGTTATTATCCACAAGCATCAAAATATGTTTCAAGAAGACTTTCACATTTCATATCAGAATCTTTATATTCATTTTCTGAAGTTTGCAAACACATGAAGAAAACTTGTAAATTTCGTGGTGATACAATCTCAAGTTTATCAATACATTTAATATAATTAAAATGGATAGTAACTAATAAAGGTTCATACCTTTCCTTCTCATAAGTATTTATTTCATTATGTTGGTTAAGTACAAGAGAAGTAAACCATTCAGTCAAATCAATGTTTGAGGGTAGATCTTCAAGGTGCAATTTAAAAGCATGTGACATAAACCTATTACAAAATTCATTAACAGATTCATCAACATACAGAGGACTCTCAATTTCTAAACACAAATTTTCATAATTGTAGTTCTGATGGGCTAACAGAAAAACCTTCATAAAATGGTTCCATGAATGTATGGACTGAGATGATAGCATTTTGAACCATTTGTGAATCTGTATTTATAATTTGAGAGTAAATAACTTCTAACTTTGATTGTCGTTAGTGATATCAAAAGAATTACATTTATTCACAAATTGAAAAAGATGATCTAAAGTGGAAATCTTACTATAACCATCATATCACAATTTAGAAAATGATTCAAGCTACTTTTTGGGGATGCTTCTAGTAGGTTTACATGAACTAAAATCATGATTGAAGGTAACAATATGTATAGAAGTGATGATTGGTTTAAATATTTTAAAATAAAACTTGACACAAATTATAGTCGGCCTCCTTCTAGCACCAAAAATGTTGATGGCCAAAAATGACCTTCATCATCATTAGGGAGGTCACCTGGTTAGGCCTCCCTTTAGGCCCTTACACATTTGGGGTGGTGATTCTGACTGACTCAAATGGGTCTAGTTATCCTTTTCCTAAAACTAATCTAAATTAAATGTTAATCTAAACTAACTAATTTATATATACAAATCTAAGTCTAACACTTCCCTTTTCCTACTAAAATATGATAATATTTTTTGTTATTAGCAGGAAAAGGGAAAGGACATGCTTTCTCACAAAATGATTTCAAGAGGTAGCCTTTTATGCTTAGCCAAGGTACATGGAGCTTTTCTCCTATGAAAATAGAATTTCCATAATGCACACCTAAATGCAAATGCAATTGTAATCTACCATGAAGACAAGAAATAAAACCTATTCCATATTTATTAGGAAAATGAATAGTCCTTCTCCTTCTCAATAAAACTTTATTAATAGAGGGAAGAACTATAATTGAACTCAAGTTTAGGATGTGGTAACAAAGTATATAAATAATTCAGATATTTTGAATCAATTAGAACATATACGCATTAATGATAATCTAAATAAAAGGTTACTAAGGCCTCTCATAGATATACTTAAATCCAATTATTAACAAATAAATTCGACATTAGATATATTATTGTATTAAAGAGACAGTTCATTTAAAAAAACTCAAATTTACAAAAAATAAGATTGCAACTAATTGATAAATATTGTTGGGTTGTGTTATATTCTTTCCATGGCTAGCCCACGTAGCTAATTAGGGGGCTAGAGGGGGGGCAAAGCACCCCCCTTAGTTGCGCCGATTGCATAGCAGGGGGGTCATAGGGGGTTTGAGGGGTGCAGGTAGCCCCACTCTATGGGGTTTTGGAACCTATGTTATGTTGGGCGGACCCACCTATGGTTTTGCGCATGATTTTCATACATGTTTCTGGACGCGATGGTTTTTGGTCCATGGTATTGGATGCTTCAGCATGTATAAATATGTATTATAAGAATGAAAGGAACATAATGAAAAATCAAGCCGGTACTCCCCGTTTTGGGATCCAGGGGAGAGTCTTTGTGTATATGTGTTTTATGCTCTTGCATTGTTTATTTTCCATGTTTTAGAATTCGTATCCAAGTAATTTCTGTACGGGGTTAAAACCTACATTTGGTATCAGAGCTGTTTTAGCTTCAAGGGGATGCCTTTGTTGCTGAGGGACTTCGCTCGGGCCTGTGGTAGACCCTGTTTAGTAGGAGATCTGCAAGATTGATTCTGGTGTTGAAAGAAGATGGCAAGCAGTGGAAAGATAGAGATCAAGAAATCTAATGGTCAGAGTTTTGAGTTGTGGAAACTCAAGATGGAGGATCTGTTGATGGATAAAAATTAGTGGATCACTATAGATCCAGGTACTAAACCAATAGGAGTGTCCCATGAATAATGGGAGAAGTTGGATCGGAAGGCAAAGAGCACAATATGATTGTGTGTCTCAGATTTAGTATTGTTGAATGTATCAGGGGAAGCTACGATGAAGGATTTGTGAGACAAGTTAGGGACTTTGTACCAATCTAAGTCTCTGGTGAATAAACTGTTCATGTGGAAAAAGTTGTACAACCTGAGGATGAAAGATGGAGACTCAGTGATAGAGCATCTGAATGTATTTAATACTGTGGTAAGTCAGTCAGTGTATGTTGATATTAAAATTTTAGATGAAGATAAGTGCATCAGTTTGTTGTGTTCTCTACCAGATTCGTGGGATAGTCTGGTTATTGCAATAGGTAGCAATGCAACTACCTTGCAGTTTGATGAAATAGTCTCATCCTTGCTGATGGAGGAGATGAGATGGAAAAATATGGACAACCAGAATGGTGATGCCTTGTTTGTGCGAGGACGATCCCATAACAAAAATAAAAATAAGTCATTGAGTGGGAGATCTAAATCTCCAGGAAAACCTGTAAAAGTGGTGTGCTAAAAATGTGGAAAGAAAGGGCACTACAAGAGGGATTGTAAATCTAAAGCTCCTGATAAAGGAAAGTGATCTAATGATGCTCCTTCTGCAGAGGCAAAAACCACCTCAGATGAAGGCGGGGATGTGTACTTGGCTTATTCAAGTACACATGTAGATCATGAGGCATGGTTGATTGACTCAGGTGCATCCTTTCACTTCACTCCTTATAGAGAGTGGTTCTGTGAGTATGAGAAATACGATGGTGGTGATGTCTTCTTAGGGGATGATAGGAAGGCTAGAATCGTTGGCCGCGGAAAAGTAAAGTTGAAGTTGCAAGGTGAAAGGGTTAGAACACTTCCGGGTGTTCTACATATTCCTGCATTGGCTAGAAATATGATTTTTGTAAGGAAGTTGGATGATGCAGGTGTAAAAATAGTGTTCGAGAAGGATACCTGCAAGATGGTTCTGGGAGCACTGGTATTGATGTGGGGTGTTCGGATTGCAACTCTGTACAAGCTGCAAGGTAGCAAAGTTGTTGATGGGTGCGAAAGTTTTGTGGTTCCTGAATGTGGAGCAGAAAATCTAGTGGTCTCTGGAGAGAAGACCATGCTGTGGCATCAAAAGGTTGGACATACTGGAGGGAAAGGCCTTCGAATACTTCATGGTAAAGGTACAGTAGAAGGTATGAGTAATAGCTCTCTGGATTTTGATTTCTGTGAAAATTGTGTATATGGGAAGAAGAATCGGGTGAGTTTCCCCTCTGGTTGTAAGAGGGAAAAACATATATTAGAGGTTGTGAATAGCGATGTGTTTGGACCTGTGATGGTTCCGTCACTGGGTAAGTCTATGTACTATGTATCATTCATAGATGACTTCTCAAGGAATACATGGATATATTTCCTTAAGAAGAAACCTAAAGTCTTTGACAAGTTTAAAGGATTCAAGGTTCTAGTGGAAAACCAAATAGAGAAGAAGATAAAGGTGTTGAGGATAGATAACGGTGGAGAGTTTTGCAGTAAGGAATTTGAAGAATTCTTTAAGAAGTGTGGTATGGCACGGCAGAAGACTACTCCATATACACCTCAGGAAAATGGAGTTGCAGAAAGAATGAACAAGACATTGATGGAAAGGGAAAGAAGCATGCTTAATGGTGTTAGGTTAGGATAGGAATTCTAAGCAGAGGCGGTGGAGATAGCATGTTACCTGGTCAGTAGATCACCTTCATTACCGTTGGAGGATAAAACTCCACATGAGGTATGGACTGGTAAGAAACCCTCTCTTTCACATCTGAGGGTATTTGGATGTGATGCGTATGTGCATTTTCCAAAGGAGAAACAAGCCAAGCTGGATAGTAAATCTAAAAAGTACATCATTATTGGGTATAAGCATGGTTTAAAGGGTTATAAGCTTTGGAACCCAGTAACAACATTGTGTACAACCGAGATGTGGTGTTCAGAGAGGTGAAAGATGTTATTAAACATGAAGTCCAACCAAACGAACCTAAGAAGATAGAGTTTGAGCTAAAGGAGGAAGAATCAAACTCTATAGTAGAGGAGGAATCAGAAGATGAAGAGCCACACACTCCGGGTGTGAGAAGATGAGTTCGAGAAGGAAGGCAGCCAGAAAGGTATAGTCCATCTGCTTTCTGTTCAAATTTTGCATTATCTATTACTGATGATGATTCCAGAACTGTGAAGGAAGTAGTAGACTCAGAGGATGGAAAACTCTAGAAAGAGGCCATGGTTGATGAAACGGAATCTTTGCACAAAAATGAGGCTTCGAATCTGGTGGAGTTGCCGACTGGAAGGAAACCCATTGGTAGCAAATGGGTGTTCAAGAATAAGACAAATGCAAAAGGAAAGGTGGAGAAATACAAAGTTTGGTTAGTAGCAAAAGGTTATTCCCAGGTGCCGGGAATTGATTTTGGTGATATTTTTTCTCCTGTTGCCAAGGTAACTTCTATTATATTACTTTTATTTGTTGTTTTTACTTTTTATTTTGAGGTAGAACAAATGGATGTGAAGACAACATTTCTTCATGAGGATTTGGAAGAGGAGATCTACATGAAGAAACCTGAAGGCTTTGCGATGAAGGGTAAGAAATAACTGGTATGCAATTTAAAGAAGTCTTTGTATGGGTTAAAACAGTCACCAAGGACGTCGTATCAGAAATTTGATACATTTATATGGGGACTTGGCTTGACCAGAAGCAAAGAAGATCACTGGGTGTATTTTAAATTAATTGGTGACTATGTCGTTTATTTGGTCTTATATGTGGATGATATGTTGCTAGCTGGAAATGACAAAGAAATTATCTAGGATTTGAAGACCCAATTGTCCTCCAAATTTGACACGAAAGATATTGGTGCCGCAAACTATATTTTGGGCATGGAAATTAAAAGAGATCGGGCAAAGAGGAAGTATGTCGAGACAATATTGCAAAGATTTAATATGCGGGATAGTAAACCGGTGAAAGTTCCTATTCCTGTAGGTGTAAAGCTATTTGTTGAACAGTGTCCCAAGACACAAGAAGAGGAGGAGGACATGTCTTGTGTTCCATATGTAAGTGCAATTGGTATCCTGATGTATGCGATGGTATGTACTAGACCAGACATTACACATGCGATGGTAGTATTGAGCAGGTTTATGTGAAAACCAAGGAAGGAGTACTGGACAGCAGTGAAGCGGGTTTTCAGGTATTTGCATGGCACTAGTGATTATGGTTTGTGCTACCAAGGAAGACCAGGATTGGACAAAGTGTTCAATATTCGTGGCTTTGTTGATGCAGATTGGGTTGGAGATCTGGATCAGAGAAGATCTACAAGTGGGTATATGTTTAACCTATTTATGGGTGCAGTCAACTACAAAGGCAAAATACATGGTAGCCACTCATGCAAGCAAAGAGCAGAATGGTTGTAGAGATTGTGTTCCAGTATGGGGTTAGTACAGGGAGCTATAGCAATAGACTGTGACAGCCAAAGTGCAATTTTCTTGGAAAAGAACCCTGGATATCATTTAAAGTCAAAGCACATTGATGTTCAGTATCACTTCGCGAGGGATATGAGAGAAGACAAAAAGGTGTTGAAGGTAAAGGTGGACACTTTGAAGAATACTGCAGATGCATTGACAAAATCTGTGAGCTCTGAGAAGTTCTCTTGGTGTAGACAAACAATGGGCATTGCTGGGCTAGATAAATGACTAATCTCTCTTGTGGCCCCCTGTGGAAAGAAAAAAACAAGTGGGATAATGTTGGGTTGTGCTATATTCTTTCCATGACTAGCCAACGTAGTTAACTAGGGGGTGAGAGGGGGGGCGGAGCCCCCCCCCCCTTCGTTGCAACAATTGCGTAGCAGGGAGGTCACAAGGGTTTTAAGGGGTGCAGGTAACCCCACTCTATGGGGTCTGTGGCAGCGCCCCAGAAAATTTGGTTTTGGAACCTATGTTAGGTTGGGCGGACCCACCTATGGTTTTGTGCATGATTTTGGCACATGTTTTTAGACGTGATGGTTTTTGGTCCATGGTTTTGGACACGATGGTTTTCAGTCCATGGTTTTGGATGCTTTGGCATGTATAAATATGTATTATAACATTGAAAGGAACATAATGAAAAATCAAGCTGGTAGTCCCGGTTTTGGGATCCAGGCGAAAATATTTGTGTATATGTGTTTTATGCTCTTGCATTGTTTATTTTCTGTGTTTTAGAATTCGTATGCAAGTAATTTCTGTATGGGGTTAAAACCTACAAATATCAAACAACAACTACAAGAAAATATCCTTGAATCCATTATCAAATCCCGATTCAAAATCTATTTGGCCCTACAAAGATAGCTTTACAATATTTCAAATAGTATAAAATAAAATAAACTAATAATAGTTCTAACATTAATTATATATATGCCGAGTCCCACTAGCACAACCAGTTGAGGATGGGCCTTGTTAGTAACGTGAACCACAATCAAACCTCACGGAGGTTGTTACACTCATTCTAGGGGGAGGAGACACACTAAAATCTAGTTAGCTTATGGCTGGTGTGGCCTAGATTTGGTGCAATCCCTCGGTGATTTTGATGGATTATATGCCCCTAGGTTGTGATTTATCAATCCATAGGTCAAGCTTGGATAAACACATATCACTTGACAAAAGAAAACAAAAAAACATTAATTATATATACACTAATTCCTAACATACTTAAATCAACTTTTAATTAATATAAATGAAATAACAACAAGCCTACAAATCATATAATAGTGCATGAAAAATGAAATTCTTGTTATTAGCTACAAAATGTTTACTCTTATACAGTTGTTTCAATGTTGAACTCTTTTAATAAGCATCTTACAATAGTGCAATATCCTATCCTCTCAAAGATAAATGATCTACCTATTCTAAAGAAAAATGCCCATGATTTACAATAGTGTAATTGACAATGTTCTCCTACCAAATTCCCCCCTATAGTCTCTCGATCCAAAAACATATTACAAGAAAAATACAATGCTTTTTATAATTTGAAACTTGATTGAAAAGAGAGGTATCCTCAACATATTTCTCAAGAAAATGTAACCAACAGGACCAACATCACTCGGGACAGTTCATTGTAGCTACCCAAAGTAACTTATTGTGTAATTGTTGCCGAATTTGTTCTTCTAGAAAAGTTAGTAACTACATGATCTCAAAATTCACACTTTATTCCTATGATTGGATTTTATTAACAAATTATTATAGTTCTCTTCTGTGAAAGTATTTATGGTTTGATATAGTTTCATGATCATCAAGATTTCAATCGCCTCAACATGTTTTTAAATACTTGTGGCATAATTGCAAACAAAGAAAAACAATGAGTTAAGGTCAGTATTACACAATAAAAAAAAAGCAAAACAATACCCAAATTTTATCTTAATATACATTGGCTGGACTATTGAAGTGTGAGTGGTTACATTGATAGTGATGCGGTGGAGGGAATAATGACATGGATGCCTACATCATACCAATGAAATGGAACATATAGAGGAAGAAATCCTTGTGTGAATGGTGGAAGGAATGTGTAAAGGGAGGACCCACTGGATGATTGTGTGAATGTCCACATCACCTTGGTCCTTTATATCCTATTGCAAATGAAAGGAGCAACCTACAAAGCCTTTAGGGTGAAGTGGAATAAACGAGAAGAAAAGCCTTACAAGAACATCGAAAAGAAGGAACGTGTGGAGGTAGTGGGCTTTCATGTCCTTGTGGACCTATTACATCACCCAAGCACTTGTTCCCCTAACACTTTGGAATGGACATGGTTGTGAATGCTATGGGGTAATTTCTCCCAGGTGTTCTAGAAGGGAGGAAGGACCTTCAAGGTTGTAATGGATGAGTAACAGATATGTACATGATATGTTGGTTAGTGACCCACCACGAGAATGAAATCCTAGGAGAAATCAAGGGAGATATGCTCAAACTCCCTGGTGTAAATACTAGAGGGATGAGGTGGAATATGGTTGAATGTAAAACTCCGCAAGATAATGAAAGTGTTAGGTGGAGGGTTACATGATCTTGAGAATCGGATCCCGAATATAATGAAAGGTATTCACATTTAAATTTATCTATATAAAAGGTTAGGGATGATGTGGAAGGAAGGAGGATCGATGTTGAATGGAACAATTGAATCATGAGTGGAAGGGGACAATACACACATATATGTTGGTGAGGTATCCAGGGAGTTTTTCTTCACTCTTTTGAAAGGAGAAGCAAACAAAATCCCCTGGGAAGATCATTCTGGGATGACATGTTATGATAGTGGAGTAAGGTTGTGAGTGGAAAAGGATGAATATGCTATGTGGAAAAGGTACCCACATGTTATGTTGTCTTGGATGAATGTGTCACCCAAGAGGTAAAACCCTAGAAGAAATAAAAATATTTTCTTGCAAAAACTCTAAGGAAATGCATCCTAGATATGTGTCGAGGAAGAAGTAAAGCATTCATGAAATATTTTAAATAGTCTAAGTTTTGTTTAATATAGAGTCTTATGTAAAATATCTAGATCATGGTGGTTCTATTATATATGTATAGCATATGGGGATCATGATGATTATATCGAAGAGTTATAAACAAGTTTAAAAAATTCAAAGCAAAACAAAGGAAGCTAAATGTGATATTAACACAATCCATTTATAGGGCCCCAAAACTTTGAAAACATTAAGGGGGCTGTTGTGGCTACAACAGTGAAATAGTGTGTTTTGAAAGGCCAAATACACTTATTAGCTTCTAGGAACTTTTAAATGGAAGAACTTGGGAAAAACATAAGATATCTTTTAATCCCCATCCAACAAAATCATTTTTCCTTTGTAAGGAGGACATAGAAACTAGTGTGAAAGTATTTTTCTTGTTTCCCAACCCATAAGTATCTTACAGAGATTTGTTTTATCCTATTATTTTTTCCCTTTTGTATTCATGTCAGGGAAGTCCAGTAGAGTAGGATGGATTCTATAATAGATTGCCAGAGCTCCAAGCTAGTTGCTCTAGAAATCCATTTATTGCACCAAGTGTGTATTCTCAGCTCAATGTTTTCAATGTGCCAGGCCCAATCTACTTTCTTGTTTTGTTTTGGCTTTGGCATGAAGACCATATATTTCAAGGATTCTTGAAAAGGGAGGAGGGTTTTTGGAAGCATTCTAGTAACAAGAGTCGAGTTCTCTAGATCCAGATAATTTCTAATGAGGGTTGATTTTTCATGATTAATTTCCATTCTAGTTGTGATACAGAATCCATTGAAGACCATTCTTATATTTTTCATGCTACATACCTTCAAGGCTAAGAAAATTATGATGTCATTTCCAAATTAATGGTGTGAGTGGTAGAAATATTGAGTGATGGAACTTGCTCTAAGAGAGTTTCCTCCTTTTGCATCCTATATGGATCTACTAAGAGCTTCTACTACCAATAAATAGAGGAGGGGGGATAATGTACCACCCATATCAATCCCCTTTTCAAGGTTAAATAAAGAGGAGGTGGTATCATTAATTAGAAGAGAAATGGAGGAGGATCTAATATAGGACTATTCCCAGTCCACAAATAATGAGTTGCAACCCAAATGAAGGAGAAATGACTTGATATCTAGCCAATCTACTCTGTCAGTGGAATTTGATAAGTCCAACTTATCTATGATGCCATTTTTATTTTGAATATGAAAGGAATGCAAGCTTTCCTCTGTTATCCTAATTTCTTCATGGATTTGGTGATTTTTCAAGAACCTAAATTGTTCAATGGAGATGTGTTCTAATAGGATTGGTTCATACAAAGAGAAATAGTCTTTGATATGATCTTCTATATAGAGTGGCAAAGAGAGGTAGGATGAAATTTATCAAAGGAGTCAAGAGAGTTCAATTTAGGAATTAGGGATAGGAAGTTGGAGTTAAAAGGGGCAAGCATCTCACAATTTTCCCTAGAGTATTCTATTACTCCTCTCAAACCCTTCCTAATGAAATCAAAGGATGTGAGATACAAGTCAATAGTCAGGCCCTCCATGCCTAGGCTATTGTTTTTTTTTTTAAATCTTCAATAACATTTGCAACTACCCCTTTGTAGCTTATCTCATTTTATACGAATTCTCATGATTATTGAAAAATCTTGGGAATTTTTTTTCCATGTAAAGGATTTATCAATATTTTTCCTCTCATTCTTTTTAAAAATCCTTTTGAAATAAGAACAACCTTTCTCTACGATGTCTTTAAAGTAGGACACCTTTGTTCCATTTTCTCTTTGATTTCCCGAATGGTAAGAATAGTTTTTCTACGATTTTCCACCCTGTAAAAATATTTTGTGTTTTCATCCCAATCCTGCAACCATAGGGCTGTTCTCTTTAATTTCCATTTGTTTTCCTTTTCTAGTATAAGATTGCTTTGATTCTACTATATGGTTTTTAGAACAACACTTTTTTCTTATTAGAAGTATGAATAATCAAAGGTTATAAGAATATCTTGAAATAATTTTTCAAATTTGGCCAACAAACACTCATCCTATACCTACCTCTCCTTTGCCTACAGAGAATACATTTCTTTCCCTTCTACTATTTTTTTCAAATTGGAGTGGGGGAAAGGAGGTTGAATTTGAATCATAAGCCACCAAATATCCTTTGATTGATTCCATCAAAGAGGGGTTTTACAACAACCCCAAATTTAGCTGGAAAGGGGCCATGAGATTTCCCACAGTAGAGTCTAAGTTGAGGATGATGGGGTTATGCTCTGACTCCTCACCAAGAATGGCCCATTGTATAATTTGTAACTTTTGGTCTAGGAGGTTCTCAAAAAACCATAAATATATCCAACATTTTTTCTATATATTCATCTGAACACTCTAGGATGGATTCCATGTCAGGGAAGCTTAGTATACTAGGATGCCCTCCAGAATAGATTTCAATAAGACCAACCTACCTTCTCTAGGAAGCCATTTATTCCACCAGGTATATATTCTTAGCTCAATATTTTCTATGAGCCATGCCCAATCCACTTTCCTATATTGTTTTTGATTTAGCTTGAAGCCCATATATTTCAAGGACTCCCAAAAAGGGGGAAGCGGTATCGATAGGATTCTACTAACAAGAGTCGAGTCCTATAGATCTAGAGAATTTCTAATGATGGTTGACTTTTCATGATTAAGTTTTAGTCCAGTTGTCATAGAGAAGGTATCGAAGATCATTCTTATCATTTTCATGCTACCTACATTTTAGGCTAAGAAGATTATGATATCATTGAAAAATAAATGGTGTGAGAGGAATAAATTTTGAGCAATGTAAATGCCTCTAAGAGAGTGTCCTCCTTTTACATCTAAGATGGATCTTATAATAGATTCCACTACCAATAAATAGAGGAGAGGGGATAATGGACAACCCCGATGAATCCCCTTATCAAGGTTGAAGAAAGAGGCAGTGGTACCATTAATCAGAAGAGCCATGAAGGAGGAGCTAATATAGGAGTATTCCTAGTCCACAAATAATGAGTTGAAACCCAAATGAAGGAGAAATGACTTTATATATAACCAATCTACTCTGTAAATGGATTTTGGTAAGTCCATCTTATAGATGATGGTGTTCTTCTTTTGAATATTGAAGTAATGAAGGCCTTCCTATGTTATCCCAATTGCTTCATGGATTTGGTGATCTTTTAAGAAACCAAATTGTTAAATGAAGATGTGTTCTAATAGGATTGGATTCATGCAAAGAGAAATAGTATTTGGTATGATCTTGTATATAGAGTTGGAAATAGAAATATGCTGAAATTTATCAAAGGAGTCAAGAGAGTCCAATTTAGGATTTAGTTATAGGAAGCTGGAGTTAAAAGGGGCAAGCATCTGACCATTTTCTCTAGAGTATTCTATTACTCCTCTCAAATATTCCCCAATGAAATCAAAGGATGCCAGATATAAGTCAATAGTCATGTCATCCAAGCCTAGACTCTTGTATTTTTAAAAACTCTTAAATACCATTTCCAGCTTCTCCTTTATAACTTATCTCATTATATCCAAATTTCAATGTTGTTGAAAAAGCTTGGGAAATTATTTTCCATGTAAAGGATTTTATCAATATTTTCCCTCTCATTATTTTTAAAAATCCTTTTGAAATAAGAACAATCTTCCCATGCAATGTCTTTAAAGGAGGATAACATTGTTCCATTTATCTTTGATTTCCCAAATGGTATTAATATTTTTCTATGATTTTCAAACTTGTGAAAATACTTTGTGTTTTCATCCCAATCCTGCGACCACAAAGATATTCTCTTTAATTATCATAACCTTTCCTTTTCTAATACAAGATTCCTTTGGTTCTCTTAGATGGTTTTTAGAAAAATGTTTTTTTCTCCTTAAAAGGATTAATAATTAGAGGTTATAAGAATATATTTCAATCCTTTTTCAAATTTGGCCAACAAACACTCATCCTCAACCTGCTTCTCCTTACCCTAAAGGGATAATATTTTTCTTTCCATTTTAATGTTTTCTTCAAATTGGAGTGGGAGAAAGGAGGCCGAATTCGAATCATAAGGCACCAAAGAGCCTTTGACTGATTCCGTCAAAGTGGGGTTTTACAACAACCCCAAATTTAGCTTAAAAGTGGCCATGGGCTTTCCCATATTAGAGCCAAGTCGAGGATGATAGGTTTATGGTATAACTCCCAACCATGAATGGACCATTGTATAATTTGTAGGTTTTGGTCCAAGAGGATGTAAAAAACCATAAATTTATCCAACATTTTTTCTATATAGTCATTTGTAATGCTATTATTTGTCTAGATAAGGAGTATTTTGTAAGGTAGAATGTGCACCAACCCTACTGAGCCAAAGCAGTCCAAAAAATAATTATGAATAGAATCCATCTAATATAAGGGACTAAAAATATCTAAATGACCCATAGCAAAGTTTTAGTCACTGCCTAAACAGATGTGGTGAGAGCCAAAACAATTCATTATGAATATTTTCTTCTATAAGGGCTTAATTTTTTATTTTTTACCATAAATATTAAGCACATAAAAATAAAGGTCATTGTAGCTATCTATGAGAGATATTTATATACATGAGAGGAGATACCATGCATCTAAACAATGGAGAAGGGGACCCATTCAACTAGTAATAATTCCACCAAATTTCCCTAAAACATCTAAATGGTGTAAAAAGTAGTTTGGAAACAATAAAGAGAGCATTTGTTTCACTTTGACTCCATCTAACATAGTCTCCTGTAAGAAGATCACTTGTGGGGCATCAATTTTAATTAATACTTTTACGGCCATCAATTTAATGGGGTTGTCGAGAGCCCCAATGTTCTAAGAAAGGATTCTCATTCCAAAACCCTAACAAGAGTTGACAATCTAAATGCCCTTATGATTGATTTGTGTTTTCCTCTCTTAATTTTTGAGGAGTATTTGTTAGTGGAAATTGATAGTAGGGATTTCATACCCCTTATAGAGCCCTAGGGGAGAGGATCCTTAAAAACCTCACCGGCCACCATCCCTATATCTCTAGGGAAAATATCTAAGAGGAAGTGTCCTCAATAGAGGAAATATGACCTAACAATGATGAGCAATAGGAATGGGGGGTTTAAGGAAATAGGAGGTAAGGTATCGTCACAATATTTCACATCCAAATGTGATATTTGGGGAAAAATAAATGGAGAAGGGAAAAGTGAACATAGAGGGAAAGGATATTTTTGGAGAGGTTCAGAAGTGCCGAGAGGGGGAAAGTTACATATGACAAAAAAGAGGACCAATTTTTACCAAGAAAATAAACACAAATAAAAATATAGGAGGGAATAGGTGGGGAAGCATCCAAAACCTGCTAATTATTAGGTCCACGTTAGCAACACGTGAAGATTACTCGAGTTAGGTAGACACAACAACATATGAAACCCCATGAGCATCATCTTCTAGTCTCACAAAGTTGGGAGATGGAACCATGTCATTTTCTTGCAATCACAAGTCCCTAAGATCTGAGTTTAATGTTAGAGTGAAGTATGAATCAAAATATTTTTTCAACCTTTTTATCCATGTCTTTTTGTCTACTTCAGAGTGAAATCGTCACCGAAGTTCCTATACGATTGACACCTCATATATTTGAAGGGAATCCCTCTGCATTCAAGGGCATGTTTTATGAGATTTTCAGCCAACTTGTATTGTAATCGATTTGGAGAGCCTAATTGCAAGGTTTAGCCCAACCAAGATTCTAGCCGTAGCCATGTATCTAGCCTTTTCGAAAGAAATGACTTCCTCTTAAAAAAATCGATAGTTTCAATTTTAGTGAAAACCCCTTTGGAATAGAACTGTAGCTGAAGTGCAGGAAGCCTGACCCAAATAGGGACAAAAGATAGTGGGTCTATTCGATCATCAGAATCCCCAAACTGACACTTCATATATAAAGTTTGAGACCTTGGTTGTGACAAAACTTGCAAACATTTTTCCACATATTTTGCTGAGTTTGTGAGCAACCCAACAAGCCCTTACCATAATCAAACATCAATAAGTATACCATAAGAGGGGGGATATTTTCGAGTTATCAATTTCCTCAACATGGCCATTTCCATTCTTCTACTTACAAATTGACCCACCATGACTATTTCCTCCATACTCAAAATATGTTTTTAACTGAACACCTTCCCCCATAGCTAAATTTTGGATTTTAGGCTTTCCTTTGAAAAAATTTATTGGGTTTTTGTCCCATTGATCCTGGTAGTTTGGGAGAAAGGTTACAATTCAGGTTTTGTCTACAATTCAACATTTCCCACATTAGAATATTGCTGAGGAAACCCTATACGTCAACAAGTAGTAAACTATTGGTGAGGAAAAATTGAAATGTCAATGTAATTGCAGTTAGGGTCAGGGGTAATACACACACTCATAAGAGCAGGAAAATGGGGGCATCCAAGAACATGAGGAGGAGAAAAAAGTAGTCGGTGGTCGATATTGGGTCCATCTATATGAAGGATCAATAAGGGATTTTGTAATTAAGGATACAAAGAGAGATCTATCGTACAAGAATTGTATCGACATCTAGAAAACCCACATTATGTGTCGCACAATGACCATTGAGAAATACCTCATTTTGAAGTGCCAAAGTCTGTGATCCCTCTAGCAGGTCAGCCGCATATTCTAATATATCATCATCTCCTAAATGCATCCAATATGAACACCATCCTACATGAGGGGAATCTTACAGGGGTAGGCTCCTATGTGTGGGAGAATTATAAAACCCTAGGTCGTGGATTCAGGAGCTTATGTGAAAAACCATCTTAGAAGAAAATTTCACTTTCAAAGCTACCAGTTGAGTTTACTCATATTACCTAAATAGTTTTTCTTGGTAGAATCTGTGAGATGAACTATTTCTGTATATAAACCTCAAAATATATTTCCATTTCTTTTATCAAGTCTATCAATTCCACAAAATTATGACTTCCATAACAACCAAGATTATGAATTCAAGTTTCATGTCTGATAACACTAATTAATTTGATCATCGTTTCTTCAACTATCACTTCGTCTTCTACTCCTTCCGTATCAATTCCCCACTGCACTTTAACATAATTATCATCTACTTGCACAAGAATTATTCATTGTGTTCCTTACATGACATCCATTATCATTGTCATTACACTCACCATTGCCATAAGATCATGGGAATTACCTTCTTCTAGTCCTCTAGGAGTTATGTTACCTCCACCACTATGCCATTTCTGAAATTTTGTTACAGATGCTTGCAAATCTACCCCCATTAACTCTACAATTCCACACCATCCATGGGATCCTTCTTCCCCCCTTGGAATATGTTTCCCAATGTTCCTTGTTACTAGAGTTATCTTGCAATTATGAGTTTAGGAAAATATGATAAGACCATTCGAATAATAATTATTATTGTACATAGGTGATACAATTAAATTCAGAAATTAAAAGCTCACAAAATTACAGAACAAATAAAATGGTATAAAATATGAGTAGAAATTTTCAATACATTCTCTTATCCAATTAAAAAAAAAAAACAAAGGCATTTACCACTATCCTTAACAAAATTTATCAAAGTAAATATCCAATGTTATTGTGTCTTATTACATCTATAGATATTATATACAAGCATTTGGATTACAACACATTACTGCCAACTATACAAGAATAAATGAATGGAGAGCCAAAGGCCTTCACTAGATCAAACTAAAAATATTGAAACCACAAAGGGATAAATATTAAATTTCTAACTCAATTAATTTATTAAGGTAATCCAAAAAAATATTTATTTAACACCATATATTAATAAACAATAATCAGAATTTTCTCTAACAAATACAACATAGGCTTTGTTATTTAAATTCTCAAAGCTGACATTGAAAAAAATGAATGCAATAAATACAAGTTGGGTTCTATGTCATGATGAATCATAGGCTTAGAAATACCTCTTAAAATCGATACATTTTAATCAAATTTTGTTTTCAAATGAATGAGTTTTCACTCTAGAGATATATGTGGTACACATCCGCAATATACTTTGATTAAATATTATGGGTTAGTAAAGAAAGATGTCCTCTATGACCTAACTAATTTTAAAACATTTTCTCTAGATATGAGAGAAATTTTATCAAAAGGATAGGCCTCTAACACTTTAAAAAAAGACATGGAACATAATAAAAATAAATCAAAAATAGTTTTGGGTTTGTAGGATTTCGAAAATACAAGGGATCCTCTTAAATCGAAATCCTTTCATTGGAAATTATGACCATATTGCTTAAAATGTGACTGAACAAAATTTTCAAAATGAGCATTTTAGTCTACTAATATCTATTAATCACATCCACAAAATTTACTTTAGTCTCTTGAATCCACTCATATTTTCATCTACTCTATTCTTTATCCCTTATTCCATCCCATAGTTTTACATTTTACCTTTATCCTCTAACATCATGGTCCTTTATGCTTTAATTTTTTCCATCTTAATGGCTCTCACCACGTTCCTATCCTCCATTTTAATCACCATTCCAATGGTTTTTTCATTGTTCATTCAATTAGAAACATATTATCATAGAAAAATCTACTTTACTATCCTGTCCATTATGACCATAGCTTCATTTTCTCTTCATTTCTAGAAACATATCAACACATAAACCACAATTAGAATGACAAGATTCTACCTTCTCCTCCTTCAAAATTGTTGTTTTAGTATATACCAAAGGTATTTATACCATTTTCTTATTGCTAAATTTATTATTTCTATTAGTACCTCTGTTGATATTTTCTTCTTCATTGCCACATTATTCACCTAATTTTCTATAGTTACAAACATATTGACACATAAAACATTTTGGGAATGATGAGCTCCCATATCCTCCTCATTCAAAAGTTTTTCTATTATAGCACCAATTCTCTACCCTTCATTTCTTTTATTGCATAGCTTCAGACATTCTTATAACTATGTTAATTTTACATAAGCTAGTATTAGACATAACATCACTTTCCTAGGTTTATCCACAACTTTATTCAAAGGATATGAGTTAAATTTACTTCCATATTTCTAAAATTAGTATATGTTTCTTCTCCCATGATTCTAAGAACTTGTATCAAATTTCCATAGAATTCCCCAAATAATGTGATAACCATCCATGAAAACAACATCACAGACAATGTTATCACTATAACCTCTAATATTAAAAGTAATCTAGCAGTACTCTCTCATAGTGGCCACATGTTGATTTTGTAACCTTGGCACTCTGCATGTTTTCAGATGAGGTGTAATATTCAAGTAAAACTCATAAAAAACATTAGTTGATGGCAAGTTTTGTTTATTAACAATATGAAAAAGTAGATTACAACACTTGTTTCCTCTCTTGTGTTACATTATGAATATTGCATTCACTACTTTTCTCTCTATTAACCCCTTCTTAGAAAAAATAATATGTTTTTATCATAAAATATTTCACTTGATTTTACCTCATTTCAAACACTTCTCTTACCACTATTGTTGGTTATACTTTAGTATTGTGACTTCTTCCTTTAATAAATTCTAGAAATTTAAATTGCATGCCTTGCACTCGACATTTGAAACAAATCCCTTCACATTTTCGTCTTGTAATTATACCTCTTTCTAACCTTCTTCATCAATTAAAGTAAAATCTTATTCAACAATTTGGTTAAAGGGGTTCGCGATAGGCCTTTTAATTAGCTTTCTAGATTTTCAGAAGGACAACCAAAACATTATGTATGTAATTATCAATTCGGGATTATATGGAATTCACAAGTTGTCTTGCACTATCTATGTAGATTACACTTTTCACTTTCATAGTTTCTTTCATGGTTGTAGTATCAATTATTAATTTTCTAGATGGACTATAGAAATTTCACAAACTTGGAAAGGTTCTACAAATTCAGAAGTAATGTGACTAAATCCAATTGCAGGAAATTAAATATGCTTTTAGGAAAGAAAACACTCTTCTAGGAAATTAAATATCACACTCAAAAAATATAAATAACACACTTCTACCTAGTTGGCCTATGAAACTTAACATTATAGCCTCCAACATAGGTAGAACAAACCAAACTACAAGGAAATGAAAAGACAAATCCTTGCAATGATAATACATATTTTTATTTAAACCAACAAATGTATTCATATGTTGAGCACATTTATTCAACAAAGTAAATGAATGCAAACCCATATTAAATGCACTTAATCAATTTCATAAATTAATTAATAAACAAATGATTACAACAATGCATAAATAATTAATTACTTAAATAATTAAAATCACATAACCATAAATTATTTATAGAAGGAAATACAATAAATTCTATATAGTTGAATAATTCATGAGTTAAATCACACAACTAGAAACAGAACTAGGTAAATTATACAACACTTTGTTCTATTGGAGTGGGTCATTCCTCCATTAAAAAAAGTTTTGATATTTACCAAGACTTGGTGTTGGAAATTGTAAGTAGGATTAGTATTCACATTGACCTATTTGTAATCATGACAATTTATACTTTGTATAAATAGAGAAAAAGAAAGAAAAGAAAATTTTATTTTATGTAAAGCATGGGTTTCATGCTCTAGTCTAGGTCAAAATTATGTTCTTCATTCTTATAGGTGTTTCTAGGTATTTTTATGACAAATAAGAAATTATGTCATGTATTATAGTGCCATTTGGACTCATTGTAACAAAGAAAACTATTTATTCCATCAAGAAAAAGACATTTATTTCTTGAAGATCAAGTCATCCCCAGTCAAGGATAACTCATCATAATGATGGATATTCGACCCCTCAAAGAGGTTATAAATACAAGGAGCTCAAACTCATTTGGAACACTCATTCATCATAAGTTCGATCTAAAATAGTGAAGGAGAAGAAGAGCTAGAAGGAAAAAGTATGTTAGGTCCCTATGATGCTAGTGTCTCCCCCTTATTGTTATTGTTAGTGTATCTTATTATTGTTATTCCCATGTATCCCCCATTTTCTTATTGATATGCCCTTACATTATTATTGTTATGTAGGGCATGATTATATTGTGACCCTTTAGACTCCTATATATACGAAGGATGTCCTATGATTTGTATCATCCAAAAATTGTTCATTTATGTAATGTAAATGAGGTTTCACCCTTGAAGAGGATACTTTTTAGGTTATTGATCTATATTTTCTTGTATTTTGTGACATGGTTACATGTATGAAAACAACATTAAGAAATCATTAGGGTCATTATGAATTTTTTATCATACCTTTTGGCCTAACTAATGAACCTTCCATATTTCAAGGTTTAATGAATTTCTTTCTCAAAACCTTAGTATTTTTTGATGCTATACTAATCTACCACAAGGTTTGGAGGGATCATGTTCAACATGTTGATGAGGTTCTAAAACTATTGGAGGAGAAACAATTATATGCCAAAACCTCCAAATCTTTCTTTGTAGTACAAGAAGTTGAATATGTTGGTCATATTGTATCCCATCAGGGTGTTAAGGTAGACCCTAAAAAAATTAAATCCATTAAGGAATGGGAAATTCCCACAATCATAAAGCATCTTCGAGGATTTATCAGGTTGACAGGGTATTATCGCAAGTTGGTTAAGAATTATGGGAGAATAGAAGCACCTCTAGCAACATTACTGAAGAAAGATGCATTTTCTTTGACTCTGTAAGCACCCAAGGCCTTTGAAGACCTTAAAGAGGCAATGTGCCAAGCACCGGTCATAGCTATGCCAGGCATCAGAAAAACCTTTATTGTGGAATGTGATGCCCCAGGAAATTGAATTGGCGTTTGTTAACACCCAGGTTGTTCCCTATGACTCCCAAGGGAATACGGCCGGGGTAACCACTAACCAATCTTTTGATCACCGTTTCTAGCCAAACTGTGATCAGAGAGGGCTCTCTCTTTATGATTTGTATCTGTTATGATAGTGTTTTAGGCTAGGTATTACGCACAGGTTTTGTTTATGTTTTGGTTGAAGATTTTCTTTCAGGTCTTGTGATATAATGTCCAAAGAGTCAAATATCATTGGGCAATGGAGTCTATGGCTGTAGGTGTCTAGAAACCTTGAGGTGAATTGGTGAAACTTACAGGGCCATTTGGATACTTCATATAACAAATTTTTTGATTTACAACACAAAAAGGTGAAAAAACCAGTGAAAGCAATTAAGAATTTTCACTAAAGTATTCAAGTATTTCCACCAAACTAGGTATGAGAAACGGATAGATGTCTCAGGGGCAAACTTGAATCCCTGGGAATGTCTATCACTGTAAAAGATATAGTTTTAAAGTGCAGCAATTAAGAATTACACTTCATTCACTGTATCTGAAGAAAACATGGATAATAGCTCAGATTGAGTTCAGGGTAATCAGTGATTAAATCCTGGAACTATTCTTCTACTTTGCTATTAAGTGTAACACATTTACAATAAAAGAGAACAAAAGACTCGAAAACATGTAACACAGAGATTTAAGAAAGACTTATTGTTTTACGAAACACTCTGGAATGCTGCAACATTCACCATTCATCACAATGCATCAAGGTACACCAAGCTTTGGAAATTCCATTCACCCTTTGTATTATTTCTCTGAGAATTTTTCAACAAGTGAGATCTCCAAAATGAAAATAACAACAACCCCCCAAGCTTCAGTGAGGGGCGAATATATACATACGATTTTACAAAAATATCTGAGTTCTAAGTTATCTCAGACTTAATGTTCTCACCCACTTTTGAGATATTATTATCAGAAATTTATTACAGCATTGAATACAAAATAAAGGCGTCTTGATGTTCTGTCAGAAGATATTTTGGCCTTTGGGAGCTGCTAAGTCGGTTGGGATACTTTGATCAAATGCTGGAGAACCCGACTTTATGGCTCGTGCGCTGTATTTTGGGTCTGCCACCTGTGATTGTGATTGCTGCTGTGGTGAGTAAATAGCTCTGCCGAGCTGGCTCAGCATCTGTCTTTTCCTTGTGGAGTTATCCACCAAAATTCTGCCTGTTCATGACTGTTCATAAACTGGAGGAAATTAACGCTACAGGTTCTGGCTTGATAAGATTATCTGTGTCAAATTCCTCCATACTTCCTGTGTGGGCAATTGATGATTTATGATTGCCCCCATAGTCTCATCTGCTTCTGTATACTTAAAGAAATTTGGTGTGTGTATCAAACAGGTGATCAATTTCATTCATGATAAAAAACAGGTTATCCACCCTATCATACAAATTCTGTCCTGATGTTGGCCCTGCTTCTGCTGAGGTACTGGGCTGTTTTGCAATTTGGGCTGCAGCATGGGCATCCACCCTTTTGATGTAATTTTCCAGGGTAAGCAGTCTTCCTACACTGCTTAAAATGCTGGGGAGGCCTCTGTTTTGTAATGCCAGGAATCTGTCCAGGAATTTGTTGATTTCGGTCTGCATGTCCTGTGTTCTCCTCTCCAGTGTTCCAACTAGGCTTCTTAGTGTCAGGACTCTTTTAACTACTGAGATTGTTTCAGTCCTGTTAGTAATTCCCATGGTGGCCAGCTGAGAGCTTGTCTTGTTATTTAAAATATTGATCATTCTGCTGGCAGCATCTGGCATGTGGCCAAGGCTTGCTCTTGCTCTGTGTATTTCCTTGTTTGCCTTTGTGATGAGTACTATTTGCTCATCCATAGTCTCAATATACTGCCACTGATTGGTGATGGATCGACCAATGTTGCCCCAGAGGACTGCTTTTAATTCTGCTGTTACCTTTTCTAGTGCAAGCTCTTTTTCTAGTTCAGCTATTCTCTTTTTTAGAGCTTTTATTTCCTTTCCTTTGCAGCCTCACTCTGCTTGCTCTTCTCAAATCTTTCATTTACCTTAGTCAAAGACCTTTTGACTTCATCAAGCTCTTTCATTTGGGATTCAAGAACTCGGATCTCAGCTTACAGCTTCTGCATATCCAGACTAGGAGTCTGCTCTGTTGTTGGCGTATTTGTTGCTGTAGATGGTGCTGTAGTTCCTGTCTGCTGAGGAGGAAGAGTAGTAGTTGGAGGAGCTTCTTCAAGATTGATTACTTCCGGAGGGGGCTGGGAAGTTTGGCCCTCTTCTCTCTGTTTTAATGCTGTCTGTAATGCTGCCTTTGCAGCTTCTGATTGTCCTAGCTGGTCTTGAGTCCGAACCAGCTCCTTGTATAAGGATATCATCAAATCCGTAGCATCCTTTTCTAGCCTTTGTTGAGCAACTTCATCTGTTTGAGGATGGATGGTGGCTGGGAGCTTGATTTTCTTCCTTAAGGCAGCCATGTCTTGATCCCTTATCTTCAACAGTTCTTGGATACCTTTAACATCTTTAGGATCATGTCCTATTTCTATAATTACCTCCTCCAAGGACTTGATTCTGTTGTCCTTGGCTTGTGATGATGCTCTCTCCAATTCCAGCTGAGAGGCTGTATTATCAAGGCTGCTCTTCAATTTGTAGTTTTCCAATGTTTCATCTGCCAAGGAGGCATACACCATTTCACCAGTTTGTTTATGCAGTTCGATTTTATCCATAGGGTGTATATCTTTGGCCAGTACCTCCATGTTGGTCCTTAGGTAATCCGAGGTAGATTGGGGATGCAGAGTTTTGGGCATGAAGTGACTCATGATCATTTTGCCTTCACTTACATCAAAGGCAGACATGAGTCTTTGCTGATTGGTGGGAGCCAGGTTCAGCAAATGATTGTACAGCTGTACTTTAATAGGATCACTCCTCCTTTTAATGTCGATAAACTGTTGTTTGATGCTTACCTGTCCTTCTTTGTGCTGGCTGGAGGAGCTGACCTCCCCTCCCATAGCTCTATCATGTTCATGCTGGAAAGAACTGGCTGATACTTCTCGGCTGGGTGGGCCCATGCCCGATGCTTGTCTTATTGCCTCATCATCTTCTGGGAAGTCATTCAACCTTTTCCTTTTCTCTCCCTGATTGATGGATGAAGTCAGGGCAGTCTCTCTATCTCTTTTCCTGGTTAAGTCCTCCTTTTGTGGGGTTTGGAGGACCGATGTATCAAAGGTAGTTTCTGCCTAGGAGGCACTATATTCTGAGCCTGTTGCTCAGTGGAACTAGGAGTGTCAATCACCCTTTCTTGCTGCAAGGGTTGCTGTTCCTTAAGTGGCATTTCTTCCTACTGCTGCCCTTGTTCCTGCTGTTCCATCTCTTCTTGCTGTTGTAGCAATGTCTCCACTTGTTCTTCTGTCAATGGAGGTGGCCGTTCCACCTGCTTCCCTTTATCTTTGCTTGCTGTCTGCGGTGCCTTCTCGGCAGTTTGCTGCTGTGTTGTTGATGATGTAGTAGCTGCTCCAAGCTGTCTTCTGTATGAATGAGGAACCTGTCCACAATTTTCCAAGTCAGCTTGCTTTTGTATATTTCTAGCTCCTCTTTCTAGAAGCTCTTCAGCAGTTATTTCTTCTTCTAAGGTACCCTCTTCCCAGCTTAATGCATTGGCATACTGTTCAATCTCAGGTTGTCTCTTGTGTGCATAGCCACCCAATTTGTATTTTATCCTCCTGAGGGAGACAAAATGATTGGGGTCATAGGGTATCCATTCAAAACTAGTTTGCAGTCTGAGGCCTTCCAGGATAGTGTTTGCCTCTTTCCATCCCTCCTCTTTTCTGTTATATAGGAAAGGACCCAACTGGCTCCTCACCTTTAGCTGTGACTTCTTGTTCTTGCTCTGAAAATGCAGGTAGTCTGAGTTGCCAAACTGTCTGAAATATTCCAAGGCAAAAAGCCTCATGGGGACATACCTTGGCAATCTAAAAGGTGTCAACTCACAGCCATATATTCTGATGACTGTGTGGTTTTGGTAGAAGTACCAATTACCAATGCTATAGGTTTTGTTTAGGTGAAGAACTCTCTTCATGTCATCAGTTACCCTTGGAGGAGGAATACCATGCAATACTGTCAAGGCTGGATAAATTAATAAGTCAATGAACTCATTGTATGTGTAAGGTGACACAGATGTATAGTGGAAGACAGAGGTCCAGAACACCACTGATCTTGGATTTCCTTGGGCATTGAGTTGCTTCAAAGGAAAAGAGAAGGTAGCTGGTTGATAAAACAAGAAGAGGTGGTATATGTATGAGGTATACCTGAATAATCTTTCTCTCTTTAAGTTCATAAACTGGTCATGGATTTTATCTGCAATGTATGTAGCATAATCATAATGCACAGCTGGGGGCTTACCAGGAGAGAATAGAGACAGGATTGCTATTATGGTTTCATCCACATCCTCCATTCCTTTGAATCCTAGGGCATAGCTGATCAAATCCACTAACATCCTGCCCAATTCATTCAAGTACTGATATCCAATAGGAGGAGTTCTGACTGATTCAGAGCCTGGTTTTACAAACAACTGATTGATTTTAATGATTTGGTCAATTGACAGCTTGCTCCCTTTCTTTATCAAATTCTGCATATTGAGGGGGGTCAATTGATTGGCAGTATGGAAGTGCAGCATCTCATTAATACTCTCTGGGGTGATCTGGAACAGGACTGAGCCTGTGGGGCTGATGACAGCTCTTTGATTTGGGTCATAGCATTCCTGGCAGCTGTATATCAACTCTGGCATAGGATTTACCTGGGAGGTTGTAGATTGGCAGGTTTGAGTCCCAAATCCCCAAGATGTCTGCTCCACTCAGGTGCTGGGCTTTCAACTCATTCAGCATCTGGATATTGTATTTGGAGCCCATAAGAAACCAGTCTAGCATTTGGTAATCCATATCTCCCAGGGCTTTCCACTCCAATTCCTGGTGAGGGGCATTGAGGGGCTTGATGTTGAGAGCAATGGGAGTCTCCATGATCTTCTTCAGAGTTCAACAATTGTAGGTGGATGGTTTAATGGAAGCAACACAGAATAGAAGTGATTTTCTGTAAAAGCAGTTTGTATCTCAGATACCAGAGGAGGAATTTACACAACATCAGTTGAAATACTGTTTGTTTCAGGAGCAGGGCTTCTCTATGGTCTCACTATGTCCTCTTTTAGCGGGTGAATTGAGTTTAACCAGAAATTTGCCGGGAATATGCAGTGAATGATGTTTTTGAGCGAAATTACAGGTATTAAGGCTCGGCCGATGTTTTTGGACTTCACAGTTGCAAATGTGGATGTGCAGAGGGAAATGGCCGGTGAAAATATAACTTTTAAGGTCTCCTTAGCCCTCTGAGTGACTTTAATTTCAATAACAGGCGTATGGAGGGCAGCAAGCGGTAAATACCTGTTAATTGACGAACAGAGGTCGCATGGGCGCGCACGGTTGATGCTGTGGAGGTCGCCTTGGTCAATTGAGCAGGTTGGCAGAGTTTTTAGGACGTAAATGCTCATGCAGAGAAAACAGTAGAGAAATGTGCAAACAATGGAAAAATAGACGTTTTTTGGCTTAATATGGGCTTTTTATGATTTTGGCGCTTTTTAGTGATGACGTCAGCATGACGTCATTGGTGGGTCAAGGTCAAGTGACGTCAGCTGATGTCATCGGGTGACGTGTCAGTACACTGTTGGTCCATGGGGGATGGTGCGGTGGCAGCCATGTCAGCGGCCAGGTGGACGAATAACAGGGGTGAGGACAAGCAGACATGACGTGGCGATGTATTGGTGGAAAACAGTTGGCGGTTAGAACCGTAGCGGTTACAGTTAAGGCTAGCCGTTACGGTCTCTCGGGGCGGTTTAGGTACGGTCTCAGAACTGTCAGACCCGGCTCCGAGAGCCTTCATCGCGCGACGCGTGGAGTGGCCCTGACGTGATGCAACGTCACCTTCTCGGGCGTTAACGGTCGGCTGCGGGGGCTGCTCCGATATTACTGTGGATCGTCGGATCCTCGGGACCTGATCCGACGGTAGGCGGAGCAACAACGTGCTCGGAGTATATGCGCGGGCGGAAAACTTTGGGTTGTGGGTTTTTTAATGGTTTTTCAATGTTTTTCCATTTAAACAAACTGCGCGCTAACCCTTTGGAAATGTGCCAGAGGCGGGCTTTTTAGACTTTGGGTAATTTTTGCAAGGATTTAAGGGTAAAAGAGGGTTATAAGGGTTTTTTTCAATGCAAATGGCGGTTTGAGGAGCAAGTTGGCTTGTAGCAAAGGGGGAATGGGACGTGATAGGTTCACCAAGGTGACCAGAGGTCACTTTGGTTCCTTTTGAAGAACATATGGCTATAATGCCAAGAGAGGAGTATTTATAGAATTTGGGGCTTTATACACCATAGTGTTAATATTATTAGGGAAGGGTAAGATAGGGGAGCTATATAGTAGAATTAGAGGTTAATATGAATGAGGGAGCAAATGAAGGGGATCTCACTGAGTTTATCTGAAATTGATTTAGTTTTGAGAGTAGATCAAAATGAAAAGATCTTAGACAAGAAATGTGGCCTTTGTATGAACAAGAACCACCATAAAACCATGATCTTTCTCCATGAATCTCAGCTGAACAGGGAATGTTAATAATGGAGTGAAGGGGGGAAAGGGAGGTTAGTCATGCTCCTTGCTGCAATTTGATGGAATTGACCACTTTGTCCATTGATAGATTTTTCTTGGCAATACATCTTTTGACATATGTGCAATGGTGAAAATGCCCTTTTTGCAACCACAACTACTTACCCAGCTATTTTCCTCCTAGCATTTTTTGTTTCTCCATTGGAGGTGCACTTGGACTTGCAAACCCTTACTTGCCTTTTCTTTTCTTTGGCTTTTTCTTTATTCTTTTCTATCTACTTCTGCCCTTATCTCTTCCAAGGTCCCAGATTAGGCTGTTGGGATCCTTTTCTTCTCTACCTAAACTAGTTGTCTGCCAAGATTAAGCAGTTTGGACAGACTGCTTTCTCTATTCTACAACAAAAAATTTAAACATGGCATGATCCAGATTAGAATTTTGGACCATCCATCAAATTTGAAATAAGGTCATCAATATTTGAAACACTTTACACACCTCTTGTTCTCTGGAAATATGGGATCTTTGTGATATCAAAGCAGAGCATATTTGGACTTTCCTTGGCCAATCATGAAATATGAAACCTATTGGTATAGGTATCCAACAGCGTTGTTTTAGTGCATGAAGGAATACCCATTTATTTTGGAAGTGATCTAATCAAAGGAAATTATTTACACAAACCTATTTATGAAATGGAAATGTTGGAAATACTACATGCACTAAACAAATAATGATCTTACCTAATGGCAAGACACTTAAGGGTAAAAAAAATCATTATAATCTTAAATTATTTTTAGAACAAAGATTATCTTCAGAACAACAACAAAAAAGGGTCACAAAGATTTTGGGTTATGACTTTGAAATCATCTACAAAAAAGGGAAGCAAAATGTTGTAGGTGCACTCTCAAGAAAGGATGATAATGTAGAAGGATTTCGTTGTGCCATTTATATTATCCAATTGTTGTTTCTACTACAACACCCTCCAAAATTTTTGTCTACACCAAAATTTAGAGCCTACTTTGGTCTTGCATATTGTCACCGCAACCATTAAGACTTGACGCATGTATTTTCTCTAATTGTTTTGGTCCCATTTGCAACAAAACCAAAATGTCCTCATTTCACATGTTAAGTGTCACATGATCTACATAAGATTTTCTGGGTGGTTTGGAGGGGTTACATTTTCATAAATTAGTTAATATTACCATGTAAATATATGTTTCACTCATTCACAAAGTTTTAAGCACTGTTGCACAAGTGTCATCACGGTCATCACAAAGTGTATATTTGGTGTCATACTTGTCATAAGTCATCGCAAAGTTGTTGCATTGAGGGAAGTATATTTTTCATGTGTCCTAGATGATCTATATTGTGTCATCAAGTTTTCTAAGTATGTGATCACAATCGAGTCTTATCACTATTCACATAAGCTTCATCAAATCCACACTTAGCCAAATTCAGAAAAGTTCTCGACAAATCAACTTAGCCTCATCCAGTCCTCCTAAACTGCACATTGTGTAGTCCCAACCCTTAAGTTACAACCCTACCTCTTGACACTACTCAGTCTCAATGCTCAATCCTAGCCCCTGATCCCCAAAACTGTGTAATCCTTTCCTCCATCTAGGCTTGAACTGCGCATTACGTAGTCTCAATCCTCAAGCCCAACCCTTGAACTCCTGAAATACACAATTGCATAGTTATTTGACCTTATCTGCCTCCCAAAACTACATAGTAGGTAGAATCAATGCTTAAGGAATCAACTTGGCACTTTGACATTCCAAACTATGCAATCATCATGCCTAGTCCATCCTAAGCTACGTATTGAATAGTCTCAAGGCTCAAGCTTCACCCATGACTACCTAAGATGTGAAATTTCATAGTCACTGAGCATCTCCCTTAGCTTTCCACCCAGTTCTACCTCATTAGGTGTATCATAATACAACATCTTACACTGGGGGTTTATTGGATTGATGTCATCTTGTCATGAGTGAATTCCAAATGCAGGTACTCTATCATACCATGATAGGATGATGAAGAAGGAGATGGAGAAGCAAGACATGGTATAAGATACCTTTGTAGCTACATGTACAACATTATCAATCAAGAGAAGGAAAAGGGACACTTGTTTTCGACCGCCACTCAAGACCTAATATCACTGAAGATGCCTTACCTCTAAGCAATATGGAGGTGGACAAAAGAGAATTTTCTGGAAGATATAGAGCATGAAGTAGTGAGAATGGCATGACATTCCAATGTCATCATACAATACATGTCAGTAATTTCATGTCATGTCATTTTTTGAGTCATCATATGCCATGTCATTTTGTGGATTATGTAAATTTCATACTCAAAAATGTATTGTAAAGTGGAAGTCCAAAGGACATGTACTAAATATGAAGAGTCATGTAAGGTCGAAAATTCATAGGAATTCAAATAGTCATGAGGATAGTAAAAGAGTAACAATGGAGGTGAAGCATCACCCCATTGGTTATTATATACACCCTCATTGTATGAGAAGAGGACTTTTCCCCTTGGCTCCTCCTACAAGGTATTAGAGAGACGAGCCAGTTATTTTGACGAGAAATGAAGTGGCTGCAACACTCCACTGTTGGAGTTAGTCATGTTCCTTGTATACATGTGTCTTGAGACTTTTTCTTAATATATGATGTTCGATAGCCAACACATTCTTTATGTATGCATTATGAATATTTGTAAGACTGTTCTATGAATGTTTGTGTTTCATGTTTTCTTTCACCTGTATTAAAGTAGTTGAAGTATTCCAGTTATTTTAGTGCTTATCATATTTAGAATGTGTTATAATGGTTGCAATGACCATCACATATTTGTGGACTATTCTGATGGATTTTAGACATATCTTTCTTGTTTGTGTGTGTCTCTACTAGAGTGGTACTATTTCCTCTCTTTTAGGGTAGCACTTTCTTTCCCTCTATAGTAGAAGAACCTTGTCACACCTACGATTGAACACTCACTAGGCACACTCACTTGCTTTTCGAAGGCACATGTGTATTCGTCTCTCTTTATGATAGTTAGAACCAAGGAAAATATTTAAGAAAATAGAAAACGTGAAATATTCCAGATGGGGCTCCTATCATAAACATTGTGAGCTCTAATTGGGACCACATATCCGGGAGCCTCGTGAATGTTGGTAGGTCAAGCATTGTTAACATTTCTGGTGCTAGAAGGAGGGTAGCCAGATTTTTATGCATTATAACCTCAGCCACCCTCGTGATACTTCATCCGGTCAAGGAAACAATATTCCCAACACCTCCCCTACTCATATTCCTAAAGTTGGTAGATCTTCTCAACCTTGTCTTGAACAAACTTGCAAAATATCTTATGATTAGATCTGGGCCATCTGGCCTATAACCCATAAGTTCGCATGAGCTATCATTTTCGTCCCTAAAGTACATAATATTCATTATTTTCCAAAGAAGAATGTAACCAATCCTATTAGGATAGTGGTATACATAATTGAATATTTGGTTCTTTCCACCCTTGAAGAGTTAGCAGAGACCACAAAAAGCACAGAGAAAGTAGAGCAACCTCCACATTTTAACTAGGGTGACAGAGAAAACATTATACTCTCAGACAACACCTTTGGGAGGTTATGCAGTGATGAAGATTAGGAGCGAGATACTTCATATTTTTACGAATAGGAGGAGCACATAAACGAAGACATAGAAGAGAAATATTTGGACTATATCTCTCAGTGTCCTCTTGCACTACCAAGTGTTTTACATAGGATGTCAAGGCACCCGGAAAGGTTGTTAATGAAGTATGACCTTGACAAAGCAGTGAAAGTGAAGGACCATTTGGAAAACTTCTACCTACATCTACAAGTGCTAGAGGTATGTTACGATGATGTTGCATGTAGAATTTTTCCTTGTACCTTAAACGGGAGAGTATGTTTATGTTACCATAGTCTTCCTCTCAACTCAATCCATAATTGGAGGGGATTAAAAAATTGTTTATTGGAAATTTTTTTGATGATTGTTAATCCGATGTTTAATCGCATCTTGAAAAAATTTCCTACAAACATGAAACCTCATGGCTCCATCACCATCTACTGTTACACATCTTCCTTACCAATGAGCATCACATAATTCATGAAGAGAACTGTGAAATAAATTTTAGAAGAAAATTACAAAAAATAAATTACAGTTGAAAATGACTTGCATGAAACTGGAGTCATCATAGGTAAAAAACCACCAAAGGACTCCAAAGGCATGGGTAAAAGGTCTTAAGCCTCCTCACGTAAGGCCAAGGAAAAGGAAGCTACCAATATTGAGAGCTTGACCTGCACCATTATGTCTTTGTCCAATGAGTTGGCAAATTTAAAACAGAGGTGAAGTGAGACCACCGTAAGAAACAAACCCCCTAGATTAAACATTATGAGAAGGTTTTCCAACTTTGGAAGCAAAAACAACCATCTAGCCAAGTCTACACAAAGATCAAAAATCGTGTTGAACATTGAAAGTATGGGCATCGACCAATATTGTTCGTTCCATAAAGAGTATCATTCAGAGAAAACATGCCTACAATGGAATCACAACATGAATGCTCGAGTTGTGTATATCATTAATACAATACTCTTAGATGAGCAGAATGAGCCAGTGGAAGAGAAGGAAGAAGAAAATTCATATGAATAAGCTGCAAGCATTGGACATGCAGTGAATACATTTAGTTGTGTTTATGCAGCCGAAAAGAAAAGTGTCGAAGAACCCCCATGAAGTGAGGACCCAAACCAAAAGCAAAATAGTTGATATAATTTGAGAAGCCAAGTTTTGATCTCTAAAATAGGGTTGAAGAGGCAAAAATAGAAAGATAATTTTCTAAGGAGTATCACACCACCTATCAACCCAGCCTAGAATACTCAGAGCAAGTCTGGAAATGTGGTCATAGTGAAAAGTACTTCCACAAAAAAAAAAAAGAATGTCTACCATTCTAGAAGAGAAAAAAAAGTTACTCCTCTAGACAATTCAATAATGGCCACTGCACCTTATTAGAACATAGTTGAATACATGAAGAAAACTCGAACTAATATTTCACTCTTCGAACTTTCAAGGATCACCAGCCAGAGAGAACTGCTTGTCCAAACTCTTAAACAACCTACCTCCAGTAATAAGGCTTCTTTGCGAAAGGGATTTGGTAAGTCTTCTGGTCCCCTGGAATCTGTTGTCTATAATAATTTAACCTTAGATGCTAACGCACCCTTCCCTACATTTTTATTGACATTTGAAATTTTCAATTCCAATGTGCATAATGGCTTAGTTGATTTTGGTGCACTTTTAATGGTAATTCCACTATCTGTAACTAAGAAAATTAATGTAAAATGTGATAAGACAGATGCACATATCATTAAGCTAGAAAAGGTTC